>JAULJL010000005.1:12257500-13457500 GCA_030761205.1 Fremontodendron californicum | reverse complement strand
CGGATAACACAAGAGTAATCATCAAAAAAGGTGACAAAATACCGAAAACCAGATTTAGAGACCACTGGACATGGACCTCAAACATCAGAAGTACTAACTCGAAATGGGGTGTAACCCATTTATGTAACCTAGGCAAATAGAACACACGATGATGTTTGGCTAATTGACATGACTCACATTCTAATTGAGATAAATTCTGAAAACGAGGAAACAACTTCTTCAAAGTAGATAATGAAGGATGTCCCAATCAATAATGAAGTTCAAGAGGTGTCATAACATTGGAACAGCAAATAGGTTTTGGCACTGTAGTAGAAGCAATTTCAAGTAAATAAAGACGCCCAGACTCACATCCTCTACTAATAATCTTCTTCACGTAAGATCTTGAAAGATACAATGATTAGGGAAAAATGAGACACAACAGTTGAGAGTTCGAGTAATTTACTAATAGAAAGTAAATTAAACGAAAAATTAGGTAAGCACAAGATAGATGACAATGGGAGAGATGAGATAGGAAGGGTTGTTTCAGTTCCCACAACAAAAGTAGTTGATACATCATCTAAAGTAACACTTGGATGATTTGTGTGAGAATTAAATAGCTATGTCACCCGTCATATGGTCTATAGCACCAGAATCAATGACCCATTTGCGAGAGGATGACACAAGATATCTAGTGGTTTTACCTGACTGATCAATGGAAGACATAGTTGCAGGAGTAGATGACTTCAATGAGGCTTGGTATTGAATAAAGCGGGCTAACTCATCGGCAAAAACAAGTATAGACTTACCAGTAGATGATGTGTAGAAATATGTTTTCTTGAGTTGCAACATTAGCAACTTGGGACAGCTGTTGAGGTTTGCCGTGAAGTTTCCAAGAAGTACGTTTCATATGACCAATCTCACCACAATAATAACAGATTGATTTGTCCACGACCACCATTCCAACCGGAGCCATGACCACCACTACCTCTACGATTTCCTCTACCAGCATCATTCCAGGTACCTTGGCTCACAAGGGCACTAGTAGCACTAGGAGGAGAAGACCAAGATCCCTCAGCATGTAATAGTCGAGTGAAGATTTCATGGAGAGGAAATCTTTGAACTAGAAAGAATTTGAGTTCAAGCAGCATCAAATTCGGATGGCAAGCTTCCAAGGAAACTCATAACAGCCATTTGTCCATGTTGAGATTGTTGAGTTTTTACATCAGTATTAAAAGGAAGAAGAGCATTCAGCTCCTTATACACCCGTTTAAAATCCATAAAATACTCAGTAAGAGATCTTTCTTGCTTCTTCAGACGATAAAATCCCTTACATCATAAATGAGAAATATTGCCCTTGCCAGAATACAAAAAAGCCAAATAATCCAGAAGTTCTTTAACTAATTCACAGTGATTAACTAAACCAATTACTTCGGGTTCAATAGAATTCCGAATTTGCAAAAATATTCTTGCATCCTTTCTCAGCCAAACCCTTTTTGCTGCTTTTTTCTATGGTGGCTTATCAGTAAGATGATCATCCTTATCAAAGATACAACCGTACAGTTTTGCTACAATCTAAATAGTTTCTGCCATTAAGTTTATGATCCGTGATTTTTTATGTCATAGGAATAACATCAGAAATCACTGTCTTTGCATTTGCGTTGGCCATTATAACACAGTGTACAAATTTTGTCGTAGTAAATCAGAAGACATCGTTTAAAAAGAAAGTGAGTCAATAGGGTCACATCACTAACATAAAAGCTTTCGGAAAAGAAAGCGACTCAACAGGGTCACAGCACAAACAAAAAAGCTTTAGAAAGAAAGGGACTCAACAGGATCTCAAAAAGAATTGTGTTATGGTGACTCTAATACCAATGAAATAGTACTGCAGGTAAATATATATACACAAGCTATAGAATCAAATCAGTCTAGAGAATCAAATCAATCTAGGTCCTAAAATCAAGCTATCTAAAGTTAGGCCTATAATTAAGTAAAGTGAATATTTACTTACTATATTTACAACAGAGAGATAAGCCAATGTCTGATTTGGTCATGTGCAATAACCTAAAATGCCCAATCATGCTAGCAAAGACAACAATAATAAGTTGGATGTAATGGTTTATTTATAAGGTTCAGAAAAAGAAAAGGTTATAGTTCTATAATGAGGTCCATGCAGATGAATTTCAACTGTTTATTCAATGGCAGATAAACCAATCTATGGTTTGGTCAACGTTTGATAAACTCAAAGTGTGCATCATGCTGCCAAAGACAATGATGACAATTATCATTTTGTTTGCTTGATTGACTTGCAGCTAATTGACTTTTTATCAAGGGGTACTCAAAGGTATATTTGGTGCCACACTTTTGTGGTTTGATTTTATGAATTTTTTATATACCTTTCCTAACTAAATAAGATTATATAGTTATTTTTAATATTATGGAGGATGTCGTGAATGTTCTTAAAGGCAGAATTATTTCACTTCTGTCTGCTTTCCCTTTTTGGTCTTTGTGCACATGCTTTGTATATAATCATCTTCAACAACTTTGTTATGAAATTAGGGGTTCATTTTGCTATCAACTTGGAGTTGGATAGGTAAGCTATATAGAATTAATAGTTGTGTGAGAATTATGTATATCAGTTCTCATAAAAAGTAACTGTAAGTTTGCATATTCTTATGGTTTTGAGAACTTATTTGTAGTCCAGGTTTATCTCTTTGTGACAGATGCATGCAGTGGCTTTTAATTGCCTTCGGCATTTCTTTTTCTGTTAAATTTGTGATGGAGACTTCTTTGAAATTGTAGGAACAGGAATCAAAAGAAAGAAGAAAGAATCTGAGGTATCATTGTCTATATTCTAAAGTTTTGGTGTTTCTTTATGTTGAAGTAATTCGTTTTTGCATTAACTCAAACATCTAGTGGGATAGTGGTGTTGTAATCATTCTCCTGATCTGAAACATATTGTCTAATGCCATTTTCACATTTCATTTTTTTCATGATACTCCCTGGAATCTGTTAAAACTCACTAACCTTGCCAAACACTACTAATCTACTTATGCGCTATTGACAAATTATTTTTGGTTTTAAAGTTAAAGTAATTTACAATAACTGAGGGACCTTTAGCATCAGCACATTATTGTTCTGTTGAGTTTATGAAATAATTCCAAATTTATCATATTAAAGTTCCATCTTTGTGTTCTTTTACCATGAAATTTCCTTGTCTAAGCAATTATAAATCAAAATTACAAATGAAATTATTTGTAATCTCATCGGTGCATTTTACCATATGAGTTGCATCAACGTATATAGAGAAAACAAGGTTTGTAGATTTTACACCACTATGTAGAGAATTGGTAAAATTATATTCAATCAAGGATAGGAGTGGTAAGAATAAGATACCATTATTGGCATATATCAATAACTGCTTCCCAAAAGAGAAAAAAAAAAAAAAAACAGAAGGTTCTTTTACATGTTATATATATGAGAATTATAGATTGCGAAAGCTATAGCTAGAATTCATTTTCTTTTTTCTTCTTTCTTAGATTCCAAGCTGGCATGTTCCTTATTAGAGGCTAAAATTGTGGCATTGATTTGGCCCTTGAAGAATAATGAGTGCTCTAAGGGCATCTATTAAGGTCCTATTTGTCAAAATACTTTTATATTTTATGTAGCAGTTGATGGCGAATGTGATCCTTCAATGTATTTTATTTTCCCTTATTGGATTCAAAATTTTTAAATCAAATTTGTGCATAGTTGCTTGAATCAGCTTACTTTTCCCTAGACAAATTATGTACAAAAGTCAAGTTTCTTTATTCTTCAATGTGGTTAATACTGTGAACAAACCTTGTAGGTTGAAGAGGACATCGAAGAATTGTCAAGCACATCACAGGTGAGGCTTCTTATCAGCTTCTATATAGTTTTCAACTTTTACCACAATTTGTGCAGAAGTAAATACTCAACAAAAACCTTCCTCCTCCCCACCATATGCATTACAAATCGCATGGCTATTGGCAATTTTAGTGATTTATTCTTATTTATCTCATTTAGGGTACTAATGGAAGCGATGAAGATTGGACTGCGTGAGAATATAATACCACTATGGAAAACATAGGAATGACAAAGCAAATTCAAGCATATACTTACTGAAGTGATGAAGACTGAACAATGAGAAAACTCGACAACCATTACGGTAGGTCTCTATTGTAAGGGGCTCAGATTTTCAATTCATATGTTAAATTGGTCATAATGGGCGTAGCAATGATGGTTATGTTAGAATTTCAATTTCAATTTCAAATTCAAATGTATGCATATCTACTCAATTAGATTAGCTCTTCACTTGGTTGCTTATCAGTAGAAAAGAGAAGCATTAGGAGAAAAACAATAATAACTTGGTCATTTTAAGTTGTACTATTTTTCCATTTCTCTTGCTTAAAATGGGGAACTGCCAACTTTTTGGCTTGAAATGTTTTATCTAAAAATGTCATGTTTTGAGAATCCAACATTTCACCAACAAATCATTGGAATCATGCTACTGTTGGCTGGAGATATTCCTTTTGCTACCAAATATCTTGAGTTTTTTTTTTTCCATGCATAGTTGGCTGTATGAATATAGGAATTTCTATATAATTTATTGACTTGCTTGAGGAAAGCCCTTTATTAATTGGTTTTGCATGTGGGTTGGATTGATATGTATATTTGATTATTAATAAATTGAGAATATTAAAATTTAACACATCCACTATATAGGTGAAAAGAAAAAAAATATGATATTTTAAAAAACAAAGTTGTGTTTTGGAAAAAATAATATGCAAGAAAAAGGTGGGTATTTTTTTTAATTGAGTAATTTTTTTTAAAAATTAATAGATATGTATTTTAAAATTTAAATTTTTAGAGATTAAAGATAAATTTGTCACTATATTTTATTTCAATATTGATTTTTATCACTCTAATTTAATTGAATTTGTCACTAAACTTTGACTTTGAATTATTTTAGAGCAAAATTTAGCAAAAAAAATAAATCAAAATATTAATTTTTAACAATAATAAATAATTGATAAAAGCATTAAAAAAAAGTATTATAGATTTTTTATTTTATAAAAAGGAGAAATGTTAATCGGTGTCTATTAGTATTGGTTAATGTGATATTTAAAAAAAGAAAAATATAATTAATGAATTATTTTTTTTCTTGAATTTAGTAAAAATAATGCATTAAATGTAAATTTTTTTCTTAAAATAGTAATTAAATATTTTTTAGCCGGTGCTTATAGGCATGGTTTAATCAGATCTTATAAAATATTAAAAATCAATTTTTTTTGGGGTCTTTATTTTATTTTTCAAGTTATTAGTGACCGGTGACGGTATCAATCAGTAATAATGTTTTAAGATTAAATTTGATAATTGGACATCGAATCCGACATATCAATTTCATATTTTCATTTTTCTTAAATTCCTTTTTTCGTGTTTGTATTTTTCTAAAATTTAACAATGATGTAATATTACATATGTCCCTCAATTATTTTTTTAATTATACTAAAAATGAACAAAAAAAGATAAGAAGAGAAATGTTAAGTGGGCCGTTAGCCTATTAAACCCATCTTGGGGTCGATCCGAATGCTTTGGTGAAAGTTCATTTTAAACAACCAAGTCTAGAAACAAAATTCAAGTCTAACTAACAAGTGTTTTTATAAATTATAAAATATATTTCTTTACCGTTTATTACATGTATAAAATATAAATTGTGTTATATATATGTTTATTTTTAATGTTAAAAATTTGGGATTAATGATTTTATTCATATTCATGAAAAATTGATAATAATATTATAAATTATAAACTATATTTCTTTACCATTTATTATATGTATAAATTATGTTACATATATGTATTTTTAAAGCTAAAAATTTGGAATTAATATTTTTAATCTTAAAGTAAGGAATAATTTAAGGAGTTTGATCAAAATATGGGTGAATATTTAAAAAATATATATATATACATATCTACTATTAATTATTTTTGAGTCCATGGGACTCATGAGGGTTTTTTCAATGTGTTAGGAACATTTTTGTCCTGCTAAGTTTTTTTATTATTTTAAGCTTTTTTTCTTTTTTAAGTTTTTTAATTTTAAATTTACTATTATTATTTTGGAGTCTTTAGGACTCAAGAGGTATTTTTGAAATGTCTTAGGGACAACTTTGTCCTTTTTAGTTTTAAGTTTTTTTTTTTTTTTTTAATTTTATTTTTAAATGATGTATTTAAAGGTTGATTTGCACGATAACTCAAGGGTCGATTTAAGATTCGTACCCGATCCGTTCGGGAAAACAAATTAAAAAGAAATTTATTTTGTTAATTATTTTTAGTTTTTAGTCTTTTATTTTATTTTTAAATGATGCATTTAAAAGGGTTGATCCGCACGTTGACTCGTGAATTGATTTAGGATCCATACCCGACCTACTCAAAAAAAATATTTTATTATTTTATTTATTTACTTTTAAATGATATATTTAAAGTGGTTGGTTCGCATTTTGACTCGCGAGTCGATTTAAGGTTCGTACGCGACCAACACGAACAAAAAGTTAAAAAAAATTAATAATTATTTTTTTATTTTTAAATGATGTATTTAAAGGAGTTGGTTCGCATGTTGATTCTTGAATCGATTTAGGATCCATACCCGATCCAATCGAGAAAAAAATAAATAAAAAAGTTTATTTTATTAATTATTTTTAGTTTTTAGTTTTTTTAATTTTTTTAAATGATGTATTTAAAAGGGTTGGTCTGCAGTTGATTCGCGAATCGATTTAGAATCTGTACCTGACCATCTCGAGAAAAAAAGTTAAAATAAAAATTTTATTTTATTAATTACTTTTATTTTAATTTTAAATGGTGTATTTAAAAGGTTGGCCCATACGTTCACTCGCGGATCGATTTAGAATCCGTAATCGACCTGCTTGGAAAAAATTTAAAAAGAAATTTATTTTATTAATTATTTTTTATTTTTATTTTATTTTATTTTTAAATGATGTATTTAAAGGGGATGATCCGCATATTGACTCGGGGATCGGTTTAGAATTCGTACCCGATCCGCATAAAAAAAGTTTAAAAAAAAAATTATTTTATTAATTTATTTTTAAATAATGTATTTAAAAGTGTAAGTCTGCACGTTGACGCGCGGATTGATTTAGGGTTCGTACCCGACTGGCTCGGGAAAAAAGTTAAAAAAAATATTTTATTAATTATTTTTATTTTAAATGAAGTATTTAAAGGGGTAGATCCGTACGTTGAGTCGCGGGTCGATTTAGGATCCGTACCAAATCCTCTCAAGAAAAAAAGTAAATATATATATATATATATATATATATTTGAACTTGGTGCTAATATATGTGAAAAAATCGATTCTACAAGAGAATAAAATACAAATCATTATTGTATTTATTATTTTTTACCTCTTATAAATAAAAATATACAGCATACAATAAAATCTAAATATTTTTAAACATATATATAAATAACATTTGAAAATACATTTATATTAAGTAATTTATAAATAAATAATTTTCATAAATTTAATTTTCATAATTATCAAAATATAATTATATTAATATTATTATAATTTAAAAATAATAATTAAATAAATAACTATTATTTAATAAAATATAATTTAAAATTAATTTTTTATTATTAATTAATGAAAATTTTATTAAAAAAATTAAAAATACCCCAGCAAAACGGGGTGTTTTTTCTAGTTGAGAATTAAATTCAAGTAATTATAAAAAATTTTAGAATAAATGAAAATCATATATACATACTATTAAACATATTTAGCTCATATTTTTTATTTTATATTAAAAATATTGTGATTTTAAATAATTAAAAAAATATATAAATATTTTACTAATCAATCATTATTTTATTGAGAATTTGCGAATTCAAACTTGATAAAAAAAAAAAAAAAAGATCTAGCCAGGAAAGCTTTCTAGTCTTTAAATGATTTTACACATTAAAGTTGTTATTAAATGTGATCTATTCTTAAATCTTTAACAGTTTTAATTTTTAAATTGAACTGAATCACCCTGTTTTCCTCCAAAGAACATTGAATTGATATCTTAGATTTCGTGTATTTGAATCGTGTTTGTGTTATATTTCATGTCATAACCGTGTTTAAAGTGTTAAATATTTATATAAATTAAATTTTTGGTACATTAATAATTAATGTTATATAAACTTTGACACATTCGTGTCATGTTCGTATTATTTTCATGTCATGTAATCGTATTGTAACTCTTAATTGATACCAAAAGAAATAAGAAATTCCAATAACTAAACAAAACTTGGCGGAACAAATTAAATATCATAGACATGCTAAAACAAAGACAAGATCAACTATAGGAATATTCATTCTCTTTTCAATCCTTTGATAATGATCATACTTCATTACTTCTTTATCTTGTTTTCTCAACCTCTACTGGCCGCACTTCGTTTCGTTGCGCGCGCCTGACCTTGTTTTGTCAACACCAGTAAGAAGAAGGAAACAGGGGGAAATAACATACATATAAAATACTTGATGGGATATTTTACATGGCTATGAGTATCCATAGATTTTGCATGCATACTCCATTGATTGACTAACTTCCAACTTAATTTTATGATTCTAAGAATGTAGCAACCCTACTGTTTGTTGCCCTCGACAGAAATTTCATGCAAATTGGTGGTTTAACCCCTGCCAGAGCAAGTATTGAACTAGGCAAAGTCCATATACCGTCCCCGCAGATCAAACCAGAGGCTACTGCTGGCCCAAATGCATCTGCCTTTGCCTTGTTTATCTTTTCCCAGACAAACAAAATCAAACTTCCAACACACATATCAATGGCAAAGTATGACCCAATATAGAAAGGTATTGCCATTGCCATTGGAAGTGGAATGTAGGATCCCCATTTCTTGCCCAGCATATCTTTAACCAAGTTTATCAAGATGGCTGCACCAAAGAACACATAACAAAGCAAGAGGCAGTTTTTTGGTAGAGCAGAGAAGCCTTGTACCCCTAATATTGACATGTTGCGATAAACAATTGCGAAAGGAGCAGGATATTGACTGTCCGGAAGCCCAAAGTCATCGAATGCCTTGTAGAACAGCCAGAAGACACAAGGTGAAACTACGCAGCCCATGGCAGTGCCAATCACTTGGCTAATAAACATGGACCTAGGAGAAGCGAGGGTCAAGTAGCCAGTCTTAAAATCCTGCATTAGATCAGAGGCTGTTGAAACAATGTTCATCATGACACCACATGCTGCGAGGCCTGCAAGGACTCCACCATGTGAAGAACCTGCCCAAGCTCCAATTGTAAAGATTGCTAGCTTGCCATAGGTGGAAGCAAGGGACCAATCAGTCAGTCCACATCCATATGCATTACAGAAAGCCAGTGTTGGTGCAAAGATGTAGATGACCAATATGTAATACCATTTGAGTTCGTGAAAGAGGTGTGGGAGGACGATGGTAGAGATGGAAGCAATTGTGACATAACCTGCAATAGAAAACCATGTAGGAATCTGATCTTTTAGAAAGAGTTGAGTTCGGCGCTGGTCATCATAAGATAGCTTCTTTGAGGTATCAGGAGAGGGCTGGTTTGCAATGGGGAGAGCTTGCCTGCCTCGAACTTGATAAAACAAGCCTGTAAGGGTTCTACTTAACACCTTGAAAAAGTTGTATAGCCCATCACCTAGAATCATGGCAATGGCAATAAATACCTGGATTTAAGGAATAATTGGTCAAGCGTCAATGAGGAAGAGTGTTGCGATTTATGTAATGGTGGCAGAAACTACAGATTTGATGACCTTATAGGAAACTAACCTTGTAACCTTGTAGGCCATGCATATTGCTTGGGGAAAGACCTGCAGGATACCAATCACCCTTTCTTGTTTCAATGAGAGGCCACATTAAACCCCATGAAAGTATTCCTCCAAGGAGCACTGATATGTTTATTATGTAGGGGCAAATCATCCCTACTCCTACATATGTTGCTGAGAAATCGAAGAAAAACCTGAACATTATCAAAGGAAGTATTAGCTAAATACTCTCTAACCAGAAAGTGGCTTAGCACTCTTTAGCATAATATTTTAAATCTTGTATATATCAAGTGTACATTAATTGTGTTCACTAAAGAAAATAATTGAAAACTAATTTTACGCACTTGTTCTTATATGCTTTAAGCCCAAATGTAGGGAAGCTAGCAAATCCACAATCATCTCCAGCAGTGAAAAACCATTGAAAGAAACCCCACAAGAAGCTGAAAGAAAAGAACTTGCCCAATGTTTTCACTTGCTTCCTATAAGTTTGAAAAGCATGAGACAATTTAGAATGTATAAATTTAAAAAAAAAAATGATCAGATTTAATTAGAAATCACAACTGTGACAGTGATTTACTTTGCTAGCTTGGCTCCTTGAGGAGTGTGGAAGCTATTGATAAGATGTGCAGTTGCAGTACCACTTGGATATGTCAACTTGAAGTCTATGACCATGATCTGAGAAAAGGAGGACAAATAAACAATGAGCTATGCAAGTTAAGATTGGCAAAAAAAAAAAAAACCCTTTCCTTGCAAGAATATTATTCAATATCAACCAAATGATTTCAATCCTGTATTTAAACAATCATATACACATAATTTGTTTTAAAATTTGTACCTTCCGAAGAGGAACCACAGAGAAGAGACCAAGAAAGCTAACAACAAAGAGGAAGCCAATAATCCATCCTAGTGATGGGTTCTTGAAACCACCAGTGTCCCCTGATTGCTTGGCAATGCGTTCACTCATTCCAAAGAGGTAACTCCCAAATCCTCCTATTTGTAAGCACGTATAGTAAACATAGATTTTTCAGCAAATCAGTTGCAGTTGTATTTTAACAAAAATTAATGTTGGTATCATGTTCCATCACTCGTAAACACAGTATACATTACAAAATTTTCCGTTCCACACAAGTACTATAACCACAAGTTTTATGCTGTCAATAATTTTTTTTTTATTTAGTTGGCAAAATACAGAAGATCAAATATGTGGTAGATGATCTATTCTAAACGTGACAATTTTATTTAAATTTTAAATCAATTATTTTTCAATACATTTATCATACAAAATCCAATCCATCATGAATCTTGAAACTCTGACATTTAAATGACAATTAAACTAAGAGAAATTATTTGATCCATCATCAGTGAAGTTTTTAGATTTTACAAATGAAGTTAACATGATAACATGTACCTTCAATGTATATTAAAAATATTTAAAAAAATCACTAATTAAAAAAAATAGGATATAAGATAGATTTTTTATTTTACTTGTGAAATTAAAATTTTCAACAAAAATATATCAAATACGAACTCTTAAACTAAAATAATGATAGATCATTAGCATGATAACTATTATATAAGGTGAACATAGTGCTTTTAAGTTATTTAAGAAATGAAAATAGTGTCAGCGTGACTTTAGC
The DNA here is from genome assembly GCA_030761205.1 of Fremontodendron californicum. NCBI lineage: Eukaryota > Viridiplantae > Streptophyta > Magnoliopsida > Malvales > Malvaceae > Fremontodendron > Fremontodendron californicum. The sequence goes on along the minus strand of JAULJL010000005.1, from coordinate 13,446,054 downwards.
ATCACAAGTAATGTGAAAAAGGTGTAGGAGCTGAGACTGCTATTATAGTTTTTGGCCTTGCGGCATAAAAAATCCAAAGGGTCCCCTCTCCTCCCTAAAAGCCTAAAATTATCATCGACTTATCATCATAATACTGCAAATGCCGTATGCCTTTCTCAATCTCATCCATTACCATTCATTACCCCATTCCCCAAAGATACAACTTGGCTTTATTGCCGCCGTTCGTTACTCTTTTTTAGGGTTAGTTTAGCTGTTGGAAAAAGCTTGAGTTGAAAAAAACTCGAGTTGGAAAAAGTTTGTTTATAAAGTGTGGTGAAAAAATGTGGTTTAAAAACTTTTAAGTGTTTAGCATTGCTGTGAAAAAGTGTCGTAGGAAATTGAAATGTCAAAAAAAGATATGTTTAAAATAATAAAAGTGTAGAGATGTGAGGATAATAAAATCATTTTATCCAAAAGCCAACTTTTAAAGCCCAAAAGCTATATTTTTTTGACTGGTTTGGTTTTTCAAACCATGGTTTCAACAGCAGAAGCCAAATTTTTTTATTTGTTTAGCATTGCGTTTACAATGAAAAATAGCTTTGTGCCAAAAACAATGCTAAACGAGGCCTTAGTGAACTGTGGACCCAAAGCCAGACGAATCTACAGCTTCATATTTTCACTCAGACTCAGATTAATTGCATTTATGGGGTCATTTTAAAAATAATTGAATAAAAAACTCAGAAAATTTGATGGGCACCTTTTTTTTTTTCTTCTTCTTATGATCTTCTATTTAGATAGCAACGGCGCAGGATGTGCAGATTTTTGCCATCACGAATTCCAACCGATTATATATAATTTTAATTTGAATTGTCCCGTTCCGACAACGAGTTATTATTTTTAATACTAAAATTTGACTATAAAATATATATAAACCGTATCTACTCGACTCAAAAAATATATATGACTCGAATCCAACTTGATTCTTCAAAAGTTATTGTGATATATTGTTTTAATATAATTTTGATGAAATATTTTATTCAATTAATTTTAAGTGTATTATTTTTTTAATAAATATTAAATATCAAATTATTAATATAATATATATTTAATAACAAAAATAAAATATGTTATTTTTATATATATCTTATCCTGCGACGGGCACACAAATCCATTTTTTTTTCAAACCCGATTTGTTTCACTTCGATCTCGACTTTCAAAATAAAAATGAAAAAAACGTCCGATTAGATCAAGGCGGGCTAAGCCCGTTGGTATACGAGTAAATTTACCATCACTGATAAGACCTAATATTGATAGAGATCTCGTTTCGTATTGTTTCTCATATAATTTTTAAAATTAAAAATTATTTTTTATCACAAACACAATGTTAAATAGACAAAAAAAAAATTAATTTCTGTTGTTGAAATCATAGTTTGAAAAGTCAAACAAAAAAATCAAAAAATATAACTTTTAAACTTTAAAAATTGATTTTTGAATAAAATAATTTTATTATTATCACATTTCGATATTTTTATTATTTTAAATATATCTTTTTTTGATATTTCAATTTTCTATAACACTTTTTCACAATTATACTAAGAACTTAAAAGTTTTTAAATCATATTTTTTTTATTATATTTTTTAAATATATTTTTTTTAACTCAAGATTTTTTCAATCCAAATTTTTTTCAATATCAATACTAAACTAACCCAGGATGACATTTTTTGAGTTAGCAAAGAAAGCAATGTCCACTTTTCATCTATTCTCACCATACACTCAACTGGAGTAGAAAATAACACTATTCAACGTTACTCTAGAACGTTGGGATGAAAACTCGAATCGAATAAGTTCGATCAATTTAATTGAAAATAAAAAATTTATTCGATCTGATATTATATAAAAAATTAAAAATCATTTGAATCGATCTAAAATCTGTTCAACAGATAAAAAATAAAAAAATCAATTTTTTTTATAAGAAAATTTAATGATAATATTTGAAGTCATAAAATTATATTAAAAATCATATCATTAAATTAAATACATATTTTTATTAATTATTAATTATATTTATTAATTATTTAATATTTAAAATTATTTTAATTAAATCAATCAATTTAACCAATAATAAAAAATCAAATCAATTTACCCTCCAATTCGATTTTCTTAACTTTAACCTTGCTGGAAAGCTAAAATACTTGTAATAAAACATTAAAATCCTTGAAAAAAAAAAAATTAAAATCCAAAACAGATTTACTGTACGACTACACGAGGCATAGGGATAGGGACTAGTAGTCCGTTTGGATGTGCGGTGGGAATTGGAAAAGAGTTCGAACCGCACCGCAGAGCTAAACGGCACGGAACAATACTCGTTAACCAGGTCTCCGGCCTTAATTACCCGACCGTGATCCGATTATATAGGATTCGAATACTCAGTGATCTGATCTGGGACAATTCGGGTTGTTTTGTAGCAGAATGTTTTTTTGTTTTAACAAATCAAAGGGATAAAAAAGTTTTACAGAGTAATTGTTTTTATACAAATCAAAGAAAGGAAAAATAGAAATACGTACCGCTGAAGGCGATCCCGGAGGAGGCAACCACGCAGGTCTGAATAACGGTGTTTTCCTGCCTGGTGAAAGGCTGTTTGAGGAGACCAGATTTTTGGAGCATCTTGGTCCATGTCTTGACAAAGAAGAAGCCCAACAAGCCAGCTGAGACATTGAGGGATGGGATAATTCCTGTTGTTAAGTTGAGCTTCATCACTATGAAACTGAACATTATGCTTAACACAAAGCTGACACCAAAGGCCCTCATCGTCAGCTGTTCCCTCCATGATGGCACTTCCTGTCTCTCAAAGATTTCTTCCACTGACATCTCACCCTTCTTATCATTCTTCTCATTTTCTTCTTCTTCTGGGTTGAATCCATTCTCTACCCTATCTTCATCTCTACTATTCCCACCCATTTCTCTACTTCAAATTTTCTTTACAAAAATATTGTAGAAGAGGAATCTTTATCCTTAACAAATGATTCTTATGGACAGTGGGTTTTTTTATAGGAAAAGGTTGGAAGTTGGAATATACTAGTGAAAATGGAGGTGGGTGCTTTCACTTTATCACATCAAGAGCGTGAAGATTATTAAAATGGAAACAAGATGATGGATTCACACTGGATAAGTTGATTGGTTTTGGGCTCAAGTCTTCAATATTTTGCACTCACACAGTAATACTATTGGTTTATTGCGTCGATGTTTTGACTTTGCTTGCCGTTGTTTACAATCTTACCCATTTAATTTGTGGGGCTTTCATCGTCGCAGAATCATTTTTATGGGTTGTCACACATGTGAAAGTGAAAGGGTAATCAACTAATTCTTCATTGCTTTCCCGCAATTTGAGTAACACTTAACAAGTCGGTCTAAATTAGTGGTCCGACGGCGTGTAAGTAGGGGTCGATGTAAAGGAATCTATTGACTCGTCAAATGATTTGGGATAAGTATCAAATTTATTATTATATTATATTTTTATTCTATTGAATTTAGAGTTATGAATCTAATTAAGATTATGAATTTTTATTTTATTATATAATTAAAATTTGACATTATAAAGTATTTCCTATTTTCTTAATTTTTTTAATTGTTTGATGTAATCTATATTTAAAACTTACTTCAATTTATTTGTATGAATTGAATGACAAATACTTAAATAAAATGTTATTTTAATAATTTTGAAATTAAATTTATTTATTTATTTTTCAAATTTAATGAATATAATGATATTAAAATAAAATTTTATATTCCATACAATAAAAAATGAGTGTTTATTGTCATTTTTACATGGTTCGAGGACATTATGTTTTCTTTATCAAAATTTCACTCTTCCTTTTCCATTTCCTCTAAATCCTTATTGATCCATCCTTCTAGTTATTTCCTAATTTTTGATGTAGCTGTTTCTAATGAGCTCAATCAAATTTTTGCCCCCATTCCTGTCCTTAACAGAAATTGATCCGATTATTGATAATATATCCTGTCGTTCTACTCGACTAAGAGAAACTCCTTATCATCTATGTGATTATTATTGTTACTCTAAATCAAAACTCGCTTAAAAGGGTCTGTTGAACGTAATGAAGCTCGTCTAGTAACCAAGTGTTATACTTAAGAGTATGAGATAGATTATGGGGAAACCTTTGCTCATGCGGTTAAGATAACTTCTATGCACAACTTGTTAGGTACTGCTGTTGTTAACCATTGCAAACTTCTTCACATGGATGTAAAAAAAAAAAAAAAAAACCTTGCTCAATGGTGATTTATAGGAAGAACTATACATGTTGTCTCCTCCCGATTATTCTCATCCTCCTCACAAAGCCTGTAAGCTTCAGCGAGCTTTATACGGTTTGAAACAGGCACCCAGAGCATGGTTTGCAATATTCCATTCTACTATCGCTCAGCTTGGTTTTACTTCTAACCCTCACGACTCAACATTATTTGTTTGGCATACTAATAACAACATTATTCTTCTTATTCTTAATGTAAATGATATGATTATCACTAGTGATGATCAGCCTTGAATTTGTCGAATTACAATAGTTTTTTTATCAGCAATTTGAAATGAAAGAACTTGGCTATCTCAGTTTTTTTTGGGGCTTGAAGTATCTTCCAACTCTGATAGCTATTATCTCTCACAGGCTAAGTATGCATTTAATTTACTTTCTCGAGCTAGCATTATCAAAAGCAAAATTGTCTCTACTCTTTTGTAACCTAATGTTAAACTTACTCTGATGGATGGTGCTTTACTCAGATCCTATTTTAGATCGCCAACTTGTTGGGAGTCTGGTCCATCTCATAGTAACTTGGTCCAATATTACTTATGATGTTCATGTAGTTATCCATGTTATGAATGCTACTCGTTCACATCATTTTTAGTTGTTTTCAAATTTTTGGCTATTTTAAAGGCACACTGTTTCACGGGCTTCATTCTCTGCTCACTCTTCTTTGGTTCTAAGTTTTCTGATGTTGATTGGATAGGAGATCTTATTGATCGTCGTTCCAGCATTGGTTATTATTTTTTTTTGGTTGATTCTCTCATTTCCTGGCGAATCAAGAAACAAACTGTAATTGCTCGACCTAGCACTGAATTGGTATATCATGTTCTTGCTGTTGCAACTTCAGAGTTACTTTGGCTTCGTCAATTGCTAAAATATATGGATATTCCACCATCTTTCACCGCTAGACTTCATTGTGATAATCACAATGCCATTCAAATTGCTCATAATGATGTGTTTCACGAGTGCACCAAGAATATTGAGATTAATTTCAATTTTGTATGCCATCATGTTACATAAGGGACTATTCATCTGACTTATGTGTTTTCTTCAAATCAAACCATTGATATCTTTACCAAAATACATTTTCTAGTCATTTTCAAGAGTTAGTTAACAACCTCAAGCTGACATCTATAATACCACATTGAGTTTGAGGGAGTGTTAGTGTAATAAATATAATGAAAAATATTAAGAATTATGATAAGCTATTCTTATTTGATTTTTTTCGAAATTGGTGAGAACCTTCAGTACATATAAACACTCTTATATGTACTTTTACATAATTGAAATATAAGAATTTTTTTTCTTATAATAAATCTAAATGAATATATAGACATTATTAATTTCTAAGAAAATACATTAATTAAGTAAATGCTACATCTTTGGAATTAGTCAATTATGGATGCAACTTTCTTTCTTTTTTTTTTCTTTGATTTCCTACCACACATTTTAGTCTTTTGAAAGTTTTGCTACTTATATTATATTCTTAAAGAAAATTATTACTTACCTAAAAAAAAAGGAAAACTATTAGTTAGACTTCAATTTTTATTCAATTCTTTATAGGCAATATGAATTACAATACTGTTTGAAATTATACACTTTTTCTTATTAAAGAACTTTACAATTTTTATGCAATTACCTTACTATTTTACCTGAATTTAGCCTATGTGTATATATTTCCATATTCTTATCAAAAGGGTTCTATATATGTAGTATTCTTTAATAATCTTTTAATTATATTATACCCTACCTTCCCCTCAAAATTTAAAATCCTGCTTCACTTCTCAAGAATAAAAAAATTTGCTTGCCCAAATCCGACTAACCCAATCGAAAAGCTCATTTTATTATTTAAAATAAATTAAAATATAATTTTTATTTAAATTTAAATAAAAAATATTTTTAATTATTTAAATAATAATTCGAGCCTGATTAAACCGCCCAAATTATAAAAACTCTATCCTAGGATCCGATCCAACGATAAGAATTGGAGTGCAATGATAGCAGGAGTTTGACCTAACGATAGAAAGAATAGAAAATTAGTGTTTGAATCCCCGCGTTGCTTCTCTTTTATTATTATTGATAATACATTGAATAAGATTATGACCAAAAAAAAAAAAAATTTAGAGTTAAAATTGAATTACTATGACAAACTATACAAAATATTTCAGCTTCAGGACAATTTTTAAAGTAAGGTATAAATATAAAAAAACACAAATACATCACGAATACATGAATCTAATTCATATACATTATATGTAAAAAAAAAGTAAGATGGATATCAAAATTTAATTTATTTAGATTATATTGATATCCATCCTTTCTATTCATATTTAAAAAAATAATAAAAAAATATAAACCTAATAATTAACATACAATAACTCATAATTTATAACATAATTTAACATAGTTTTTTTTTTACTATTTAATCATCATAACATTTTTTCTTTTAATTCAACATCAAAAGTTTTAAAAAATTACTTACATCAACCCATCTCATATTATTATTCAATATTTTAATTTTTACCGGTAATTTATTAATACATTATTCAATAATATAAAAATCAAAAAATTAATATTGCCTTATTTTTCAAAATAAAAATAAAAAATCAATTATTATACAACACGTGACACAAAATTATGAGTTATTTGAATAATGTCACACATGAACATGACATGAAAAATTAACTAAAATACGACACGAAAAAATAACATGACCACGACATGAATACACGAACGTGTCGAAATTTATTAAAAAAGAACTTGACACAAAATTAGAAGTTATTTGAATAATGCCAATTAGATATGACAATTTCGGACACCGACACAAACTCGACACAAAACATAACAAAAACACAATACAACACTAAAAAAATAACACTAACACTAACACGACACGAATGCACAAATGTATCAAAATTTATATAATATAAATTATTTATCAATATAATACTTTTTTTAATTCAATAATATAAAAACCAAACAATTAATATGATCTTATTTAAAAAAAAATTAAAGAACCAATTATTATTGACACGTGACACAAAATTGAAAGTTTTTTGAATAGTGCAAATTAAACATGATAATTTCAGGCACAATACGACAGGAATACGACACAGAAAAATAACTAAAATACGACACGAATATATGAACATATCAAAATTTATATAATGAATTATTAACGTGTCAAAATATATATAAAATATAATAACTTAAATACAATTATGATAAAAAAAATAAAAAAACACACAGTACGAATATAATTTTTTTTTCTCCTTTCTTCCTTCTTGCTCTTTCTTTCTCTTTCCTTTCTACGTTTCTTCCATCACAACCTTAAAAAAAAAAAAAAAAAAAAAAAAAAGGCAACAATATGCTTACAAAATTACCCTTAATTGGGCAACTAATTGAGAAATTACCCCTCAATTGGATAGACAATTGAGGGGATTACTTTTATTTGTTTTACTAGAATGTTAGTCCCGGCTTCGCCCGGATATGCTCTTTTTTTTTTTTTTTTTTACATTTTTTAAAAAAGAATAATTTTAAAGAATATAATAATAGTATTAATAATTTACTGATAATTATTTTATAATTATTTTTAATTTTGTGTTGTTGTAAGAGTAAAATTTTTTATAAATAATTCTTTTAAAAAATATATAGTTTTTTTATGTATGTTAAAAGTAATTATCCATAAATTATATAATTTAAATGTATTTAAAGGTGGAATTGATCATTTGAAATGCATTTCATTATTTTTAAATTTTCTATTTGTCACGTAATGTATATTGAAATAATGTATTTTATTAATAATTTATCTTTTATTTCTTAATTTATATTGAATTAATAAATTTTTTTCATATTTTTTTTTTACTTTTTAAAACAATTTATTCAATTAATAATTTCAATTTTCTAAATTTTATTATATTAAATTTTTTACAACAATTTCATAATTTTAACTCATGCACAAAATAAAATATAAAGAATAAATTTTGAACATAATATTTATATTAATGTATGATAGATGCAATTGCAATTATCTAATTCTTAAGTCAATGAACTTAAAGTTTAAATTGAATCAGTATGACAAACTATGCAAAATATCCTTACTTTGGGACAACTTTTAAAGTAAGGTATAGATGTCTAAAATTACCAAATTTAATCTAGACAAACAATAACTCTCAATCATTATATGACACGTGATACAAAATTGTGAGTTATTTAAATAGTGTCAATTAGACCTGGTAATTTCGGATACAACATGATTATACAATACGAAAATAATATGAGAAAAATAATTAAAACATAATGCGACACGAAAAATAACACGTAGACACAATGTGTCAAAATTTACATAAAACGAATATTAACGTGTCAAAATTTATATAAATATATAATACATAAAAAACGATTATGACACGAAAAAATAACAAAAATACGAATACGATGACACGTAACACAAAATTAGGAGTTATTTGAATAGTGTCAATTAGACCTAAAAATTTCGAATACAACATGATTACATGACATAATAAAAATTATTAAAACACAACATGACACGAAAGATACATGAACACGACACGACTATACAAACGTGTCAAAATCTATATAAAATGAATTATTAACTTGTCAAACTTTTTATAAATATATAATATTTTAAATACAATTATAACACAAACATGATAGCATAAATTTTTTTTTTTTTTTGCTTTCTTAACTAAATAAAAAAAAAATAAAAAAATATTGGCTTGCCACATGGCAAGCCAACAATGTCAAATTAAATGTCAATTTACAGGGATTACTTTTATGTTATTGTATAAGATATAGATATGTCTCCATGCTATATAAAATATAAAAGTTGAAAACGATGGACAAGGAAATGTAATTTTTTCATACATTCACACACATATATATATATATATATATATATATTTGACCCATTAATACAGTCTGTAATATATATATATATATATATATTAGACTGGATTAATGGGTCAACTATAAATGTGTGAATGTACAAACACGTACACACAATTTGCAGCTCGACTTTGCAAACCTACGGGTTAAGTTGTATTTACAAACAATTTTATAAAAATTAAAAGTATTATTTTCTTTTGAATTTAAATTTCAAGAAAAAATTTTGAGGTTGAGATTTCCTCCGTTAAGCATCTAGAAAGTGGGTACCCACTGTGACATGTTTGCTAAAATGGAAAAAAAAAAAAAATGATAGGTAATTAATTTGTCTTCTTCTAACTCAAAGTCTGAAGTTTTTGTTTCTTTTCTTTTGGGAATCTAACTATAATATAAGATTGACTACACAAGTTAATAGGATATTGACACATGGCATTATTTATTTTTTTAAAAGAAAAGAAAGAAAAAAAAATAAGAGAAAAAAAAAGATAAAGGAAAAAATAAAAAAAATTATGTATTCGTGTTTTTTTTTATAATGTTTTAAGTATTATAAATTTATATAAATTTTTACATGTTAATAATTCATTTTATGTATATTTTGACAAATTCGTGTATTCGTGTAGTGCTCATGTTATTTTTTATGTTGTGTTTTAATTATTTTTCTTATGCTGTGTTCGTGCTATGTCTCAATTTATTTCATATTTTGATTAGTTTTGTCATTGTGATTCAATTTAGAAAAAAAAAAAATTGTGTATTTGCATCTCAATTCATGACATATTTTGCATAATTTGTCATAGTGATTCAATTTAGAGAAAAATTTGTGTGTACGTGACATGTTCGTGTTTTTTTTTTGTATTCAAAGTATTATAAATTTATATAAATTTGTACACGTTAATAATTCATTTTATATAGATTTTGACACGTTCGTGTAGTCGTGTCGTGTTCATGTTATTTTTCGTGTCGTGTCATGTTTTAATTATTTTCAATATTGTGTTTGTGTCGTGTCCCAATTTATTTCATATTTTGTTCATATGCTTAAAGTATTATAAATTTATATAATTTTTTACATGTTAATATTCATTTTATTTATATTTTGACACCTTCGTATATTCATGTCATGTTCATGTTATTTTTTGTGTTGTGTTTTAATTATTTTTTCTATATTGTGTTCGTGTCGTGTCTCAATTCATTTCATATTTTATATAGTTTGTCATTATAATTCAATTTAGAGAAAAAATTGTGTGTTTGTGATGTGTTTCAATTCATGACATATTTTGCATAATTGATCATTGTAATTCAATTTAGAGAAAAAATTGTGTCTTCATGACGTGTTCGTGTTATTTTTCGTGTTTTCAAAGTATTATAAATTTATATAAATTTTTACGCATTGATAATTCGTTTTATATAGATTTTGACACGTTCGTGTATTCATGTTATTTTTTGTGTTGTGTCATATTTTAATTATTTTTTCATGTTGTATTTATGTCGTATCTCAATTCATCTCATATTTTGCATTATTTATCATAGTGATTCGATTTTAACTCTAAATTTATTTATTTAAGATATTAAGATATAAAATATTATTTAAATAAGTGATAATTATTTAATATAATTTAACTTAAATTTATCTGTAATTATTAATTTAATTAAAAATTATAAATATTAAAAAAATCCCCCGGGGAAAGAATTCTAGTAGTGTTGATAATGGATTGATGAAATGAAAAGTCTTAAAAGGAATTAAAAGTCTTAACAACTCAAATTTGAACTAATGCTATTATTTTTTTAAGGCAGATTTAAGTCCAAAGTTTGAAGAAATCATCTTCTTCACTACTTAAGCAGAAATTTTTTATTACTAATTTATCCCGTGATAATTAATACAATTTCAACTAAATTTAAAGTTAATATTTATCAAAGTATTTTTCTTTTTTAATTAATTTTTATTTATTTTCATACTTAATTTAAAATTATTAAAATTTCTATGATAGATAAATTTCATAATAAATTAATACCATTGGATAAAATAATAAAAAATTTCATTACTTTTTAAGTAGTAGAGAGGATTCTTACCCAAAGTTTGAACCTCCACTTTTTCTTCCTTGTATATAACTCATCTGTCCAAAAAAAAAGAAAATTTGTAAGGCTTTGTCTTGCTTGATATAGATGAAGATTGAGGGAAAAAGATTTCTCTTACTCCACTTTCAAGTCAAAATGTATTCTATTGCTATTACCTTGAACCTCAAGAATAGCTTGAATTGAGTCTCCCTCAACCATGGATGATAGGCTTATAATCTTTCTGAGCCACGAGAATTGAATTCAAAATCGAAGAGTCAGTATTCTCGATCGGTATGAAATCACACTTGAAAAAACCCTTTTGACAGGTCACAGGAGTAAACAAAAAACATAGTCCTGATCATCAGGGCAAAGGCAAACTACCAATATTGGCTCCAGCTTGGTAAACTGCGCATCCACATTCACCAGTCCAGCTGAAGGGTAGCAACCATGAAATATAACCTTCGTTTTGGATTGGGGCATCGACATAATACAGATGCTTGTATGCACAAAGTTTGAGTAAAAAATAAAACTGAAAAAATTAAAGACAAATAACAATTTTCTTAATTAGACCTGAAAATTATATATACTAGTATTTGAATCCTAATGTTACTTCAATTTTATTATCGTTAATAATCCATTAGATATGATTATGCCACGAAAAATAACATGAATTTAGAATTAAAATTAAATTACTATGGTAGACTAAGCAAAATATCCCAACTTGAGAATAACTTTTAAAATAAAATATAGATATAAAGAAACACAAATACAACACGAATACATGAATCTAATTAATTATATATACATTATCTGTAAAAAAGTTAAGATGGATATCAAAATTTAATTCATTTAGATTATATTGATATCCATAATTTATGTTCATATTAAAAAATAAAAAAATAAATATAAACCTAACAAGTATCTTACAATAACTCATAACTTATAAGTTATAACATCATTTAACATAATTTTTTTTACTATTTAATCATCATAATATATATTTTTTTTTCTTCAACACCTAAAGTTAATTTTTTTTTTTTTTACATCAAGCCATCTCATATTATTATTTAATATTTTAATTTTTATCGATAATTTATAAATACAATAATTTTTTATTCAATAATATAAAAATAAAAAATTAATATGATCTTATTTAAAGAAATAAAAATAAATAAAAAATCAATCAGTATGCGACACGTGATACAAAATTATGAGTTATTTGAATAGTGTCAACACGAACATGAAATGAAAAAATAACTAAAATAAGACATGGCACGAAAAAATTACATGACCACGAAATGAATACACGAATGTGTCAAAAATTATATAAAATGAACGTGACACAAAATTGGAAGTTATTTGAATAATAACAATTAGACCTGATAATTTCGGACACACACGAACACGACACGAAAAAAAACACAATATAACACGAAAAAATAACACTAAAACGATACGAATGCACGAATGTATTAAAATTTATGTAATACGAATTATTAATATGTCAAAGTTTATATATAATATGTATGAAATATAATTAAAACATAAAAAATAATATAAAAACAATATAAATATTTAAATATTTCAAATATAAAAAAAATTAAAAAATTGCTTGCAGTAATTCGGGACACAATAGATGAAAGTTATCCCCTTCAATTAAACGGGTAACTTTCATCATTTTTATATAGACTAAAGAATTGCTCGCCAAATGGTGAGTAATTCGAGACACAATCGATGGAAGGTATCTATTCAATTATTTTATATAGATATATTTTCCTGTCAATTGGATGGATCGAGTTGGATTTGGGTTGGATCATTTTGGGTTGGATTAATTCGAGTTTTAAAAAAATCGGATCATTTCGAGTTTGGGTTATTTCGGGATCGGGTCATTTCGGGTTCGGATCATTTCGAGTTCGGGTCATCTTGGGTTGGGGTCATTTTGGATTCGGGTTATTCGGGGTTTGACACTCGGGTTAATCGGGTTCGGGTCATTCTAATTAGGGTCATTTCGGGTTTGACACGCGGGTTATTCGAGTTTGAGTCATTCTGGTTTTGGTCATTTCGGGTTTGACACTCGGATTATTTGAATTCAATTTATTAATTTTTAAAATCGAATTAGATTGAATTTAAACAGATTATTTGATCGAATCAGATTTTATTAAAATTTTTCTTAAAGATAAAAATAAGAAAATAAATTATATTTAAAAATAAGTATGATATTATCGTGTATCTGTAATTGTTAAAAAATCTATTTAGTTATTTGAAAATTATATAATTTTATGTTTGTTGAAACGTTCCAACGTTGATAAGTAATCCTTAGTACAAAAAATTTTACAAAGTGAACCAATTTTAGAAGTTAAAATAATTTTCTACTAAAATTAAATTAGATTTAAGAACTTTACATAAAAGTTTAATTATCAAGTGTAATAAAATATAATAATAAATGCTTGTTTCAAAATAAAAATATAATAATAAATGTTATGAAATTAAATTAGTTAATCATGCTAAATATTTTTAAATTTTAAACATAATGTATAAAATTAAATTAATAAAAATTTTATAATAAGCAAAGGTGCAATTCTTAACATATTGAAGTATTAATATATATAATATTTTTCTATAATGTATAATTCTTATTAGAGGAGTGATCTACTTACACTATTATAAAACTAAATTAGTTGACACACTTTCATAACTTCTTATGCCATTAATATTTTAATAATCCGACCATCATATTTCATATTCTATTTACGTAGATCATGCACGTCGAGTTTTAAGTAAATTAAAAATGTCTAACTATTTGTTCGATGTAAAAAACATACAATCGTTAAATATATATTGAAAAAAACAGTATTCTCGATCGATATGATAGAGATATCGGATCGTTTCGAAATTTTGCGTGCACGACGAGTACAATTATATTTCTAAATTCAACGGTCAGTTTGTTAAATATTAATTTATTATATATCACATGATAAAGTATTATTATAATGTATACAAATTATTATAATAAAACACATTTCAATGATCTATTTTTTTATATATTTTAAAAATATATATAATACGCATTATCATTGATCGTTTAATTCAATAATTAATGCATGCTTTTTTATTTTAAAATATTAGGATTCAATTTTTTTTTCAAGTAAAAATTTTAATTTTTTTCCAACTAAATTGAGAGTGAATTACTTTAACTAGATTTGTTCACAGGTCGGACTATTCGTACAAATTTAGATGTAATATTTTTCAAGTTCAAACAAATATTTGTTTTTACTTCCAGATGTTGATTAAAAAATTCAATTCAATTTCATTCGAAATAATATAATATATTTAAAAATTATAATAACAGTTCAAAAAATTTAAACTAATCACATGATAATTTTTTTTATCATAATAGTATAATTATAGATCTTGTATTATACTTGTATTGTATATATATAGTCACTACACTATTTTACATATAGAGAAGAGAACAAATATAAAAATATGATCAATTTATATATACTAAATGATAATTGCATATTTTATCACATTTCAAAATGATAATTACAAGTTATAAAATTAAAACAAATTAATAATTTGTGATATAGGTATTATTTTTATTAAATTAATATTTTCAAAATAAAATTATACTTAATTTAAGTTCGGGTCACTTCGGGTTAATTGTTCGGGTCATTTCGGTTTCGGGTCATTTCGGGTTCGAGTTATTCTGGATTCGGGTCATTTGGGGTGCAGGTCATTTCGGGTTCGGATTGGTCGGTTTCGGGTTGTTGACTTTTTCTAGTTAAATCGGATTGGGTCGGGTCTGGATTCAGACGGGTTAGACGAGTTTTTAGGATTCGTGTGTATATATATATATATATATATATATTGAAACAACTTGTATTATTAGATTAAAAAAAAAAAACTCATGCTTGCTGATACATTAATGACTGTTTTTTCTCTCTTTTTTTTTTTTTAATCATCGCCGTGTATATGAACGCTTGACCTTCAGTTTGGGATTTACTCCGTTAAGCTTCTTGAAAGTGGGCACCCACTGTGACATTTTGCTAAACAAGAAAAAAATGACGTACAAGGTTTTTTTTTTTTTTTTTCTTTTAGGAATAGTGTTGGTAATGACGGATGATGAAATCATGCTTAGGCATGTAAATTATGATCCGAATTCAAAAAATTCGATTAATTTACTCGAACTCAAATTCAATTCAACTTGATTTGATAAAAAAAAATCAACAACTCGAACTCAATCCAACTCAAACCCGAAAATGACCCAAAATCGAAATTATTTGAACCTGAATTGACCCAAACATAAATTAAATATAATTTTATTTTAAAATTATTAATTTAATAAAATTAATAACTATATCATAAATTATTAATTTATTTTAATTTTATAACTTATAAATACTATTTTGAAGTGTGATAAAGCATGCATTATGTAGACAGTGGTTGTGGGACAATTTAGAAAATGAAAAAAAGACTTGACGTTATTGTATATAGTGTTAGCGTATTAAAAATTAAGAATTAAAATTTTAGTCAATCGGTTGTAAATCAATCTTGATATCTTTATTTTAAATCAAATCGTTGGATTAGATAAATAGTAAGTTTGTTGTATTATTACCATAATAACCTTTTTAAATTAATTGTTCAAAACTTCAAAAAATTTGTTCAAAAATTAAAATAATCTTTTAAATATATAATAATCTCTTAAATAAATTAATAAAATGTTATATCAATTATGATAATTTTATAATAAGATTTAAAATAAATCATATATTTTAATTATCATAGATATACTTATGATAATCTTATAACATTCTTTATAGTTATACATATTATTTAAAATAAATGTATTATTTTTATTTTAAAAGTATAATCCATTCTTATCTAATTTAAAATAAAGTACATAAAATAGATTGTTAATAATAATACTTGTATTTATCATAATGATTTGTACGTTATGTTATAATAATATATTTTCATGTAATTTAGATCAAATGATATAATCTCTTATCGTTATACATATTATTTTTAGGGTAAATGTGTTATTTTCGATTTTAAATGTATAATCACTTAATATTATCATGTGATTTTTGAAATGTATAATCTCTTAAGTATTATCATGTGTATTGTATTATAATGATTTGTACACTGCGTTATAACAATACATTTGTAAATATGTAAATTGATTGAAACCACAATTCCTGGTATACAATAATACTCGTTTAAGTAAAACGGATACTTGAATTTGAAAAATTACTAGATTATGCACAAATCTAAAAAGATCGGGTTAGATAGATATTTATTTTTAAATTAAAGATTATAATGTCTATATTTATTTTAAATATTTTAATAAAATTTTAATTAAATCTTACTCGATTAAATAATTTATTTAAATTTGATTTGATTTGATTTTATAATTAATAAATTAAACCTGAATGATTTGAATCCAAATAACCCGATTGTCAAACTCGAATGACCCGAACCCGAGATCCAAATTTGAATGACCCGAACCCGAGATCCAAATTCGAATGACCCGAACCTGAAATGATCAAAACTCGAAATGACTTGTACCTAAAATGACCTGAATCTGAAACAATTTGAATCCAAAAATTATCAAATCTGAATTAACCCGATCCAAAATCAATCCGATCCGCCCAATTGACGGATCTAAACTACTCAAATTTGAAGTAACGTTATTACTTTTTAAAGATGATTCAAGTCCAAAGTTTGGAGAAAACATCTTCTCGCTACTTAAAAAGTAATGAATTTTTATTTATTATTATAATGATGATTAATGCCTTTTCAATTAAATTTAAAGTTAATATTTTTTAAAATTTATTTTTAATTAATTTTCGTTTATCTTCATACTCAATTAAAAAAATAAATTTTAAATTTTAAATAAATTTCTTAATGAACTAATACCACTGAATAAACTGGTAAAAATCTTCATTACTTTTTAAGCATAGAGGATCTTTAACCAAAGTTTGAAGCTCTACTTTCTACCAATGAAAGTTGATCTGAGTGGGAGGAATTTTGATTGCTTAAGCAAGTGGTTTCGAGTTCAAGCCCTTATGAATGCAGAAAACTTTCTTGGGAGAGGTCCCCTCCTTGACGCCCGACAGTACCTCAAAAGATTAGTCATGGACGAAACCTGGGGATACCTTGGGTAACCAAAAAAAAAAAAAAAAGCTCTACTTTCTCTTTGTATATAACTCACTAATACACGGATTCGTTTTATATATTTAAATGTGTGTATAAACACATAAATAGACATTTTTAATCACTTACATATTTAAGGTATATATAAAATACATATAATCAATATATACATAGCTATTGATACAATTAAGAACAATCAAGAAAATTTTATTTAAGTAATGTAAATAAGAAATAATGCATAACATGAAAATGGAGAATAATTTTTGTACATTAATTGAATTTAGGAAGATCAAACATTAAATGAAGAAATAACTATAAAATTTTTAATTGATAATATAATTGTTTCCCAATACTATCTTAGAAACTATTTATACTAGCTGCTAACATTATCTTCATCACTTGTATAATCGTTGTTTTTTTTTTTTTTTCTAACTCAAAAAGATTTTAATAAAAATTCATAAGGAATAAAAGGCTAGCAACTAAGCCAGCCTAACCATAACAAAAAACAAAAGAGTTCTTTGTTACAGTTAAAGGAAATATAGAACGCCTTAAGAACACGTGACTGAAAAATAATTAAAACTCAAAATCTCATAAGTCTAAACATGTCCATAAACACCAAAATAAAAGCTCTTTGCAATTTTGAATATCGAAACTATAAAACACATCGACACCATCATAGGGGCATAGCCAGCAAAAATTCACCAAGTAGACAAGAACCATCTCTACTTTGCCACCAAGATAACAAACAAATTTGCTTTAAAAATCTGAAAAAGAGTACTAACAAATAATTTTTCATAAAGGTCTTCCAAATGTTGTTACTTGTAATTAACTCTTCAAAATATTGCCACCTTTACCATTGCAAAATTTTGACATCACCACAACTCGTGAACAACAACTTCTAAAAAGAGAAGTATGTGGAAGCTTGAAAAAAGAAAGTTATTAAGATCAAAGCTGCATGAAGTTGAGAAAATTCCAGCTCTTGATAAAATATTGGGAAAAGCTTCAAGCTAAGTATATTATTCAACCAGGTAAGCAATGCCAAGAATTTCATAAGGCAATAAATCCATAGAAATCTCCAAAACACCATCAAAACCAATAAGTTCATGCTTAGCCTTTAAAAACATTCAAAATTCAAACCTCAAAAAAAACAAAAAATATTAGTTGAGACAAAAAAAAGGAACCACATTCCAAATTTAAGGGAACTCATTTTGGGAATGAACTTTCTCATCTTTATCTTGTAACTCCATCAATCTATTAATAATCAGTTCATTATCATCCTCAAACGACAACCCAAGTAATTTGCCAACTTCCTAAGTCTCAGTAATTTTCTTTCTCCGATTTTTCAGTTTTTAATTGTATATTTTCATCACTCCTCCGAAAATCATTGCAAATAGTAAACTTAAAATGTCTCTTCTTCCTAGTCCAATTATGCTTAGGACGCTTGTTCTTCTTCCTAAGATTTTTGAATTTATGATGAACATTAGATTCTATACAATCAACCCATTTAGAAATTGATGAAGTATGACATTCCCCAACAACATAAATATTATCCTGTCATAGTCAACATCTTTTGGGGCACTAACAAACTCCAACTAGGAGTTCAAAACATTAAGAATGGACATATTATTTAACATCCCATAGTCACCAAAATCCACCTCCAAGCACCCATTCTCAATTATATGAAGAGAACCAATATCACTATCGGACTTATGAGAAATTTCTCTATAATTTGAATCTATTAGTAAAAATTAGAAATAGTTTCGCTACTGCATATAAATATATAAAATCAAAGAACAAACAGATAACTATCTGAATTTTTGCAGAACATTATATATAAATATACGAACATAATATCAAATGACATATACTCACAGTTTCGGTAGAACCAAAAAGTTGAAAATCGAGTCAAGGTAGAACCTCTAACCTTAAGACGATTATTACCTGTCTATCAAGTGCTTATAGTATATTGCAACTCGTCTCCCAGGCCTCCTCGATAACGTTGCTGTCGAAAGCACACTCGAAACAACACTACAAACCAGAAAAGATGTCGGTCTCTCTCACAAGACAGTATGCAAAAAATCGAGAATGAAGAAAACATTTTTGATCTTTTAAAACAGGCACTGCCTCTGATTATTTATAGGAATGCAGGAGACTATTCGGACAAGACACGTTTGTTGGAAACAGACAGAACCGTTCAGACAGAAACGGTTTGGTCAGACACAATCTTTGGAACAAAAAATTTGTCCAAACAGACATGTCTTAATCAGACAGGCCTCTTGGTTGGTTGGCGGTTCGGTTCGGTCCTCAACAGTTAAATGGTAGGAAGGACAATGTCGGTTCGATTTGGACCCAAAAAACGAGTTGGTTGGGCAATAAAAAATTAATTACTGACCCAAACCCGACCTCCAGCTCGGCTCGGCGGCACGCGCGCGTGTGTCGTAGCCCATTTTTTGTGTAGGTCCTTACCCTTCACAAAAGCTTAGGTGCCTTTTAGGGCCCAACCCAACATGGAACCTAAGCCTATATAAACTACAAGCTTAAACCTTTCTTTGTTCAATGTGGGATTCCACACAAAGCACAAATTCAACCAAGTTCTTCCTCTTCAAGTGGGTACCTTTAAGATTAATTTCTCATTCAAACATGATATCAATTGTGTACATAAATTATACACCGTGTATCTACTTACGGCAACCTACGTATTGATATACGTATTTCGTATTTATACACTCAAATTAACCATTGATATCCAACAATCCCCCACATGAATGGAAATTATCTGATTAAAACGATGAATTGACTTAGAATATGAGAGAGAATAACTTTGAAGAGTTATTGTATCAGGATAGGTAGCTTTTGGCTTTGAACCTTTCAGCGTGACAATTATCGGATTTACTCGGCTAACTAGTGAACATGATGTCTTGAACTATTCAGCCTTTCGTGTAAACCAAGACAATAGGTATCACGCAATTCCTCTTCAAACATCTTTGGTTCTCACGGTTGTGTTTATTTTAGCCCTGAACACGTCCTAGTTTCTATGAGTACTCTAGAGAATTTAGCCTGATCAATTCTCATAGAAATGGCCACATTTCATACTCATATAGGCGATTTTTTATCAAGAGTATCCTGCAATACCCCACTTGATTTTATCAAGCTATAAGAATCATTAAAAGCATAGCTTATCCTTACTTCTTTGGAGGCAACACTAATTCATCATAGGAATGGATAAGAGTGTTTAACTCTTCTAGTGCTCACACTAAGTTAACATAATTCGGTTGTCCCTTTGAACCTAGATCTTGGGATCTCCAGTCAACTAGGTTGGGTTGCCATTATGTAACTTTAATTTATAGGCTTAAGACCCATTCCCCTCGATGATTTATTTACTTGCTCTCTTGTTAAACCTTTCGTAAGCGGATCCGCAATATTATCCTTTACTTTTACAAAATCAATAGAGATAATTCAATTTGAGAGCAACTGTCTAATAGTATTGTATCTTCGACAAATGTGTCGAGATTTACCGTTATACAACTCTGTGCCTACCAATTGCAGATTGGCTATCGCAATGTATACAAATTGCAGGCACAGGTTTCGGCCAACATGGAATATCTTCTAAAAAATTCTAAAGCCATTTCTCCAGCTTTATCTAAGGCTATAAATTCAGATTTCATAGTGGATCTGGCAATACACATTTGTTTAGAAGATTTCCAAGACACTGCAGCTTTTTCAATAGTAAAGATAAACCCGCTAGTGGATTTCAAATCTTTAATATCAGATATCCAATTTGCATCACTGTACCCTTCAAGCACAGCTGGATATCTTGTATTAGTGCAATCCATAACTTGAAGTGTATCTCAAATATCTGAGTACCCTTACTATAGCCTTATAGTGATCCTTTCCAGGATTACTTGTAAATCTATTCAGTTTACTAACTGATTATGTTCTTTACATTCATTTACAACCTAATGGTTTGCTTCCAGGGTCCGTGCCACTCTTGGCACCATTAGGGATCACTGATCCCATGAACAAGGTCTTATCCTCCTTTCCACAACGGGGTAGTCATGGTAGCACCAAGGCATGCCGATACCAGACCATGACACTCTTCCCCACTTACTATGTTGATACCCTCATCGACGCTAAGATCATACCCGAGTATCCTTGTTATGCAAAGTTGACATTTTCTCACATGTTCATCTCTTGCCCTCAAGGACTGGGTCATGATCCCATCAAATGATGCATCGAACACAGTTTTAGATCCTATCATGACCTTTTTAAACGGAGAAACCGTTACCTTAGCAAGACACCCCCACACTTTCATGTATTTATAGTATGGTCTTTGACCCTTCCATAAATCATACGATGTCTTGTCTGATTTTTTGTGGGGTATTTTATTTAAAATATAATTAGCTATTAAAATAGCTTCCCCGACAAGTTCTGAGGTAACCCTGAATTTATCAACAAAGCGTTCATCATTTCTTTCAACGTTCGATTCTTGCGTTCTACAATACCATTTTGTTGAGGTGAATAAGGAGC
Source organism: Fremontodendron californicum (assembly GCA_030761205.1). Taxonomy (NCBI): domain Eukaryota; kingdom Viridiplantae; phylum Streptophyta; class Magnoliopsida; order Malvales; family Malvaceae; genus Fremontodendron; species Fremontodendron californicum. The sequence goes on along the minus strand of JAULJL010000005.1, from coordinate 13,424,124 downwards.
AGTGGTTTGATGGATGATACCATTTTCTGAACAGAATTCATTAAACAATGATTCATATTCACCACCTTTATCACTCCTTATTATCTTAATTTTCTTGCTTAGTTGATTATTGACCTCATTTTTAAAGAGCTTAAAAGCTTCCAAGGCCTCGTCTTTGCTCCTTAGCAAATAGACATAACAATATCTTGTGCATTTATCAATAAAAGTAATGAAATACTTTTAACCACCTCTAGTTTGCAAAAACTTTAAGTCACAAATATCAGTGTGAATTAAATCTAGAGGTTCACTACTTCTTTCTACCGAATATAAAGGAGCCTTAGCCAATTTGGATTCCACACAAATTTCACATTTATGACTTTTATCAATGTCAAATTTCGGAAGCAAATCCAAATTGCTAATTCTTTGCAAGGTCTTGTGATTCACATGACCTAATCTACCATGCCATAAATTAGAGGACACAAAATAAACAGAAGAAATAATCTTATTATTATTCTTTGTTCTTTGGCACAACAGCCATTACATTGAGCTTAAAAATCCCATCACATAAATATCCTCTACCCACAAACATGCCACTTTTGGTGAGAACAAATTTATTTGATTCAAATACCAGCCTAAATCGGTTCTTGCTCAATAGAGAGCCGAAAACCAAATTCTTACGAATTTCAGTAGCATGAACCACATTGTTCAAAGTTAGTTATTTCCCTGATGTCATATTAAGCACCACCTTTCCATGGCCTCATACCTTGCAGACCGAAGAGTTTCTCATAAACAATTGCTCATCAACAGTAGCTTCTTTATACTCGGAGAAACTCTTTCTATCAGAACAAACGTGACAAGTGGCACCGGTATCAACCCACCACGTCTTAGTGTTTTTTTACCATGTTCACTTGTGTCACTACAGTAGCGAGCTCAATCTCATTATCATCAACTAAGTTGGCTTGAGATTTCTTTTTCTTGTTCTGAAGGCAGTCCGTTGCTCGATGACCAGGCTTGTTGCACAGGAAACAAGTTCTCGTGAACTTCTTGAAATTCTTTCCCTTATAACCTTGGGAAGAACTAGAACCAACATATTTGCTCTTGTTGGTATTGTGCGAATGTTCAACAACATTTGCCTTGGCTTCCATGGTCTGAACTTTAACCCTCTTTTTTGAACCACGGTTATTCTCCTCTATTCTTAACCGGATAATCAAGTCCTCTAATGTCATCTCCTTTCTCTTGTGCTTTAGATAGTTCTTGAAATCTTTCCACGAAGGTGGCAATTTCTCTATCAAAGTCGCTGTGTCAAATGACTCACTAAGAATTATACCTTCGGCAGTGATTTCATGGAGGATAAACTGATACTCTTGGACTTAGCTGATCACGGTGGCAATCTCCTTTCATGGAAAGAATTATCTCCTTTCTCTTGTGCTTTAGATAGTTCTTGAAATCTTTCCACGAAGGTGGCAATTTCTCTATCAAAGTCGCTGTGTCAAATGACTCACTAAGAATTATACCTTCGGCAGTGATTTCATGGAGGATAAACTGATACTCTTGGACTTAGCTGATCACGGTTTTCGAGTCCACCATTTTGAATTTCAGAAACTGGCCAACCACAAACTTCTTCGTGCCGGCATCCTCAGTTCTGTACTTTCTTTCTAAAGACTCCCACAACTCTCTAGCTGTTTTGGTTGGGCTATACACGTTGTATAACGTGTTGTCCAATCCATTGATGATACAATTCTTGCATAGGAAGTCAGAATGCTTCCATGCTTCCACCGAGATTACAACCGTAGGATCGGTCTCTCCCTCTTTAAGAACCGAGGCCTCCTCCCGTAAGAACCGAGTTAGGTTCATAGTGGTCAGATGGAACAGCATCTTATGCTGTCAACGTTTGAAGTACATACCACTGAGTGACATGTAGTGACTGTGGTGCTATAGGCGCACTAGCAGTACCGGTAGAACGTTCTGCCATCTGTTATTTAAAAAATAACAGGATCAACTTGTATGCAATTTTTTAACAAAAAATTGACTACCAATAAATATATATTACAAATATATATTTGTTCAAATAATATATATATGTTCACAAATATATATATATTTAAAAAACAGTAGCAATATATATATTTAACTATATATATATATATTCTACTTCTATATATATATGTTATAACAAACTTAACAATATATTATAAATATATATTTTTACTTAACAGTAGCAATAAATATTTATATATATATATATTATAACAAATGAAATTATATATATATTCTTTCACTTAATATATATATATATATATATATATTCTCTAACAAACATTAATAAAACAAAAAAAAAAATGGAAGTCTCTAACCACCGTAAACAATTCCAATTTCAACAATATGATATTTTTGTCATGCAAAAAGTGCAGGTGGTGTTGAAAAATACACCAAGTATATTCTCACTGTGAATGGACGCTACCCTTGTCCCACTTTATCAATTGCAAATTATGGACAATACCAAAACCATTCCAATATATACATATAACATTAGTAATGAACCAAAGCAGTAATGAAACATATAATTGTCTTAAGATTGTTAGTAAAAATTAGAAATAGTTTCTCTACTGCATATAAATATATAAAATCAAAGAACAAACAGATAACTATCTGAATTTCTGCATAATAGTATATATAAATATACGAACATAATATTAAATGACATATACTCACAGTTTCGGTAAAACCAAAAAGTTGAAAATCGAGTTAAGGTAGAATCTCTGACCTTAAGACGATTATTGCCTGTCTATTAGATGCTTACAGTATATTGCAACTCGTCTCCCAGGCCTCCTCGTTAACATTGCTGTCGAGAGCACACTCGAAGCAACACGGCGAACCAGAAAAGATGTAGGTCTCTCTCACAAGACAGTATGCAAAAAAATCGAGAATGAAGAAAACGTTTCTAATCTTTTAAAACAGGCACTGCCTCTAATTATTTATAGGAATGCAGGAGACTATTCGAACAAGACACGTTTGTTGGAAACAGACAGAAACGGTTCGGTCAGACACAATCTTTGGAACAAAAAATTTGTTCGAACAAACATGTCTTAATTAGACAGGCCTCTTGGTTGGTTGGCGGTTCGGTTCGATCCCGAACAGTCACATGGTAGGAAGGACAGTGTCGGTTCGGTTTGGATCGAAAAAATGAGTCGGTTGGACAGTAAAAAATTAATTATAGACCCAAACCCGATCCAACTCGACGACATGCGCGTGCATGTGTGGTAGCCCATTTTTTGTGTAGATCCTCACCCTTCACAAAAACTTGGGTGCTCTTTAGGACTCAACCCAACATGGAACCTAAGCCTATATAAACTACAAGCTTAAGCCTTTTTTTGTTCAATGTGGGTTTCCACACCAAGCACAACTTCAACCAACTTCTTTCTCTTCAAGTGGGTACCTTTAAGATTAATTTCTCATTCAAACATGATATCAATTGTGTACATAAATTATATACCGTTATCTACTTACGACAACCTATGTATTGATATACGTATTTCGTATTTATACAGTTAAATTAACCATTGATATCCAACAGAATCAACACCAAGAACCATATTAATTCCTTGCTAGAGAGTAAATTAAAACATGAGTTGCCTAATTGATCACTACAACTATCCAAATCAAAATCATCTTTATATCGAACATGAAAATCATTCTTCGTTACTTAAAAAGTAATGAATTTTTTTAATTAATTTTTATTTATCTTCATAATTAATTTAAACTCATTAAAATTTCAATCATAGATACATTTCATAATGAATTAATACCATTGGATGAAGTAATGAAACTTTTTACTATTTTTTAAATAATGAAAAAACCTTACCCAAAGTTTGAACCTCCACTTTTTCCTTCAATACAACTCATGTGTACAAGAAAAAATTGTAAGGCCTTGTGTTGATATAGATGAAGATTGAGGGAAAAAGACTTATACTCCACTTCCCAGCCAACATGTATGCTCTTACCTTGAACCTTTCGAATAGCTTGAATTTAGTCTCCCTCAACCATGATACACTTATAATCTTTTTGAGCTACAAGAATTGAATTCAAAATCGAAGAGCCATATTCTCGGTATGAGTCACACTTGGAAGAACCCTTGGACATGTCATACGAGTATGAATCACACTTAAGCATAAAGCTGTTGCACACATCAATACCTCATAGTCTGATTTAGAAGATATTGAGAACGAGTTGTATGTTGTTCAATGCAAAAAAAGATTAAGCTTGAATCTTCACTTAAAAAAAACTAAAGATGAATTGAAAAGAAGGTGAGTTGATGTCTCCAAGATTGATGAAGAGATGAATTTCATTGAGTCTTCGGCTATCCATAATGAATATGAAGCTAAAACCTTGAATTTGTTGTGGAGTGTATTGGAATCCTCTCTAGAAGACTTGAAAAACTTCAAGTGGAAGTCTTGAACTTTTTTTGTATAACTTTTGCCTTAAGAATTGTAGCTCAAGATTTTTTCCTTAGTTCTTAGGGTTCTTTAAGAATTCTCTCCCATATTGTAATGCCCTTCGAAGTTGGAATAAAGTCAAATTTTATTTTCCCTTTTTGTTGCTCTTTATTTGTGGATAACATTATAAAATGCATATCATCCTAAAAGAGAATCCCATGAAACTTTCAAAACACTTTTGCATCGAAGCTTTGTGTTGATTACAAATTAAATTTCAAAGGAACTTTAACGCATAAAAGAATTACTTTACTTGAAAATTAACAACTTAAATCATGATATTTGAAAGAAGAATTCAAACTTAATTCTATCATGACACTTGTAATTTCAAGTAAACAAAAGATATTTGAATCAATCTAAAAAGCATATTTTTTCTTTCTTTCAATTGAATTTGGCAATTAAACCAAACTTATTTACCACCAAAAATCAAGGATCAAGTCATAACGTAATTATTTTCTTTTCTTTTTGTGTACCCTAACTTTACCTAAATTGTCCTTTGTAGGATTTCAACCTAGCAAGTTTTTTTTTTTGCTGGAGCAGTTTATAGGGATGGCAACGGATAGGATAACTGTAATTTTTTAAATATCCGAATTCGAATCTGCTTAATTTATCTGAAACCCAAATCTGTTTATTATCCTCTTACTATTCGAATCCGCATCCAATTTTAAGAGCAATATTCGTTAGATATCCGAATTAGCTAAATATTCGAATTTATTAAATCAATTTTTTTAAAATATAAAATTAAACAAGAATTAGATATGTAAATAGATATCGGATTCAGATATCTGAATCCGTTATCAGTATAAATAAAGCGAATTCGAATATCTGATATTATCCGAACCAAATTCAAAGCAGATTCGGATAACAAATATCTAAGGGTCCATATTTGAATCCGCTGTGGAAAGTAAATCTAATATTTGAATCCACAAATTATCTAAATTCGCAAAAAATGAATCAGATATTGTCAGATATCCAATTTTTACCATCTCTTTCCATCCCTAGCAGTTCAGGCTCTAGCCTAGAACATCATGCTCTTCAAGTGTAGTAGCACTTCAAAAACTCATTGATCGGCCCAATCCTTACTCCATCTTGATCCATAATCTTTTATACACTATTGTTATAAAGTTCTCGAACAATGTATGGTCCATCTCATTTTGAAATGAACTTGTTGCTAATACGATGTTAAGTATTTATTAGTTTTCTCGCAGCAAGGACTAAGTCTGCAACTTGAAATGATCGTGACTTGACTTTCTTGTTGAAAGCTTTGGATAATTGAGCTTGATAGCACTTGAGGTGTTGTTGTGCTTCAATCTTTTCTTATCCAATTCTTCCAGACTGAGTCTCACATTGTCTTCACTAGAAAGACTTTTCTAGATTGCAATCCTCAATGATGAAATTTTTCGCTCAAGTGGGAGAACATGTTATACACCATAAACAAGTGAATATGAAGTGGCTTGACTTGGTGTATGATATGTAGTTTGATAAGCCCATTAGTCTTCTTCCATTCTTTCATGCCAATTTTTCTTCAAACGGTTAGCAACTTTTTTGAGAAGATTGCACAAAGTCTTGTAAAAAACTTTTGCTAACCCATTTGTTGGAGCATGGTACATTGAAGAATGATACTACTTGAAGTCAAACTGTGCACATAACTTGTTCATGTCAAACTATTTCTGTTAATAATTATGATATAGCATGGAACATCGTAATGATAAATAATGTTTGTTGCAATGAAATCTGCAACTGTCTCTTTCTTCACTTCTCTATAAGGTGCTGCTTCTGTCCATTTTTGAAAAAAAATATATATATAATAAGTATATACATATGCCCTATTGCATCTTGGGCAATGGTCCTACCATATCAAGTCCCCAAACATCAAATGGCTAAGATGTGACTGATAAGTTCATAAAATACACATTTTATGCCCTTTCTATTCTTAGTTTTCACTATGTTTTCTATCTTTATTTTGATTACTTATGTTATTTTTTCGAATTTTAGGTATATTTAAGAGAATGAACCAAATACATGTCAATTATGATGTTAAAGAGCTTACAAAATTACAATCACAAGATGGAATAAGACTTGGGAGTCAAAAAGATCAAATTCTTAGTGCAAAGCAATAAGGCATATTTAACCTCTGGATCTTGTAGCTAAGAAAACATAATGTTAAATTCTTTATTCAAAGAAACTTCCTTCTTGACTTTTGAAGCTGACTTGAAGATATTTCCAATGGTATATTACTCACCCAAAAGGGATAAGAATTGGTTATCCAAATCGGCTAAGAAAGGACGAGAAGATGCAGCAGTAAAATATAGCGACCAGGGCTGCGGCGCCGAAATCTGGCGCCACAGCGCCCGAAAAGGTCGAGAGGGAGCGTTGAAGCACTGGCTGCTAGCGCTGCAGCGCCCGAAGACTTTCCAAAAATGAAAATTCTTCTCCCTAAACTTACTTGTGCGACAAGAAGCTGTTCTCAAAGTTTTGAAGCTCTATAAATAGCATCTTTTGAGCCACAAAGTAGAGTTGTTTTGGTTATTATTAATCTTCTTATTCTTCTCCACTCTCTTATTTTCTTTTTAGTTTTATGTTTATGTTTTATATGCCTATGCTAGGCTAAACTTTCTTTTGGTTAAGGGTGATTTCAAAGCCCTAGACATGATTGTTAGTTAATAAATTTCAGATTGTCTTTCAAATTTCTTTTGAATTTGTTATATTCTACTGTTTGCATGTCATAAATTGCTATCTCATTTATTTAGGTGTGCAACTAGATGAATATAATAGTGATTTGATTTATAGTTTAGTGTTTTGATCCGTAATTGTCAAGATTCCTAAACATAAGTAGCAAATTGCTCAATGATTATGGGACATTTTCGTTCGATATAGTGTAGAGTATGGCTCAAGTTAAATGAACCCCGCTTGTGTGTGTTTGTTGCTGGATTTAATCTATCTTTCTAAATTGAATGCTTTCATTGAATTAAATTTAGAGAGCTTATCCTAGGTTGTTCATTGAAAAGAGATTGGGTAAAAACGTTTGTTCTTTTTCCCACGACATAATAAGAAAATATTCGAGACAATGACCACTTGTGTGGTGGAGAATGACTCCTTAACCATACTTTTCATCATTATTATTATTTGATATATTTAAATTCCTGCTTCTTTAAATTTTCGTTTTCTTATTTTCTTTACATCTCCAAAAACCAAACCCCACTACAAACAAATTGCCATATAGTGACGGTTCAAAAAGCGTTGGTAAAACTCCAAAATCTGTCGCTAAAAGTCCTAAAATCCTATACCGACGGTCAAAATGACTATTCCGACAAAATATTAAGCGACGGTAAAACCCTCGTTGGTATAGACCTATACCGACGGAAAAGGTGACCGTCGAAATAGGATGTATAACCTATACCAACGGTTTCAGGCGTCACTAATGTTACTACCGTCGGTATAGCCTATGTTGGGGTAGCCCCTTTTGCTTTTACCTATATCGACATATTTTGTATCCGTCGGTATAGATACCGAATCTATACCGACGACTTTTGTATCCGTAGGTATAGATACCGTATTTATACTGACGGTTTTTGTATCCGTCGGTATAGATACTGCATCTATACCGACGTCTTTTGTATCCGTCGGTATAGATACCGCATCTATACCGACGGCTTTTGTATCCGTCGGTATGGATACCGCATCTATACCAACGACTTTTGTATCCGTAGGTATAGATACCGTATCTATACCAACGGCTTTTGTATCTGTCGGTATAGATACCATAGATATACATATACCGACGCTTTTTTTTTTGGCGTCTGTCGGTATAGATTAAAATGTAAAATATACAATTAACCTATAGTGACAGTTTGCCTTAAATTTACTGACGGTTTACTCCGTTAGTATACTATACATTTTTTGTTGTTATATGAACTGTCAGTATAGAGGTCAGAGCGTTGGTAAAAATAAAATTTTATTATATTTTCAATTACTAATATTGATATATTTATAATTTAATCCAAGATATTTCATATAAAAAAACCATTATAAGAAAGTACAAAATATTTCATAATATTAAAAATAAAATTACAAATAAATTGTCTTAATTATATAACTTTTACAAGCTAATTAGAAGTCGCAAGCTAAAGTCATAATACAATCTTAAAATTGAAAATTAGCAATCCAGACACAAAGTAAATAAGCAATCCAAACACATAAAGTGAAATAAGCAATCCAAATCTCATGAATATTCTTATGTGCAGCATCTGCATAAAATTGACAAGTATTATACAATTAAAAGCAATTAAGTAGTGAAGTCAATATAGAAGAATAAAATAATCAAGTAGTTTACCATCTTCATTTTCATTAACTTGATGACTAGAAGTTGAAGACCTTATTATTGGTGACAAATTTGGAGCACTACCAGCATCAGATACCTAAAAAGTATATGTTCTGTCAATATATATTTATTGAATTAAGCTTATACACATTACATCTACTTAAAAGGTAAAAATATTATGTGAAATATGATCTACATTTCAAGTTCCACAATCCTACCACAATCAAGCAATTCCTCGACATTTCAAGTTCCACAAACCTACCACAACCAAGCAGATGAATATATTTCAAAAGATGAATTTATTCTACATTAACGCTGCTACAAAAATATATTACCTCTCTATTGGCTACACGAGTAGCAGAAGCCAAAATATCTATGTTCTCGTTAGAAAATTGTCTTTGAAACACTGATAAAACATTACCCAAAGCTGCCTTCAATTCTTCAACCTTAGCCTCTAACCCTAGTACCTTTTCATCACGCTGCATTGTTTGAGAACATGATGAAGTCGATTTCTACGATGAAGTAGATATTGTTCCCAAACAATGAACACGCCCTTTTTTCTCTGGTCTTTTAACTTTTGAATACACATCATCTTTCCATGAGCGTTCTTGAGAATTTTCAGATCCAATTTCATCCAAACCTTTTTTCATGAGTTCCTATAAGGAAAGTGTTACATGAAACAAAATCTTTGTTCAATTTAGTGCACACAATTAAACAAAAACAAAAACAGAACAAGAAAATCGCTAGTTCAGGTCCTAACTATTCATTCATTCAAGTCTCACTAGCTACATTACATAAGCAGAATATGATCATATGATAACACCATGGTGCCATAAAGTATAAATAGCTTGACCTTAGTAGTAGTGATCAGTCAACAAAATCAACATAATCATAGTCGTATGCCAGATAAATAAAGAAAAAAGAAGGATAGAATACCACAATTTCTGCTGCCTTCTCATTCACAACACTTCCATCTTTACGTGTACGAGTATGAATATACAACTCAGCATGTGATGGTTGAACTCCATTAGCTTGTTCGGTCTACAAAAATCATCTATTAACTATCTAGATAACAAAACCACAAATACATAAAGTAGACTTCATATAAATGTAACTCAAAGGAAAAAATTGATATAAGTACCAAAGTTTGGATGATCCTAGGGAATGATTTTGTTCCACTGCAATGAGGCTCATCTAACTTTGAGCGATTTGTTTTGTTTAAATCACTTTGTTCCTATAAAAGCAAATTGAAATAAAAGAAAAAGGTTGTAATTAACCAATGTACAGCAATTTCTACCTTCGATTAATAAAAGAAAATTAAAATATAGTTGATAAGTATCTACCTTCGCTTTACCAGTCTACCAATGTGCAGCAATTAAAATAAATTGCTCTTTGTCAATCCGGGGATCATCAACCTCAGCAGCCATTTCCTCTGGTGTTGTGTGTTCATCATAAAATTTAGACTTCAAATCATTCTTCTATTGCCTCCACTTTGTACTCATGTTATTTATTATCCAAGTCTTAATTTCTTGAATAGTTTCTTCATTAACAGGTGCATTAGAATCGAATTTCTGAAATTCAAACTTGGATAAAATTTTGGAAAAGGAAAACACAAAATAAAGAAAATTATGTCAACTTGTGTGAATACTGTAAGAACACATGAACTAGAAACTAAAACATTTGATATCTTCTACCTCTATTGTTTCCCACATTTCTTCTTTCTTGAAATCCGGCATTTCATGCCAATTTTGGTAACTAATAGGTGCAAAACTAGGCATTCTCACCAATGTACCAATGAATCGTGTTAAAGTGCAAGATTCTTTACCAATTGGTATATTGTGATCATTCACCTTAACAACAACATGCCCCCTTCTTCTAAATCCCAAATATCGGCCATACGTGTGGCACCTCGAACCTTTCTACGTGGAGCATTGTCTACATATAACAATTATATAATAGAAAACAATTTAATACATTAATAATTTAAGCTACAATACTGGAATAGTACATTAAGAATGAGGGTTACCCAATGTATCATCTTCAGTTGGATTAGGGGTAGAAGAAGAAGTTGGTGGCATTGATTGTTATGGAGGCTCTTGCAAAGGCTCATGTTGTGGAGGCTCGGATCTTGCTGGCATTGATTGTTGTTCAGATTGCCTTTGCAATTGAGAATTAGAGCTTCGATCTGCCCTAATGATATTCAATCGTCTACGCTTTGCCATCTCAAGTAACTGAAACACAACCGAAAAACAACAGCTGAAAAAAGCTTTCTTGGCATCAGAATGTGAAATGATTAAAACTGTAATATAAAAATATTTAGTTATCTCACATTCCAACTAGATATATTGCACAAACATGAAACCTATTGCTATGAATAAACCTATGCAATCATATAAGAGACAAACATTTTATACAAAGTAAAAAGAGGGAAGGCACGTGGCTAGCTAGTTTATCTTTAATGCAATTTTTTCCTTTTCCTTTTCATATTTATATTTATGTGAACTAATAATAATTACCACTTAACCTAATCTCCATATATATATATATATTCGTCTCTCCAAAAACTAACTAAAACACCTACTATCTTTATATCCAAGGTTAGAGAGAAGGAAAAATGAGGTGTATCAAAACTATATTAGTTGGGTGCCATTTGCTGCAATCTTAGTGTATGACAAATATATATAATTTTCAAAAACTGGGCTAGTTAATAAGGGAGACAAATAAAAAATTAATTGATTATTAATTTGCAATTCTTGCTTGCTTTTGTCATTTTTTCCAAGACTATATCTTATGCCTATTTGATTTCCTTACAATTAATGCAAAGTCATGGGGCAGGCCCAAAGAAAATTAGAAAAGATCTAGTGAGAAGAAAAAGGTGCCATTTCTAATTTTCATCCATTTTCGCACCATTGATACCCCAATGCATGCAACAGAGAATATGTCAGACACAATGTAACAGAGACCCTTAAACAGAGGCCCTTAAACAGAGACCCCACGATAGTAGCTACTTGTGATTGTCCTAAATGATTCTTGTTCAGTAGTGTCAAGGTCTATAAGCAAGAAGCTAAAATCTATAAAGGAAGAGATTGTCCTAAATCAATTCTCTCAACGATATTTCAAATAACATGCTTTTCACATTATGGAATATTTTAATGTCATGCTGAATGAATTACCACAATTGCAAGCCAATGTTTTACCAGAAAGGAGGGTATGTGGAATGCTTACTTGAGATTGCTTATTTGACCGTGGAAGGAGGGTTAGAGGCAGCTCTATTGTATATTGAAAAGTTTAAAAAATATACTCTATATAAAATAATTTAAAAAATTGATAAATTCAAAATAATATATTAAAATACATTAATATCCGTACATATTAATATTAAAATAAAAATGATGATAAGATATTAACTCCTTTGACCATATCCGGAACAGACTTAGGGCCTGCTCTTTCACACACTCATTCTTGAAATCCTTCTGGAACACCCAATTGAGCTTTAGAATATTCTTTAACTACACAAATCAGACTTTCAAACGTCAAATAACACTTCATGGGGTTTTTCTTTATTATACCAATTTGTAAGTAAAATTCAAGGAAATGGGTCAAAATTTTGAGTGATGAGTACTGATTAGGACGATGATTTGACCGCCAATATATAGCATAATTACACATTTTCCCCTACCTTGAAGGACACATGGTATAAACTTAATTGCATTATTACTCATATGACAGTAGCAAGTGTATTACTGCAACTGCAATGTCATGATATTATTATACATTATTTATTTACTAGAACATACATACATACCCTACTATATGATATTATCACTTAAACTCATATTTCCAACCAACTGGCTCTAGCCTCTCTACCTAGCTCAGTTGGTTAATGTTCTCCCTTTTAGGGGAAGAGTGACTCGAAGGTCAGGGGATATCTTACAAAAAAAAAAAAAAATTAGTAGTAGTGAAAGGATATAATATATTTTTAGTTGCTCTATATTTAGTATTTGGTGTATATATTTTGTCATCTAAATACAATTCAAATCTGATGTGTAATTAGCACTAAAATTGACACATGAAAAGAGAATTATATACAAACAGTAAATGATTCAGTTGCAAAAGAAGGCAAGGCCTTTCTTGCCAAGACAATCAATATTCAATAGTAGGAGATGCTGCAAATTTACTTTTCTTTGATGATACATTTTCTAAAACATTTCTCTAAAATTGAATGCAATAATGTTCAGAAAGGCATGTGATATAAATGCCATCCAGGGTTTGATAAAAGGGAAATGATCACCTTGATTTTAGGATTTTTTTTCTTTTAGGAACAGACCAACTCCAGATATGGTTCCACCAGTTCCTATCCCTGCAACAAAAATGTCCACTTTGCCTTTGGTGTCTCGTAGTGTATCTGCAAAAGGAAACATGAGTTATACCTAAAGCTGTGTAAACTACTGTCACTTTATTCTACTTTTTACAACATATAAGTTGATTCAAATAGTTTAAACATAAAATTCAAATTTCAAAATCAATTTTAAATTAATTAATTGTACTACGACGATTGGGAGTAAACTCCTAATTTTAAGCATGATCTTGGAACAATAATTGCTGATGACCCTTCTCATAAGGGGATGATATAAGTTAGTCTTTGCTAAAAATTAAAACTGAAAAGAGAATAAGGAGTTTCCATTTTATTGCAAAAGAAGATCCAGTGAGCCTTCCCTGCTGCATATATCTATTTATATTTTATAAAATAGACTTTTAAACTTTCACTTCTCTCAGACCAAGCAGTTATTTAGGTACCCATTAATTTATCTTCTTCACCTCACCTCTCCAAAAAAACTCAGACAAATAATATTAAGTGTTTACTATATATCTACCATAGCTCATTCATTCTTCTAAAAAAAAAGAGTTGAAAAAAAAGAAATTAAAAAAGAGATATGGGAAGAGGAAAAGTGGAGCTGAAGAGGATAGAAAACAAGATCAACAGACAAGTGACCTTCTCTAAGAGAAGAAATGGTTTGCTCAAGAAAGCTTATCAGCTTTCTGTGCTTTGTGATGCTGAGGTTGCCCTTATCGTCTTCTCTAGTCATGGCAAGCTCTACGAGTTTGGCAGCTCTGGGTATACGTTTATATTTAACATTATGCTCAAGGTGAGGTTTATATAATATAATCGATGAAGCAGAATTACTTACCAAAACCCAATGAAGTTGTGATGAAACCAGTTGATTACCAATTGAAAAGGATTTGGTAAAAGAGGTAAGTGAAAGAGACGGGTGAAAGTGATAAGGGAAAAAGAAAGAGGAAAATATAACCTAATAAAATAGCGAAGGGCAAATCCGTCATTACAGCATTTTCAGTAAAAATAAAATGACCCGCCATTATAAAAGGAGGCCGCGTTTTTTTTCGGAGTGACCTATACTGGCGGATGAAAAAACCCGTCAATATATCTTATGACTATACCGACGGCTTCTTATATATCTGTCAGTATAGATAATATATACACCGACGGATATCTATACCGACGATCAATGAACAACAGTCAGTATATGGGGTATCTATAGCGACGGAAAACAAAGTGTCGGTATATGTTAAACATATACTGACGGTAACAAAAATCCGTCGCAATAGATCATTTATACCAACGAATTTCTACCGTCAGTATAGGTAAGCGTCAGTATATGGCAATTTGTTTGTAGTGCCCCCTAGTTTAGTTTAGGTATTAGAATCAATTAAAATATAAATTAAGAACAATCTTTGTAGATTCGACCCTTGCTTACTACTATACACGATAACAGCTATAATTTAATGCAAAGATTTAATAGATACATTATTTTGTGTATGACTGTTGGATGCAATGACTCAAAAGGTTGATAAGTGAAATTAGCATGAAATTGACAAGCTTGACATTGTTTTGGCATAGTCCATACTCTCCTTCACCATTGTTAGCCAATAGTATGTCATTCTTTTAATTTAAAAGTGTAACTTAGCTCTAGACTTATGTGCACCACAAATCCCATAATGGGCTTCTTGAAAAGCTTTAAATGCTTCATCTTCTCCTAAACACCAAAGAAAGACTCCATCAAAAAGCGATGATAAAGCGTGCCCTTGAAGTAGATCAATCAAGAAGCTTGATGTCTTACTTTAGTTTTATGCCTTATATCATTGGGTAGCTTTCCATGCTCTAAGTAATCAATCAATGGTTGTCCCCAATCTTATTTTTCAACTTCCAAGACTGAAACAACATTGAAATCTGTATCGCTATCTTCATAAAGAGTGATGTACTGATGGCTAACTCCATTGTTTACAAAAAGCAACTTTTACTTTTGTACTTGGCAGTGCAAGTACTGATGCCAAATTAGCTAAAGAATCTGTTGTTTATTCTCCCTTCTTGGTACATGCTCTAATATGACATTCTCAAACCATTCCAAATGCATCCATTTTGCCAATCTCCACTAAGCATAAACTTAGGCATAAGATACTTAAGAGGGTTTGCTTGCGAAATAAAATGAACAGAACGAGTTTGCAACTAATGCCTTTAATTTTTTAATTGTGAACATTAATGCCAAGCATGTCTTTTCAATAGGAGATTAATTTAATTCAGCATCATTGAGAGTTTACTAAGATAGTAGAGTGCTATCTCTTTTCCTACACCCTTTTGTTGTGCCAAGAACATTCCTAAAAGACGTTATTGTGCAACAATATAAGGGATCAAAGGTCATTTTGATATGAGTGCCTTTAAGACAAAGTGTCTTATTAGACAAATTTTAATACTTTTAAAAACATTACTATAAGCCTCGTCCCTAACAAAAGGAACAACTTTCTTTATCAAACGACTGAATGGTTGACATTGACCAGCAAATTAGATATGAATCGTCAAATATAGGCCAATCGACCTTGTAAACTTTTAAATTTTGGAGATTGCACGGCTCTAGCTTTTCATGATTGCATCTATTTTTGATTGATCAATCTCAATTCCATGATGTCGTACAATTAATCCTAAAACTTGCCCGAGGATACTCTAAAAGCACTTTTAGAGGATTCATCTTCAGTTGGTATCGATGCAATCTTTCAAACACCTGGAGAAGATCAGTAAAATGATCAACTTGTTTCTTTGACTTCACAACCAAGTCATCAACATAGCATTGAATATTTTTTTGAAATGTATCATCTAAAATCTTTTGCATTACTCTCTTGTAAGTAACGCCTACATTTTTTAACCTATAAGACATAACCTTATAACAGACATTTGTTTTGGAGTTCAAAATGCAATGATCTCTTCTTCTTTTCAAGCCATACGAATTTGATTATAGCCAAACAATTCATCCATAAAAGGCAAAGTCTCTTGGCCAATTGTGGTCGCAATCATTATTTCTGTCAAAGGGAAAGGAAAATCATCCTTTGGACAAGAATTATTCAAATCTAAAAAATCCATGCAAGTTTGGATTTGACCATTTATCTTTCTAACTGGAACAATAGTTGAGATCCAAGTAAGATAGTTGACTTCTCTAATAAAGCTAGCTTTAATGAGCTTATTCACCTCAACCTCAATTTGGGAATCAAGTCAGGATGAAAACAACGTTGAGCTTACTTGATAGGTCGAACCCATTTCTTTATAGCCAGATGATGCAAAATTACCTTCGGGTCAAGTCCCGGCATCCCTTCTTGAGTCCAAGCAAAGACATATCGATACTCTATCAAAAGATCAAGATAAGCTTTCTCATCTTCTAGAGGCAAATAAGCATTAATAAAGATTGGACAATTATCTTACTAGTGTCGATGTTAACCTCTTTTAACTCATCAATCATAGCTAGATTTCCCTCTTCAAGTGGTAGAGGAGCCTCTTCGCATCTTCTTCTTGAGACTTTCCATCAATTACTTCTATAGACACATGATTAGATGTAAGGATCTTTGTCTCTTAAAGCTCTTCTTCTTCTAAAGACAGAACTTGTTTAGTTATCATCATCGTATGCTTTCTAGCCTTCAATGCTTCACCAGTAGTTACCACCCATTTGTTTTATCTCTTTATTTGAGAAGGAATTTTGCAATGAAAATCCTTTGAATCATCTAATATTGGAGCTTTTCTTTTCGGATGTGGGCAACGTTTTTGAAGTTTGGATTTCTAAGCCTTGAATGAAACATAATAGGCTATACTCACAAAAGCTTCATTGCATATTCTCCCCATAAGCTCAAAAATTAACTTTCGAGACGAGTGCATACTCAAATGATCAAACATTGAACTTCGCATTAAATGCATTCCCAAATGATCAAATATTGAAGACCTAGATAGCTTTATTAAATCTTCTTGCCTATTAAGAACTTCTTCCATATTTATGTATCTTGAAGTTTCTTTGTGAATTTTCAATTTTAAGGAGAAATCCAAGCCTTGCCTTAGAAACTCCAACATGATTAGTCCTTTGTCGCCAAACCTGACAGATCTTGGTTGAATTTTGTGGATTTTAATTAATTATCTAATCTCACTCATGAACCAATTTTGTCACATTCACTTACTTGTATTCAACCCTAAAAAGAAGTCTATATGCATTAGGATAAAAACTCTTATCTTGATACGAAGGTAGATCATCAAATTCGATAAGAGGTCTTTTTAATGGCCTTACAAATCCTTTTAATATAGATTTAAAAACATGTGGTTCTTCCAAAAGCTTCAGTAGAAGAGTCAAATTCTTTAAACCTTGAGTAATTTCATCATCTTCACTGATAGAGGGAGCCAAATTCTTTCCCTTTTGCTTTGACTATTTCACCTCATTATTTTGCTAATCAAGTACGGGCACTTTCCAAATTAAACTTCACATCAGCAAAATGTGCCTCCATTGTCGTAAATGACTTAGAATCTGCAACAATCATATTTACTTGACCATTTCTACAATACTTGAAGCATTGGTGAAGCGTTGAGAAAACTACACCATTTTGGTGTATCCATGGTCACCATAACATGTTGTATGTTGTCTTAGCATCAATCATATGAAATAATATATTTGATTTCATATCTCCAATGAAATGTTGAAGTCTAACTTTTCCAAGGGCTTTACCCTCATTGATTAAAACCTTGAATCATTAAGTGACTTTGCAATAGTTCATCTAAAGGAACTCCAAGTTCATTCATTGTCTTTAAAAAGAGTATATTGATAGCAGATCCATCATCAATCAGTATTTGATTGATCTTATGTTTGTCAACATATCCCACAATAATCAATGATCGATTATGAGAAGTAGATCCCAACAATAAATCTTTACCAAAAAAAGTAATCTTCGTACCACAAGAATAGCTAGATTCAAATGCTACCTTATCAATGTTGTCTTCATTCTCAACCTCTTAATTTCCAACAACATGGTAACAAGTCATGGAAACCAAACTTTCCTCTCTGAATTGAATTGCCATGTATTTGTTCAAAGTGATTGGCCATCTTGACTTCTGTCAAGTTGAATTTTCATGCCTAGATGAATTGTTTTTCCTTGAGCCACTTTTGGTGTTGGCTTTTTGGTTGGTTGTTTGATCATCTTAGCTCTTCTTAACACTTTAGCAGGCTTGTATGGATTCTTTTTTCAACATCTTCGATGCTTAACTAAGATCAACCATAATTGTCTTGATCTTTTATTTGAGAAAAAGTGTTGCCCCCATTACTTTGAACATCAATCACTTGCACTTGGAGCTAGTATGATAGGGTCAAAAGAACCAAATTTTATGGTTTTACCAAAAAAATTCGATTGAGAATCCATACTTATTGATTTTCCTCGAACTCGATTTTCCCATACTGTGATTTTGTCTTTTAAAACAAAGAAATTCTCCACAAGTGACTGATCAAGCGTTGGTGCTTACAATAGTTAGGATCATTCACTCTATCAATTTCCTCAAGTCACTTCATTTCTGGCAACTAGCTTAGTCTTCAAGAGTTTGTCAAGCATACTTGAAACTTTTGAATCAAGGAAATATATTTCTTGTCTTGTCTTGTCTTGCCTTTCCTTTCTCTTACTTTTATCCTAATCCTGAGAAGTAGCATGTTTCATCTCTTGAGAGTTCTTTGATTTGGTGGATATCATAAGGGACTTGGTGTTCACAATCATAGACTGTTTACTTTCTCCATTTTCAATAAATTTTTTTCCCTATTTGCAAGTACCTTATTTCTCTTTGCCTTTCTTCGACTCTTGCATAGGTAGTCCTTGATTTCCAGCACCTTTCATACTTAGCTCCATATCACGTGCACAGATAGCCAATTCTTCAAAGGTTAAGGCTTGATACCTTGAAAAATGTAGCGTAAGCCCCAAGTCATGTTTTGTATGCACATGTCGAGGGAAAAAGACTCAGATAATCGCTTTTTGCAATTAAGACTCAAATTTCTCCACTTGTGGATGTAACTATTCACCGGCTCATCCTTCTACTAGCTTGAGCTTGTGAGCTCAATCATGCTGACTATGCGATGGGTGTTGTAGAATCGATTAAGAAAGTCACTCTCTAGTTGTTTTTAGTTGTCGGTTGTCCCATGCTTAAGATTGGTATACCAATCAAAGGCATTTCCTTTCAAAAAGCGAACAACCTGCTTCACTAGGAGATCTCCATTAGTGCCAACATTATTATAAGTTTCCACGAAGTGCGCAACATGTTGGCATGGGTTTCTTTTACTATTGGAACTTTGGAGGTTGGTAGTTCTCAAACATCTTCAGACAATCCTTTGATAATACGGCTTACCATATGCGTATGAATGCTGAGTGACACTATCAACTTGGTCCTTAATAGCTTTCTTGATAATATATTTGAGCTGACTATCAGTAATCACTTTGTTGACCTTTTGTTAAGAATCCTTGACAACTTCCTTGGTAAAATTCTCCTCATCATCTTGATGGTTTTGATGACGATTTTTGGTTTGAAGTTGTTGATCATTTTTTATTGAGATTGATAATCTTACCCATCATGAAGGCAATTCGGTTCTCTTTTTCTTTGATGCTTGTTGGAAGAGATTCCACGATATTTGCAAGAAGTACAATTTTTTTCCAACAATGTAGTGCCACCAATTGTCATGAAGGCAATGATGAAACAAAGCTTCTAGTTAAATAGCCATCTTGTTCCTTGAATGATAACTGACGGCTAGCGCTTGATCCATAGAAGAAGCAAGTTGCACAATAGAGGCTTCTTCTAAACTTTGAATTAGAGAAGAAGTGTCATAGAGTGGATTTGGAGTGAGCTCTGGACGAGTTTGATCATACAGTTCTGCAAGAGTTTCGTCTTCTTTCTAATGCCATAAGGGTGAGCAGAAACATCAACGTTTGATGATGAATTGGAGTAAACTATAGGATTTGCTCGAGTAGGCTTGAGAGTTGGTTTGTTAGCAAAGTTCTTTTTGGGAGTCATTGCAACTTGAGAACTTAAACTTTGAAGAACAGATATGAGAGGCAGAAATTGTCTCATTAAGTATGCCAGAAATTTGTACACATAAATTTTAAATGAAAAATAAGATTGGAAATATTGGGAACAAATAATAATTTTATTAATGAGACGTAAAAATTACAATTCTTAGAAATTCTTAAAACAAAGACCCTATAGTTCTTTTGTTCACAAAAAAATCCGTTTAAAGGGTTTGAAAGATTTGATCTTGGACAAACAAATTGATCTCCTTCCTTTAGGTAGAATAAGATCGAAGAGCAATATCTTGGAAATTTTAATAACACAAATACAATAGTTTTCGAAATTTTTTCAATTCTTCATAGCTTGATTCTTGAGACTTTTGAGAAGTTGAGTTTTCAAAAAAAAAAAAAAATCTCGTCAAAATTGTGAATTTCGTCAAATGACTTGGAGGAGCACTATATTTATAATGCTAACTTGCTAGATCAAAGAGAGTTCTAAAAAAATTTAACCTCTTTGATTGCTATGCGAAAGAGTTCTTAAAGAATTTAATCTTTTCGTTTTTATCACTAAATTAATTTAATTTAATTAGAGATAAAAAATGATAACTCATAAATGAAATTTAATTAGATAACTCATGAATCTTTATAATTTAATTGATCAAAATTTGAATTTATCTTTAAATAAATTTAATTTAAAAATAAATTAGATCACTCATAAATGAATTTTGATTAACCAAACTATAAATATTTGAAATTTGATTAGTCAAACCATATACATTTATCTTAAATTCTCAAATAACATATTGAATTAATCATTTAATAATTAACTATATGATTGGATAAATGATATTATCAATTCCATCATCAGTTAAAAATTCTTTAACTAACAATTGAATCAAAATTTTCCTCTTCTACATTGTTACAAAAATTCCTCCAATAGTCTTTTACACATCCCTACTGCCTTCAATTTCAATGCGGTCAAACATTTCCCCTCGTGAATGATGGCATTTATTTCTATCGAGTTTAAGCCAAATAATCCATAACCACAAATAAAACAAATTCAAATTTGTTTTTCGCCAAAACACTTGTTGGAATAACCTCTTTTCAAGGAATTATCATGCATGGTTTGAAGACTATAAACGGGTAAACTTTCAACTTTGATTAAACAATTACAAACTTATATAAAAAATTTGGAGGACTGCTAAAGCTATATATGCACCCTATATAAAGTTTTCAAAACTAACATTCCTTCAAAATCAAAACAGAGGAACTCATACAAACAACTGTACAGAAAATATAGCATCCACTGGCCAAAGAACACTATGAACTGAACTCCCTATTAAGATTAGCTTCTACCTGAACATAGCTGAACTAACTAATATGACAAGCTGAAGAGGTTACTTGGTGAGTTGCACATAATTAACTATCGATGCCTAGAGAGGAAGAACTCGTAATCGGGGTGTCTGTTAACTGATGTCTGATTTCCCTTTTCGACTACAGCCCTTGCCATAAGAGATGCAGTCTCCTCGAGAGTCCTTAATCGCTCCTTCAGTATTCCAAAAGGGTTTAAGCCCTGGGTTTCAGAGGTATCATTCATTGAAGAGTGCCTCAGCCGGAACCAGCATTCACCCTGTTCAAGTGATGTGCATTTATGATTAAAGAATCCACCACCTTTAAAAATATATGCAGTACATATTCAACGGCAGCACAACCAAGTTTTAATAACTAATGGAAGAGGCAGTGACAATAATAAGGAGAATATATGCTCGCAAATTAGACCGACTCACGGGCATTATTATTTGATAATCAACAGTTGAAATGAACACCAAATCAATAATTTCATGATAGTTATACTACCCTGTATTATATGATCAGAATGTTTACTTTTGAAACTAAGTTCTGAAATAGTCTATTTAGAGTTAACTAGAAGAAACAGCACAAGGTCATAGCTGAGCAATAAAAGCAAAAGCAGTTCATGTATTTTGATTCAAGAGATATCGGATGCATATTTTTACTCAAGAGACAAGAGATGCATTCTCCATATTCAAAGCTACACAGCAAGGGAACAATCTTTCACCAACCGATTCCAGTCCTCATATTTTACCCAAGGGCTCAAGCATAGGATACTTTTTAATGTGATTATTCATAATACTGACTCAACCAATACCAGTAAGCACAAGCTGCACAACTGTTAATTATATGAGCTAATACAACATACCAAATCAATATCTCAAAGCCTACTTTGACCATAAAACATGCATATATGTCAGATTGGAAAGTTTCTGATAACAGAGTTGCTTCTATATTTGGTGCAAATGACTAGAAGGCAATAGTCATTTGAGATGCTGATGAAAGGGGGTAAAGCAGCTGCTAGAGCTCTTAATCGTGTGATCAGATGGGATCACCCAATTTGGTATTTGCCTCTCTGATCCTACATTTCTGAACCTCTGTCATCAAGTTAAATGGCATCACCTTAAGGAGAGGGTGATCTTTAGACAAAAACACTCCTTAGTATATAGATACAAACATATATACAATAATCTCCCAAATTTCAACTTGAAAGTCCATCTTATTATTTTAGGATGTCCCCAAATAATAACTGCTTACTCAAAATATAATTCATTATTCCCATACTACACTTTATCAAAATACTAACGTAATAAGAAATGCCAACATTTATTTTCAAACAAAGAAGTAAATAGCTAACTCTAGCATTTAACGTATTAATGTAAAATTCAAACAAGTCCACTGAATCAGTGGCCAAAAACACCTTTATGACATTAAGGTAGGCTGCCTTTGTTGATTAGAGTTAAAACAGCATAGACGGATGACTGCTTCTATCTAACAAAACCCTGCATAGTTAAAGTTCAAGAAGCACCTATCCAAGATAATGATTGGTGCATGCTCATGTTCAGCTATTTTTAAAATACATCAAAGTTCAGTTACGGAGGTTTGTCTAAAAAAAATTAATTAGGCAACAGAGACCATCATAAAGCCAATTAAAAAAAAAAAAAAAAAAAGAGCACCACATAGCCACCTAATGTATCAAAGCTTATCTTCAAAATAATAGAAACTGAATAATTAATTATGGGTACCTGAGCATTGTAACTCTGAAGACCCACAACAGGAGATACTATACATGCATCCACACTAGAGTAATCAAACTTGTAACTTCTACGAACCAAATGGCCAAGAGAATGGTAAGTCAAAAATGCTGCACGAAAATTTCCATCTGGAATTCTATAAATAGGATACCATGCAACAGAATACCTGAAATATAGAAGCAATCAAACATTAAATGAACTCTTGGTATAACTAGGTAATACAGAAATTTCATCTTACATTAAGCTATATAAAATAAAACCAAAACATTTTTCACTTTTTGTCAAGTGAAGCATACCAAGATTGAGGGTGCAGATCATGTATATTTATGGAGTTCAGATAAACTGGATCCCCATACATTTTGCACTGAGGAGATACATCACCTCTAACCAGTTCTTGTATCCTGAAACAAATAGAATCACAATCGAGGTATTTGAAAATCAAAGTGTTAATTTTATTAGCAAACTAGATTCACCCAAAGCTGCCAACAAGCCAAAAGGTTTAAACCAAAATTACAGTGACTAATTAAATACTATGTCAACCTGCACTTTCACATGCTGTCCCATCATTAAATGATTGTTTACATTTAATTAAAACAAGAACAACCAATTATAGATATCATTAATAACAATGCAGCAACAGCCAGAAGAAGCACAAGAACGGCATAAAACAAAAGCATACCTAAGACTTGCAGGCTAAAAGTTCATACTGCATTCAGCCTACCATTGCCTCAGAAGCAAGAGCAGCCAGATCAATATTCCACTCACCAAATATGTTAAAGGTTAAGAATGGGAAAGTTAAAGTTTTATGAGTATTTAGCATCAAAATTTGTATCCATGCGACCAAAAAGAAAACTAATAGCACGTGAAAGTAGAGAAAAGGGGAGGTTGAAAGGAAACCGTGAAGCTTGAGAGTTGATTCCACTTTTGGAGGAAACTTAACACATAAAAGTAAAGTGATAAGATCCATGATAATCATATCATGTCAAAAGCAGTGAAATTCCAAAAAGAAACTACTGACAAGAAATAAAATCAGTACTTACTTGTCATATAATGCCCGTCTTTGCTGAGGCTGTTCAGATTCAAAATACTCAAAAACTAGTTCAAGACGATTAGACCATGTCATGTCAACTGATTTGACCTGGAGATGGTTCTGATCTAACCACATCAGTTACTTGTGACTGACTACTTGGTTCTGAAGTGCGTGGCTGTGGAACAAGTACTGAAAATATTGGAAGGCGACTGACATTAGTTGAGTTTCTTGAAGTGGAACCAGTATCACAAGCCTCAGAAACTCCAGGAGAAGAAATTCGAGTGTTATTCTGGGTGGAAGGACTTTTACTGTTCCTAAAGAGTTGAACTGCTGACAAGATAGGCACAAAGTAGGCACGAAATTCAAACTGATCAACACCCAAACGCTTCGGATTTTCATAACCTTCTGCCCTTATTTCTAATCCATAGCTTCCATGTTTCTCATACCACTGCCACAGACATCCCAACGGGATGTTTGGTGTCTCATGTCTACAAAATAGAGCACTAGGAACCTGGTCCAGCAAGCAAGTTTGACAACCTACTGAACTGTATGAATGACAAATAACTGGAGAACAAAAGTGAAGAAGCCTTTCAAACTCGGCAATTGGAGCCCCAGTGGCCATCTGAACAGCTTCAGATGCCATTTGTGCCATGTAGGCATCATTCAATGCCTTTGCTATCTTGTATAAATCAGTTGCAACTGCTGATAAATTTTGTTCTTTAGTTCTCACATTTTCAAGAGAACTAATTGCATGTCTTGAATCCTTCTCAATGCTACAATTTTCCCAGCATTCACTGAAGAAGAAAGATTCTGAGAACAGGGAGCAACTTTCTCTTCAAAGGTATTTTTGAAAGTCCGTTCTTCAGCATCTGGCCCATTAGAATGTTCCAATGACAAATTGCCAGATCTAGAAGATTTGTTAAATCCACGGTCCTTTATTACAATAGGTATCCATTTCTGAAGTGCAGAGCATAATTATGGTTTTGCTTACCATTTTCACCAAGAGAAATATCTTTTTCTGTTCGAGCAACACCATTTACCATCAGATGAGGGAGGTTAAGGTAAACTGGAGTTTGCACCTCGAGCAAATTTGGCTGGTCCAAAGAGACATGTGATTTTTGCAGTAAGCTGTCTTGATTCTCTATACATAGATTATTCAAACCAGAAGCAGTATCACAGACACTTTCACATGGTTCTATGCTGCTTGGACCAACTTGGAAATTGTTAAGTGATTCAGATTTCATGGTCTCAGCCCTCGCACAAGCAAGCTGAGAACAAGACCTTGAAAGATTTTTATTTACTCCATGGCCATCCAGAGAAGTTAAAACATCTAATATTTCACTTTTTGGCATGCTAGTCGTTGTATGAGCATTTAAGTTTACCTTGTTCGGATGAGACTCCTTCCTGGAATGGCTGCTGTTTTCTTTTTTGAAGCTGGACTAACTTTTCTTTTCAACTTCCTAGGAACTTTAATTTTTAACTTTCTCTCATCAGTAATAGATAAGGTTCTTACATTGGCAGCATTAGAATTTCTTTTCAGGAAAGGAGCATCCTTTAAAGTAACATCAAACTGCGAGCAAATGGGACTTGTTTTCTTCAACTCAGTGTTGCATTTCTCTACAGCATTCTTCTGAACCCTTTGCCAAACAGAATGAATGTTCTCAGCTCTGGTTCGACTGTGCAAGTTCCCTATACTTCCAAGTTTGCAAGTACTTGAACTCCCAGGAATAGATTTAAACTGCTTACCCCTGTTGCCTGATGCAACCATTCGTCCATCAAAGCTGCTACGAGTCAGACCATGCTTGGTTCCCTCAGTATAATCTTGGGTTTCTGAAATGCTACTTAATGAGTTTTGATGATGGAAGGACCCCTTCTTAGTACTGGAACCTGATAGCTTTGATTGACTGATTTCATGCTTGTTTTCATTACATGGCTTAACAATATGACCAGCATTCGTACCGTCTTCACTGTTTGAACCAACAGAAACAGAGTCCAACACTAGAGAATCATGCATATTAGAGAAATCCTTCTGATGTATACCTTCAAGAGAGCCAACCTGTGAAGGATGTCTCCTCTCTATCTCTCCTTGACACCTGGAAAGTCGCTGGTCTTTGCTACCAGTTTCAGAATTATTTATATGATACTCCCTAGGAAACTTCTGAAGTTGAGAAGGTACAATAGGTTCAGATATATCCACTTCATTAATATCATATGTGCATATACTTGGTGACTCAAAACTTGTAACAACACCATTGCTGCTGTCTGCAAAATCAGTTATATTCAGCAAACCATCAGAGGGTGAAACTTCTGGTGAAGTTGCACGTGATACTACTATACCACAATTCATGTCATTGTTACCACAGATTTCAGATGCTGAACTTCCATGGGTATACTCAGACCAAACTTCTGATTCTGCGGAGCCAACATCACATAAATGTTTCTTTTTATGTTTTCCCTTCTTTCTTGCCTTCTTTTGTGAATTTCTCTTTGTAGACTTGTCTTCCTCAGAACAATCGATGAACATAGCAGATTGATTAGTAGCATTAGATCCTTTTGACAAAACAGCATAGGAATCATTGCAAGTGATGGAACTATGACTGGAAGAATTGTTGGACACTTCATTCAGTTTAGTCATTTTATTTGCAACAGTCCTGTTGCGAAATTGATGTTGCACATTGGATCCAGAAAAGCTTCTGGCTCTAAATGGCTTGGCAGAATAAGTAATCTCAGGTTGAGGCACTTTCTGTGTCTTCCGTCCATCAACCTTAAATGAATTAATGGACGGAGAGGAGACCAGATGCAGGCCAGTCATATTCACCTGAGTTCCAGATCCGAAACAATTAGTGTGATCAAAACATTGCAAGGGTAGTGCAACAATTCTCCACTGCCCACCAGATTCAAGTGTAGGGAGTGTCAAAATGGCACACCTAAAAGATTAACAGGAGATAGATCCAGTTACACAATCAAATAAATACATTGTCAAAAGAGAAACGTATATATGCAATTCACATCCGAAAATGAGAAAGAAGGAAAATAATTGATTAGCTCCCAGCCATAAATGTTGGCAATCAGGAATTACTAGAGTTGTTTCATCTGAAAAAAAGGTAAAATACAACAGAAACACGCATATAAAAACTCTAAATCCTCATTCTTTTTCACTAACGTATTCCAACCCTGTTTTTAAGTCTTTATACATTTAACCTAGACCAGCTATGTCCAAGCTGCTCAAAAAGCTTTTCTTAAGACTTCACTGACAACTCAATGATCTTCTTGACAGAGAGGAAGCTTACATTCAAGCAGTAAGCATTAAAGCATGCTGGGAACTAAGATAATAACCTTACATATGCTTATGAGATTACAAGTGAGTGTTATACCCCAGTAATGGAAGAACACAAGATTTTAAATGGCATCGTAAGTGTGGATCAAGCCCTTATTAACATTTTATCTAGCAATATATATCAACAAATTGAACATATTTCCTCTATCATAAATGTGCCCAAAGTGGAGTTGGCAAAGCTGACCCAAACCTGAAAAACCAGTCCAAGCCCACCTGAACCAGAACCCGAATTAACCTGAATCCAAAATGATTCAAACCTGAATGACCTGAAAGACTAACTTGAGGTGACCTGAGATTAAATTTATTTTACTTTAAAACTCAACAAATGGACACGAAATGACTTGAACCCAAATAACTCGACTGTCAAACCTAAAAGACCAAAACCCTAAATGACCTGAACCCGAACTTGAACCCGAAATAACCCGAACTCAAGACGAACCAAATTTTTTTCGATCCGAAATGACCCAACTCAAACCCGACCCACCCAATTGTCACTTTTAATCCAAAGTAATTGTTCTATTTATAGATTGTATTCAAAAAGATTCTTGATTTCACCATATTCAAAGTTTAGTCTTTTTAATACTGTTATCAAGAGTAGCCAAAACACATTTACATGTACTAGCTTTTCTTGAGGTGCAATTTGCATCTGGACCATGCAGATAGTTAAAATTTTAAACACAGTATTTGTCAGACCTTTTTGAATGAAATACATAATTAGCTGGTGGTTTGGAAGAAAAAAATTAATTAGTCTAGATGTTTCGTACGTAAAAAAAATATGTTTTTGGTTTCCTCTCTTTCTCACTTCTTCATTTTGCATGCCATTTCAACAAAATGTAAGGTATTTTGCCTATGATACCTGTTCAGTAGAATTTTAAGTCACATGAATTAGTACATTTCACTGAATATCTCTTCTTGAGGGATGGATTTCAACAGATTTAAAACAAAGATTTTCTTTCATATTGATTTGAATATTAATAGTAAACAATAACTCTTTTTTTTCGTTTAATTCCAATAAATTTTATATGAAGTTTGAAATTTTAATTTTCTTTCTTGTAGTATATACTTCGATGATATTCCTAGATTCAAGCACAGATAAGCCAATTCCATAAAATAAAAAAATAAAAAAAAAAGAAAGAAAGATGGATACAATATAATGAAATGAGCAAATATCTAAAGAGAGATATTTGAAAACCATTATTCAGCAATCTCATTTCATGGGAGAAATCTAGAAAAGAATACTAGACGAAAAAATGGGTATAGACAGCTTAAGTATTGTCTCAAGTACAAAAAAAAAAAACTTTAATTTCTATTTTTGGGAATATGAATTTGGGAGAATGAATATGAACTTAGTTCGTTATATAAATTGTGAGTGATGAAGTAAACGTTAATAGGTTTAAGCATATGAATTTCATTCCCAAATTGTTAAGGTATTTCAAATCTTCTACCAAAATATAGATCTAACAAATCCATAAATTTCAAAATAATCAAGAAAGTCATTTTTTCATGAGTTCTATTACCCACTTTTATACTAAACCAATTTTAAGTTTTCAAATGCAACTTAAAGCAATTTTTAGTGAATCACTTTTAATTTGAAGCTGTACGCTATGTAAGTACATTGTACATATCTAACACCGAAACTGGATTACCTCCGATCAATGTTCCTCAAATTGAAAGAAGAAATTCCGGAATCCTGAATAATATACGGATAGCGATAGAAAAAATTACTCAAGCTAATCACAAAGTAAAAGAGTATGAACTCAACAATTTAATTTGGCAAAGTATAGGAAAAGTATCTAACCTCTGATGATCTTCTAGAATCATTCAGCTGCAAAGAATTCTTGGACCGGTTAGCCTTTCCTGCCTCTGACACATTCTGATTATCTAGATGGGTTCGTCGAAGCCTCGAAGGGCACAAGGCATCTTTTGCTGTATCTTTCCAAGTCAAAAGCATAAATATATGAATAGCCAGCCTTATGAAAGAGCTCATGAAGATTTACTAGATTCAAAAACTAGATTTGAAATCAAAAATTTTCCAGACTAATTACAGCAAGAACAATTTTTATAAAAACTACTAGGAAAACAAAAAAAATACCCAGACGCAACAATCTATTCCAACACAAAATAGATATTAGAAGAAAATATAAAACTCCGTAGTGGGGTATAAAGAATTGCACAAGGAACTATTTTTAACAACGATAGATGTTGAAAAAGAAATTTTAGAGCCATTCAATGAAGTAACCATTACTATCAAATACACAAGTGATTTCACAAAGTTTATGCTATAAGCAATCATCAACTGTCTTTTAATGGGAAAAAAAAAAGAAGAGGAAAATAGGTTCAGTGGGTAATTAATTACCGCTTGCTTGAGATTATATTTCTCAACACAAAAATGTAAAGTGCTAACCATTACAATTTCTTGCCCAAATAGTGAAATTGATTTCCTTTCAAACCAATTGTCAATTGAAGCTCTCATAGCATAAAATAGGAAGATTCCGGGCTCAAGCTGAAACAGGACTTCAAATTTTGTGTCCATTAAATGCCCATGGTAAACATAATTCACTTAACAAGTAAATGAATAAAATACTAGAGTGGAGTAGGAAAAAAATTGCAACGTTAACTAAGGACTCAACTCAATCAACACAATCCGAATAATTTGAAACTCAAAAGGCTATATAAATCACAACGTTAACTAATTACTCAGTTAGACAGCAGGCAACAAACATCACGTTTGTCCGAAAGCTAAAACAAAAAAAAACAACAACAACTAGTCAATTAGTTGAATATAGCAAATCAAATTTATCAGGGAAAACAAAATCCAAAATAATACCAATTAATTTGGAACATTATACTAAAAATTTACTCCTATAAAAATCATGTACAAGAAAAAGTATATTTACCAAAAGAATGATGGTATAAAGCATTTAACCAAACTGATTAATTCGAACAACAAGCACAAGATAGAACACCATCTCTACCTCAATCTAATTCAAAATTTCAATACAGTAGTTACCAAAAGTCAAAATGGGGTTCTCCCAACAACCTGTACAATCCAAACTTTTGCCACATACGACATGCAAAATGCCACCAACCATTAGAAGAGTTTTGAGCAATACAACAAAAATGTCCGATGTCGTTTTTTTTTTTTTTTTGTTGCAATTTGCCTCCTATTTTTGTTCTGTAACTTTTTTTTTTTATGTTTTTATTGCCAGAAAAAGATAAACAAAGACAACTTTTTTTTGCAAAATAAACAATGGAAGCAAAAAATTTCTTGTTTTCAATATCTTTAAATTTTCATAAAGTGGTGTGTAATAACCAATTTCGACCCGGGGTCCGCGCGCCCGACCCTGGGTAAAAAAAAAAAAAGAGATAGAAAGGAAGATCCGGCTCGAACCGGATCCGGCCTACGCCAAACCGGCCCAGGCCTTGGGCCCAACAGCCCAGGCATTTTTTTTGGGCCAGGAGGAAAAAAAAAGGGAAAAAGAAAAAAAAAAGAAAGAAAAGAAAAAAAAAAGAAAAATTTAAAATAATAATAATTTAAATTTAAATTAAAAAAAAGAAAGGGAAAATAAAAAAAAAGGAAAAATAAGTAAAATTAAAAAAGAAAAAGAAAATATAAAAAAATAAAAAAAATATATAAAAAAGGGAAAAATTAGAAAATATTAAAAGAAAAAATAATAAATAATAATGGCACAAAAAAAAGGGGGAAAAACAAAAGAAAAATTATTAAAAAAATTCAAGATCATCGGTTTCGACGTTTTGATTTTTTTGGATTTTTGACATTTTTCAGGTGGTCGAGAACGAGCAAAGAGTTTTACGAAGATCAAGTTCGGCATTCTAATTTTCGGATTCTCGACATTTTTCAAGTATGGTTTTAATTTCCTTATTTATTTTTATTTATATTAATATTTTTGTTTATTTATTCTTGTTCAGTATTCGACGTATTTTTATTGTTCTGTTTCGGTTTTAAAATTATAAAATAATAATTCTTTTAATTAATACATGTCTTTTAAAATTATTTTCGGTAAATAAAATTCTCTAAAAACGGATTTCTTTCTCGGGATGGTCGGAACATCAATCGTTCTTTGAAATGGTCCGAGTAAGAATAATAATCGAAACATTATCGAAAATAGCGGAGTGATTCGAAAATTATTCTTACATAGATAATTTCTTTTATTTCGGAAATAATTATTAAAAGCATTTTAATTTACACTTTCAAAAAAAAAAAAGATTTTTAATAAATGCGAATTACCGACGATGAAATTCGAAGGACGTCACGGTAGTGATTCCTAAGATATCTTGTGGTGAGAGAATTTCGTTAAATATCACCACGAGTGGTGGGAGTATTTAGCGACATGCTCGATACAAAAATTCGTTTTCGTTTAAAAAAAAAATGGAAATAATCAAAACAAAAAATGAATAAATAGTGAATGTTTATGCGCTCGATATTTCGCTATGCTCGTGTTTTTTTTAATATTACGATTTGCATGTTTAATCTTATAATTCTGTATTTAATCATATGTCTTATATGCTAAGTCGGATGCATCCGATATTTAAATATTTGCATCATACGCATTTAAATAAATGGATGTAAATTGCCGACGATGGAATTCGAAAGATATCACAGTTGTGATTCTTAAGATATCTTGAGGTGAGAAGATCTCGTTAAATACCACCAAGAGTGTTGGGAATATTTAATGAGTATTTTCGATAACAAATTTATGTTCACTTTCGTTTTTGAAAAAATTAATAACAGTTTAAAAAATTCAAAAAAAAATAATAAACATGTTTTTTTAATAAAAGAGAATTATTTTTAAATAGTGATGTCAAGTCCATTAAATCGAGATTTAAGATAACACGTGATTAAATAGTACCGTTTTCTAAACGGGCGTTGCGGGGGTGCTAATCCTTCACCGCACGTAACCGACTCCCGAACCCAATTATGTTTTACTCTCCGGTTCAAAGCGCGGACTTCGAAATTGGTTTTACAAAATATTTTAATTAATTTTAAAATATTTTACTAAAACCGGTTTTAATAGGTGGCCAATCACACCTAGCAAAAAAAGATTGGTGGTGACTCCATTTTGTGTTTTCAAAATCGTCTTAGCGGTCGAAAAAACAGTTATGACAGCTAGGGTGAGTATTGTCCATATGTACAAAGTGATATCTCATTTTAAACTTTTGTTACAAGAAAAACATATACGAAAACTAATTAAATAATAAATTTAATAACTAAATTTAATTCAACATAAAAATTCCATAAATATATCAAAATGGTTAAGACATATTAATATAAACTAGTATATAATATGATCCCAAAATATATAAAAATCAAACAAATTTATATAATATAAAAATAAAAAATAAACATGTTATATAATACAAAACATAAAGAATTTATGAATTAAATAATTCAACCAAATGTATAATTATACCAAACCTTTTTTTATTTTTTGAGAACATATTATCAAAATTAAAATGAAATATAATTAAATAAATAAATATTTAATCAAAACTCTAATATAATTATATAGAATCTAAGAGATAAAATTAAAGAAATAAATATTTCTCTTATTATATAATTAAATATAAGTAAAAATACAGAGACTTAAATTAATTCCTATATAGTATTAAAATTTATAATAAAAATAAATAGTCTTCCTACCTATAGTCAGATATATATATATATATACACACACGAAGAATAAATAAAAAAATAAAAATATATTATTAAAGCTAATTTATATTTAAATATATAATTTGGTCAAATAATCATTAAAATTCATAGTAATGTTACTTTAATATTTTAATACTATTCATTAATATTATGATTTAGTTTATTCTTTTTTTCTTTTACAACATGTAATAATATTGCTTGTCATTTCAAAATTCTTTAACAATAAAAAAAAAAAAGCTTTTAGCAAACAAAGGAAAAAAAAAACAAGAAGGAGAAAACCCAGAAACGAGAGAAGCCCCAGCACACAAAAAAAAAAAAAGTAATTTTTCCAGAGATTTTGAGGAAGCAGTAAAAATTTAATTAAGGAAAAAAAAAAAAAAAAAAGGTTGAATTAAACTCACCAGAAATCATGCGATGATTTAACGCAAAAAGCTCAGAGAAGGAAAGAATTTGGGAAATTTGAAAGAAAAAAAAAAAAAAGAAAGAGGGAATTTAAATTTATAATAGTTATAGAAGAGAGTGTGAAAATTTTAAAAAAAAGGAGATTCCCAATTTCCCAAAAATCTACGAGGAAACAATCTAAAGAGAGGTGAGAAAAAAAGGATTCCCCAAATTTAGGTGTGAGGTTCACATAGAATTAGGGATGGCAATGGAGCGGGGCGGGGGCGGATTTTGCTGTATGTGCTCCCGCCCCGCTATAGTACTGCTCTGTCCCGTTCTCCGTCCCGTTCCGCCGTAAATGTTGAAATTTTGAATACTACTATCGCCTCCATGGATGTCGGTTACATCCATAACCGCCCCGCTCCGCCCCATTCGATATTTATTAATTATTTTTATTTTTTTTCAAATAATAAAGCATTGTACAAAAAATTAAATATAAATTCAATATAAACATGTTTCTAATTTAGGAAGAGAAAAAAATAAAATATTAGGTTTAGATTTTTAAAAAGAAAAAAAAAATAATTTTAATTATATTATTTTATTATTTTTTTAAAAGCTAAATATTTAAGGGTAAAATTATAGTTTTAGTATAAAAAGTGTAAAGCTAAATTTGCCTTGTGATTTTCAACAACCAGTCTTATTTTTTTTTAACTTAAAATATATAAATTCAAATTAATTAATTGATTAATTTAAAAAAAAAAAATCAAAATAGATACTGTTAAACCCAATAAACAAAAACACTATCAACAAATACAAATAGAGAGAGAGAGACTAACCATGAGTAGAAGGAAGGGCAATAACAGAGTCTTTGATTCTTTGTCGTCTCACTCTCACACTTCTCTCTGTGTTTTTTTTTTTTTTTTTTTAAATTTAAAAAAATATCATGAACAGTTAATTAATTATTAAATAGTCTAATAAAATAAAATTAAAAATTATTAAAAAATAAAATTGCCTTTAATAAAAAAACCAATCTTTCCTATTCTTCTCTCCGTTTCAAAACCTTCTCCCATTTTATCTCTCTCGGATTCTCATACCTTGTCTTTCTCTCGCGACGATAAGATTAAAAATAGCCCAAGATGTTGCTTGTGGGTTAGCATACCTACACAAAGGAATTGATTTCCAGGTATGATACTATTAAGTTTTCATATGCACTCAGCATTTGAATGATAATGACTGTCTTACATTTTTCTTCTTTGATTTTTTTTTTTTCCATGAAATCCCCTTCCAAGGAGAACTCACTGTCGTTACGACCAGTAATTATTATAGAAATCCTCTAAACTAGTAATTATCCGACACTGTCTGATTATGATATTCGATATTATATC
Organism: Fremontodendron californicum; assembly: GCA_030761205.1. NCBI lineage: Eukaryota > Viridiplantae > Streptophyta > Magnoliopsida > Malvales > Malvaceae > Fremontodendron > Fremontodendron californicum. Next base: position 13,389,071 of record JAULJL010000005.1, on the reverse strand, counting down.
TATGAACTTCTGAAGGCAAGTAAATGATTTGCTTCTTGCTTTATTATTCGTATATGCTTATTGACATTGAAATTAATTTGAAATGAGATGCATATTCATAGGCCTAAAAGCATGTTTCCATTTGTCTCGAAGCTCTTGTTGCAATGAAAGTTTGAGTTCAAACCTAGGTGATTAGGTAAGGGGTCATGGTGGAGGAAAAGAATGGTTTCCTTTGGTTCTGGAACCAAGCTTCTGGGTCAAAGAACGAAAAGTGTATTTTCTTTGTTTAAACATTAAACTAGATACGTATGTAGTGATTTTTCTTTGCCAAGTTATAAAATGTTGTTTTACTTATTTATAAATCAAGAAGGGTATATCCCTATATGTTCTCCCTAAAGCTATATGTTCTTTACTAGATAATAAGTCAATTAATGTCTATGCTGTTACTTCAACTTCTTCCATAGAATTAACCAACCATGCTAGCAGCTTTATCTTACCCATATAGAGTATGAGTTTCTGTATGTAGTATGTGGTCCCTGGAATTTTCTTTTTTACGTATTTTAGTGTGGGTAATAGTTGCAAATTACCTGACAATCTGTGCTATTTCTTCATGGTTTGATGATTTGTTGAAGATATGGTACCATAAGTAATACTTTTCTAAATTAATCAAGGGCCTCTAATAGGACTCTTTATTCTCAAGATGTTCTTTGCATAGCAATACTTTTCTAATCCCATCCTCCAGTGTGTCCATGGTTAAAATTTAGTACTGCTGCTGCATGCTGTATGGTATGCCTTTATTTCCCCAGCTAGTGCTACCAGTGTACTGGTAACTTCTCGCAATGTTCCCAATGTGAATAACTCAGGTTGGCGTTTTAATCTTGTAGTATTTTTCCATTTCTTTCTGTTGGTTTGTCACAAGCGTTTTTTTGGCCTCATCTCTGGTTGTTAAGTTGAAGACCTCCAACACTTGTTGCACAGGTATTTGAAGACGAGAATGAAGCTGCGAAAGATTGTGACTTAATGCAAGGAGGAAGCCAAGGATGTGAAGGTGTTGCAGAGATTGAAGCCTCATCGGTAAGATAGATACTGACGATCTTTGTAAATTTTGTATGATTAAAAAATAGTTATTTTATAGTAATCTCCCATCCTTATTATTTGTGCAGGTATTTGATCTTTGCCATAAAATGAGGGCTCTGGCGGTTCTGTTTCGCAAGGGGAGAACACCTCCTCTACCTCAAAGTCTGGAGCTCAATTTGAGAACCCGAAAGCGATCCCTTGAAGAACAAGAGGAGTTGATATTGAGTGAGTGAGTCAGAGTAAATGTATGAGAAAGTGTGCTATCAAACCAAAGATGAAAACCATATATGCCTATGCTGTAATGTAAAGTCATTTATATAACTATTTTTTTCCTATTTCCATAGATGCTGAAACTACAGATTTCATACAAAAAATCATTGTAATTCTGCATTTAATAGGAAAATATGTTTGCATTTATCCAAAAAATATGTCTGCAGACTTTTTTCTTGTTGTAAGAATGAAAGATTGTGGTAAGTGATAAGCTCATAAAATATATATTTTATGCCTTTCTACTTTTAGTTTTTGTTATGTTTCGATCTTTATCTTATTTACTTATATTATGTTTTTGAATTTTAGGTATAATAAGGAGAATGAAGTCAAAAGATGTCAATAATGATGGTAAAGGGCTTACAAAATCATAATCACAAGAAAGAAGAAGATTTGGGAGTAAAAAAGATCAATTTCTTATTGCTAAGTAATCAGGCAGATTTGACCTCCGGAGCTTGTTGCAAGAAATCGTTATGTTAAACACATTTGATAATACTTCCTTCTTGACTTTTGAAGCTGACTTGAATATCTTTCCAAAGATAGTTTACACGCCTAAATCAGACATGATCATCTAAATTAGCCGATAAAGTGTGAGACAGTGCATCAATCGCGAAAGCGAAGTCAGCAAGCAAAAGTGCCCCATAGGCAGAAAGTCAGCGCTGGCCGCTGGCGTTACAGCACTGAGTTGCTGTCTTCAAAAACTGAAAAACCGAAAAAGTCCAAACTTGTCTTATTTTGACTCCTAGCTTCTTTGATCAACAAGAAAGAGTTTTCAAGATCAAAAAACTCTATAAATATCATCTTTTGAGCTACAAACTATGATTATCTTTTGAGGAGACTCAAGGAATCATCATTATTTTTCTTCTTCTACATTCTTTTATTTTTAGTTTTATGTATATATTATCTATGCCTATGCTAGGCTAAACTTCTCTTTGGTTAAGGGTGATTTCAAAGCCCTAGACATGTTTTGTAATTGATTTTTAGATTCTATCTATCATTAATTTTCTATCAAAATTGATTGTGTTCTTCCATAAGAATTGTTTATGATTTTTATCTTAATTTGTTTAGGATGCATACTAGATAGATCTTGATAATTATCTAATGCTAGTTTAGGAGTCTTGATCCGTGTAATTGTCTTGATTTTCTATTCATAAGTGGCAATTTGTGGTTAATGATTATGTTAAAGTTTTCGCTAATTGCAAAGTGGAACATAACCTAAGTTAAACAATTCATGTTATGCTTTTGTTGCTTAGATCAACCTATCTTTCTCATCATAAAGCTGCTGTCAAATTAAATTTAGAAATGTTTATCCTAGGTTGTTTGATAGTTAGAGATTAAGTAGTGGCATTCGCCTTACTTAACGACGAACTAAGGAATGATTGGTGTAACACAGGATGTTGTTATCTAAGGTTGTTAACTTTGATAAATAATTGATATTGATAGGTCTGAAGTTGATTCATAATATTGTCTAGTGGTGGAGAATGAAATCTTAACTATATTTCTCATATTTGATTGTTTCTTATTTACTTGTTTTCTACTTTTCTCGTTTTATTTACTTTTAAACTATTTTAAAAATCTCCCTTTACTTTATTTTCTTTGAATCTAAGTTATAAACTAATAATTTATAAACTAAAACCCAATCCTTGAGGACTCGACCCTTGCTAACTACTATACTTACAATTGATCTTTTTAGTGCAAGGTTAAATAAAGATACACTCTTTTGGAGAGCATCAAGTTTTTGGTGTCGTTGTCGGGGATTGCTTTCTTTAGTTTATTTGTTACTTGGTTTATTCTTATTTTCAGTTGTAATTAATTTTATTTTTCTTGTACATACAGGTTTTACTTTTCAATTTTTGAGCAAAAAACGATGGAATTGAGCAATCTAACACTTGAAAAGTTGGTGGCATACATGAACATGGAGAACCAACGAGTCAATATCACCTCCCCAGTTCAACAATTGGCCATGGGTAATGTTCAACAATCAAGGTAGTGTGGAGTGTGTTTCATGATGGATCATCCAACCAATTGGTGCCCATACTACTGAAAAGATAATTTTGAACCAGCCTATAATGTGGAAGGATACCAAAGCCAACAAGGGTTCCACCAACAACAGTGTGATCCTTTCCCAAACACTTACAATGAGGGATGGTGGGATCATCCTAATTATGACTACTCGGGAAATTATCAAGAAATAGATCCATATGCCAACTACAATCATCCATCGAGCTTCAATCAATCATAGGAAAAACAACAAGATCTTCTTGAGCCACCACATGTAACTCACAACTCAGGTACTTCGTTAGAAGATCTTGTCAATTCCCTTACTACTAACCAACTGCAAATGCAAAAGGACATAAGGAAAACAAACGGGCAAATGGGAACAAGGATGAGTCAATTAGAGACTCAAATAAGCCAAATAACTAGTAGTGTGGCGTGATGGATAGAAGAAGGATCTGAGGAACTACATGAACAACTCCCTTCCCAAACCATGATTGATTCAAAGGAGAATATTAGTGCCACACAACTTGAGGATGAATCAGAAAATCCAAGGGAACCCGAGGATAAGAAAGAAATGAAGCTTCAATTCCAAAGGAGAGTACTTCGGCACTTGAGGTAACGTTTAGGGTTCTAATTTTTACTAATGTTTTTTCTCCATCTTTTCCTAGTAGATTTGCAAAGTTCAAAGAGGAGGAACATGAACAAGACATGCTGGAAACCTTAAACAGTTTTGTTTGTGGATGCTATTCAACAAGTACGAAAAGATGCACCATTCCTTTACAAGCTATGCACCATAAAGGATGATGGAATAATACTTGTAATGGAGAATGCATCTACTATTGTGCAAAGAAACTGCCCTACAAAACGCACAAATTCGAAAAGTTTCTTGTATGATCCTGCAAATCCTAAAAAGCCAAGAAGGGGTGTTGGTTAGGTTGGACAACTTAACTCAAGTATTAATTGGGAAGACAGCCCAATTAATGAAGAAACTGGCAACCTACCATATTCAGATTTGCTTTCTTTTCTTTTTCCTTTTATTATTTTTATTGCTTTTATTGTTTATGCAGTGTTTTAGGTTTGTTTAGGTTTTATTAGTCTGTTTTGAGTTGTTAAAATATTTTATTTATTTGTTTTTTTTTTTAGTTCTTTTCTCTTACATATAATTTTTGCATATGGGGTTATAGTATTACATTGAGGACAATGTAAGAATTAAGTGTGGGGGGAAGAATTTAGGATTTGTTAGTTTAGTTTCTTAGTTTAGGTTGTCAATTTTTTTGTTTTGAGTCTTTTTAGTTTGTTTTTAGTGTGTTTTAGTTTTTTTCAATATAATGATGAGATATGAATTGTATAGGTCTAAAACTGGTTATTAGTGAGAAGATTTTCATGAGAATTAAGCCTGAAATCAATTTTTATGAGCCATTGTTAATATGATATGTTGATTGAGAAATAAGCATGTTTAGACTTGATATTGACTTGTATAATCATCCTTGTGAGTTTTGAGCCTATATGATTGATGCATTATACATATCAATGTAAATTCTTTCTTAAGTGCTCTTATAATTACATGATTCTCTAGAACTTGCTTTAAACCATTTGAGACTATATTGATGCATGTAACAACATGAATATGATTGAAGCATTAGGATTATAACCAGAGCCAAATAGCCATCCTTATTGATGTTCCAAGAGAATATCTCCCTAGTGAATCAATTTGAGCTTACATTGAATATGCTATTTTATTGGTAACTACATCTTACACCTAGCCTAAACACATTTATATCTTTACCCTTGTTCTAAAGATGAACTAGAATGTTTGAGACATATTGCAAACAAGGGATATCTTAGTTGAAAATTTGGGTTAGAACAAAAGATAAGTGTGGGGGAGGAGAAAGGCAAAAGTCAAGAGAAAAAGAAAATGGAACATTGTCAAAATACATTCCCATAAAAAAAAATGAAAGAAAAAATTGAATCATCTATTGAACTTCTAGTTAAAGAAAAGAGAAAGAATGTTACAAGGTTGGTTAGAATGAAGCAAAGGCTCAACATGAAAATTTAGCCTATGTTATTATGTGTTTTATAAGAGTTTTGAGAAGTTTTATTTGTATGATCTTATTATGTCTCTGAATTCTATGAAGTCTTTGGACCCTTTGTGAAATCTTTTCCTTTTTATTCTTTAACCACATTATTACCCCTTGGCCCCATTACAACCTTGATTAAAGACCTCTTGATGCATGAAGTTGTATGATCTAAATAGTGGATAATAGGTGGACAAGCAAGCATATGGTATAACAGTTTTCATAAGATTTATTGAGTGTAAACACTTTACCACTACTTTAAAGAGTGAAAATCATGTGAGTATCCTTTAAACACCTAATTTTTTCCGGACCACTAAAACATGTATGTTTTCTTCCTACATTATTGTTTCAGAATGCAAAAAGGTTTTTCTCATCCTGCAGGTGGTAATCCGAGACTTAGTCTAAGAAAGCAGACAGAAAAAGTCAAACTTGAAAAACTCAACCCCGAAAAAGTTAACCCCAAAAAGTCAACTACTAAAAAAGTCAACCCACTTTCAAAATCAAGATTTGAAGTTCAATTTAAAGATGGCGAAATTTTTTTGATAATCTAAGGTCTACATTGAAAGATATGGAGTTCAGAAGTTGGGTTACGGAGATTTAGTAGAAAGAAAATCCTAGTTCGGGAAATTTGGGGAAAATGCTTAAACGATCAAATTGGTCAGAATTGAAGGTTCCAAATGAAAGATAAGCACTGACTACGGGTAATGGAAAGGCTACTTGGAAGAAAAACGAAAAGAAAAGTCAATTCGGAAGAAAACCGAGAATTAGGGTTTTTTAGTAAATTTCGGTGAATTCGTGGAAAATTGCAGAAATGGCCCTATTTGGTAAGATTAAAGCCCCTAATTGATGAGGAGTGATTAAACATGGATAGCCCAAGGCTCAGTTTGAAGTAATTCCGAGAAAAGAGCCGATTGGAGGAGAAACGGAAAAACGAGAAAATTCTCGATACTGAAAAGAGGAAAAATCAAAACGGAAGGGAGTTTGATCATAAAAATTGGGCGTTTCCGGACCAACTCCAATTCAATATATGAAAAAGGCCCAGAAAAAGAAAACCTGAAAATCGGACTTGTTTCGAGCAAAATCAAAATTTGGAGGCAAAAGGGCAAAATTGGAAAATTTAGAAAAAATAGCAAATGAGCTCCAAAAATTCTGAAAATTTGCAAATCTGATTCTTAAATCATTTGGAAGAGACTGGTGAAGAAAAATCTGGATTGGGAGCTTGTTTAAAAATGGTGAAAGTTCGGGTGCACAAAAAGGCAATTTTGGAAGAAAAATCCGAAAAAATAGCAAATGGACTCGAAAAATTTTGAAAACTTCTAGAATTTAATTTTTTAATATTATGGAAGTATTGAAAAAAATAAAATTTGAATTTGGAGTCCATTTACTATTTATTTAGGTTCGGGGGTCGAAATGGTCATTTTACCGAAGAAACCGAAAGGGGCCAATTTGTAATTAAGAAAAATATGAAAGATGAAAGATTTGCTGAGATAATTCCTCTCTTGGTCAGCCAGCATAGAGGAGAAGAAGGAAGCTTGATCAATTTAATTCCTTAGTCACTATCAAGCTCAAAATGCTTCCACTAGTACCTTGCAAATAGTCCCCCTTCATCCAATGGCTTAGGTGCCTTGTAGAAAAGTTGAATGCACCATTCAATGGCCAAGATTAAATGCCAAGATGAAATTTTTATTTGTCATGAAAGAACCCTCATCCAATCGCCAAGAACAGAAGAAGGAAGATAAGCACAATTCATCCAAGGGTAGAGGGTTCATTTGGCCAAGCAAGGGAATGCATGGGATTGTATCCTTATTTCATCTAAGGGTTGAGGTTATTAGAAGGGCTGAGTACACATCTTAAGGGCTGCTATCAATTGGAATGAAGGGATTTTTATTGTGTCATCAAAAGATCCTAATCTAAAGGCCAAAATTGGAGGAGGAAAAGTGCACAACCTATCCTATGGTTGAGGGGCCATTCGGCCAAGGCTAAGAGAGGGGGGGCTGAGCAGTTTTTTCACAAGGTTGAAGGCTGGAAGTTAGTAGCTAATTGAGCAAAAGGTTTTTGAAAGAAAGGAAGAAAAAGTTTTCTAAAAGAGCTTGAAGGTAGTCATCTCTACCAAGCTCTAGCATGGTTTTCTTCTTGATTTCCATGTTGATTTCTTGATTTTCCACTTTGTTTTCCTACTACATTTCTCATAGAAATCAAGTTTTTAAAATGTTTACTTAAGTTTTCATCTCTTCTTCTTCATCAAAAATGGTTGAAAACAATTTTTTTTACAAAGTTTGTGCGTGGTCGAATATGAAGGAATGCCTGCCTTGATTTTTTTTCTTTTTTTCTTCTTTGCATGTTGTTGTGGAAAAATGATTTGTAGAAGGTTTATTTAAGTATTTAAGGTTCTGATTTTTTACAAAAAATGAAGCAAAAGAGGTTGAAATGGCTATATGATCTTGATACATATCAAGTGACCATGGTTAGGGGAGAGGCTATGCCAATTTTTACCAACCATGAAGCTCACCTCTATTTTGTTGATTAGCATGGTTTATTTTCTGATTTTTTGAAATGGAAAGGCTTCATGATCTTGACAAGATCAAGTGATTATGATTAGGCGAGAGGCTATGCCCATTTTGTACCAACCATGGAGCTTAACTTTCCTTGCTTTTTTTTACTAGTTTTTCTTTTTATTTTCTTTGCATGTCTATGATTATTTTGATCATGTTCTTTACATTTTTTATGCTATATTTTCTTTTATATTTCCTTGTAGGTTCGGCCATTGTGTTTTTTTTGATGATATATTGCATTTTTCTCATGTATCATACCTTGTATGTTGTCATGTTTGCATTTTATATTTCGTCATAGGAGCATTCAGCCTCTTCATGCATTCCATGTCTTGTATGTGCATTTTCATCATTTTAGTTCATAGGTTTGCATTTTCATAACATAATTTATATATCTTGCATGTTAGTATGTTAGATGTTTGTGAAAGTGCCATGCTTATTTAGGTTTAGGACCATTTGGCCTCTTCATGCATTCCATGCCTTGTATGTGCATTTTCTTCATTTTAGTTGATAGGTTAGCACTTCATGCCATGACATTATGTATTTTGATTTGATTTGCCAAGTGTTTGTGTTATTTGCTACATAGGATTGCCTTAGGTTATCTAGTGACCATTCGGCCTCTTCATGCATTCATTGCTTTGTCATGCATTTGCATTTTGTTTAGGTACCATGCTTTGCATTATTTTTCCTTGAGATTGTGTATTAGTTGTTATTTGTTCATGCATTAGTATTAGGTTTATTGGTCATTATATGTTCATGACATTCTCATGCATTCTCATCACATTTTAGGTCTAAGCCATATTTGTATTGCCATGCATGTTAGGCCTTAGATCATATTGGTATTGCCATGTATTGCTATGCTATTTAGGTCTTAGGTCACATTAGTATTGTCATGCATATTCATAATACATTAGGTCTAAGTCACATTTGCATTTTAGGTCTAGGCCATCTCTTTATGCCATGCATTTCCCTTATCACTTAGGCTTTAAACCATGCATCTCATACTTTCACTTTGCTGTATTTTCATGCATTTCATGTCATGCCACAAGATTTATGACTTAGGCCAATCAATGGCTCAAAGTCATGCTCACTTGAGCATACTTGTGGAAAATTAAAGAGTTGTCAAATTTATTATTCTACCTTTGTGATTTTTTTTTTTTTTTTACTTAGCCAATTTTTGTCTAACTTTTTAAAAGTATTAGCTACTTTTTGTGGGTCTTTAGGAGAGTCTCTAACATTTTTACTTTGATTTTTAATTGATTTTATCAAAGGCAAAAAAAAAAAAAAGTGTTTTGGCAAAACAGTTTTTTCATCCAGTACTCGTACTTTCCCCATTTTTTATGGGCAGACATCTTTGATCAAAAAATTAAGCCAATTTTTTCACGTGTAGTTTAACATGTTCTGAGCCTCCAGTATTATTTTATATTTTTTTGAATTTTTAAAAATAGGTTAAAATATCGTGTATCAAAACGGGACAGTAGAGACGGATTTGAATTCAAAAGAAAAACAATTGTTGAATTTGACTAAGGCATTTAGAGGGGGTTGGTTAGAAGCTTTAGCTACTATCTTAGGATAGTTTCCAAGTCTTTTTAAACTTTAAAAATAATTTTATAAATCTCGGGTTAAGGGTAGTCAAGTCCGGGATTTTAAACTTAGAAAATTAGAGCCTTTTTTAAAGGGCTTAGTTAGGGTTTTATTTTTCATTCAAGTTTTTCTTCGAATTTTTTTTCAAACAATCACAAAGTTTTGTTTTTAGAAAACCTAATTCGACATACTTTCCTAAGGTAGTCAGATATATTTTTAGTTATACGGATTTCTTTATTTATAGGAAAAAATATATTTTCATGCATTGCACTTTCCATGTTCATGCATTTTATTTAATATGTGATTTTTGCTATGATATTTTTCTATGGTATTATTATTATTATTTTGATTTACTTTTTATGATGATTATTGTTTGTTATATGGGCTTGAATATTTCATGTTATCCTATGCTTTTTATTTAGTCATTTATTTTTGTCACATCATTTAGCATATATTATATTCATGCATTATTATTTTTATTTTTATGCATATTCCATGATAGCATTATTTTATGTTTCGTATCATTTCATGTCACTTAGATCATATTCCATATCATTTAGGTTATATTATTTAGAGTATGCCATGTTATTTAAAACATATCGTATCATTTAAAATTGTCATGTCATTTAAATCATTTTATTTCATTTAGAATATACCATGATACTTAGGATTTTTCATTTCATGTAGAATATATTATGCCATTTAAATTATATCATATCATTTACGTTGCATTATATTATCTAGACTTTGCTATGTCATTTTATTTGTCACACATGTTCATATTCATTTTTTTTAAATGTTTTGAAAAAGATAATGTTTTTCAATAAAATAAAGATATTCCCGAGTTAAAATAATTCATGAGTTCTCTGCCGGGTTTTTTGGGGAGGATATCATCAATTATCATTAATAACGGAATATCTTTTTAAAAACGAGAATGATTCGGAAAAATTTCCCAAATAAATAAAAAAATTTATATTTTGCCACGTTTGTCGGGAAATATAGAAAAATTTTGAATTAATAAATTCCGGATTATTTTCAATAAAAAATAGAATTATTTTTTCCTTAAATTGAGAATTAATTTAAAATACCAAATTTAAAACCGACTTTTTTACCGAGACTTGAGATAACACAGGATTAGTAAGGTACCGTTTTATACGGGCGTTGTGGGGGTGTTAATCCTTCCCCACACGTAACCGAGTCCCGAACCCGTTTCTTCGATTTTCTCTAGTTTATAACGCAGACTTGAAATTGGTTTTAAAAATATTTTAATTAATTTTAAACTATTTTATAAAACCGGTTTTAATAGGTGGTCGATCACACCTTGCTAAAAAAAGATTGGTGGCGACTCCATGTCTTTTTCAAGGTTATTTTTAAAACCTTCATTTTTTAAGAGGAATTAAGTCGACCTTTTCTCGATTTTTTTTAATGTCACGCTTAACGAATAATAAAGTCTTGCGATGAGACTTGTTATGTTATGTTATTTTTTTTAGGTTGCGACAGCTTGGTGACTCCGCTGGGGACATTAGAGAGTCAGGCCTAGAATTAGTCTTGTGTTATCAAAGTCTCGATTTTTGTTGGTTTAATTGGTATTTAATTTTAATTCCCACATTTAAAAAAAAGAATTTCAAAAATAATAAAATGCTCTTAAATATGTCCATATTCATGTGTAAACATATTATAATTGCTCTCTAGTTATTTTGGTGCATATATTCATTTATTGATTAATTGTTGATTTATGTTGTTTAATCTTGTTTAGGCATTTAGTATAAGGGATGTAAAATAGGTCGTGAAAGGTTTGTTATTTCTCCTCACACACTACACGTGCATTTGTATATCATGAGCCCTATACCTAGGTTCCGTCCTTTTAGGTAGGAGCAAAGTAACTAAGACTTCGTAATTAACAATCCGCATGGGCTAGTGAAACACTTCCGGAGTACTAAATTGCCTAAGCCTTCGTGATTAACAATCCTCATGGGCTAGGGAAATATACTCTAACGAATTGAACCCGCTTTTATCGGGGTGCCTTACTAGCCTTCACCGACGACAATGAGGAGCAATTCAGGGCCTTTAGAACCGATTCACCCTCATATAGTGAACCTAGGCGAAGCCATGTCGGATTTCCGTTAGATGCACCGAAGTTAGGAACACTTGGAGGAATGCTTTTGATCTTTTACCATGTATCTCTACATTTTGAATAAGCATTGTAGATCGGGCAACGATGAACGTACATCACCCGTAATAAATGTGATAACCCACCCCGAAGGCATCATGATGCCTAAATAAGTTGATACCGTTGGGGTAAATTTTCATCAACTTTTTGAAATCGAAAATATAAAAAAGAAAAAAAAATTAAAACATTTTGCATTTTGCACATTTCATGCATATGTGAAAAGAGCATGTACATTCATAGTTGTATTTTTGATCTCATTATTTGCAATAAAAGTTGTTGATAATAATCTCATTTGGTGATTTCATAAACCGGTAGTATTACATGAACATTTGCATATTGTACCATAGTAGGATCCATTATTCCGAAATTCTTTTGAAAAATAATATGTTTGGTTTTTCATAGAGAAAACATGTTTCAAAAAATCAAAGATTAAATTTGGAGGCAAATCTTGCATAATGAGATTTTTGAATAATCAAGATTTAGGTCCCACCAATTTCGTGTAATCATTGATTTCTTTGAATATACCTTTGTGTTAATTCATTTATTTTTTACATGTTACAGTCCTAACATGCATGGTTATTCATTGTAGAATACATTTGTGATATACATGGTCATTCTTTGTATCTACCTTTGTGTTAATTCATTTATTCTTTACATATATCATATGGACGTCATGTTATAGTCATAAGCATGCATGCTCATTCATTGTAGAATACATTCATGACCAGCATAATTTTTCTGTATATACCCATTTATCAATTTATTCATTCTTTACATACATCATGTTGGCATCAGGTTTCATTCATAGTCAGCATGATTTTTCTGTATATATCCATGCAATAATTTGCTTATTCTTTACATGCACCATGTCAGCATCAGGTCGCATTCATGACAAACATAGTCATCATAATTTCTCTGTATATGTTTATGCATTAATCATCAGTATATTCATGCACATAAGAATAGAGCATGTACCTTCGTAATTATATTCTTAATCTCATGACATTTTCATTTGCATGAAAGGGGTTCGAGATATAAGGAAAGAATCGAGGAACGATTGGGTGTTTTGGAACGAAATCAAAAGGAATTTGGACATGAGATCCGGGAGGTGAAGGAACAGGTCGCCAAAATGATGAAAATGTTTGATGATATTTGTAAGAGTAAGGGGGAACTTTCTCAGGGCTCTGCATCGCCTTCGGATCAACCAAAACCATTAGGTCCAGAACATACAATCCTTGTTGGATCCTGCACTTGTCAATGCCAGAAAGGTTGCAATCCTGATGAAATTGTAGAAAAATCTTAAAAATGATTAAACACGAGAGCCTGATACCAAAGATAGAAACCTCGGATCCTGTACCATACCTGCAAATTGTTCTAGGTCCAAACCAGTATCCCCACCTTACTATGGTCCAATCATCCACTAGGATGACCACTACGGGATTCCTGAATCCTATTCCATCACCACTAATTGGCAATTCATATTGCTTCCCTCATCAGTAGCCGGCTCTTATAGCCATAGGAGGCTAGGAAGAATAAAGTGTTTGTAAACACAGTTTTAACCACTGTTCAAATTTTGAAAACATGGTTTATACCATTGTGAACGTTGACATGGGAATGAATTGGTTGTGCTTCAAATTTATGACATGTTGATGATTAAGTTCCTCCGATTCTTATTTCCTCCGTGATATCTTCCCCTTTGCATTTTGCATCCGATCAATTATTTGTCATACCATACATTCATACATGCATCTTGGTAGCATCAGGTGGTATTCATGACAAACATAGTCAACATGATTTTTCTATATGTTCATGCACTAATTTTCTTATTACATACATCATGTTAGCATTAGGTCGCATTCATAACACACATGGTTAGCATGAGTTTCTTTGTATATACTATGTGTCAATCATTCATTGTTTACATGCATCATAATTGACATCGTGTTGCATTCATAGTGTATACGATCATTGATTGGAAATACGCTGAGATATACATGGTCATTCATTGCATATATCCATGCATTGATTTGTTTATTCTTTGCTTGCAGCATGTTGGCATCGTGATTGCATTTATTACATATATAGTCAGCATGTTTTCACTGTACATGTCCATACATCATATTGTTTAGGTTTCACGTGCATCAAATTGCATTCGTGACTCTTTCATCATGACATACATTTGGGGAAATAAAATAGAAGTTGGCTTGGTTTTAAGAGTCTTTGAAAGAATTTCCATTTCAAATCAGAGGTATAAGAAGTACTGAGTACCCTTTAATACAGGCTAGTGCTATGGAGAATAAACAAGTTGCCCGAATGGAAAGGATACAAGAAGAATTGTGAGAACAGCTGGCAAAGTCTCAAGCAGAATCTAAGGATAAGATGACTAAATTGATGGAGCTGATGTCCGTCGTAATCAATAGAAAAGGATACCCTGAAAATTTTGTAGCCAGAGAAGGGTTAGAGACACAAAAGGGTTAGAGTGAGGTCATGATGTTGGATGGCCAGAACATAGTTAATCCCGTCAACGTCCTAAACTCAAATGATCCAGCTGAACAAGCAAAATTGAAAATGGTTGAGTCGAATGAGGCTGAGTTGGCAGATTTCCAAGGGAAATATCAGTTGTTAGATGAAAGGCTCCGGGCAATAGAAAGTACAGATGTATTTGGGAGTTTAGATGTGAAAGAACGATGTTTGGTCCTCGATTTAGTCATTCCTCCTAAGTTCAAGATCCTTGACTTTGTGAAATATGACGGGACGACCGATCTGTCAGCCCGCATCACTATGTTCTGCCGGAAGATGACAAGTCATATACATAAGGATAAGCTTTTGATTCACTACTTTCAGGATAGCCTCAACGGGTCTACAATTAGGTGGTATGGTCAGTTGAGTAAGGATCAGATTCACTCTTGGAACGACATGGCTAGGGCTTTTCTAAACCAGTACAAGCATATGACCGACATGGCGCCTGGCCGTCTCACCTTGCAAAATATGAAGAAAAGAGCTACTGAGAGCTTCAAAGAATATTCGCAGCGGTGGATGAGCCTGGCCGCCCAAGTACAACCGCCCTTAACTCAGAAGGAAACCACTGTCCTTTTGTGAATACAATGCAGGCCCCGTACTATGATATACTTGTCGGCAATACCACGAAGAATTTTTCGGACATGGTAATTTCATGAGAGATAATTGAGAATGCTATCAAGGATGGGAAAATTGAAGGAGAAAGAATATCCAATACCGAGAGAAATGGAGCATCTGAAAAGAAAAAGAGAGATACCCAAGTTGTGGAAGGCTTTGTCCCACCTCCCCAATTCTCCTCGTATCAGCCGTTTTACTCTACCCTGAACAATGTCTCTCAAGGTGCTTATCCTTACCAACCAATGCCTACAACCGTGCCAGTATTTACATCTGTCTATCTATCTAACACCCTTGGGAATAATCGAAGGGGGCATAAAAAGCGAAAAGGAAATCAGGTTGACCCGATTCCTCTGACATACAGTGAGCTACTACCTCAACTCATCCAGAATCACCTTGTAACACCCATGCAATTAGAGCCTTTAAAGCCCCCTTATCCGAGCTGGTATGATGCTAATAAATGTTGTGGTTATCATTCTGGCAATCAAGGTCACTTAACAGAGAACTGCCCCGCTTTGAAGTACAAGGTCAGGGATCTCATCAAGGCTGGTTCGATAAGTTTTGAAGATAGGAAAGCCAAGTGTCATAAGAAACATAGTGCATAACCATATTAGGATTTCTGATGCATGTAGTTCTATACACTGTGATGATGAAAGCACTTGTCTCATGTTGACATCTACATGAAATAAATAAATTTTGAATTTAAATGTTTTGTGTTCATTATGTTTTAATAATAATTTGAATTCACAAAAAAATGAAACTTTGAGAAAAATATTTTTTGGTAAACAATAATAAGGGGTTTTCACGTAAAATAATGGACAGTCTCGAAAATATTGATGATCATTGTTAGAAATGACCTAACACTTTCCCTCTCTCTTTTAGGCTTTCCTATGCCTAAATCCTTTGAATCAAAACTACTTGAAAGACCTAATGCTTCAAGGAATATGAATAATAAAACTTCATAAACCATTTTCATTGCAGAATAAGCAAAAATGTAGATCCTAGTCTAGGCTATGAACAAAGAAACAAACTTTTTGAAAAATTTTGAATTCCTTGAAATTCAAACAAATGAGACATTCTTTTAAGAATCTAGATCTTGGTAATTTGGTATGTGTCAAGTTTGTGTCAAAACCATTCATGTTATTTCCAACAACCACAAAAAGTCAATTGCCCAAACATCACTTCATGATTAACACTTCGGGGCACTATGACCAAACTAGATTATTTCATGTCCCAGAGAAACTCGTTTTTGGGACATATTTTCCTTGTCTTTTCAAAGAACTCAGAATTGAAATTTAGCCTTTTCAGTGGAAACCTAGACTTGCGATGTTCCTCGTAATGATACAAATCCTCATGGTTAATCAAATTGGGGCATCATATGTAGAAATGATGGATACATGATGAATAAGGATAAAATTAATGCCTAAATCATTGGGGGCATCCAAAAAAAAAAGGGAGAGAAAAATTGTGATATCATGCATATGAGAATTCGGATGATGCCAAAGTGCAAAATGAAATTTCGATTATCTATTTCCCCTGAGGATTGCTTTTCAATGAGAATATTTATGCTTGATATGATAAATGGCCATCTTTCATATCCCTTCACTAAGAAGAAATTATCCCTAGTCACCTCTTTGAGCCTTAGAAATTATTTCTTTTTTTGAACCCTGATCAAGGATCACCCTCTACACTGGAGGGCAAATACGAGAAAAAATAATAAAAAATCATGGCAAAAAAATAGAGCCACTGGAAAATATGAAATCAAAGAATGGCAAATGAAAGCCAGCAATAAAAAAAAAGATTGAAATAGAAAAAAAAAAGTCCAAATAAAAAAGGGTCAAATGTTCCAAGAATGAATTCTCCTCAGGAAATGATCCTTGATCCAATTACCCTCAAACACAGATTTTGGGCCTATTTATCCTTTCTTTCTGAACCCCGAGCCATGGCCTACATCACGTGCTTTAAAATCCCATTTTGATCAAGCATGAATATTCGACTTGAAGGGTTTTTCCTCAGATTTTATCCCATCTCATCGAATTCTCATTTCACTAACGAAGAATTTAGAATTCTCAAGTGCATGGTAACACAAAAAAAAGGAAATAAGGGGACTCTAGGGCGAAAACCAAAAACGGGCGGTCTAGATTAAAATGGAATTTCCAATGCCATCTATGATAGTGCCAATACCACAAAAGAAAAGGTCACCTTGAAGAAGTGGTCATCGAGGAACATCCAGGAATTCCTGAACCTCTCAAATTGTCAGCTCTCATTCGGAGGATTGTTTTCAAAAACTGAGAATTTTTCTTTCCAAGATTAAACTTTCCAGTTTAAACATCTCGGCCAATCTTGACGCTTGTCAAAATGCCCTGATATGGAAACTAAAAAAATGTTGAATTTTTTTGGTTCTCAATGAATTCATGATTTATAAAACCTGTTCCATTTGTAAGCCTAAAAGGGACATACATTTTTGTTGTGAAGTTTTCTTCGATCAATCAAAGTTTTGTTATACCAAACCTTGCCAATCCCAATTGAAAAATCCAGATTGACATTTAGAGAAATTTCTAACAATGGTCATCAGTCTTCAAAAGATTCGTACACCACATACCGTGGGGTTAATATTTTTGGCTCAGAAGTTTTCATTAAATGAGCAGGATTGTTTTTCAAAAAAAAAAGGGGGGGAAACAAAAATGTTTTTGAAATACCAATTTTGATGTCGATATGAGATAAGGTTTTTCTAAGCCTAAGGTGTGGAACTACTAGGGTTAACCTTGACTTCCAAATATGAGAAGAAGAAATAGAACTCGACAAGCAGACTTCTGTCAATAATAGTTTGAAAACTGTTGGGCAAAGAAAAAAGCCAAGGATTAAACAATGAATTGAAGATATACTCTGATTTGAAGAGAAAAAATGAATTGGAAAGGCTAAGCCAGAGTCTAGAAAAACGATCGAGGGCATTTGCATCACTCATGAGCACTCATCTTTTTATTGAGCTTTGCATCTGCACAATGTCGGCAAGCATTTGCGTCATTCATGGGTATTTGCATGGGCATTATTCCATAAGCATCTGCATTTTACCTTTACATTTACATCCTTCATGGAATTCACATTTGCGTCATCTCAAGCAATTGCACCATTTCTAGAACCATAGCATTTTCATTATTGTGTGGTAACTACAGTTACACTATTCATAGACCACTTACGGGAACATGATTAGTCGGGACATCTGCATCATTCCATGAAGTAGTTGCATCAATATAAGAGCATTTGCATATGCATCAAGAAGCATCTGCATTAATCAAACATATCTGCATCATGAAGCATTTGCATCAATCCAAGCCATTTACATTTGCACCATGAAGCATGAGCACCTTGTTAAAGACAAGTGCATCTGTATCTCTTCTCAAAGCTTTTGGGTATAATTTTCAACACAAATTTTAAACAGTGAGAAAGTCTTCGGTGGTGATAGCTGAAGCTTCTGGAGGAGATACCTAGAATTTTACAAATTTTAAACAGTGAGAAAGTCTTCAGTAGTGATAGCCAAAGCCTCTGTGGAGATATCCAAAGTTTTAAATTTTTTTAAAAAATGAGCATGTCCTTGGTGGTGATAGTCGAACCTTCTGGAGGAGATGCCAAAAATTCTAAACACAGCTGAGAACAAGACAGGTTAAGACCCCGAGACCATCGTCGAGGAAATTTCTTCTCTTGCAAATCGAACTCGTTTCCTTAAGATGGGTCGAGCTTTGATTAGTCAGTGACTCAATTTAAGGACAAAATCTTCAATTTACAGCTTATTCAAAAAACAAAAAAAAAATGAAATGAAAAAAATGAAAAAGAAAAAGAAAAAAAATGGAAAAAATAAAACTCCTTTTCCCTTCTCTTCACATGTGATTTCACTAATCGGACAAAATTAGTGTTTGTTTATCTTTGCCTCATTCCTGATTCTTAGCAATAGCCAAAGAGAGACAGCTGTAGACACCTAATTTTGTCCGGACCACTAAAACAAGTATGTTTTCTTCCTAAATTATTGTTTCAGAATGCAAAAAGGCTTTTCTCATTATGCAGCTGGTACTCCGAGACTTAGTCTAAGAAAGCAGACATAAAAAGTCAAACTTGAAAAAGTCAACCCCAAAAAAGTCAACCCTGAAAAGGTCAACTACTAAAAAAGTCAACCCACTTTCAAAATCAAGAGTTGAAGTTCAGTTGATAAATGGTGAAAGAATTTTGATAATCTAAGGTATACATTGAAAGATTTGAAGTTGGGTTACGGAGATTCAGTAGAAAGAAAACCCTAGTTCGAGAAATTTGGGGAAAAGTGCTTAAACAATCGAATTGGTCAGAATTGAAGGTTCTAAATGAAAGACAAGCACTAACTACGGGTAATGGAAAGGCTACTTGGAAAAAAAAACTGAAAGAAAAGTCAATTCGGAAGAAAACCGAGAATTAGGGTTTTTTTAGTGGATTTTGGTGAATTCGGGGAAAATTGCTGAAATGGTCCGATTCAGTAAGATTAAAGCCCCTAATTGATGAGGAGTGATTAAACATGGATAGCACAAGGCTCAGTTTGAAGTAATTCTGAGAAAAGAGCCGATTGGAGGAGAAACGGAAAAACGAGGAAATTCCTAATACTAAAAAGAGGATAAATTAAAACGGAAGGGAGTTTAGTCGTAAAAATTGGGCATTTTTTGTCCAACTCCAATTCAATATATGAAAAAGGCCCAGAAAAAGAAAACCTGAAAATCAGACTTGTTTCAAGCAAAATCGGGCTTTGGAGGCAAAAGGGCAAAATTGGAAAATTTGAAAAAAATAGAAAATGAGCTCCAAAAATTATGAAAATTTGCAGATCTCATTCTTAAATCATTTGGAAGAGATTGGAGAAAGAAAATCTGGATTCAGAGTTCATTTGCAAAATGGCCAAATCTCGGGCCTGCTATGCAAAAATTCAAATGGATAAATCCCGAAAAAATAGTAAATGAGTTCCAAAAATTCTGAAAATTTGTAGATCTCATTATAAAAATATTTGGAAGATATTGGTGAAAGAAAATCTGGATTCGGAGTTCGTTTGAAAAATGGCCAAATCTCGGGCACACTATGCAAAAATTCAAGCAGATAAATCTCAAAAAATAGCAAATGAGCTCCAAAAATTACCAAAAATTCTAGACCACACTTTTAAGTTATTTGGAAGAGATTGGTGAAGAAAAATCTGGATTCGGAGCTCGTTTAAAATTGATGAAAGTTCATGTGCACAAAAGGGTATTTTTGGAAGAAAAATCCAAAAAAATAGCAAATGGACTCGAAAAATTTTGTAAACTTTCAGAACTCAATTTTTTATTATTATGGAAGTATTGAAGAAAAGAAAATTTGAATTTGGAGTCCTTTGCTATTTATTTAGGTTCGGGGGTCGAAATGGTCATTTTACCGAAGAAACCGAAAGGGGCCAATTTGTATTTAAGAAAATTATGAAAGATGAAAGATTTGCTGAGATAAATTCCTCCCTTGGTCTACCAGCATATAGGTGAAGAAGGAAGCTTGATCAATTTAATTCCTTAGTCACTATCAAGCTCAAAATGCTTCCACTAGTACCTTGCAAATGGTTCCCCCTTCATCCAATAGCTTAGGTGCCTTGTAGAAAAATTGAATGCACCATTCAATGGTCAAGATTAAATGCCAAGATGATATTTTTATTTGTCATGAAAGAACCCTCATCCAATGGTCAAGAATGGAAGAAGAAAGATGAGCACAATTCATCCAAGGGTAGAGATTCATTTGGCCAAGCAAGAGAGTGCATGGGATTATATCCTTATTTCATCTAAGGGCTGAGGTTATTAAAATGGTTGAATACACATCTTAAAAGCTGCTATCAATTGGCAAGAAGGGATTTTTATTGTGTCATCAAAAGATCCTAATAGGGCCAAAATTGGAGGAGGAAAAGTGCACAACCTATCTTATGGTTGAGGGGCCATTCGGCCAAGGCTAAGAGAGGGGGGCTGAGCAGTTTTTTCACAAGGTTGAAGGCTGAAAGTCAGTAGCTAATTGAGAAAAAAGTTTTTAAAAGAAAGGAGGAAAGAGAGGTGTCTAGTTGAATAATAATATTGCAAAAAGGACAAAAGTGCAAAATGGAGGTGAATACGAAAGGTCCCAGGAGAGTCAAAACGGAGTGGAAACATTGGGGAGATCAGCGACGTCTCAATAAGCCTCATCACAGTTAGAATAGCATCCAAGTGTGCCAGATCGATGGACGATATCATGATAGTTTCAAATGGGTGAGACCAAATGGTGATCAATCAAGGCGCCAAGTCCAGTTTGGGAGGGAGAGATCCATGGGGAACGATTGGAGAGATCGTTATTATACTGTGTTTGTGTGAAACTTGAGCCAAAGGGTGTCCAAAAAAGCTTTGTGGGAAGCATTCGGTGCTTATGGAAAAGTGGTTGATGTTTACATTCCATACAAAAGCAGGTTTACTGATTACAGGTCCAGCCTAGTCTCCTTCGCTTTTGTTAGATACAAGTTGGAATATGAGATGAGCAAAGCCATCACGGTAGGTAATAATAGAATGATTGATGGGTTCATGATCAAGGTGAAAAAAGAGTCATATGGGTGGAAGGAGAGTAGAATATTTACTTCCACTGGTGCTGTGGAAAGAGAAAGAAAAGATAGAGATCAGTACAGGCCTTCAGCTGATGTTCGCAGGGATGATAGGAGTTATAAAGAGGTTTTAGTTGGATCAGGCGAACAGGCAGATAAGACTACAGGGGACAAACCTAAGCCGTTAGAAGCCACAAGTGATAAAGGAAATGGCATAACAGAATGCAACTTTGAGACGAAAATTCCTAAAAGTGAAATGGAATGGCTTCACAGAAGCACAAAAGGAGTTTTGAGCATGAATCTTAATCCCAAAAGGGTTCAAGAAGCTTTACAACTAGAAGATATTAGGTGTCAGGTCTACCCGATGGGGGGGTTCTCAGTTCTTGTGACCTTTGAGACTAAAGAAGAGATGGAGTTCATTCTTAATGATCGTAGGGAAAATATCCTCCCATGGTTTGATTCTTTAGTGCCTTGGAATGATTCTGATACACAAAGGGAGATTGCCATTTGGGTTCTTTGGAGGAAGTTTTGTTTAATCTGGCACGAAGTTTTTTTAGATCTTTAGGAGATAGTTGGGGTTCGTTTATCAGGATCGACGAAAGTACGTTAAAAAGAAGAAGGTTTAATGTTGCAAAAATGTTAATCATGGTAGAAAGTAGAATGAACAATCCTTCATCAGTATCTGTTAATCTTCGAGGAGTCACTTCCAAAATATTAATTTCCATGGAAGATCTGGAGATTGATTACAGTAGTGAGTTGGAGCAGGATGCAGAATCCCCAACGAAAGTTCCATTCAAGAAGATGACGATTCATTTCCAGGTGTGAAAACAGGTGAAAACATCTTTAATAAGGAATTGACTATGGTCTGCCAGAAACAAACAATACCTCAACTTTCCAATGATGGGATTCATTCTAGTCACTCGGTTGATGTGTATGAGGGTGGCGCTACAGTATTGATGGTCCCACATGCTAGGATCATGACAAAAAAAAGTTCAAATATTAGAGATGACTCTGATAACAGTACCCGAGTTGAAGAATCTGACCTGGCATGTGAAGTGGAGGAGTCCAGTAAGGGGCTAAGGAAAGAAGCTGAGCATGTCGGGCCTGGGTTCGTTTATAACACAAATGAAAATGGGCTTTTACTTTGTGATAAGACCGGACCGATGTCAGGAGATTCTGGAGATTGCCATAGCCCAATTTCTAAGGAGCCAGGACCCAGCTCTTCGAGGGAGTATATGAGGGAATCAGATAAAGTGGTGAATGAAAAAGGACCTGGAAAAGAGGGAAGAAAAAGCCAAAAAGCAAACTGAAGGGACAGTTTTAGAAAAAAGGAAAACGAATTCAGTAGTGAGGAAGAGGAAGCAAACAATGAAGGAGTTAAGGGAAATTCTCGAGGAAGGTAGAGGTTTAGAGCTGAACAATCATGAAATCTCTGTGTCTGATAATGACATCAGGAAGAGGAATGCTCTAATTCTGAAAGAAGTTGAAGACACTTAGAATGTGAGTTCTATTTTAGGACTTGCCTTTGAGAGTGACAAACAGGAAATGATATCTCTATTCGCGCAAGTTGAAAGGGCAGATCGGGGGATCTCACCTTGAATTCCCTCTATTTTGTGTTAGGAGCCGGGGGTGGTATTTATGAAGATTTTATCATGGAATATTAGAGGATTAGGTAGAAGAGAGAAGAAACGGGCAGTGAGAAACTTGGTGCTCAAGTGGAAGCCATGTATGATGTTCATCCAAGAATCAAAACTTCAAGTGGTTGATTGTAGATTATCCAGATCGGTTTGGGGAAGAGAAGCATGTGAAATGGAGTATTCGGGTTCAGATGGGGCTTCTGGAGGTTTGATTACTTTTTGGAATAAGGATTTTTTCAATCTGGAGAATAAAATTATTTCTCAAAAGATACATTCTACTAGTTGGTACTGTTAAAAGGTCAAATGAGAAATGTGGATTTGGTAACATATACGCCCCTAATGGGAGGAGCTGCTGGGGGCTCTGTACAGTAGTGATATAAAGTGGTGCATAGGAGGTGATTTCAACGTCGTCAGGTGTTCCGAGGAGAAAATCGGGTTTTCCTTCGATAATTATTCAATCTCTATTTTCGAATTTCATCAACAATGCTGAATTAATGGATCTTCCATTGAGAGGCAACAAATTTACTTGGTTCAGCAATCGCACTGCTGCCACCTTTTGCAGGTTAGATAGATTCTTAGTTGCGCCTGAAATAGTAGCTCAGTGTCCATCTTTGAAGCAAACTGCGCTCCCTCATTCTTTATCGGATCATAATCCTATTTTATTAAGTAAAGACCTGGTAAACTGGGGTCTTAAGCCGGTTCGTATTTTTAATCACTGGTTGGAAGATAAGTCTTTCGACGTGATGATCAAATCGGCTTGGAATATTGAGGGAAATAATAGGAGTATCGGGCAAGGCATATGGTGCAAACTTAAAGGCCTAAAACCAGCAATCCATAGATGGTCAAAAAGGGAGGGCAAAGAGGTGTTGACGAGGATTTATAAACTAGAGGAAGAGATAGCTGGGATAGAATTGCTCTTGCAAAGTGGCCATTCGGGAGATAAGTCCAGGGACGAGTTACTGCAGAAAAGGGCTGAACTATGGTCTATGTATCGTAAAGAGGAACAATCATGGCTTCAAAAGTCAAGATTGAAGTGGGCGCAAGAAGGGACAGTATTACCAGATTTTTCCACATGAATGGCATCCGCTAGAAGAAGAGCAAATTGTATCGAGAAGTTGAGTGTCAACGGAGAACTGGTTGAGGACCCAGGCGAGCTCAAAAAGGTTATAGTTCAACACTTTAAAAACCATTTTAATGCTAAAAACGTGTCTAAGCTTATTGGTTTTGACTGTCATTTCAATACACTGTGTGAGCAAAGTATGTGTAGTTTAGAAAGCCCGTTTTTTGAGAAGGAAGTATGGTCAGTTATTCAAGGAAGTGATGGGAATAAAGCGCCTGGTCCAGATGGTTTCAACTTAATTTTTTTCAAGAAGTATTGGGGTATATTAGAAAAAGAGATCATGGAATTTATGGCAAACTTCCATAGTATTGGCAGAATTGACAAACGCCTTAATTCCCTCCTTTATTACTTTGATATCGAAATGTGCCTCTCCTTGCTCCCTGAATGATTATAGACCTATCAGCCTTGTTGGGAGTGTGTACAAAATTCTAGCCAAAGTCCTTGCTAACCGTTTAAGGGTGGTGGTAGGGGAGATAGTAGGAGAAAATCAATTCGTATTTATTCTAGGACGTCAAATTTCAGACTGTTCTTTGATTGCAAACGAGGTGACTGATTTGATGAAGAAAAGAGGGCCAGGGGGTCTGATTTTTAAAGTGGATTTCGAGAAAGCCTATGATAGCGTTGACTGGGATTTCCTGGACTTTGTTATGGGAAAGATGGGTTTCGGAGTCAAATGGAGGACATGGATTCTAGCTTGTATTTCTTCTGCTTCGATGTCTGTTCTGGTTAATGGTACCCCTACAGAAGAATTTAAGGCTACCAGAGGATTATGACAAGGGTGTCCCTTATCACCATTGTTGTTTAATCTGGTGGATGAAGCACTTAGTGTGTTGATGAACAAAGCTAGGTCAGAAGGATTATTTAGAGGCATTGAAATAAGGAATGGGTCGGTTACAATTTCGCATCTCCAATATGTGGATGATACGATAATTTTTTGTGATCAAGGTTCAGAACAGATTAAGAATGTAAGAAGGGTGCTGAAATGTTTCCAAATAATATCAGGGTTAAAAATTAATATGAAAAAGAGTAGTCTCTTTGGATTAGGGGTGGCACAGGAAGTCACGGCTTTATGGGCCAGGGAGATTGCTTGCAGCATTGGGAGTTTGCCCTCAGAGTATTTGGGTCTGCCTCTGGGTGCAGCTGCTAATTCCTCTGTTATATGGAGACCAATAATTGAGAAATTTGAGAAGAAGCTGGCAAGTTGGAAATCACAATTTTTATCTATCGGGGGCAGAACGACATTAATAAAGGGTGTTTTGTCAAATCTGCCTTTGTACTTCATGTCACTATTTCAAATGCCATGTTCTACATCAGAAGCTCTAAACCGCATCATTCGAAGATTTCTTTGGGGTGGTTCGGCAACTGTTAGAAAATTACATATGGTGGATTGGAACTCAGTTTGTAACTTTAAGGAGCTAGAAGGGCTCGGTATTGTAGACTTAAGGCTGAAAAACAAAGCTTTATTGAACAAATGGATCTGGAGATTCGGAAATGAACGCCATAGCCTTTGGAGAGCGATCATTGCAGCCAGATATGAGGTTCAAAATGAAATGGTGTTCCCTCCCATAGGACTTAACCGGTGAACCTAAGGCATTTGGAATAATATCATCACACCACTCTTACCAGCTAACAATTTTTTTAAGTTTCTGTCTACAGGTTTGCGAATCATCCCAAGAAATGGCGAATCAACAAATTTTTGGTCGGACATATGGATTGAGGACAGAACTTTAAAAGACGATTTTCGCGAGTTTTTGCTCTGGCAGCAAGAATACACGGGAAGATTTTGGATTTTGGATATTGGGTCAATAATCAATGGACGTGGAATGTGGAACTTAGATGAAGAATGTTTGACTAGGAAATTGATCAATGGACGACTTTTATGAATACTATCAAGAAGAAATTCATATGTAAGGATGAAAAAGACTCGGTAATTTGGAATGGTACGAGTAGCGGGTCATATTCTTCTAAATCCTTTTGCTTCTCCATGCTAAGTAATCAATCAACAAAATGGGATCACTGGAAGCAACTGTGGGCCAGGCTTGCTCCCCCTAAAATGGAGAATTTCTGCTGGCAATTAATTGGAGGAAGAGTCGCCACTAAAGAAGAACTAGCAAAGAGGGGGTATGATTAGAAGGGTGGATGCATTCTGTACATTGTGTAAAAGCACGACAGAATCAATGGACCATTTGTTCTTCTCCTGCAGTGTTTCATGGATGGTTTGGTCTCAGGTTTGCTCCTTATGGGGTTTGGCATGGTCTAGTCCTAAAGAAACTTTGTCTTTTTTTTCTTGCATGGCAGCAGGCATTACCTGATAATTTGTGTAATAAACTGTGGAAAATAGCTTCTTTTTTTTCAACTGTGTGTATCTGGCTTCATCGAAATGATATGGTGTTCAATGGCAAGATGCTTGATACATGGCAATTGATGGACTCCGTCAAACTGAGGATCACTTTTTAGTTCAAAGCGAGATGGCCAGAAGCTGTTGGTACAGTTTCAGATATCATAAATTCACTATCATCTTTTCACCCTCCCCCGAAGGTTAATAAAAAAAAAAAAACAGTTTTGATGTATGGGTATCGCCTCCATTGGGTTTTCTAAAATTTAATGTTGATGGATCAGCTTTAGGCAAACCAGGACATGCTGGTATTGGAGGTATTTTAAGAGATGAACTTGGGTCGGTGCTGCTGTTATTCTCTAAATCCATTGGACAAGCTGAGTCTAACCATGCTGAACTAATGGCAGTAAAGGAAGCTTTCTTTATTTTTGCAGCTTCTAAATGGGTCAACACTCATCGTTTAATAGTTGAAAGCGATAAGAATGTGGTTAAGTGGATTAAGGAACCGCAAAAATCTCCTTGAAGACATAGGAATACCGTTCGAATGATTGGTAAAATTAAAGAAGGTCTTGCCAATTGGAGAATCGTGCATACGCTGAGAGC
Source organism: Fremontodendron californicum (assembly GCA_030761205.1). Taxonomy (NCBI): domain Eukaryota; kingdom Viridiplantae; phylum Streptophyta; class Magnoliopsida; order Malvales; family Malvaceae; genus Fremontodendron; species Fremontodendron californicum. The sequence goes on along the minus strand of JAULJL010000005.1, from coordinate 13,361,965 downwards.
AGCGAATGAGGATGCGGATAGGCTTGCTAAATATGGGGAATATAGAAGTAACAATTTGATGATCATGTATGCCTAAATTATGTGGCAGTCAGGGCATGATGTATGTAAGTCTGGTCTGTCTCGTTATGACCAGTAGGTTCTAATTACATCAAAAAAAAAAATTGCTTTTCAAAAAAAAAAAAGGAAGAAAAAGTTTTCTAAAAGAGCTTGAAGGTAGTCATCTCTACCAAGCTCTAGCATGGTTTTCTTCTTTGTTTTCCATGTTGATTTCTTGATTTTCCATTTTGTTTTCCCACTACATTTCCCATAGAAATCAAGTTTTTAAAATGTTTACTTAAGTTTTCATCTCTTCTTCTTCATCAAAAATGGTTGAAAACAATTTTCTTTTTACAAAGTTTGTGCTTGGCAGAATTTGAAGGAATGCTTGCCTTGATTTTTTTTTCTTTTTTCTTCTTCTTTGCATGTTGTTATAGAAAAATGATTTTTAGAAGTTTTATTTAAGTATTTAAGGTTCTAATTTTTTACAAAAAATGAAGCAAAAGAGGTTGAAATGGCTACATGATCTTGATACATATCAAGTGACCATGGTTAGGGGAGAGACTGTGCCCATTTTTACCAACCATGAAACTTACCTCTATTTTGTTGATTAGCATGGTTTATTTTCTGATTTTTTGAAATGGAAAGGCTTCATGATCTTGACAAGATCAAGTGATTATGGTTAGGGGAGAGGCTATACCCATTTTGTACCAACCATGGAGCTTAACTTTCCTTGCTTTGTTTACTAGTTTTTCTTGTTATTTTCTTTGCATGTCTATGATTATTTTGATCATGTTCTTATACATTTTTATGCTATATTTGCTTTTATATTTCCCTTTTTCTTCATGATATTTCCTTGTAGGTTCGGCCATTGTGTTTTTCTTGATGATATTTTGCATTTTCTCATGTATCATACCTTGTATGTTGTCATGTTTGCATTTTATATTTTTTCATAAAAGCATTCAGCCTCTTCATGCATTCCATGCCTTGTATGTGCATTTTCATCATTTTAGTTCGTAGGTTTGCATTTTCATACCATAAGTTTATATATCTTGCATGTTAGTATGTTAGATGTTTGTGAAAGTGCCATGCTCATTTAGGTTTAGGACCATTCGGCCTCTTCATGCATTCCATGCCTTGTATGTGCATTTTCTTCATTTTAGTTGATAGGTTAGCACTTCATGCCATGCCATTATGTATTTTGATTTGATTTGCCAAGTGTTTGTGTTATTTGCTACATAGGATTGCCTTAGGTTATCTAGTGGCCATTCGGCCTCTTCATGTAATCCTTGCCTTGTCATGCATTTGCATTTTGTTTAGGTACCATGCTTTGCATTATTGTGCCTTGAGATTGTGTATTAGTTGCTTTTTGTTCATGCATTAGTATTAGGTTTATTGGTCATTATAGGTTCATGACATTCTCATGCATTCTCATCACATTTTAGGTCTAAGCCATAATTGTATTGCCATGCATGTTAGGCCTTAGATCATATTGGTATTGCCATGTATTGCTATGCTATTTAGGTCTTAGGTCACATTAGTATTGTCATGCATATTCTTAATACATTAGGTCTAAGTCACATTTGCATTATCAAGCATCTCATGCATTCTAAACCTAGGTTGCATTAAATGTCATGCAAGTTCATTTTAGGTCTAGGCCATCTCTTTATGCCATGCATTTCCCTTATCACTTAGGCTTTAAACCATGCATCTCATGCATTCACTTTGCTATATTTTCATGCATTTCATGTCATGCCACATGATTTATTACTTAGGCCAATCAATGGCTCAAAGTCATGCTTACTTGAGCATACTTGTGAAAAATTAAAGAGTTGTCAAATTGATTATTCTACCTTTGTGATTTTTTTTTTTTTACTTTAGCCAATTTTTGTCTAACTTTTTAAAAGTATTAGCTACTATTTGTGGGTCTTTAGGAGAGTCTCTAACATTTTTATTTTGATTTTTAAATGATTTTATCAAAGGTAAAAAAAATGTGTTTTGGCAAAACAGTTTTTTCATCCAGTACTCATACTTTCTCGATTTTTTCTGGGCAGTCATCTTTAATCATAAAATTAAGACAATTCTTTATTCTGTATTTTTAAATGTTCTAAGTTTCCAGTATTTTTTTTAGATTTTTCTGAATTTTTAAAAATAGGTTAAAAAATCGTGCATCAAAACGGGACAGCAGAGACAGATTTGAATTCAAAAGAAAAACAATTGTTGAATTTGGCTAAGACATTTAGAGCGGGTTGGTTAAAAGCTTTAGCTACTGTCTTAGGATAGTTTCTAAGTCTTTTTAAACTTTAAAAATTATTTTATAAATCTCGGGTTAAGGGTGGTCAAGTCCGGGGTTTTAAACTTAGGAAATTAGAGCCATTTTTAAAGGGTTTGGTTAGGGTTTTAATCTTCATTCAAGTTTTTCTTCAAAATTGTTTTCAAACAATCACAGTTTTATTTTTAGAAAACCTAATTTGACATATTTTCTTAAGGTAGCCAGATATCTTTTTAGATATACAGATTTCTTTATTTAGAGAAAAAAAATACATTTTCATGCATTGCACTTTTCATGTTCATGCATTTTATTTAATATGTGATTTTTGCTATGATATTTTTCTATGGTATTATTATTATTTTGATTCACTTTTTATGATGATTATTGTTTGTTATATGGGCTTGAATATTTTATGTTATCCTATGCTTTTTATTTAGTTATTTATTTTTGTCACATCATTTACCATGTATTATATTCATGCATTATTATTTTTATTTTTATGCATATTCCATGATAGCATTATTTTATGTTTCATATCATTTCATGTCACTTAGATCATATTCCATGTCATTTAGGTTATATTATTTAGAGTATGTCATGTCATTTAAAACATGCCATATCATTTAAAATTGCCATGTCATTTAAATCATTTTATTTCATTTAGAATATACCATGATACTTAGGATTTTTCATTTTATCTAGAATATACTATGCCATTTAAATTATATCATATCATTTAGGTTGCATTATATTATCTAGACTTTGCTATGTCATTTTATTTATGTCACACATGTTCATATTCATTTTTTTAAATGTTTTGAAAAGGATAATGATTTTCAATAAGATAAAGATATTCTCGAGTTAAAATAATTCATGAGTTCTCTGCCGGGTTTGCTGGGGAAGATATCATCAATTATCATTAATAACTGAATATCTTTTTAAAAACGAGAACGATTCGAAAAATTTTCCCAAATAAATAAAAATTTCTATATTTTACCACGTTTGTCGGAAAATATAAAAAAAAAAAATTGAATTAATAAATTCCGGATTATTTTCAATAAAAATAGAATTATTTTTTCCTTAAATTGGGAATTAATTTAAAATACCAAATTTAAAATCGACTTTTTTACCGAGACTTGAGATAACACACGATTAGTAAGGTACCGTTTTATACGGGCGTTGTGGGGGTGCTAACCCTTCCCCACACGTAACCGAGTCTCGAACCCGTTTCTTCGATTTTCTCTAGTTTATAACGTAGACTTGAAATTGGTTTTAAAAATATTTTAATTAATTTTAAAATGTTTTATAAAACTGGTTTTAATAGGTCGATCACACCTAGCTAAAAAAAGATTGGTGGTGACTCCATGTCTTTTTTAAGGTTATTTTCAAAACCTTCATTTTTTAAGAGGAATTAAGTCGACTTTTCCTCGATTTTTTTAATGTCACGCTTAACGAATAATAAAGTCTTGTGATGAGACTTATTATGTTATGTTATTTTTTTTAGGTTGCGACATATCCCATGTTAGAAGATGAGATTAAGTTTGAATATGCACTATTTTGATTGAAATATGTTATGTTAATATTGGTTTAACTCAAACTATTTAAATTTAAGCATGATTTTTTGTGAAATTCTTTAAGCTATTGATTAGTTTATAAGACTTGTTCAATGATTATCTCTTATTTAAATTGGAAGGATTAGGAGTAATTATATTTAGTATTTTTAGTTTTTTTTCCTTATGTCTCCAATGTTTGTGGGTATCATCCTACTAAACCCTCATAAGACTAAACTCGTCCACTAGGGACACCTAGGGGTTTAAAGGCTTGTGTCATATGTTAAGTGCCACCATGATTTCCTACGAAAGTGGATTAGATTTTTTTTTTTTTTTTTGCTCGAGGACTAGCAAAAAGCTAAGTGTGGGGGTATTTGATAAGCTCATAAAATATACATTTTATGCCTTTCTACCTTTAGTTTTTGTTATATTTTCGATCTTTATCTTCTTTACTTATATTATGTTTTTGAATTTTAGGTATAATAAGGAGACTGAAGTCAAAAGATATCAATAATGATGGTAAAGAGCTTGCAAAATCATAATCACAAGATGGAAGAAGATTTGAGAGTAAAAAATATCAATTTCTTATTGCTAAGTGATGAGGTGGATTTGACCTCCGAATCTTATTACAAGGAAATCATTATGTTAAACACATTATTTGAAGAAACTTCCTTCTTAACTTTTGAAGCTGACTTGAATACCTTTCGAACGATAGTTTACACGCTTAAATTGGATAAAATATGATCATCCAAATCAGCCGACGAAGTGCAAGATAGTGCATCAGTCGCGAAAGCGAAGTTAGCATGCAAAAGCGCCCCATAGGCAGAAAGTCAGCGCTGCAGAGCTGGCCACTGGCACTACAGCGCTGAGTTGCTATCTTCAAAAACTGCAAAACCGGAAAAAATTCGGAAAAAACCCAAACTTGCCTTATTTTGACTCCTAGCTTCCTTGATCAACAAGAATGAGTTTTCAAGGTCAAAAAGCTCTATAAATATCATCTTTTGAGCTACAAACTATGATTATCTTTTGAGGAGACTCAAGGGATCATAATTATTATTCTTCTTCTACATTCTTTTATTTTTAGTTTTATGTATATATTATCTATGCCTATGCTAGGCTAAACTTCTCTTTGGTTAAGGGTGATTTCAAAGCCCAAGACATATTTTGTAATTGATTTTTAGATTTTATCTATCATTAATTTTCTATCAAAGTTGCTTGTGTTCTTCCATAAGAATTGTTTATGATTTTTATCTTGACTTGTTTAGGATGCATACTAGATAAATCTTGATAATTATCTAATGCTAGTTTAAGAGTCTTGATCCGTGTAATTGTCTTGATTTCCTATTTATAAGTGGCAATTTGTGATTAATGATTATGTTAAAATTCCGCTAATTGCAAAGTGGAACATAACCTAAGTTAAACAATTCATTTTCATGCTTTTGTTTCTTAGATCAACCTATCTTTCCATCATAAAGCTGCTGTCAAATTAAATTTAGAGATGTTTATCCTAGGTTGTTTGATAGTTAGAGATTAAGTAGTGGCGTTCGTCCTGCTTAACGATGAACTAAGAAATGATTGGGGTAACACAGGATGTTGTTTTCTACGGTTGTTAACTTTGATAGATAATTGATGTTGATAGGTCTGAAGTTGATTCATAATATTGTCTATTGGTGGAGAATGAAACCTTAACCATATTTCTCATCTTTGATTGTTTCTTATTTACTTGTTTTCTACTTTTCTCGTTTTATTTACTTTTAAACTATTTAAAAAATCCCCCTTTAATTTGTTTTCTTTGAATCTAAGTTATAAACTAATAATTTATAAACTAAAACCCCCCTTGAGGACTCAATCCTTGCTAACTACTATACTTACAATTGATCTTTTTATTACAAGGTTAAATAAAGATACACTATTTTGGAGAGCATCAGTAAGAATGAAGGATTAGACATGACCTTATTTTCTTGTTGTTGCTTTGCAACTAGATTCTTGTAGCAAATTCTTTTGGATGAAAAGAATTACATATATCAAAAAAAAGAAATTAAGTATATATATATATCATAGAAGCATAATTTACACATGGTTCTAGTACCGTGTACATATTTCCTTAACTATTTTGTACAAGGGCAACAAAGATGTATCATTCATAAGATGGATATACATAAATAAGCTTTCTGAGACTACAACAAGCTGTCATATGGGACATCAAAACAAATAACAACCAGATAATCTGCAAAGTATCGAACCACCTTAACATAGGCTAATAAGATAATCCAATCTCTCAAAAAACTCATTACATTGGATTATAAAAAAAGTACACACTGCAGATAAATAAAATGCTTCCAACAGTTTTATCATAATCCAATATAGAGTATCATGAAAAGAAATTGTCTAGAGATACAGAGAGCATGGTTGCTATAGCTCCTGGAGCACACCTTTCCCATTTGAGACTTACAATAGCCATAGACTGAGAATTATAGACTCTTTCAACTGGTATATGAGACATTAACATGTAATATTGGGCAAATGAACCCTTCTGAAGCCATCAACATGGAGAGTATACAGTAACCAGAAAACTGCAAAACCTGAAATAAAACCAACAAATCGGGAAGGAAAGAATGAAAATATTAGCCGCTACCTGTAAATGCAATCTCGGGAATATCAGGAGCCGAAAATGATGATGAAACCTTTGCGACAGAAAAAAAACTGCAATTTGTTCCTAAATATCTGCAAAAACATGGCTAATAGATGAATACAACAGCAAAATGAGAAACTTTTAGCTGATTATCACATTAATAAAAAAACATACATTTTCCTCAATGCGTTTCCTTTCAGGGTTGGTAGAAAAAGGGATATCATCTAATTGGGCAGAAAGGTCATTGTTGTAGCCTGCTCAGTGTTATGAATTTTAATTTATAATGATTAATTATTCAGGAAAATCTAATTGAAAAAAAAAAAAAAAAAAACCTAGAAGGAAAAGGAAAAGTGAAAGGAAAATGAAGAAGATAAAGATGCGATAGAGCTAAAACCAGTACCGGAGTATGGAATCGGGAGGGAAACTGGCTCACCCACGTATTAATATTTTAATATTTATTTTACCTATTTGATTTTTAAAAATTTTAGATATTAAATATTTAAAATTTATATTTGTATAAAAACACATATATATATATATATGTGATTGATGTATATTTGCATGTGTATATAATATATATTTTATTAAAAAACTTAAAAATAAGTTATACATATAGTTATAAAAAAAATATTTGAAAAATATCTATAAATCCGAAATGATACATCAAAATATATCGATATCAATACATATCAATATCAAAACAAAAATAATATGTCTGTTGAGAAAAATTTAGAGTAGATAACTCTAATTTTACCACTCAAAGAAGAAAGTTTAGATTTTAGGAAAACTCACAAATGCTCACACTTCACTCTAGACTACACTCTTTAGAGAAGAACTCCTTAGGAAAACTTAGAACTTTTATTGCTTATTGAAGCTTACTACTTGATTATTTACAAATGCAAGGGAGGGGGGTATTTATACAATACCAAGACAAACACAAGCCACACAAATATAAAATCTAAATAAATTACAACCACCCATTGTTGTTTAATAACAACCACACATTTAAATAACACAACTACAACCACACATTAAACCACACAACTACAACCACACATTAAACCACACAATTACAACCACACATTAAACCACACAACTACAACCACACATTAAACCACACAATTACAACCACACATTAAATCACACAACTACAACCACACATTAAACCACACAATTGCAACCACACATTGTTAGGCTTTTATTTTTCCTTGGGCTGGTATTGGACAATTTAACACTCCCCCTCAATACCAGCTCTTCCTCTTTGCACCATGTTGAGTTGACGACGAAACATTTCAAATTTGTTGATACTCAAACCTTTTGTGAATAAATCTGCCATTTGATCATCTGTCTTGATCTGCTTCATTTCAATCTCTTCTTGTAGAACCTTTTCTCTGATAAAGTGATAATGCACTTCTATATGTTTGGTTCTTGCGTGAAAGACTGGATTTTCTGCCAAACGAATTGCTGACTGGTTGTCGCAATACAACGGAACTGCATAATCTACTGGTTGATGTAGATCACTCATTAGTTGTATCAGCCACGTACACTCTTGAGCTGCCATTGCTGCTGCTCGATACTCAGCTTCGGTAGTTGACAATGATACCGTTGGTTGTCTCTTACTGCACCAAGAAATTGTTCCAGAACCAAGTTTAAACATGTACCCAGTTGTTGATCTCCTGGTGTCATGATCTCCTGCATAGTCAGCATCACAATAACCAACTAACTTACAGTCTTCACCTTTCTTGTACAAAAGACCATAATCTATTGTACTTTTCACATATCTCAGTATTCGTCGAACTGCTTCTAAATGAGGCTTCTTCGGATTTTGCATATACCGACTCATCACACCAACTGTATAAGAAATGTCAGGTCGAGTCAAGGTTAAGTAGATCAGGCTACCTACCAATTGTCGATACATAGTTGCATCTTCCAAGTCTTTGCCTTCAAGTGCACACATCTTGCCATTTGGTTCCATCGGTGTTGAAATTGGCTTGCTCTCGAGCATTCCAAACCTTTTTAGCAAATCTTTAGAATATTTTTGTTGACAGAGAAATATTCCTTCTTGTCTGTGATCAACCTCTAGACCAAGAAAGTGCTTGAGTTGTCCAAGTTCTTTCATTTGGAAACGAACTGATAAATTCTCCTTGGTTTGAAGAATTTCTGCCTCATAATCACCAGTTATGATTAAATCATCCACATATATCAATACGATAGCTAGCTTTCCTCCATTAGCTTTGACAAACAAGCTGGAATCTGCAGGTGTCACTGAATAACCACTATGAGTTAAAAATTCAGCAATCTTACCATACCATGCTCTAGGTGCTTGTTTCAATCCGTAAAGTGCCTTTCGCAGCTTACACACATGCTCAGGATGATTTTGGTTTTGAAATCCCAATGGTTGAATCATGTAGATTTCCCGATCTAGCTCTCCATGAAGGAATGCATTCTTCACATCCATCTGCCACAAGTTCCAGTCTTTGTTGGCTGCAAGGGCAAGTAGGACTCGTACGGTTGTAAGTCTTGCCACCTGACTAAATGTTTCATCATAGTCTAGCTCATACTTCTGAGAGAAACCACGAGCCACCAACCGTGCCTTGTACCTTTCAATCGACCCATCTGGACGATGTTTTATCTTGTAAACCCACTTGCAGGATATGGGTTTCACATCTCTTGGTTTTGGCACTAGATCCCAAGTCTGATTCTGCTCAAGCGCAGTGATCTCTTCTTTCATAGCCATAATCCACTCAGAACTCTGTGATGCTTCTTCAAACGTCTCAGGTTCTGTTGCAATTGGTTCTTCCACTATGGCTGCATTAGCATATTTGGGATTTGGCTTCCGTGCTCTTGTTGTCCTTCGGATTTGTGATTGTGGAGATGGTTCTTCCACTTCACTCGATCTAACATCTGGTTGATACACACCAGTTTGCCAAAGACTCTGGACTAACACTTGCTCGTCATCGTCATCATCACATAGGTCTTCTACTTCGTCTGAAGTTGATTGAAGTTGGACAATATACTCTCCCATTTTCTGTTGTAGCATGTCTTCAAATTCTTTTGAATCTGACAACACCTCCTTTTCTGAGGACCACCAAGAAGATGCTTCATCGAATACCACATTGCGTGAAGTGTAACATCTTCCACTCGTAGGATCACAACATTTCCACCCTTTCCTTTGGTTGTCGTATCCCACAAAGATACACCTAGTTGCTTTCTTATCAAACTTGCTACGTAAATGATCAGGAACAAATACATAACATACACAACCAAATACTCGAAAGTAGCTGACTGAAGGTTTCATTTTCCACAATTTCTCAAAGGGTGAAACAAACTCTAACCTTGGTTGAGGAAGTTTGTTGATCACATGGGCTGCGGTTCTCATAGCTTCGGCCCAAAATCTTCCGGGTACATTCTTTGCATGCAGCATACTCCGACAAATTTCTGCAAGATGCCGATTCTTTCTCTCTGCTACACCATTCTGTTGTGGTGTATTGACACAAGTATACTGATGACGTATGTTGCATTCTCGTAGGTATTGAGAAAATTCGCCTGAGCTATATTCTCCTCCATTGTCTGTGCGCAAGCAACATATCTTCTTTCCCACTTCTCCTTCAACTATCTCTTTGAACTCTTTAAACTTTGAGAAAGTGTCAGACTTTTCTTTCATAAAGAAAACCCACACATACCTGGAGAAATCATCAATAAACGTCACCATGTACCGCATTCCACTAATTGATGGTTGCTTAACGGGCCCAAATACATCAGAGTGAACTAACTCTAATGGTTCTTTTGCTTTAAACTTTGACTCCTCGTATGGCAATTGGTGTGCTTTACCATATTGGCATCCTGCACAAACTGTGTCTGTTCTTATGTCAAGCTGAGGAAGTCCCTTAAGCATCGACTTCTTCATCATCATACTTAGCTTGGAATAACTAACATGACCTAACCGCATGTGCCATAAATCTGCTGTATCGCTCCTTCTTGTCTTGTCTACATATGCTGACTCTGCTGACATCACGTAGACTGACTCCAGACGTCGTCCTTCCATCATCGGCTGTCCTGAGATTTTGAGATCACGATATACCTTCACATCCCTTGGACCAAACAGAATATGGTGACCTGACGATGTTAATTGTGCCACTGAAAGCAAATTTTTCTTCATGCCTTGGACATGGTAAACATCTTGTAGTGGTACCTGATTATGACTATATCGAGGTGCTACTACCGTCTTACCGATGTGAGTAATCGGTAATCTTGAATTATCAGCTGTCACAACAATGCGATTTCCCTTGTATTCTGACAGGTTCTGCAACTTCTGTTTATCGCCTGTCATGTGATTTGAGCAACCTGAATCGACAATCCAGTCATTCTCATAGTCAATTCGGTCAGCCGTTGTTACTGTGAGAGCTAACTCTTCCTCTTCCATAGCAAAAAATGCTTCAGCGTCCCAATCATCTTCGCTTTTCTCCTTTGTACTAGAAGTAGCAGCATTGCTCTCAGCGGGCCTTTTGTTAAACCAACAATCTTTTGCCATGTGACCTTTCTTGTCACAGTTGTAACAGTTACCTTCAAATCTTTTATTGTTGCTACGATTCTTTGAAGCTCCCCCTGGACGAGAGCTCCCTTCTCCTTGATGACTTTTTGTCTTGTCACCATACTTTTTAGATCCACCACCGACGTGCTGTTTGAATTTGCCTTTGCTTTTGTTGGTGTAGAGTGCTTCCTCTTCACTTTTCAACGAGACCCCTCCCATTTGCTTGGCCATAGATTCTTGACCAACAAGCAAATTTTCAAACTCTACAAGTGATGGTTGAGTTGGCCATCCTTGTATAGCGGCAACGAAGCTGCGATATTCGGGCCTCAAACCATGGATAATTATTCTTTTTACCCTGGTATCTCCAATAGCAGCTGTAGGATCTAAATCAGAAATTTCACGGCATAACGTTTTTACCTTGTGAAAGTATTGAGCAATCGGTATATCTCGTTGTGCAACTGATAACAATTCATTCTCAAGAAGTTGAAGTCTTGTGTCATTCTTTCTCGAAAAAAGTGCATCTAAAGTATCCCACGCTTCTTTTGGCGTTTCTAGCTTTTGTATGTGTTCCAACATTTCTTCTTCAACTGTGGTCTTAAGGGCAAACATGGCTTTACCCACTTTAATCTTCCATTTGCGCAAGGTTCCTTGAGCATCTTCTTGCTCGGGCTTCGTAACTTCACTACCATCAACGACTTCCCAAAGGTCTTGACCTTGTAGGTAAGACATCATACACGTCTTCCACGTGTTGTAATTTTTGTGATTGAGCTTCTTGATTCCTCCAACTACTTGAAGATCACCCATCGTGTCGGCAAGACTCTAACAATACCGAACAAGCTTGATTTTGAGACACAAACTTGTAGAGTACAAACTCCTCACGACTCAAGAACGCTCAAACCAAAAATAGTACCTGAATAACTATTTCACCGTGAACAGTACCGTATACGTGAATAGTATCGTATACCATATACTTGAATAAATCTCGTATATGTTAACAATTACTATAAAAGTATATAGTGACACGTGTGAATAGTAACTATGGTAGTAACTCACAACCTTGCTCTGATACCAATTGTTGAGAAAAATTTAGAGTAGATAACTCTAATTTTACCACTCAAAGAAGAAAGTTTAGATTTTAGGAAAACTCACAAATGCTCACACTTCACTCTAGACTACACTCTTTAGAGAAGAACTCCTTAGGAAAACTTAGAACTTTTATTGCTTATTGAAGCTTACTACTTGATTATTTACAAATGCAAGGGAGGGGGGTATTTATACAATACCAAGACAAACACAAGCCACACAAATATAAAATCTAAATAAATTACAACCACCCATTGTTGTTTAATAACAACCACACATTTAAATAACACAACTACAACCACACATTAAACCACACAACTACAACCACACATTAAACCACACAATTACAACCACACATTAAACCACACAACTACAACCACACATTAAACCACACAATTACAACCACACATTAAATCACACAACTACAACCACACATTAAACCACACAATTGCAACCACACATTGTTAGGCTTTTATTTTTCCTTGGGCTGGTATTGGACAATTTAACAATGTCTACCGATACGGTTCTGACCAGCTTTGGAGACTATCTGGAAACACATGCATGCCAAACAGTAAAGGAAAGGAACACTCTGGCGGGTCCCACAATTTCCTCTCTTTTTCATGGATGAGAATTTAGACCGGATAGGTGTTTTGGATCGATTCGATTGAGAGTTGGAGGTTTGTCCTGTTTGAAATAATGCATAGAATCGGATATTTATTAAATAGCTAAAAAAGTGATAAAAAATATTTTTATTTTTTTCTATAAATGATAAAATTTAAATTTTAATCTTTTAATTTTACATTAAAGATCATATCATTAAATTAAGGATTAATGAGCAAATTTGCCACCATACTATAGGTAGATATTAAAATTTGTCACCATACTATATGTTGATTGATATTTATCATTGTACTTTTGAAATTAAAGCAAATTTGTCACTATACTTTTATTTGATTGAATTTTACCATTAAACTTTGATTTTTGATTTAATTTTGTCATTCAGCTTTGATTTTGAAAAATTTGAAAATAAAATTAATTTATAAAAAATATTATAAATTAATAAATTAACATAAAATTTTTATTTTATAAAAAATTAAAAATTAAACTTTTTTTATCATTCTTTATTAATTAATTTATTAAACCCTAATTATTAAAATAAAATATTTGAAAGAATTTTTTTTATTAAATTTTGACTTAAAATTATTCAAAATCAAAGTTGAGCGGTAAAATTCAATCAAAAATAAAAATCTAGTGGCAAAATTCAATCAAACAAAAGTAGAGTGGCAAAATTCAATATTGAGTTAAAGTATAGAGGCAAATTTACATTTAATCCCAAAAGTATAATGGTAAATATCAATCAAAATAAAGTATAGTGATAAATTTTAATATTCACTTATATTATAGTGGCAAATTTACCCCTTAACCCTTAAATTAAATACATATTTTTATTAATTATATTTATTATTTATTTAATATTAATTTATTTAATATTTTAAATTATTTTAATTAAATCGACGATCCGAAAATCTTATTGATTTAACTTTCACTCTCATTTTAACCTTGCTCTTTTTAGATAGTATTATTCATTTTTTTCACCGATCATTCATAATTACTAATAAATAAACCATTATGTTTGATTAATTGGTTTTTTATTTTTTGAGTAACAACAAATCACCAAAACACAAAATATAACTACTAATAAATCGAGGTGGCAATTTAGAGGGTTCGGAAGAGTTTGAATCGGATTATTTTGAGTTCGGATCATATCGAGTTTGAATTTTTTCGGATTCAGACTACTTCGGGTTGAAGTTCAGTTCGGGCATATTTTACGTTATTTTTTTATTTTATGTTAGATGTAATTATTTTTATATAATTTAATTATTCAAATTTAAAAATAAATTATTATTGTTTTTTAAGTAAATTTTGTATATAATATATTTTTTAATTATTTGTATATTAATATTTGTTAGCACAAAAAAAGATATAAAATTAATTTGTTAAATAATTGATTATAGAATATGTAATATATTATCATATTGATATTTAAAACAATTGATTCGATGAACTCTAATATTCAACATGTAAAAAAATTATAATTTATATTATGCATACATATAAATATAATTGTAAACACTAATAATTAAATAAAAATGAGCGAATGGCTATATTTGAAGAAAATTATAAGACTACAGTTTTTAAGAGTTGGTAAGACAATGCCAAAAAAAAGTACTACTATTAGTTAATTGCTCAATTATTTATCATAATGGTCTAGTCTTAACATAAAACTAAGTTTTCTAAAAAAACATGATAAAAATTACTTGATATATAGTATATATCTAAATATGTTAATAATTTATCATTAGAATAGTAAATATTAAATATTAATGACGATTGAAGATGATATAATGATTTGTAGATATGATAATTTTAGACACGATACGATTACACGACACGCGAGTGACACTGAATATATAAGATAATATCATGATTTTATTAATTAATTAGGTTGTAATTAAAAATAATAATTACTTAAGAAAAAAAATTATAAATTCTAAAAGAATAGGGAGTATGAATAAACTAATTAAATCTAAACATGAAATACAAGTAAACAATTAGTGTAATATAGGTATGACGCTTTGATGATTTATATTATAAGAATTTCATGAATAAAGAAAGATTATTTAATTCAAATTAAGAACTTTTAAATGAAAGTTCAAATGATATTTTAGTACAAATTTAAATTTATATTTCGGAAGAATTAACTTGGAAGTTGTTTTCAAATTTAACAAGAAATTAAATAATATGTATCAAACTAAATTAGAGGTGCTCATGGGTCAGGCCGAGGTAAGGTATCAACATCACATATGCTTGCCCAAGTCCGGCCCAGCCCGAAATATGGACCTCAAATATTGTCCAAACCCGCCCATATTTGTAAATGGGTAGTCCAAGTCCGTTTAGACCCGCCCATATTATTTTTTTCTAAAAAAATTTAAATAAATATTTTTTAATATTCAAATTTAATAATTTTATCTCTTTTTTTTTTTCTTTTATTAAATTCTAAAATATGGATAACTTAGCATATTTTTAAATGTTTACACTATAATATTATATATATTTATTTTTTATATCATATAAATTACATAATATATAAAAATATAATATTGTATAAATGAGAAATGGGCCGGGTCGGGTCAGGCTGGGCTCGGCCTTGATTATTGGAGCCAAGGCCCGGCCCATTTTCTAAACGGGCCTTATTTTTTTGCCCAACCCCATATTTCGGGCCTAATATTTTTGTCCAAACCCTCTTAAATATGGGCGGGCCTTCGGGCTTGGGCAGGTAGCTCGGCCCTTGAGCAGGTCTAAACTAAATTTATCTATAACTATTAAGAAAGTATCAAGTGTATTTGTTGATTTTGACATAAATTTAAACTTTTTAAAAATATTTAAAGTGATTTTAGTGGTTTGTTTATACAATTCAGATTGTTTTATACTCATATAGTTTCAATATCTTCACACGTTACAAGTACAAAATACAATTGATTTTTTTGTTATAAAATTATTATTTTACCTTATATATAACTTTTGATTAAAAAAAATATTTTAAAATAAAATTGATAATTAAAATTTTTGTTTTATAAAAAATTATTTAATTACAATTCGATCATTCTTATTTTTAGTATTAAATTCGGGATATTACGAATTTATGATCGGGTCTGTCTCAGATTTGGATCGTTTCGAGTTAGGGTTATTTTGGGTTAGATTGCTTGGGCTCAAGTCATTTCAAGTTCACACCATTTTGGGTTCGGGTTTTCTTGAGTTCAAGTTTTTTACTTTTTTAGTAAAATCCAGTTGGGCGAGTTCGGGTTTAGGTTTTTCAAATTCGGGTTTATTTTACCACCAATAAATGAAATTAATAACTATGAAATATCTAAAATGATCATTAATTGGTAGTAGATCCGTTCGAGGGTTGGGCTATCTATTGGTTTGCTGGATTTGATTTGAATTGAGCCAAATTTGAGATAGGATATTTTAAATCCGGGTCGGTCTGATTCGATTTAGATTTACATTAGAGAAATGTTAATTATTACTATATATAAGTATACAAATGTTAAAATTGAAAAGCAATTAAAAGGATGTAAGAGTGGTATTTTTAAATCAAAGAAATAAATAAAGTTTAAGATCAATGTAATATTATAGGATTTCAAGTTTCAAGCCCTCTTAAACATAACCTTGAAGGGCACATCACTCAGAGCCAGACGCCTAACACCA
The DNA here is from genome assembly GCA_030761205.1 of Fremontodendron californicum. Lineage (NCBI taxonomy): Eukaryota > Viridiplantae > Streptophyta > Magnoliopsida > Malvales > Malvaceae > Fremontodendron > Fremontodendron californicum. The sequence continues at coordinate 13,345,592 of JAULJL010000005.1, read as the reverse complement.
GCATCATCAATAAAAACACCCACATCCCTACATATAACTTTGCAGAAATCACACACTGTTGGGCAGAAAACAAGCTTGTAATCATCTTCATACTTTTCAATCTTAAACCAATTGTCAACAGTTTCACGACCAGGATTACCTTCAACCCCACCACTTGTCACCAACCATTGTTGTGTTGAATCATCGAAATTGGCAAGCTTCCAGACCGTGGATTGGACACATATTGTAGCAGCAGAAAACTTGATGTTTTGGTCGGTGGAGACACGAATAACACCTTTCTTAATGTTAACAGGTGAAAATGTTACTGGGAGACCGTTTGACACCTCATGCTGCTCTTGAACAACATCGAGCGGGCAGGTCTCGTTGCCAGTGCTGGCAAGAGTCAGGCCGCCTCCTCGACCACGGAAAACTGGCAGGATGTAATAGTCAGTGCCGGTGCGGAGCTTTTTACCGGAGATATCCAGCACTGAATCAGGTGCAGCATTGACAGAGAGAAGGAAAGAAAGTGCTAGGAATAACAATGCAGTCTTCATTGTTGTGGTGGTTCTTTTGGCTTCTGTTTTGGGGTTTGAATTGAATGACACACAAATTTGCCATTTATTTATAGAGCTGAAGGGAGAGCAAAGTGGATAATATAATTTTAAGAAGAGTGCATGACGCGGAATGAAGATCATTAAGGAGTCGTGGGGCAGAATAGAGCTGGCATTGTTTGACCAACTCATGAAAAAGTAAACCAAACTATCAACATTCAACGTAGAACTAATTGCATCTGAGCATTTGACAATGATAAAGTATATGTATTTTTCGTTAACCAGATCGAATCTCCTTTCCCGAAATTAAAAAAAAAAAATAATAATAATAAAAAAATTCAATGTACAATTGTGGAATGATGGATCTCAAAATCAACTCTTGAACCAATCCCTTTTGTATTATATTGAACTTGCACATGCACATAAAGATTTACAGCTTGAATGGATGATATAAGGATATAGCTATTGGTCAAAGAATTAGATTGAACTTCAAGAATGGATGGTGAGACGGCCCACCAATTCTTTATTATTGTATAATGAGTATTGTCCGGCAGGCAAAGATCAGGATAAGAAATACTCTTATTTATTAGAAAGTCAAACAAATAATAATAAAAATTTTTTTGCCATTTTTGTACATAAACTCGCTGTCTATCTATAAATTAGTTGTGTGGCCATGTCTGTACAGTAGATTTGATCCTGTAGTCATATATTTGTGCAACGTCAAAAGTAATGTATCGAATTCTTGCTGTGTAATTATGGTTCAAAATTGTCAGGTTTAAATAATTAGATAAGAATGCAAAGTCATCTATTACCTATTTTAAAACTTATCCCCTAATGAGGTGTGAAACCAGAATTTGGTTTTGAGATGCTTTTATTATTTGCCAACTCATTGATGTCATTAAATCATAATTTTGGATAAAAATGGAAGATCCTTTTAATTATTCTTTTTGGGGTCATTAAGAAAAATATGGAAGTCTCCACAAATTTTGAATGAAAAAAAAAAAGAATCAGAGAAAGGACACATTCGTATTTATATTATTTTTTATGTCGTATTCGTATTATTTTTTTGTATGTTCAAAGTATTATAAATTTATATAAATTTTTACATATTAATAATTCATTTTATGTGAATTTTGACACGTTCGTGTATTTGTGTTGTGTTTATGTTATTTTCGTGTCGTGTCGTATCGTATCGTATTTTAATTTTTTTTTCATGTATTAGTTTCAAGTTTCAATTCATCCAAATATTTTGCATAGTTTGTCATGGTGATCTAATTTAGAAAAATTTTTGTGTGTTCGTGTCGTGTCTCAATTCATCCCATATTTTGCATAATTTGTTATAATGATTGAATTTAGGAAAAAAATTGTATGTTCGTAACATGTTCGTATTATTTTATTATGTGTTTAAAGTATTATAAATTTATATAAATTTTTACACGTTAATAATTCATTTTATATAGATTTTGACACGTTCATGTATTTTTGTCGTGTTCATGTTAATTTTCTTGTTGTGTTTTAATTATTTTTTTTCATGTTGTGTTCGTATTGTATAATCATGATGTGTCCGGAATTGTCAAGTCTAATTGACACTATTCAAATAACTCCCAAATTTATGTCGCGCATCGTCATGTTTGTAGACACCTAATTTTGTCCGGACCACTAAACAGGTATGTTTTCTTCCCATATTGATGTTTCCGAGTATAAAAAGACTGTTTTCATCCTGCAGGTGGTACTCCGAGACTTAGTTTAAGAGGGCGAGCACAAAATGTCAAACTTGAAAAAAAGTCAACCCCGAAAAAGTCAACCCCGAAAAAGTCAACCCCAGAAAGTCAACTACTGAAAAAGTCAACCCACTTTCAAAATCAAGATTTTAAGTTCAATTGAAAAATGGAGAAGGAATTTTGATAATCCGAGGTCTACATTGAAAGATATGGAGTTCGGAAGTTGGGATTTGGAGGTTCAGTAGAAAAGAAACCCTAATCCGAGAAATTTGGGGAAAAGTGCTTAAATGATCAAACTGGTCGAAATTGAAGGTTCCAAATGAAAGATAAGCACTGACTACGGGTAATGGAGAAGTCACTTGCAAGAAAAACCGAAAGAAAAGTCAATCCGGGAGAAAACCGAGAATTAGGGTTTTTAGTGGATTTCGGTGAAATCGGGAAGAATCACAGAAATGGCCCGACTTGGTAAGACCAAAGCCCCCAATGGATGAGGAATGATTAAAAAGGATGGCCCAAGGCTCAGATTGAAGAAAATCTGAAAATCGGACTTGTTTTGAGCAAAACCGAGTTTCGGAGGTTAAAGGGGCAAAATTGGAAAAATTTGGGAAAATAGCAAATGGACTCCGAAAATTCTGAAAAATTTTTCAATCTCATTTTTAAATTGTTTGGAAGAGATTGGCGAAAGAAAATCTTGATTCCGAGTTCGGTTGCAAAATGGCCAAATCCCGGGCTTCTTATGCAGTAATTCAAAAAGATAAATCCCGAAAAAATAGCAAATGGACTCCAAAAATTCTGAAATTTGGCAAATCTCATTTTTAAATTATTTGGAAGAGATTGGCGAAATAAAATCTTGATTCCGAGTTCGTTCGCAAAATGGCTAAATCCCGAGCCTCCTATGCAGTAATTCAAGCCGATAAATCCCGAAAAAATACCAAATGAGCTCCAAAAATTATGAAAACTTCCGGATCACACTTTTTAATTATTTTGAAGAGATTGGTGAATAAAAATCTTGATTTGGATCTCGTTTAAAAAATGGTAAAAAGTAGGGGCATAAAAGGATATTTTGGGAAGAAAAAAATCCAAATAAATAGAAAACGGACTCGGATAATTTTTAAAACTTCCAGAACTCAATATTTTATTATTTTGGAAGTATTAAAAAAAGAAAAATTGAATTTGGAGCCCGTTTGATATTTATTTTGCATCCGGGGGGCAAAATGGTCGTTTCACCCAAGCAACCGAAAAGGGCTTCTTTGGGCCTTTCAAAAATCAGAGCTGGGCTGGAAAAGAGAAGTGCTGGCCTGCCCAAGCCCAAAGGAAGGAGGAAGCTTAGGATTTTTTCAATCAAGTGATTAAAAATCAAGAGTTAAGTTAGAGATTTTCATTTTTGAGCCTAAGTCCCAATCCCACATCCCTTTGTAATGTCAAGCCAAGGAGGTGCTCACCTTATAAATAAGGAGTCTTGGCCTTTGGTTGAGATCACCCACTACCCCTTGTGAGATAGTCTATACACTTGTATTAGGATTATCCGGGTGGTGAGTCATAGTGTTTTTGAGGGTTTGTAGCTTAATCCGTTCAAAAGCTACTCTGAGGGTTTATAGCTTAATCCGTTCAAAAGCTACTTGTGAGAGGGTTTGTAGCTTAATCCGTTCAAAAGCTACTCTGAGGGTTTATAGCTTAATCCGTTCAAAAGCTACTTGGTGAGTTTTCATTTTAAAATAATGTTTCTTGTTCTTCCTTCATTTCCTTTCTTAAGTATATTTTTCTTACATTTTGTTTTTACAATAAACTCACCATGGCTAAATGGCCTACATTATTTATTTTAAGTTGTTATTTTTGATTCATTTTACCATATTGTTTATGCTATTTTCTTTATTTTTGATGTTTTAAATATTATGTTATTTCATGTTCTTAAGTTATATTTAATTTGGTTGCTTTGTTTGTTGCCATTTATGTCTTAGATATCATGTTTTTACATTTTTAATATTCTGTTTTCATGTTGTTTAAATTTGAGCATGTTTTAGAGTTAGCATATTAAGTGTTTGTGAAAATGCTTGTGTGATTCTTTGCATGATTCTTGTTTTATATCTTAGTAAGCATGTTTTAGATTTGGTATATTAGGTGTTTGTGAAAATGCTTGCATGATTTAAGTGTTATGACTTAGTTTTTCATGTTTGTATGCCAAGTGTTTGTGAAAATGCCATGCTTGTTGGAGCTTGAGGCCATTTGGCTACTCCATGTGTTTTGCATTGTGTGTTGCATTTTTTTGTCATGCTAGTTGTTAGGTTTTTTCATTTGCATGATATTTGGTTGGATTTTTGAATTAAGCATGCCTTGTGTTTGTAAAAATGCCATGCATGTTTTAGGTCTAAGTTACATTAAATGTCATGCAAGTTCATGTTAGGTCTAGGCCATATTATTTATGTCATGTATTTTCCTTACATTTAGGTTTAGATCCATGCATTTCATGCATTATGTTTGCTGCATTGTTTCATGCATTTCATGACCATGCCACTTGAATAATGACTTGAGCCAATTGATGGTTCAAAGTCATGCTCTCTTGAGCACACTTGTGGAAAATTAAGTTTGTCAAATTGATTTTTCTACCTTTGTGATTTTTTTTACTTAGCCAATTTTTATCTAACTTTCAAAAAGTCCTAGCTACTGTCTTCAAGTCATTCTATGAGTTTCAAATATTTTTATTTTGGTTTTTAAATGATTTTATCAAAGACAAAAAAAAAATGTGTTGGCAAAGCAGTTTTTTTCCACCCAAAACTCATACATCTCCGATTTTTCTGGGAATTCATCTTTGATCAGAAAATTAAGTCGATTTTTTCCCGTGTATTTTTACATGTCCTGAGTCTCCAATAATTTTTTCAGAATTTTTGGAATTTTTAAAAATAGGGTAAAAAATCGTGGATTAAAACTGGACAGTGAAGTCAGAATTGAATTTAAAGAAAAACAAAGCAGTTTTTTCTCCTCCAAAAACTCGTACATCTCTGGTTTTTCTGAGAATTCATCTTTGATCAAAAAATTAATCCAATTTTTTCTCGTGTAGTTTTACATGTCCTGAGTCTCCAGTATTTTTTTTTAGAAGTTTTGGGATTTTTAAAAATAGGGTAAAAAATCGTGGATTAAAACTGGACAGTGGAGTCAGAATTGAATTTAAAGAAAAACCATTTTTCTGTTTTGGTTAATTTACTTAGAGTGGGCTGATTAGGAGGGTTAGCTACTGACTTAGGGTGATTTCTAAGCCTTTTAAACTCTAAAAATGGTTTTTCAAATCCCGAGTTAAGGGTAGTCAAGTCCGGATTTTTTAAACTTAGGAAATTAGAACCATTTAAAAATTTTTAGCCCAGTTTTTATTGTTAATTCAAGCTTTTCAAAATTGTTTTCAAACAATCACAAAGTATTTTGGTTTTAGAATATTTAATTTGACATATTTTCCTAAGGTAGCCGGATATCTTTTTAGATATACGGATTTCCTTAATTAAAGGAAAAAAATACATTTCATGCATTGCATTTTTATTTTCGTGCATATTATATGATAGCATTATTTTATTCCATGTCATTTAAATTATATGCCATACCATTCATATTTGTCATGTCATTTAGGTTGCATTATATTATTTAGACTTTACTATGTCATTTTATTTATGTCATGCATATACATATTCATTTATTTTAAATGTTTGCAAAAGATAATGGTTTTCAATAAAAATAAAGACATTCCCGAGTTAAAATAATTCATGAGTTCTCTACCGGGTTTGCTGGAGGGAATATCATCAATTATCATTAATAAAGGAATATCTTTCTTTCAAAAAAAGAGAATGATTCGGAAAGTTTTCCAAAACTAATAAAAATTTCTATATTTTGCCACGTTTGTTGGGGAATATAGGAAAATTTTGAATTTATAAATTCCGGATCATTTTCAATAAAAAAATGGAATTATTTTTAAATTGGGAATTAACTTGAAATACTAAATTTAAAACCAACTTTTTACCGAGACTTGAGATAACACACGATTAATAAGGTACCGATTTATACGGGCGTTGTGGGGGTGCTAATCCTTCCCCACACGTAACCGACTCCCGAACCCGCTTCTTTGATTTCTCTGGTTTAAAACGCAGACTTGAAATTGGTTTTTAAAAAGTTTTAATTAATTTTTTAATATATTTTATAAAACCAGTTTTAATAGGTGGCCGATCACAACTAGCTAAAAAAGATTGGTGGCGACTCCATGTCTTTTTTAAGGTCATTTTCAAAACCTTCATTTTTCTAGAGGAATTAAGTCGACTTTTCCTCGGTTTTTTTTAATGTCACGCTTAACGAATAATAAAGTCTTGCGATGAGACTCGTTATTTTTTAGGTTGCGACAGCTTGGCGACTCCACTGGGGACTATTAGAGAGTCAGGCCTAGAATTAGTCGTGTGTTATCAAAGTCTCGGTTTTGTTGGTTTTATTGGTATTTAATTTTAATTCCCATATTTTTGTTAATAAGGAGAATTTTGAAAATAATAAAATATTTTTAAATATGTTCATACTCATGTGCATACATTTTATTATTGTTCTCTAGCTATTTAAGGTTGTATATTATAACTGCTTGTCGGTTAATGCGTTACACTATTCTTGAATGTTTTAATTGTTAGGACATTTAGAATAAGGTTTGTAGAATAGGTGGTGACAGGTTTGTTTTGTTTCTCCACACACACTACACGTGCATTTGCATAACATGAATCCTCTACCCGGGTTCCGTCCTTTTAAGTGGAAGTAAAGTAACTAAGCCTTCGTGATTGATCCTCCGTATAGGCTAGTGAAACACTTTCGGAGTATAAAGTACCTAATGCCTTCGTGATAATCCTTCGTACGGGCATAGGAAAATATACTCTAACGAATTGAACCCGCTTTTATCGGGGTGCCTTACTAGCCTTCACCGGCGACAGTGAGGAACAATTCGGGGCCTTAGAACCGATTCACCCTCATATAGTGAACCTAGGCGAAGCCATCCCGAATTTCCGTTAGATATACCGAAAATAGGAACACATGGGAAGGACATTTCTAAACTTTTTGTTACTTGTTTTACACTCCGAATAAGTGTGGTAGATCGGGCAACGATGTACGTACATCGCCCGTAATAAATGTGATACTCCGCCTCGAAGGCATCGTGATGCCTAAATAAGCAGACATTGCTGGGGCAGATGTTCATTAGCTGTTTTTTTTAATAAAAAAAAATCCTTTTTCAAGCATTTTTGCATGTGGCACATTTCATGCATGTGTAAATAAAGCATGTACATTTTTGGTTGTATTATTGATCTCATTCTTTGCAATAAACAGTTGGTAATTGAATTTGATGATTTCATAAAACCGGTAGTGTCACATGAACATTTGCATATTGTACCATAGTAAGATCCACCCTGAAATTCTTTTGAAAATGATGTGATTGGTTTATCAAAAAAAAATCAAAAAAAAAAAAAAATGGAGGCAAATCCTGCATAATGAGATTTTTGAATAGTCCCACTAATTTCGTGTAATCATTGATTTCTTTGTATATACCTTTGTGTTAATTCATTTATTTTTGCATGTATCATTTTGACATCATATTATAGTCATAGCATGCATGGTCATTCATTGTAAGATACGTTTATGATATGCACAGTCATTATCTGTATATACCTGGCATTAGATTGCATCCATAGCATACATAGTCATCATAATTTCTCTGTATATGTTCATGCATTAATCATCAGTTTATTCATGCACATAGGAATAGAGCATGTACATTCATAATTGTATTCCTAATCTCATGACATTTTCATTTGCATGAAAGGGATTCGAGATATGAGGAATGAATCGGAGGAACGATTGGGTGCTTTGGAACGCAATCAAGAGGAATATGGACATGAAATCCGAAAGGTGAAGGAACAACTTGCCAAATTGCTGAAAATGGTTGAGGATATGGGTAACAGTAAAGGTGAACTTCCTCAGGGCTTCGCATCATCTTCGGATCAACCAAAACCATTAGGCCCAGAACACATAATCCCTGCTGGATCCTGCGCTTGTCAATACCACAAAGGTTGCAATCCTGATGAAATTATGGACAAAATCGTGAAAATGATTAAACCTGAGAGCCTGATACCAAAGATAGAAACCTTGGATCCTGTACCATACCTGCAAACTGTTCGAGGTCCAAGCCAGTATCCCCACCCTACCATGGTCCAATCGTCCATTGGGATGACCACTACGGGATTCCTGAATCCCACTCCATCACCAACAACTACCAGTTCATACTATTTCCCTCATCAACCACCTTATCCAGCATCTGGGATAGGAACCTCGAGCTATGTACAACCTCCAAAGGCCCCGTGTCCGAATCCATACCCTCACCATGCTGTTCCGCCACATCTCCATGTAAACACTCCGGTTCGGACCTTAGTGCCACCACCAAGTGCCCCAACTCCTAGGCCATGTGTAACTAAGAAACGACCCCAGGATAAGACCCAAATGCCTTTTGATCCCATTCCAATCAGCTACCAAGAGCTCCTCCCTATACTGATCCAAAATCACATGGTTGCCTGTGTCCGATTGAAACCCCTGTTACCACCATATCCAAGGTGGTATAATCCAAATGCAAAATGTGATTATCATTGTGGAATTGTTGGCCATAACATTGAAGACTGTATGGCATTCAAAAAGAAAGTGCAAACTCTTATAAATGCCAAGTGGTTGGATCCCACGATACTGATTGATAGAGGACTGGGAAAGCGTCATTAGGATTGGGAGATTTACATCATTGAGGTGGAAAGACTTCGGTCTTATATGATGTAATAAGATTTCACTTTTTCAGTAGCCGGCTCTTATAGCCTTAGGATGTTAGGAAGAATAAAGTGCTTGTAAGGACAGTCTTAACCATTGTTCAAATTTTGTAAAACATGGTTTATACCATTGTGAATGTTGATGTGGGAATGAATTGATTATGTTTCAAATTTATGAGAGGTTGATGATTAAGTTCCTCCGATTCTTATTTCCTCCGTGATATCTCCCCCTTTGCATTTTGCATCCCATCAATTATTTGTCAGGTTGCATTCATGCATTCATAATCAGCATGATTTTATTGTATATATCTATGCATTAATTTGCTTATTACATACATCATGATTAGCATTAGGTCACATTCATGACACACATGGTTAGTATGATTTTCTTTGTATATACTCTGTATCAATCATTCATTGTTTGCATGTATCATAATTGACACCATGTTGCATTCATAGAACATATGAACATTCATTGGGAAATATGCTGAAATGCACATGATCAATCATTGCATATATCCATGTGTTGATTTGTTTATTCTTTGTTTGCAACATGTTGGCATTGTGATTGCATTTATTACATATATGGTCAGCATGTTTCCATTATACATGTCCATACATCATATTGTTTAGGCTTCACATGCATCAAATTGCATTCATGGCTCATTCATCATGACATACATTTTGGGGAAAATAGAATAGAAGTTGGCTTGGCTTTAGGAGTCTTTGAAAGAATTTCCATTTCAAATCAGAAGAAGTACTGAGTACACTTTTAATACAGGCTGGTGCTATGGAGGATGAACATGTTGCCCGACTGGAAAAAATGGAAAGGGAACGAGAACAGCTAGCAAAGTCTCAAGCAGAATCTAAAGGTCAGATGACTAAATTGATGGAGCTGATGTCTGCCGTAATCAAAAGAAAAGGATACACCGAAAACGTTATCGCCAGAGAAGGGTTAGAGGCACAAAAGGGCCAGGATGAGGTCATAATAAGCGATGCCCAGAACACTGTTAACCTCGTCAATGTCCTAAACTCAGATGATCTAGCTGAACAGGCAAAGTTGAAAAGGGTTGCAGTAAATGAGGTTGAGTTGGCAGATTCCCAAGGGAAATATCAGTTGTTAGATGAAAGGCTCCGGACAATAGAAAGAACAGATGTATTCGGGAGTGTGGAGGCGAAAGAACGATGCTTGGTCCTCGATTTAGTCATTCCTCCTAAGTTCAAGATCCCTGACTTTGTGAAATATGACGGGACGACCGATCCATCAGCCCACATCACTATGTTCTGCCGGAAGATGACAAGTCATATAGGTAATGATAAGCTTTTGATTCACTGTTTTCAGGATAGCCTCAGCGGGTCCACAATTAGGTGGTATAGTCAGTTGAGCAAGGACCAGATACGCTCTTGGAATGATTTGGCTAGGGCTTTTCTAAATCACTACAAGCATATGACCGACATGGCGCCTGACCGTCTCACCTTGCAAAATATGAAGAAAAGAGCTACTGAGAGCTTCAAAGAATATGCGCAACGGTGGATGAGACTGGCCGTCCAAGTACAACCGCCTTTAACTCAGAAGGAAACTACTGTCCTTTTTGTGAATACACTACAGGCCCCATACTACGATAAACTTGTCGGCAACACCACGAAGAATTTTTCGGACATGGTAATTTCAGGGGAGATGATTGAAAATGCTATCAAGGATGGGAAAATTGAAGGAGAAAGAACATCCAATACGAAGAACAAGGGGGCATCTGAAAAGAAAAAGGAAGATACCCAAGTCGTGGAAGACTTTGCCCCATCTCCCCAATTCTCCTCATATCAGCCATTTTACTCTACCCTGAATAATGTCTCTCATGGTTTTTATCCCTACCAACCAATGACTGCAACTACACCAGAATATACATCTGTCTATCAATCGAACACCCTTGGGAATAATCGAAGGGGGCATAAAAAGCGAAGAAGAAATCAGGTTGACCCGATTCCTATGACATACAGTGAGATACTACCTCAACTCATCCAGAATCACCTTGTGACACCCATGCAAATAGTGCCTCTGAAGCCCCCTTATCCGAGCTGGTATGATGCTAATGAGAGTTGTGGGTACCATTCTGGCAATCAAGGTCACTCAACAGAGAACTGCACCGCTTTGAAGTACAAGGTCAGAGATCTCATCAAGGCTGGTTCGATAAGTTTTGAAGATGGGGAAGCCAAGTGTCATAAGAAATATTGTGCATGATCATATTAGGTTTTTGACACATGTAGTTCTATACACGGTGATGATGAAAGCACTTGTCTCATGTTAACATCTACATGAATTAAATGAATTTTGAATTTTAAATGCTTTGTGTTTGTTGTGTTTCAACAATAACTTGAATTTGCAAAAACAAGCATTAAGGAATTTTTAGTGATGGATAGTCTCAAGAAGATTGATGATCAGTGTTACAAATGACCCAATACCTTCTCCATTCTCTTTAGGTTTTCCTAAGCCTAAATCTCTTAAACCAAGAGCACTTGAAAGACCTAATGCTTCAAGGAAAAATGAATGAAAAAAGAGAAGCATTGTCATTGCAAAATAAGCAAGGATGTAAATCCTAGTCTAGGCTATGAACAAAGGAACAAACTTTTTGAAATTTTTCGAATTCCTTGAAAATCAAACAAATGAGACATTCTTTCAAGAGTCTAGATTTTGATAATTTGGTGTGTGTCAAGATTGTGCTAAAACCATTCATGACCTTTCCCAATAACCACAAAACACTAATTGCCCAAACATCACTTCATGATTGACATCCTGGGGCACAATGATTAAACTAGATTATCCCTTGTCCCAGAGAAAACCCGTTTTTGGGTCATATTTTCCTTATCTCTTCAAAAAAACTCAGATTGGAAACTCAGCCTTTTCAAAATAGACCTAGACTTGCTATGTTCCTCGTTGATACAGATTCTCATGGTTAATCAAATTGGGGCATCATATATGGAAATGATGGACACATGGTAAAGAAGGATGGGCTAATGCATGAATCATTAGGGGGATGCGACGAAAAAAAAAGAAAAAAAAAAGAAAAAGAAAAATCATGATGTCATGCCTGTGAGAATTCGGATGATTCCAAAGTGCAAAATGAAATTCTGAATATCTATTTCCCCTAGGGATTTCTTTTCAATGTGAATATTTGTGCTTGACATGAGAAATGGCCATCTTTCATATCCCCTTCACACAAAAAGAAATTATCCATAGTCACCCCTTTTGAGCCAAAAGAATTCTTTCTTCTTTGAACCCTGATCAAGGATTACCCTCTACACTGGAGGGCAAATGCGAGGAAAGATCTTTTCAAAGATCATTGAGAAATGAGTGATAGCTCAAGGACAGACACAAAGCAAATGGAGCCCCGAATAAATACGGGCTCACTCTGTCAAAGAAAAAGAAGAGAAAAAGATGGTGAAATGAAAGCCAAGAAAAACAAAAGAAAAACACAATAAAAAAGAAAACAAAATGTGTGAAAGACATGGCAAATGGAAAGCCAAAAGCAAGGAAGAAAAAGAGCAAAGTCAAAAGGAAAGAAATGTCCGAGAAGGGACAAATGCTTCAAAGAGAATCCTCCTCAAGAAATGATCCTTGATCTGATTACCCTCAAACACATATTTTGGGCCTATTTATTCTTTCTTTCTGAACCCTGAGCCATGGCCTACATTATATGCTTTAAAAGTCCATTTTGATCAAGCATGAATATTTAATTTGAAAGGTTTTTCCTCAAATTTTATCCCATTTCATCGAATTATCATTTCACTAAGGAAGAATTTAGAATTCTCAAGTGCATGGTAAAACAATGAACAAAAAAAAAAAAAAAAAGAAAATGGAAAGAATGGGACTCTAGGGCGAAAACCCAAAAACGGGCGGTCTAGAGTAAAATGAGAATTTTCGGTGCCATCGATGATAGTGCCGATACCACAAAAGAAAAGATTTTCTTAAAGGGGTGGTCATCGAGGAACAACTAGGAATTCTTGAACCCCCAAATTTCCAACTCTCATTCAGAGGATTGTCTTCAAAAAAATTGAAACTTTTTCTCCAAGATTAAACTTTTCGGTTTGAACATCCCGGCCAATCTTGACGCTTGCCAAAATGCCTTGATATGGAAACTAAAAGAATGTTGAATTTGTTTGGTTCTCAATAAATTCATGATTTATAAAACGAGTTCCATTTGTGAGCCTAGAAGGGATATACATTTTTGTCATGAAGTTTTCCTGGAAACGCCAGAATCTTGTTATACCAAGCCTTGCCAATCCCAGTTGGAAAAACCCTGATTGATACTTAGAGAAATTTCTAACAATGATCATCAGTCTTCAAAAGATTTATATATCACACATTGTGGGGTTAATATTTTTTGTTCAGAAGTTTTCAAAATGCGAAAACAAATAAAAATATTTTTGAAATACCCATTTTTGATGTTGACATGAGACAAGGGTTTTTCTAACCCAAAGGTATAGAACTGCCAGGATAGATCCTGACTTCCAGATATGAGAAGAAGAAATCGAACCCAGTGCAGATCTCTGTTGATGAAAGTTTGAAAACTGTTGGGGCAAAGAGAATAGCCAAAATGAATTGAAGATATACTCTGATTTGAAGAGGAAAAATGAATTTGAAAGGCTAAGCCAAAGTCTAAAAAAAAAAACCGGGGGCATTTGCATCACTCATGAGCATTCATCTCTTTATCGAGCTTTTACATTTGCACAGTGTCGGTAAGCATTTGCATCATTCATGGGTATTTGCATTGGCATCATTCCACAAGCATCTGCATTTTACCTTTACATTTACATTCTTCATAGAATTCGCATTTGCTTCATCTCAAGCAATTGCATCATTTCTAGAATCATTGCATTTTCATTATTGTATGGTAATTGTAGTTACACCATTCATAAACCAGTTACATGAACACAATTAGTAGGGGCATCTGCATCATGAAACATGGGCATCAATCCAGGCCATTTGCATTTGCACTAAGAAATATTTTACATTTGCACCATGAAGCATGAGCACCTTGTTAAAAGACATGTGCATCTGCATCATTTCTCAAAGCTTCTGGTGGGGATATCCAGAATTTTACAGTTTTAAAAGAACAAGTCTTCGGTGGTGATAGCTGAAGCCTCTGGTGGAGATATCCAGGGTTTTATAATTTTAAAACATGAGAAATCTTCTTCTGAAGGAGTTACTCAAAAATTTTACAATGAGCAAGTCTTTGGTGGTGATAGCCAAAGCTTCTGGTGGGGATATCCAGAATTTTACAGTTTTTAAAAGTGAACAAGTCTTCGGTGGTGATAGCTGAAGCCTGTGGTGGAGATATCCAGGGTTTTATAATTTTGAAACATGAGGAATCTTCTTCTGAAGGAGTTACCCAGATTTTTACAATGAGCAAGTCTTTGGTGGTGATAGCCAGAGCTTCTGGTGGGGATATCCAGAATTTTACAGTTTTAAAAGAACAAGTCTTCGGTGGTGATAGCCGAAGCCTCTTGTGGAGATATCCAGGGTTTTATAATTTTGAAACATGAGAAATCTTCTTCTGAAGGAGTTACTCAAAAATTTTACAATGAGCAAGTCTTTGGTGGTGATAGCCAAAGCTTCTGGTGGGGATATCCAGAATTTTACAGTTTTTAAAAGTGAACAAGTCTTCGGTGGTGATAGCTGAAGCCTCTGGTGGAGATATCCAGGGTTTTATAATTTTGAAACATGAGGAATCTTCTTCTGAATGAGTTACCCAGATTTTTACAATAAGCAAGTCTTTGGTGGTGATAGCCAGAGCTTCTGGTGGGGATATCCAGAATTTTACAGTTTTAAAAGAACAAGTCTTCGGTGGTGATAGTTGAAGCCTCTGGTGGAGATATCCAGGGTTTTATAATTTTGAAACATGAGAAATCTTCTTCTGAAGAAGTTACCTAGAATTTTACATTGAGCAAGTCTTCGGTGGTGATAGCCAAAGCTTCTGGTGGGGATATCCAGAATTTTACAGTTTTAAAAGAACAAGTCTTCGGTGGTGATAGCTGAAGCCTCTGGTGGAGATATCCAGGGTTTTATAATTTTGAAAAATGAGAAATCTTCTTTTGAAGGAGTTATCCAGAATTTTATTCAACATGTGCATCCACATCAAGAAGCGCTTGCATCAACTAAAGACATTTGCATTTGCATCATGAAGCATTTGCATCATCTCTTAAAGCTGTCATGTAGAATCGAACTCGTTTGCTTCTCAAATGAGTCGAGCCCTGAGATCATCGTCGAGGTACTTTTTTTTATTATGAACAAGTCTTTGGTGGTGATAGCTGAAGCCTCTGGTGGAGATATCCAGAGTTTTAAAATCCTTTGAAAAGGTTAAAAGTCTTTGGTGGTGATAGCTGAAGCTTCTGGAAGTGACACCCAGAATTTTTACATTTTAAAAAATGAGCAAGACTTTTGTGGTGATAGCCGAAGCTTCTGGAGGAGATATCCAGAATTTTTAAACACAGCTGAGAACAAGAAAGGTTAAGGCCCCGAGAACATCGTCGAGGTCGTTTCCTTTCTTGCAAATCGAATTCGTTTCCTTAAGACGAATCGAGCCTTGATTAGGTAGGGAATTCAATTTAAAGACAAATCTTCAACTTACTGTTGTTTAAAAAAAAAAAAATTTGAAAAAAAGAAAAAAAGAGGAAAAATGAAAAAAATGAAAAAAAATGAAAAAAAATGAAAAAGAAAAAGAAACCCCTTTCCTTTTCCTTCACATGTGATGTCACTGACCGTACAAAATTAGTGTCGGTTTATCTTTGCCTGATTCCTGATTCTCAGCAATAGCCAAAGAGGGGCAGCTATAGACACCTAATTTTGTCCGGACCACTAAACAGGTATGTTTTCTTCCCATATTGATGTTTCCGAGTATAAAAAGACTGTTTTCATCCTGCAGGTGGTACTCCGAGACTTAGTTTAAGAGGGCGAGCACAAAATGTCAAACTTGAAAAAAAGTCAACCCCGAAAAAGTCAACCCCGAAAAAGTCAACCCCAGAAAGTCAACTACTGAAAAAGTCAACCCACTTTCAAAATCAAGATTTTAAGTTCAATTGAAAAATGGAGAAAGAATTTTGATAATCCGAGGTCTACATTGAAAGATATGGAGTTCGGAAGTTGGGATTTGGAGGTTCAGTAGAAAAGAAACCCTAATCCGAGAAATTTGGGGAAAAGTGCTTAAATGATCAAACTGGTCGAAATTGAAGGTTCCAAATGAAAGATAAGCACTGACTACGGGTAATGGAGAAGTCACTTGCAAGAAAAACCGAAAGAAAAGTCAATCCGGGAGAAAACCGAGAATTAGGGTTTTTAGTGGATTTCGGTGAAATCAGGAAGAATCACAGAAATGGCCCGACTTGGTAAGACCAAAGCCCCCAATGGATGAGGAATGATTAAAAAGGATGGCCCAAGGCTCAGATTGAAGAAAATCTGAAAATCGGACTTGTTTTGAGCAAAACCGGGTTTCGGAGGTTAAAGGGGCAAAATTGGAAAAATTTGGGAAAAATAGCAAATGGACTCCGAAAATTCTGAAAAATTTGTCAATCTCATTTTTAAATTGTTTGGAAGAGATTGGCGAAAGAAAATCTTGATTCCGAGTTCGGTTGCAAAATGGCCAAATCTCGGGCTTCTTATGCAGTAATTCAAAAAGATAAATCCCGAAAAAATAGTAAATGGACTCCAAAAATTCTGAAATTTGGCAAATCTCATTTTTAAATTATTTGGAAGATATTGGCGAAAGAAAATCTTGATTCCGAGTTCGTTCGCAAAATGGCTAAATCCCGAGCCTCCTATGTAGTAATTCAAGCCGATAAATCCCGAAAAAAATACCAAATGAGCTCCAAAAATTATGAAAACTTCCGGATCACACTTTTTAATTATTTTGAAGAGATTGGTGAAGAAAAATCTTGATTTGGAGCTCGTTTAAAAAATGGTAAAAAGTAGGGGCATAAAAGGACATTTTGGGAAGAAAAAAATCCAAATAAATAGCAAACGGACTCGGATAATTTTGAAAACTTCCATAACTCAATATTTTATTATTTTGGAAGTATTAAAAAAAGAAAAATTGAATTTGGAGCCCGTTTGATATTTATTTTGCATCCGTGGGGCAAAATGATCGTTTCACCCAAGCAACCGAAAAGGGCTTCTTTGGGCCTTTCAAAAATCAGAGCTGGGCTGGAAAAGAGAAGTGCTGGCCTGCCCAAGCCCAAAGGAAGGAGGAAGCTTAGGATTTTTTCAATCAAGTGATTAAAAATCAAGAGTTAAGTTAGAGATTTTCATTTTTGAGCCTAAGTCCCAATCCCACATCCCTTTGTAATGTCAAGCCAAGGAGGTGCTCACCTTATAAATAAGGAGTCTTGGCCTTTGGTTGAGATCACCCACTACCCCTTGTGAGATAGTCTATACACTTGTATTAGGATTATCCGGGTGGTGAGTCATAGTGTTTTTGAGGGTTTGTAGCATAATCCGTTCAAAAGCTACTCTGAGGGTTTATAGCTTAATCCGTTCAAAAGCTACTTGTGAGAGGGTTTGTAGCTTAATCCGTTCAAAAGCTACTCTGAGGGTTTATAGCTTAATCCGTTCAAAAGCTACTTGGTGAGTTTTCATTTTAAAATAACGTTTCTTGTTCTTCCTTCATTTCCTTTCTTAAGTATATTTTTCTTACATTTTGTTTTTACAATAAACTCACCATGGCTAAATGGCCTACATTATTTATTTTAAGTTGTTATTTTTGATTCATTTTACCATATTGTTTATGCTATTTTCTTTATTTTTGATGTTTTAAATATTATGTTATTTCATGTTCTTAAGTTATATTTAATTTGGTTGCTTTGTTTGTTGCCATTTATGTCTTAGATATCATGTTTTTACATTTTTAATTTTCTGTTTTCATGTTGTTTAAATTTGAGCATGTTTTAGAGTTAGCATATTAAGTGTTTGTGAAAATGCTTGTGTGATTCTTTGCATGATTCTTGTTTTATATCTTAGTAAGCATGTTTTAGATTTGGTATATTAGGTGTTTGTGAAAATGCTTGCATGATTTAAGTGTTATGACTTAGTTTTTCATGTTTGTATGCCAAGTGTTTGTGAAAATGCCATGCTTGTTGGAGCTTGAGGCCATTTGGCTACTCCATGTGTTTTGCATTGTGTGTTGCATTTTTTTGTCATGCTAGTTGTTAGGTTTTTTCATTTGCATGATATTTGGTTGGATTTTTGAATTAAGCATGCCTTGTGTTTGTAAAAATGCCATGCATGTTTTAGGTCTAAGTTACATTAAATGTCATGCAAGTTCATGTTAGGTCTAGGCCATATTATTTATGTCATGTATTTTCCTTACATTTAGGTTTAGATCCATGCATTATGTTTGCTTCATTGTTTCATGCATTTCATGACCATGCCACTTGAATAATGACTTGAGCCAATTGATGGTTCAAAGTCATGCTCTCTTGAGCACACTTGTGGAAAATTAAGTTTGTCAAATTGATTTTTCTACCTTTGTGATTTTTTTTTACTTAGCCAATTTTTATCTAACTTTCAAAAAGTCCTAGATACTGTCTTCAAGTCATTCTATGAGTTTCAAATATTTTTATTTTGGTTTTTAAATGATTTTATCAAAGACAAAAAAAAAATGTGTTGGCAAAGCAGTTTTTTTCCACCCAAAACTCGTACATCTCCGATTTTTCTGGGAATTCATCTTTGATCAGAAAATTAAGTCGATTTTTTCCCGTGTATTTTTACATGTCCTGAGTCTCCAATAATTTTTTCAGAATTTTTGGAATTTTTAAAAATAGGGTAAAAAATCATGGATTAAAACTGGACAGTGAAGTCAGAATTGAATTTAAAGAAAAACAAAGCAGTTTTTTCTCCTCCAAAAACTCGTACATCTCTGGTTTTTCTGGGAATTCATCTTTGATCAAAAAATTAATCCAATTTTTTCTCGTGTAGTTTTACATGTCCTGAGTCTCCAGTATTTTTTTTTAGAATTTTTGGGATTTTTAAAAATAGGGTAAAAAATCGTGGATTAAAACTGGACAGTGGAGTCAGAATTGAATTTAAAGAAAAACCATTTTTCTGTTTTGGTTAATTTACTTAGAGTGGGCTGATTAGGAGGGTTAGCTACTGACTTAGGGTGATTTCTAAGCCTTTTAAACTCTAAAAATGGTTTTTCAAATCCCGAGTTAAGGGTAGTCAAGTCCGGATTTTTTAAACTTAGGAAATTAGAACCATTTAAAAATTTTTAGCCCAGTTTTTATTGTTAATTCAAGCTTTTCAAAATTGTTTTCAAACAATCACAAAGTATTTTGGTTTTAGAATATTTAATTTGACATATTTTCCTAAGGTAGCCGGATATCTTTTTAGATATACGGATTTCCTTAATTAAAGGAAAAAAATACATTTCATGCATTGCATTTTTATTTTCGTGCATATTATATGATAGCATTATTTTATTCCATGTCATTTAAATTATATGCCATACCATTCATATTTGTCATGTCATTTAGGTTGCATTATATTATTTAGACTTTACTATGTCATTTTATTTATGTCATGCATATACATATTCATTTATTTTAAATGTTTGCAAAAGATAATGGTTTTCAATAAAAATAAAGATATTCCCGAGTTAAAATAATTCATGAGTTCTCTACCGGGTTTGCTGGAGGGAATATCATCAATTATCATTAATAAAGGAATATCTTTCTTTCAAAAAAAGAGAATGATTCGGAAAGTTTTCCAAAACTAATAAAAATTTCTATATTTTGCCACGTTTGTTGGGGAATATAGGAAAATTTTGAATTTATAAATTCCGGATCATTTTCAATAAAAAATGGAATTATTTTTAAATTGGGAATTAACTTGAAATACTAAATTTAAAACCAACTTTTTACCGAGACTTGAGAAAACACACGATTAATAAGGTACCGATTTATACGGGCGTTGTGGGGGTGCTAATCCTTCCCCACACGTAACCGACTCCCGAACCCGCTTCTTTGATTTATCTGGTTTAAAACGCAGACTTGAAATTGGTTTTTAAAATGTTTTAATTAATTTTTTAAAATATTTTATAAAACCAGTTTTAATAGGTGGCCGATCACACCTAGCTAAAAAAGATTGGTGGCGACTCCATGTCTTTTTTAAGGTCATTTTCAAAACCTTCATTTTTCTAGAGGAATTAAGTCGACTTTTCCTCGGTTTTTTTTTAATGTCACGCTTAACGAATAATAAAGTCTTGCGATGAGACTCGTTATTTTTTAGGTTGCGACAATGTTCGTGTTGTTTTTCTTGTTATAATCGTATTCATGGTATTATATATTTTATATAAATTTTGACACATTAATAATTTGTTTTATGTAAATTTTGACACGTTTGTGTTTTTGTGTCATGTCGTGTTTTAATTATTTTTTCATATTATATTCGTATCGTATAATTATGTTATGTCTAAAATTGCATGATATATTGACCAAATTCAAATAACTTTCAATTTTATAAAAGGTGTCTTATAAGAATAGAAATTATTATTTTTTTATATTATTATATTTACTATTCTTGCTTTTTTATCTTTCAAATTTATTACAAAATATTAATTTATATCCGATAATATTTTGAAGCGAAACGTAGGCATTATTTAGTACTAATAAAAATCAAAGAAAAATCAACTCATAATTTTTTTTTTAATATTTAAAGACTTGAAATTAGGGAAAATAGTAAGCTCTATATACCCGTAAATCAAGAGTTAGGTCTTTTCTTTGTAAACAGTAATAGAAAGGTAGCAAAATAAATTTGAATTCGAAAATTTATCTGAAAAATTTTAAATTTAAATTTGTTCAAATTTGATTTAATAAAAAAAAAAATTAAAGATTCAAATTTGAAAAAATCCAAGCCCAGATGGCTCAAGCCCGAAATGATTTGAGTCCTAAATAATCTAAACCTGAGACCGATCCATAAACCTGTAATAACTTGAATTTAATACTAAAATAAAAATAATCGAATTGTAAATAAATAAATTTTTTTTAACAAAAACTTTAATTATTAATTTTATTTTAATATCTTTTTTAATTTTTTAATCAAAACTTAAAATTTAATATATATATAAGGTAAAATAATAATTTTATCAAAAAATCAATTGTATTTTGTACTTGTAACTTGTAAGGATATTAAAATTATACAAGTATAAACAATTTAAATTGTATAAATAAATTACTAAAATGACTTCAAACATTTTTAAAAACTTAAATTTATGTCAAGATAAATATTAAATAAGATGGAAAAAAAAAGTGAACAAGCAAATTAATGGCCGTCATCAGTCGTAACAAAGTTGAAATCAACTTCATTCTACAAATTCAGATAGAACTATCAAATGTTTATAGCCAATAAAAATCAAATTTCTATCTAAAAAATCACAAGCCATGAATATGTCAACTAATCTATTCAGTAGGTTAAAAGATTTAGCAAGAGATCATGAAAACATCAATAATTTTGCCATGATAATTTTACAATGATCTTTTCTAGTACATCTAATCCCAATTTCATGAGAGATACAACCTTCTATTCAAAACAAATTTCAATTAGTTGATTTTGGTATAAGTTTTATGTTTTATATTTCTCTTGTCCAACATAGGATTTCAAGATGAATTAAATATTTACAAAATTTAATATATAATAAATCACTAAATCTTCATCTCTGTTCTATCTTTAGTTTTATCCAAAAGTAGATAAACAAACATATATATCGGAAACAAGATAAAAGGTAATTTGTTTGCTTCTAAAAATTGAAATCAAAAGGGAAAAAATTAATCTTTTCATTGTAACATAAAATAAAAAATGACGTAAAATCTTTTTGAACTGATCCTGAACCAGAGTTAGTCCGAACTCGAAAGAGCTCGAATCAAAAATGATCCGAACTCGAAAATACCTGAATCCAAAAAAATTTGAATTCGATATAACCCAAACTTGATATTATTCTAACTAAAAAAATGAAATCTAAAAAATACGAATTCAATATGACTCAAACTTAAAATAACCCGATCCAAACCAGCCAATTGTCATCTCTAAATAGTAATAAGTTAGAAGTTAAACGAAGAACGGAAACTATATGGATCAAGGCTAAAGCTTACAAAGAGGAAAAAAGAAAAATTAAAAGGCTTTAAGAATATTAATTAAAAAATCATTGTTCTTCCAACAGTACGTGGAGAAAACTATTCTGCTATGAATAAATTGGATAATTTTGGATATAATATAAAAATAATATAATAAATACGACACGTTTAAATACGATTAATATAATAAATTTAATATATTTATCGTATTTATATTTAAAATTTTGACATATTTAATAATTTATATTGTGTTTATTTTTACATGACTGACATAAAAAAATATAAAACTTTGCAAATATATAAATTACCAAATCTAAAATAATGATAGGATTTTGTTTTAGTTAATTAATTAAAAAAATCAAAGGTTAGAGAATAAGACAAATAATTTGGCACTAGTCTCATAACAGTAAAAAAGATGAGAGACTAAATAACAAATTTGTATTGAGGTTTAGTATATAGTAGATATCACCGGGTTAATTTTCTCCCCAAAATTTCGACCCAATGATGGCACTAAGTCGCGCACTTAGTCAGCCAACTCTCAAACACAACGGAAAGCAATCAACAATCAAACAAAGGCAACAAGTTTATGGGAAAGCTCCCAACCGTTTTATTGCTCGTCAATAACTCGGAATACAAAGTTTGCTGCAGGGATCACACAAGTAAGATCTCACTCATCTGCTGTGTCCTTTGCTTTACTCAACAAGTATTTATAGCTAAAAGACTTGGCCAACATCCCTGACCACTAAGACACGTTTTTAGGCAACAATTAGAGTCCTAGTTCGACTCGAAGTCTGACCACGATCTTGAAGTGTGCCTTAAGTTTCGGCCACAACTCCTCAACTTGCGCACCACGCCGCTTACGTGGGCCTTGGGCATGCTTGGTCCGAACATCACGCCCCTAGTCAGTTTCCCACTCGGACTTAACTTCCTCAAGCCAACATGTCTGCTGCGCACTACACGGACCACGTGCCCGAGTGCTAGCAACCCAGACTCCCACTCGGATCTGGACTAAGTCTTTCCCACGTTTTGCACCCAAGCCCGCATCTCGGCTGTACAATGGACCAATCACCTCGTCGCAACTTGGCCCGATCGTAGCCTGCCTGCGTCGACCCGCAACAAGGCCCGATGGCTGGCCTGCTTGTGTCGAGCCACAGCAAGGCCTGATGCTTGCGCATCTCAGGGTCTAACAAACCCACCCCGACCAGATGATTCCGATGCCCTCATCGGAAGAGTTTCTAAGTAATGTCCGATCTCATCTTCAAACTGCCAAAGGTCCACTTCCCTTTCCCAAGTCGCATCTTCCATGTTCTCGCCTTCCCAATGCACTAAGTAGTAATCCCGCCGATTTTTCCTACTAGCGCCTTCCCTCCGATGGTCTAAAATTCGAACCATTTTTTTCTCAAAGTGTTTTCGAACACTTGGAGGTGCCCGTCTGATCAACTGTCGTTCATTTACAGCATCCTCATGATAAGGCTTTAGGAAGCTAACATGGAAAGTTGGGTGAACTTTCATCCGTTCAGGCAATTTCAACCGATAAGCAACATTACCAACCCGCTTGATCACCTCGAAAGGACCATCATACCTTTGCACAAGGCCCTTATGGTAGCGTCTGTCAGTCACCTTCTTCCACATTTGAGGCGTCAGTTTCAATAGAACCTTGTCCCCGACCTGAAACTCTAGCGACCGCCGATGCATATCCACATACTTTTTCATCCGCCTTTGAGCTTTTTCTAAGCTCTCTCTTGCTTGGTCCATCAACTCTTGCCTTTCTCTAGCAAAGCGATAAGCAACCGGGCATTCTCCCTGAGACTTAGACTTGGCTACTTCCGACGGTGTCAACGGCTGCTGTCCCATAACCAACTCCGCTGGACTCAAACCCGTCGCAGATGACTTATGCAAATTATAACAAAACTGAGCTGCATCAAGTAAACTAACCCAGATCTTTTGGCTCGCCGTCACATAATGCCTCAAATATTCCTCCAGCAAAGCATTGATCCGCTCCGTCTGGCCATCAGTTTGCGGATGGTTTGCTGTGGAAAACTTCAATTCTGAACCCAACAACTTAAACAAGTAAGTCCAGAACTTACCCGTAAACTGAGCATCCCGATCACTGATCACATCCTTAGGCAACCCGAAAATCTTCACCACATTTTTCAGAAAGAGTTCCGCCGCTGCACTGGCGGTGCATGATTGTGGTGCTGCCATAAAGACTGCATACTTCGAAAAGCGATCGACCACTACCAAAATCGAACCCATGCCTCCGACCTCGGGCATTCCGGTTATAAAATCCATAGAAACAGACTCCCACTGTCTCTCCGGAATCGGAAGTGGTTGAAGAAGACCAGCTTGCTTCTTCCTCTCGGTCTTGTCCACTTGACAAGTAAAACATGTACGAACATACAACTCGATGTCTTCTTCCATCTTGGGCCAAAAGTAAGTTCGCGACAATAAGGCTATCATTCGCTCAACTCCCGGATGTCCAGCCCACTGAGGGTCATGCGTTTCCCGCAACAACTCCCTCATCAATGCCCCTCCCGCAGGAACATAGAGTCTGTTGCCCCGTGCATACAACAGGTCTTCCTCTAGCCAGTATCTGCGGACCAGCCCATCTCTGACTCTCTGTCTAAGCTGCCCATAATTCGTGTCCGCATCGGCCTGTTGCCTTATCCGATCTAAGAAATCCGACTGCACAATTGTTAAGGCGGCAACAAAGATTTTCACCTCTTTCCTACTCAAAGCATCAGCGACATGGTTCTGACTCCCTGGTCAATGAACCCAAGTAAAATCGAACTCAGCCAAAAATTCTTGCCAACGTGCTTGCTTGGGCGTCAACTTCTTCTGAGTTTTAAAGTAAGTGTTGGCCACATTATCGGTCACGACCACAAACTTAGTCCCCAGCAAGTAGTGTTTCCAGATTTCCAAGCAATGCACCACTGCCGTCATTTCCTTCTCATGAGCTGAGTACCGCTGCTCGGCTTCTTTCAGTTTTCTGCTTTCAAAAGCAATGGGGTGTCCCTCCTAGACCAGCACCCCACCAATGGCTCGGTCTGAAGCATCAGTGTGCACCTCAAAGGGTAGCTCGAAATCAGGCAATCTCAACACTGGTTCCGACGTCACTGCATGCTTAATCTTCTCAAATGCCTCTTGACAAACATCCGACCATTCCCAATATTTGTCTTTTTTTAACGAATCCGTGAGAGGCCCAGCCATCTTCGAATAGTCCTTAATAAACCGTCGATAATAATTGGCCAAACCAAGGAAAGATCTCAACTCAGTGACCTTGGTTGGTGCTGACCAATCTAAAATGGCTTTCACTTTCCTCTCATCCATCCGAATCCGGCCCTGACTTACTTTATGCCCCAAAAACATGATCTCTTGTTGGCAAAACTCGCATTTTTCCTTCTTCACGGATAAGGAGTTCTTCTTCAATGTTGAGAAAACCAATCGCAAATGCTCGATGTGTTCCCCAAGAGTCCGGCTGTACACCATAATATCGTCCAAGTAGACAACGACAAAATCGTCGAGGAACTCATAAAGCACATCATTCATCAAGTTGCAAAAAGTAGCAGGAGCGTTAGTTAAACCGAAAGGCATCACAAGAAATTCATACGAGCCATACCTAGTCATGCAAACTGTTTTTGACTCGTCACTCTCCGCAATCCGCACTTGCCAATACCCCGATCGCAAGTCCAACTTAGTGAAGTAAGTTGCTTTGGACAGCCTATCAAACAAGTCAGCAACATTCGGGACTGGGTACTTGTTCATAACCGTGACCTTGTTCAAGGCCCGATAGTCCACACACATCCGCAACGAACCATCGTGTTTTCTCTGAAATAAAACCGGGGCTCCGTAAGGGGCCTTAGATGGTTGGATGTAACCAACATCGAGCAATTCGTCTAGCTATTTTCTCAACTCAGCTAGTTCTGCAGGGGCCATCTGATAGGGGGCTCGTGCTGAGGGTCGAGTTCCTGGCTCCAACTCTATCCGATGGTCAATGGCACGCCTAGGCGGCAGTACCTTTGGCAACTCTGCGGGCATCACGTCCCTAAACTCATCCAGTACCTCCGTGACTGAATCCGGGACTTCCACCACTTGGTTCGGTTTTATCTCGACCAATGCAGCAATCATGGTGGTTTCTCCTCTTTTGACACCCGACTT
This sequence comes from Fremontodendron californicum, assembly GCA_030761205.1. Taxonomy (NCBI): domain Eukaryota; kingdom Viridiplantae; phylum Streptophyta; class Magnoliopsida; order Malvales; family Malvaceae; genus Fremontodendron; species Fremontodendron californicum. The sequence continues at coordinate 13,319,261 of JAULJL010000005.1, read as the reverse complement.
AAACTGAGAAGCACTCTGCATCAGTGGCTTCCCGATAACCTGCCTCTCAACAGGTATAAAACTCGGACTCTTCTCACTTGCAATCATGATGCCCCCAAGATGAGGCATAGCCAAAGCCTTGGCTTGGACAAAGAACTCGATTCCAAGAATCATGTCAAAATCATCTAAGGGCAAAGCCATAAATCGGCACTCTTCTTGCCAACTTCCCACCCGCAAAGTAGAAATAGCCGTCCCTTGGATACCTTGAGCCTTTGAGTTCACTGCCTTAACCTGACTTGCACTTTTGGTGACTTTCAAACCCAACTGATCAACCATCCTCAACGAAACAAAGTTGTTTGTGGCACTCGTGTCCAGCATAGCCCGCACAGCCTTGCCATTCACCCTGGCTGTCACATACATCAGTCCCTTCATCGGAACTTGTTGTTCCGTGGTCAATGCATTGAGTAACTGAATTGGGTTAAATCTCGGTGTGCTCTCACTGCAGCCACCGTCCTCAGCCGATTCATTAGCAACAAGGGCCGACAACCGGTCTCTTTTGGGACAATCTCGAAATCTATGAGGACCTGAACACAAAAAGCAATCAGATTTACCTTTGCTTTGGGGCGGATCCGAACCTTTCTGCTTAGGCAACTCCCCCTCTTTCTGTTTGTCTTTCCTCCAATCTTTCCCGGACTTTCCCTTCTTTCCCTCGTTTCCCTTCTTCTTTTCCGATGTTGAAGAAGAAGGATTAAGTTTAAAGTCTACCAAACTGTCCGCGATTGCGATGGCCTGAGGCAAATCCTTCATGTTTTGCCTCCTCAATTCAGCCTGTGCCCAAGGCTGAAGGCCCGAGAAGAAATTGAACAGCTTGTCGTCCTCCGACATATTCTTCACGTCCAACATCAAAGAACTGAATTCTTTGACATAATCTCGCACATACCCACTGTGCTTAAGCCGTTTCAAGGCTTCCCTTGCAACCCAGGCGGCATTCAAGGGCAGGAATTGGTCCCTCAATTCCTTTTTCGGTATTTCGAAAGTCTCAATCCGTGGTCTACCCGCGCAAGCATCATCATTGATCATGCTTCTCCACCACAACTTAGCATCGCCGGCGAGGTACATGCTCGTGATGGTGACTTGTTCCCTCTCTGCAACCCGAGCAGCCTGAAAATACTGCTCCATGTCCCACAAGAAATTCTCAAGTGCCTTAGCATTCCGACTACCATCAAACGCCTTCGGCTCCGGGACTCGGAGTTTTGTTTTCTCACCACCATCGCTACTGCCTTGGCCCACAACAGCTCTCTTCAGCAAGAAAATATCTTGCTCAAGAGCACAGAACCGTTCCTCCGCCTGGTCTGCAACTCTAAGTAACTGATTGAGAATGTCGTTATACCGAGCAACAGCATCCGACTGATTATCCAGAACAAGTTGCGACAACTCTTTCATTCGTTCTGCATGCAACTCGCCTTGTTCTGCCAATGATCCTGCATCATGGGCTGGCGCTCCAACCAGTCCCTCGAGCACACTCACGCGCTCGTTCAACTCTCTAGCCGCCATTGATCTTGATCTTTTCCGACAACGAAGCTCTGATACCAACTTATCACCGGGTTAATTTTCTCCCCAAAATTTCGACCCAATGATGGCACTAAGTCGCGCACTTAGTCAGCCAACTCTCAAACACAACGGAAAGCAATCAACAATCAAACAAAGGCAACAAGTTTACGGGAAAGCTCCCAACCGTTTTATTGCTCGTCAATAACTCGGAATACAAAGTTTGCTGCAGGGATCACACAAGTCAGATCTCACTCATCTGTTGTGTCCTCTGCTTTACTCAACAAGTATTTATAGCTAAAAGACTTGGCCAACATCCCTGACCACTAAGACACGTTTTTAGGCAACAGTTAGAGTCCTAGTTCGACTCGAAGTCTGACCACGATCTTGAAGTGTGCCTTAAGTTTCGGCCACAACTCCTCAACTTGCGCACCACGTCGCTTACGTGGGCCTTGGGCATCCTTGGTCCGAACATCACGCCCCTAGTCAGTTTCCCACTCGGACTTAACTTCATCAAGCCAACATGTCTGCTGCGCACTTCACGGACCACGTGCCCGAGTGCTAGCAACCCAGACTCCCACTCGGATCTGGACTAAGTCTTTCCCACGTTTTGCACCCAAGCCCGCATCTCGGTTGTGCAATGGACCAATCACCTCGTCGCAACTTGGCCCGATCGTAGCCTGCCTGCGTCGACCCGCAGCAAGGCCCGATGGCTGGCCTGCTTGTGTCGAGCCACAGCAAGGCCTGATGCTTGCGCATCTCAGGGTCTAACAAGACCTGCTCATGGATCGGGTTACTCGCTCAAACCAGAAGTCAGCCCGATATTTGAGAAGGCTTGAAGAAAAATATTAGGTTCGAAAAAAAGACCTGGACAAAATTTTAGACCCATTTTCTAAACGGGCCAGGCCTTGGGCAAAAAATTTTAAGCCCGGCCTGGCCCGAATACTATTATATAATAATAAATATATTTTATATTTAATAATAATAAGTATTTTAATTTATAAATTTATATAATTACTATATTACCCTTAAACTTTAACCAGTAAAAAAACACAAACAGAGCCCAAACCTTTACTCCCTTTACCCTATCAAACCCTAAATTCCCCTACCTCTCGGCTTTCAATCTCACCTTTACCACCTACCTCTCAATCTCACCAGTCTCTTTCCCTTTTGTCGTGAACCGCAGACTTATTCTTGAACTTCTATTTCTCTCAAATTAAACGCAAAACAAAGAAACATAGAAAGGTAATAGGAAAAATATTGAAAGGACTTTACAGAGAAAATGGGGGATTGCAGATCATTGGGTTTCTTACTGGGACTGCCTTTTTACCCTTGTTGCACTGGTTTTGTCTGTCGTTGGTGCGATTAACTGGGTTCTTGGGTAAGTCTTCTTTCATTTATTAATTCTTTTATGTCTTTTCTTTGCAATAATCTGCGAACTCCCTTTATATTTACAAGTTTTATGCACTGTCGTTTCTTTTCTTTGATATCTGTATAAAGGATGGATCATGGATGGCTAAGTTTTGGTTTTAGGGAGAGTAGATGATCATATTGATCAAGAGTCAAATACCGTAAAAAAAAAAAAATGGTTTTCTTTTTGCTTGCTTTAATTCTGAGTGATAACGTGTTTAATTTTAACGTTATGGGATTCAATATTCTTGGTAATGGCAGAACCATATTAAGTTGCCTGTGCCCATGCTGTATTTGCTGTGTTGGACTTCCTAATTTGGACGGGCCGAGTCAGGCCTGGGAATCATTTTAATAATATGGGCTGGGTCTGGTCACAAAAATATACCCATATTTCGGGCCGGGCTGGATCTGAACAGGCACAAATACTTTTGGTATTTTGTTTGAGCCCAACTCGAACTCGACCCGACCCGGTCTATGAGCAAATCTAGTATATAGTGTAATATAATATGAAAATTTATGATGCATGACAACTAACAATTTCCAACTTTACAAGCTTCTTCTAAAAAGCATAGGGTACGACTTTCTTTAGGAGGTTAAAGTATTTAGGTAATTTTTGTACTATAGTTTAAAATGTATTTTAATTTTTATACTATAGAAGTGAGTAATTTAATCTTTGTATGTTTGAAATTGGTGCAAAGAAGTAAAATTGGTATAAGTGTTAATGGAAAACCGTCTAAATGCTGACGTAGACACGTGAAACTGACAGAATAGATGACTTAGAAAAAAATGATGATGTGTCAAATTTTTTTGCTTAGGGGGAATTTAAAAACTGACATAATAGATGACTTCGAAAAAAATGATGACATGTTTTTACGGATAAGGGAGGGATTTGGATAAATTTTTTTTTTATTTATGTTTTCCTAAATTTGACACATCATATATTTTTTTTCCAAGTCATCTTTTTTTTTTTTTTAGTTTCATATGTTCATGTCAGCATTTAAAAGGTTTTCTATTAACAATGTTACTAATTTTACTTCTTTACACAAATTTCAAACGTACAAGGATTAAATTATTCACTTTTATAGTACAGGAATTAAAATACACTTTTAACTATAGTACAAGGGCTGTTTAAGTACTTTAACCACTGCCGAATGAAAATGAAGATATGGTACGTATAATTTGTTCATTAATTATTATCATTGATGGTGTAATTTGGTGTTTTTATTTTACTTTACATTCCATTTTATAAGAAGGAAGAGTGAAAAAATGTAATCCAAAAACTAAATTACAAAATAGCAAATGTAACTATGAATCTCAATCGTTATCTTTAAATTAAAAATTTTCCACATCTTTTTCAAATAAAAGTATAAAACCTTAGGGTTAAATTACATTGCTCAAAATATATAACAGTATCAATGGAAAAGCATCGGAATTTGGAAGTCAGCAAATTGTCAAATTTGCTACCAAGTAGTATGAGATTGTCAAATTTACAATATTGCGATTACAGATGGCAAAAATAATCCGAATTTAAAAATTGGTTTCAAAAAATTTGAATATGGATTCATCATAACTCATTTGATAAAAAAAAGTTAAAGATTCATATGTAAGACAACTCTGGCTTGAGACCAAAATGATTTGAACTCGAAATGATTTGAACTCGAAATGATCTGAACTTGAAATAGCCTAAACTCGAAACGATCTGAACCCGAGATTGACCCAATCATAAATCCGTAATAACCCGATTTTAATAATAAAAATAAGAATGATCAAATTGTAATTAAATAATTTTTTATAAAACAAAAAATTTTAATTATCAATTTTATTCTAATCTCTTTTTTACTTTTTTTAATCGAAAGTTAAAATTTAATATAAACTAGAATTCTCCCCCCTCTGCTAGGGTTTTTTTTAATATTTATAAATTTTTAATTAAATTAATAATGACAAATAAATTTAAGTTTAATCATATTAAACAATTATCATTTATTTAAATAGTTTTTATGTTTTAATATTTTAAATAAATGAATTTTGAGTTAAAATCAAATCATTATGATAAACTATGCAAAATATGCCATGAATTGAAACACGATACAAACACACAAGTTTTCTTTAAATTGAACCACAATGACAAATTATGCAAAATATGAAATGAACTGAGACATAACACGAACACAATATAGAAAAATAATTAAAACACAAGAAGAAAAGTAACATGAACACGACAGAAAACACGAACGTGTCAAAATATACATAAAACGAATTATTAACGTATAAAAATTTATATTAATTTATAATAATTTAAACACAAAAAAATAACACGACGAATACACAAATTTTTTTTTTCTCTTTCTTATTTTTTTCCCTTTTTTCTTTATATGAAATCTTAAAAGTATTTTTGACAAATAAAATAATTTCTTTCCTATCCTAAAAAGGACATGTGTCATGTACCTAAGGGACCTTGTAGTCAAATTTAAATATATTTTAGATATATAAGGTAAAATACTAATTTTATCAAAAAGTCAACTGTATTTTGTACTTGTATTTGTAAGGATATTGAAACTATATGGGTATAAAATAATTTGAATTGTAGAAATAAATCAATAAAATCACTTCAAACATTTTAAAAAACTTAAATTTATGTTAAGTTAATATTAAATATGATGAAAAGAGAAGTGAACAATTAAATGAATGGACGCTGTCAATCGTGACAAAATTGAAATTGACTTTATTGTATTAATTCAGATAGGATTATCTAATGTAGACAGCCAACAAAAACCTAAATTATTTCTTACAAATAACATGCCATGAAAATGCTAGCTAATCTATTAGCAAACTAAAATGTTTAGCAAGAGATCTAGGGAACATCAATAAAATTTTCATGATTTTACAATTCCCCTTTCTAGTATAGTTAATCTTAATTTTATTAGATATAAACTTTCTACACGAAACAAAATTCAATTAGTTGATTTTGACATAAGTTTTATATTTTATATTTCTCTTGTGCAATATAGGATTCCAAGATAAATTAAATATTTACAAATTTGATATATAATAAATCATGAAACCTTCATCTTTGTTCTATTTTTAGTTTTATCTAAACATATATAAATAAACATACAGATCAAAAACAAGATAAAATATAACTTGCTTGTTTCTAAAAATTCAAATCAAAGAAAAAAAAAAAGACATTTACACTGTAACATAAAATCAACAATAATGTAAGACTTGCTCGAACCCGAATCTGAACTTGAAAGAATCCAAATCGAAAATGATCAAATCCAAAAAAAATCGAATCCAATATGATTCAAATATAAAATATTTAAATTCAATACGACCTAAACTCAAAATAACCTAACTCAAACGCGCCGAGTTTCCACCTCTAGTTGCAGCGGAGCAGAAAATATATGGATCAAGGCCCAGCAAAAGCTTAAAAAGAGGGGTTCGGGGGAAGTTAAAAGGCGTTAAGAATTAAAAAAATAAAATAATTGTTCTCCAAACAATACATACGTGAGAGAAAAGTATTGTGCTAAGAATAGTGATAGGATTTGGTTTTAGTTAATTAAAAAAAAATCAAGTTATAAATGAAGACAAATATTTGGAAAACTGTAGAAAGGTGAGAGAATGAATAGTAAATTTATATTCAGTTTATTGTTAGTATAATGTGAAAAATTATCATGCATGACAACTAACAATTCCCAAAAGTACAAGCTTCTCCTAAAAAAAATATGTTTTTGAATGTAAATGAAGGTATGGTTAGATTTGGTAATTTTGGACATAAAAAAATAATTACAAAAATAAAAAATATAATATGATTTGAAAAAAAAAATAATATTAGACACAACATGAATAAACGAACGTATCAAAATCTATATAATACGAATTATTAACGTGTTAAAATTTATATAAATATATAATATTTTTAAACACGATTATGATACGTAAAAATAATATTAATAAGATATAAATACACGAATTATAATGTCTAGATATGGTTCATTGATCATGTAATTTGGTTTTTTGTTTTGCTTTACATTATAAGAACGATGGATAGAAGGGAAAAAAAAAAAGGAGGAAAACAAATTTCAATCCAAAAATTGAATTACAAATAAACATGTTCAAGGATCGAACGGTTACCCGTCCGGCTCGACAGGTCTGCCGTATTGGTCGGGCTTGGACAAACATTTGTTTAATTCGGGTCGGCTCGCCATGAATTACTATTTATTAATAAAAAAAAATATTTTTTTTAAATTTAATTAATAAATATATAAAATAATTTTTTTAATATTTTTTAAACAATGATTCGGATTTATGGGCCAGTCTAGATCGGACTTGGATAAAAAATGTGAAAAAAATTCGAGCCGCGTGACCCGACCCATAAACATGTCTAATTACAAAATACTAAATGTAATTATAAGTCTCTATCATTATCATTAGATTAAAAAAAAAAAAATTCATCATTATCTAATACCATAGGGCTAAATTAAATTACTCAACCTATATAACATAATCAATAGAAAAGCATTGGAAGTCCGCAAATTGTCAAATTTTGCTGCCAAGTTATAAGCAGTTAGCAAGTAAGTATGTTATATATTACTATAATCTTTCCCAAGATTTACATTATTGCGATCTTATTGCCACCGTATACATATGTAATATTGAAAAGTGAGAAAGTGTGGGGTAAATCAAGGAAAATAGGGTTGATGGGCACAATTTCAAGCCCTCTTAAACATAACCTTAAAGGGCACATCACTAAGAGCCAGACGCCTGATTCCACCATCAATAAAAACACCCAAATCGCCACATACAGGTCTGCAGATATCGCACACCCCCGGGCAGAAAACAAGCTTGTAGTCATCTTCAAAATTTTCGATTTTAAACCAGTTGCTGAGAGTTTCACGCCCGGGGTTACCTTCAACTCCACCGGTTGTCACAACCAGTTTTTGTGTCGATTCATCGTTGTCAAGTTTCCAGACAGTGGATTGGACACAAATTGTAGCAGCAGAAAACTTGACGTTTAGATCTGTGGATACACGTACAACACCTTTCTTAACGTTCACAGGCGAAAATGTTAATGGGAGACCGTTTGACACCTCCTGCTGCTCTTGAACAACATCAAGTGGGCAGGTCTCGTTGCCAGTGCTGGCTAGAGTTAGGCCACCACCTCTACCGCGGATAACCGGCAAAATGTAGTAATCAATGCCTGTTCGGAGCTCTTGACCTGAGATGTCAAGCACTGGGTCAAGTTCATCACTGGCTATTGTTGAGCCAAAGAGAAGGAAAGAAAGTGCTAAAAATAATGCAGTCTTCATTGTGTTCGTGATATCTTGCTTCTGTTTGTGCCTTGATATTCCATAACCACAACATATTTATAGAGCTAGAGGGAGCTGGTAGATAATTCAGAGGCGTAATTAAAGATATTTAAGGAGTCGTGCGGCAAGATAGAGCTGCCCTTTTTGACCAAACTCTTGAAGCTATTCAAACTCAACATAAAGTTGGATGATGGATCTCAGGTCAACTGAAAACCATTTTTTATTTTGTTTCAATTGCAGCACAAAAGAGGCCCTTGTACTTTGTACAAACATTAAGCTCGAATTTTTTTTTTTTTTTTTTAAATAAGAAAATAAAAACTGTAAAAAGTGGCAACAGGGGATAAACCCCCAAGTTAAGCAAGATGTAGGATTAATTTGCTATGGTATTGAATTTTCTATTAGGGGGCTGAGTCTTTCAATACAGCTTGAATAATCAAATACACAAAACGTGGGCTTATCTAGAACCTGCTCATTGGCGTTCCAGGATGATGAGAGCCAAACAAGGCAACCTTTCAAACTTCTTATCATTACGTGATGATAATTTGTTGCTTGCAGCTAAGATCAGGAGACTAAAAACTTTAGAAAGTCATGGGTATTGGCCATGTTCACAAATAAAGTTACCAACTAATTACGGATGTATTTTTTTTTCATTATCAAACTGTCTATGAAGAAGTCGTGGTCATGTCGGTAGACTTAGATTTTCGCTTAATCAAATACTTTGTGAAATGTTGAAAGTCATAACCCCTTATCCTATATGTATGATATCATGAATGCATTGTTCTCATTGTAATAACTACGATGAAAATGGTAGCAATTATCCAGATTAGGTCTCAAGGCATGTATGAGAAGTGCACGCCAACAAATAATATTAAATTTGACTTTCGGTATAAACAAATACCTTCCTAATATAAAATTTTTTGGTCCAAATTCAACATGAATGCCAAATTTCCCATCATTAATCTCCTATTAAGGCTAATTGGCTAGCATGGATTTGGGAGTTTGAAGGGAAAAGGGGGGTTAACAATGTATTTGGGAGATTGAAAGGAAAAGAAGGGAAGATTAGAGGGGTATGTATAGCTATGTTACCCTAACTCTATAAAAAAAAAAATTTAAAAATTAAATATATCCATATCGAACAACTCATATTCGACACTCACCTTTAAATTTGGGTAACATAAATAGATACTTTTGAGGAACCAACCCTCATTTTGCATTGTTTAGGAAAGAAAATAAAAACAAATTAAGAAGATATTTTATGTGTCATCACCATTGTACCTAATTTGAAACCATTATTGAAATTTATGTTCAGGAATTTAAATTGAGGTTGAGTACGCGTTTTTTATTGTATCACGTTTATCGCGATTGCGGATATAATGGATGTTATCGCAGTTGCGGATGTAATGAATGTTATCGCTATCATTACGGTCATTGCGATCGTTTTTTTTTTTTTGTGCATAACTTATAGTAAGATATAGTAATTATAATTATAATTATAATCATAAAAATTCTTTTTTAATAATTTGAAAATAGTTTATGACACTCTATGATAGTTTATTTATAAAACAAAAAAAATATTCATAAGTTATAAATTGAATCTATATACATGTAATTCACGGTATTGAGTTTAACTGTTACGAACCGCTAACTATTTACATCCCAACTATGATGAATATCGACAGCAAACAAAGCTGAAATTATAAAATAATGACTATAATATCGCGATGCGTCCGCTATTTAAATCATGTCTATGTTTAGAGGAAAATAGAAAATTGAAAAGAAATTTGCATATCAAAATTTTGAAATATGTCGACACGTTTATTGACTAAGAAGAGTAAATAGAATGTTGGTCAATTTTTATATGCTATAGATTCGTTTAATGGCTTATTTCTGTTCGTGATATACCTTTATGTTTTAATTACTGTGGGCTTAGATTGACAATATATATATTAGGATGATATTCCCGTTACCTTGTGGATTGATTTTATTAAATAATATATCCATTAGTAAATGAAGGTACTTGACCTGATTTCAAGAGAAAAAATATAAAGAATAAAGAATAAAAAGAAAATATATTACAATTTAATATTTAGTATCCTTAATACTAATAATACTAATATAATAATTCTATATTAATTATAAAAACTAAATATGCAAAAAATATTTATTTATAAAATATATAATAAAAATGTATTTAGAAGTCTTAATTTTTAAAAATATAAATAAAAAGTATATTACAATTTAGTATTAAGTATCCTTAATATTAATATAATAATTTTATGTTAATAAAAATTAAATATGTAAGAATTATTTATTTTCATTAATTTTTTAAATTATTGTTTACTACATTGATTAAATAATTATAGCAATGAAAATATATACATAATAATTAGAAATCAAATAAACAAATAAAATAATTAAAATTTTATTTTATTTTTTGTTTTTAAAAAAATAAGCAAAAAGCAAAAAATAAAATAAAATTTGAAGACATAATTGGATGACATTTATCATATTAATATAATAATTTTAAGTTAATTCTAAAAATTAAATATTTAACAATTATTTATTTTCATTAATTTTTTAATTATTGTTAACTAAATTGATTATATAATTATAAAAATAAAATATATATATACATAATAATTAGAAAGCAAATAAAAAAATAAAATAATTGCTTTTTATATTTTAATTTTTTTTTAAAAAGAAAAATAAAAAGAATTGAATTTTTTAAAAATAAGCAAAATAAAAAAATTTAAAATATTGAAGAGCTAATTGGATGACAAATGTCATCCAATTAGATTCAAGGGATTAATTTAATATATATTTAAAAAAAAAAAGCAAAATTAACCCAAAAAAAATTTGAATTTTTTAAAAATAAGCAAAATAACAAACAAAAAAAAAAACAAAAATTGAAGGCCTGTCATCTAATTAGATTCAATTCAAGGGATTAATTTAATATATTGTATATAGATGTTTTAAGTTCATAAACTTGTATTTTTTATGTTTGATGTATAAGAATTGTGGCATAATTTTGGGATTTATCGTTGGCAGAATATTGTTTATTTTAACATTAGAATGTTGGAAACTAGTTGATACTTCATATATGGTATATTTCTTTTTAGTTGGTGCTTAAATGTTCTAACACAATATTATTCTGGTATTATTTTAGTATAATAGATTGATATCATTACTTAATAATTATGTATGTTACTTTCATTTTTATTTTATTTTTTTACATTTTAAATATGTGTAGTTATATAGGGAAGTACCTTATAACAGATTCAGATATTATCTATTTTATTTCAAAGGACAATTTAATAAAAAATGTTATTAAGAATTTTATGTGTGGTAAACCAAATATATGAATCTTATATGCAAGCCAGCTGAACCAAACGTATTCATGATATATTACTAAAAAGTTATCTTGGTAATCTTGTAAAAAAAAAAAAATCCTATAGCCAAACGTAATGCAGGATTTTCTGAACCAAACACCCTTAAATAATGGGTGTTACTTACTTCACCGTACTCCGTCGTTCCCTCTGGAATGATGGACACAAAAAAAGCCACAAATCAAACACTTAATTAAAGGGCTAAAACAGTAAATCCATAATAAGTTAAAAAACATAAGGTAGAGGCGGACTGTTAGCAAAGGGTTTTTTCTTAAATAATTAACAAACCAATCAAGTAAGCAAGTTGTACGGTCGCAGCCTTTAAAACTTGTGGTAGATTAAAAGTAGAGGTGATAAAATAAACTCGAATCCGAAAAGTCGTCCAAAAAATCCGAATTTGAATTCGTCCAAATTCGATTTAATCAAAAAGTCAAAAATCAGAATTTGAAAAAACCCGAACTTGAAATGACCTGGACCTAAAAAAACCCGAACCTGAAAATACTTGAGCCCGAGACCGACCCGAATCTTAACCCGAATTTAATACTAAAAATAAAAATTATCAGATTGTAATTAAATAATTTTTTTATAAAGTAAGAACTTTATTTATCAATTTTATTCTAATCTCTTTTTTAATAATTTAATTAGAAATTAAAAATTAATTTATATTTTATATATATGATAAAATAATAATTTTATCAAAAATAAAATTATATTTTGTACTTATAACTTTAACGTCTCATAGCTTAATGAATCCACTATCTAAAGATTCTAAACTCATAAAAATTTTAGAGATGTGAATTTATTTTGACATAAAATCTTACTTGTCCTTTGTTTATGTTATTTTAAGAGCACCCTTATAATAGTATAATAATGTTTTTTATATATTAAAATTAATTAACAGCAATTCATTCATTTTAACTTATCTCTAGTATAATAGTATTTCTTATATTAAAAAATAGATAAAAACTACTTTTTAAAAAAATGTGTTGCTCTTTGCAACATATATATAGTTTTTTTAAGCACATTATTAAATTAAAAATCATCAAATATTGATTTATAAAAGTATTATGTCTTTTTAGAATTTAAAAGTATTTAACATAATTAGTTAATTTAATTTTGTAATTAATTTATTATTTATTTTATTTTGGATAAGTATTTTTTAAATTATTATTATTTTATTACACTTGATATAATTTAAGATATAATTTAGTTTTAGTAACATATCATATCAAAATTCAAGATTGGTTCACTTGATAATATCCTTATTAATAAAAGTTGAATGTTAGGTTCGATATCTTACATAAGCATAAATTTTTTACATTTTACAAATATATAAACGGATAGTTGAATGTCAGAGTTCATCCCTAAAAGTACAAGTATATAAACGGATAGTTGAATGTCAGGATTTGTCCCTAAAAGTCTTTTATTTTGTAGTGAATATAAATTATAATGTATTTACATGTTGAAATTTGAGTTCATCAAATCAATGATTTTAAATATTAATATGATTAATTTATAATATATCATATTTTTTTATAATAAATTATTTTAAAATTTTATTTTATATAAAAAATAGTTTTATATTCTTTTGATGCAAACAAATATTGATTTTAATAAATAAATAAAATTAAAAATATTATATTATATTATAATAAAAGGTTACTTTTAAAAATAATAATAATATATTTAATAAAAATAAATATTTAAATTACATAAAAATGATTACATCTAACATAAAATAAAAATGATGTAAAATATACTCGAACCGAACCTGAACCCTAGTGGGCCCAAACCAGAAAAGATCCGAACTCGAATGGGCCCGAACCTGAATAAACCCGAACCTGCCCAATTGCCACCTGATTAAGAAGGATTCGAATTTTTCTTTTTTTTTTTTTTTTTTTTTTTTGAGAAAGAGAATGATAGGTTGTATCATCAAAAAAAATTTTATGAGCATGAGCTTAAACTCTGTTGATTCATGTAGTTTATCTCTTGCCTATTTTTTGTATTTGAGTATTACTTATATATCCTATTAAACTTTCTACTTTACAAGCTAGCTTTTGAGGTTGGGTTTAAGTTTTTTTTAACTTGGTATCATAACTCGAGTTCAAATCCTGATAACTGCTTTTCCCTTTAATATTTCTTCATCTAGTGTCTTATTACCTATTGGACTTTGCGTTGCTGCTCTAAATCTTCTTTAGTTTGAATATTTCTTCAACACTTGAGTGTCCATTAATCATTTATCTGACTTACCTGTGAGAAACGTGTTGGAAATTAAGTATAATAGTTGTGTCATTTTCTATAAGTTTAAATTTAAACTTTTATGATAATTGATCATATAATTTAACATATTGATTTACTAAAGAGTTGAGGCAAAATCATTTGCAACCTCTCTAACCATAGAACTTATTGGAGAATTCTACCACATTGTAGTTTTTAGCATCAACAATTTGCATGCAATTTACTATATTTTTAAGTATTCAACTTTGTTATGATTATTAGCCAAACGTTTATATATTAAAAAATATTTTTTTGATGGTAAATTTAAAAAATAAGTATATATAATGAAGAAACCAAATGATTTATGTTAATAAAAAGCAAGTAAAAACTAGAATAATTTTTTTTACAAGTACATAAGATTAAGCAAAGAGTTCGAAAAACACTAAACAATGAGTAAAGGATCAATTTCCGTATTTTTGCAGGTTGATGCGCAGTAAGCTACAAGCTTTTGTTCTTTGGTTAGAGTTATGAACATTCATTAATTAGAACAGTAAAAATGAGTAAATTCATGAGAATTAATTATTAAAACAGTTGTTATCATCACATGACATTGCAGTAAGCATGAACATTGTCATCACTAAAGAGATGGACAGTTTGATCAGGAACAGTTGAGTAAGCTTGGTCTGGGAAGTATCCATGCACGCCTTCGTTATAGCCATGCCTGTAATAGTTATAAGAGGATGCATATGTCGATTCGTCCAAATACTGGGAAGCATAAGGATAGTATTCACTGTCATATGGAAATGGCCATAACTCTGCTTTCCTTCCGGTTCTCCTCACTACTTTTAGCACTTTCCTCTCGTCCACATATCCTGTCACTGTTACCTTCTGCCGATCCATGTCGATTTCCAAGCTGTCTACCCCTGCATGTATAAACTATTATGTTACACTGACTCTTCATTTTTCTTTAAGTATATATCACGCATCCAACAGATATGGATTGGAGGTTTGATTCTTCAAACATTAGAAAAAACTTAGAAAAATGGAACGTATGGGTATGTATCAGACATGTATTTATATTCGACATTTATCAGAGTCTGGGAAACAGATGAAAATGCATACAAGAAATACATTAAAAGAAAAGAATGAACTCTTGCCATCTATTTTTGAGATTGCTCTTCGTATCCTCTTTTCGCATCCTTCACAATCCATATGTACCGAAAGTTCAACAATCTATATATAAAAAGAAACGAAAAGGAAAGGAAAGACAATGAAAATCTGGAAATGATCAATATAGAAGCAGAGCTTTAATTTGAACAAAGATTATCTGCCAGAGCATGCACTTACAGACATGGCATTGGAAAATTTTGTCTTTCCATTGAACCAACCTAACATTTTATTACACTACTCTTAACAAACGTCAAGCCTTCTCTATTTTTCCTCCCTTGAGACTTTATCCTTGAAATATCTTTCTCTTAAAGCTACCCTTCATGTTTCTTGTGCTGGCACATAATTTTAGTAGTGAACATGGCTTGCCTGTGAAGCTAAATACAGCTGCCTAATGTCCATTTTTTTTTGCAAGACATTATCAGCTGTGTTGTTAAATTTTTGGTTGATTTTTAGCCCTCCATTTCTTCTTTTTTCTTTCTTTTTTTTTTTTACAATATTTGAATGGTTTGTTCACATCTACAGAATACTGGCAGAATTTAACTTAATTTAGTGGATAAAAGAAAAAGAATATCAACATGGCCATTGGCCTATAAGTTGAAACTGATAGCGATTGGAATCGATCCTGGGTTTGATTCTTTCTTCTTTTTGGCTGATTTTTTTGTTTCCAAACAAACACATGCTAAACTAAAAACTAGAAAAATAAAAGCATGCATTCTCGGTTAAAAGATGGAGAATAATAAATTTATTCTCTTGCAAAAATGTAATAAAATACAGTCAAACAAAATGGATGCCATGGTCCCGAGTTATATCTTCTAAAATATGACATATTTAATTAACACGAAAATAATGTAATAAACACGACATGACATATTTAAACACGATTAACAAGACATATAAATACACGTATCATATTTGTGTTTAAAATTTTAACACATTTAATCATTTTTGTTTTGTTTATATTTACACGGTTGAGAAAAAAAAATGTGACACGCATATATTGATTACCAAATCTAATTTCTTTATGCTTGAAACAGAACTAAAAGAATTATAATATCCATCCAAAGAGAAACTAAAAAAAAAAAAAAAAACCCATAAAAAATTGCTTATATACCTAAATATACATATATATTATATACTATTCAAAATGTCCAACCAAGAATAGAAGAAATTGAACAGCCAAATTTCGGCAAATGAAGCAAACAAAAGAGTGTAAGAATCAACTACAATATCTTATTATGCAATCCAACAAATGACTTGAATAATTTCTAACCGGTTTATTTGTTTTTTCAGCTTCGTGTTCGTTTTGGTCTTAATACACCTTGCTGTCTTTTAGATGTACAGATTTTCGTATTTGTGCAAGAATTCTTCAAAAATAAAAATAAAGCAAGTTGAGGGGCTAAATGGCTGCAAAGAATATTACAAGAAGAAAGCAATGGTTAGATGTAGGTTTGGGGGAAAACAGAATGTTGAGTAGCTATCTCAACTGTCCTTATTAGAGCATATGCTGTGCTATTATGGCGATTGACGTGCAGCAGCTTTCTCACCACTTCCGCCATTAATCCACCCAACTAGCTACTGTTCCATCAGTCCATCCGCACTGCAGCAAATTACATTGTAGTTGGCAGTTGCACAACCATCCCCACTCCTGTTGCTGCTTCACCCTTCTGTTTCTGCCAAAAAGTTTGCTTATCTCTGTAGCTTTAGTAGAAGATGGAAGATGCCATTACATAGCTTAGCTCCTAAAAATCACATCCTTTACAATTGATAGGATACAATACTTTGTTTACTGGATGGTTGAAGGGGTTAAATCTATGTTACACGGACTCTTCATTTTTCCTAAAATACCAGTGTCCGATACATATTCAGACATGGATATGATTCTCCAAAGATATGAAAAAAACTTTTAAAAAAAATTTAGCATACCCTTATCGGACACATACCCGTATCCGACACTCACTCCCGGGTAACATAGGTTAAAATACCAGCAATGTTTAAGAATGTTGAATGATGTTCATGCGAATTCTGTACACTCTCAATTTAGAAATGGTCAAATTTCTAGTGTTTCAAAATTATAGTAAAAAAAACAAAAAAGTGTAGAAAGTTGAAATATCTTTTCTATGGTTGTCATTACAGCCAAACCTAAGAACTATTCCTGCAATACCAAATGCAGAAAATGTTGGGGCAGGGAGGGGAGGCACCTATGTTACCCAAATTCAGGGGTGAATATCAGATGCGGATATAAGTCCAACACGGACATATTCAATCTTTTTGTTTTTTTTTTTTTTTTATTTAAGTTTTTTCGTATATTTGGAAGGTCATATCCTCATACTCATGTCCGAATATGTGTCGAACACGGGTACTTTAGAAAAAAATGAAGAGTCCGGATAACATAGCGCTGCACTATAGAGGCAGCTCAGCATATGATTCAAAGCCTTTATATATATTTCAACACAAAAGAGGTACATTATCTCAGCAGGTCATATTCTAACAGAACGACGTATATGACAACCTATGACGATCATTTTCTCGAGAATATTTACAAACAGAACTTATTCACATAAAAGTTTAGAAAAGTGAAAGAAAAAAATTCAAAGAACCTCCAATGACACAACATTGATAGCAAGATAGTGATGATTCTGCACCTAGAACTATCAGCCACACACTATTCTGATAGATGGTTGAGCAGTAATAGTTGGCTACAAAAGAACAGCTTTATCTCTTTGAAGCCAACGTCAGCTGTTACATTCTAATTCACAGAGTCTGGTTAAGGCAAGGAAATGTCAACATATAAACCATAGAGGATGATGTGATAGGAGCATTTATGCCTAACATATTTGGGCTGCTGATATAGGAAAAAGAAATTAACATGCTATATTTTAAAGCCTTAAAAGGAGTATAAGGAACAAAATAATAGTACAATTCCATGAAAATCAGAACATATCTCTCGGGTATATTATTGTACCAAGCATGCATGAAATGACATTGATATTCAAAATGATTCTCTGCTAGATTAATACACAGAGAACAGGCAAGCAACGATGAAAGAGCACATATTCTCATCCTGCATTCATATACTACCTCCATCTCCATCCTACATATAAATATAGCTTGTTTAGGTAGCTTAATACACAGCAGGGCAACAATGCAGGAGTACATACTACCTCTGTATGCACATGCAGATTATATTTATCCAAAAGCCACATTGAGTTGTTAGAACTTATATAAGAAAGTCCCACATCGGTGGGAGCAACGAAGGAGTTCCTCCTTGAAGGCTATATAAAGAGCCTTAAGGAGAAGTATTAAAACCATCCCAAGAATTATCTCTTCCTCTCTTGTATACTTTCTTATATTCTTTGTGAGGTTGTTCTCTCCTAGTATTTAGAGAGAGGTGTTGTAATATTTTCTCATAGTGAAATTCTTCTAGTCTTGCCCCGTGGTTTTTCCCTTTATTCATTGAGGGTTTTCCACGTTAAATTTTGTGTGTTCAGTTCCTATTTTCTCATCTCTTATTTTAGTTGTGAGACACTATTCCGTCGCTCTGGTACCTAGCAGTGGTATCAGAGCCATTGGTTCGTGGTCCTTATTCCGCTGCAGTGAAAGTGTTGGTTCTTAGTATGCTCTGTGGTTGCAGTATTGTCTGATCTTCCACATCAGAAAAGAATTATTCTTGTTGCTGGAAATAAAGTGTGGTAGTGTGAAAGTGTCTAGGGAAGTTCTGGCTAGGAAAGACTTGGTATTTAAGTGTGTCTATCAGTGACCCACCTCTCTTTCCTGGGAACCTACCTGGTGCACTATTCACGGGCTACGGTCACTGTTCCAGTATACGGGCTATTCAATTGTACTGTACTATTCACAGATACGGTTACTATTCATACGTGTGGTTGTATACTTTTGCAGTAATTGTTAACGTATACTGGATTTGTTCTAGCGTACGACATACGTACAATACTGTTCACGTATACGGTACTATTCACGGTGAAATAGTGTAACTCGCTTCAGTTCGTGTACAACCATGGCAGCAAAATTCGAGATAGAGAAGTTCAGTGGGAGAAATTTCTCCTTGTGGAAATTGAAGATAAGAGCAATTTTGAGGAAGGATAATTGTCTAGAAGCAATTGAAAGTAGACCCACAGAAATGACTGATGAAAAGTGGAAAGAGAAGGATGACAATGCTGTTGCCAATCTGCACCTAGCAATGGCGGATTCAGTTTTGTCAAGTGTTGCAGAGAAGAAGACTGCAAAGGAGATTTGGGATGTTCTAAACAAATTGTACGAGGTGAAGTCACTTCACACCAGAATATTCTTGAAGAGGAAACTCTACACTCTTCGAATGAGTGAATCCACGTCGGTAACGGATCACATCAACACTCTGAATACGCTATTTGCTCAACTCACAGCATCAGATTTCAAAATAGCGGAAAATGAACGTGCGGAACTTCTACTTCAGAGTTTACCAGATTCGTATGATCAACTCATCATCAACATCACAAATAACAATGTTAGTGACTCTCTTCACTTGATGATGTTGCCGGTGCTATTCTTGAAGAAGAATCCAGGCGCAAGAATAAGGAGGAAAGGTCAGAAAATTCAAAGCAAGCAGAGGCTTTAACGGTGATGAGAGGCAGATCAACAGAACGTGGCTCCAGTGGGAGTCAGAATCATGGTAGATCAAAATCTCGAAGAAGGAAGAATCTTAAATGCTACAATTGTGGCATGAGAGGGCACTCGAAGAAGGAGTGTTGGCATAATAAGAAGGGTGGAGAAAAGAATTCTGAAACATCAACCTCCCAAGGTTGTGTTGCAAGTACCTCAGATGATGGAGAAATCTTGTATAGTGAAGCAGCGACTAGTTCTAAAGGCGGAAAGAAACTCAATGATGTCTGGATAATGGATTCAGGTGCGACATGGCACATGACTCCACACCGAGATTGGTTTTGCACTTATGAACCTATTTCGGAAGGATCTGTGTTCATGGGAAATGATCACGCCTTAGATATTGCTGGAGTCGGTACCGTCAGATTAAAAATGCATGATGGTACTGTTCGCAAAATTCAAGAGGTACGACATGTGAAGGGCTTAAAGAAGAACTTATTGTCAATTGGACAATTGGATGACCTCGGGTGCAAGATCCACACTGAATGTGGAATATTGAAAGTAGTGAAAGGAAACCTTGTGGTGATGAAAGCAGAAAAGATCACAAGCAATCTATACATGCTTTTGGGAGAGACGTTGCAAGAGGCAGATGCATCAGTTGCAGCAGCCAGCCAAGAAGAAACGACGATGATGTGGCATCGCAGATTATGCCATATGTCAGAGCGAGGCTTGAAAGTCCTTGCAGAACGCAATCTCCTGCCCGGGCTCAAGATGGTCAATTTACCTTTCTGTGAGCACTGTGTGATAAGCAAGCAACATAGATTGAAGTTTGCTAAAGTAACTACAAGAAGCAAACACATACTGGACTTAATCCATTCTGATGTGTGGGAGTCACCAGAAATATCCCTGGGTGGAGCAAAGTATTTTGTATCATTCATTGATGACTATTCCAGGAGATTATGGGTGTACCCAATCAAGAAGAAGTCAGATGTGTTTCCAGTATTCAAGGAGTTCAAAGCACAAGTAGAGCTTGAAACTGGGAAAAGAATCAAGTGCTTGAGGACAGACAATGGAGGAGAATATGTAGACGGTAACTTTCTAGCATTCTGTAAGAAAGAGGGTATTATGAGACAATTCACGGTTGCACATACGCCTCAACAGAATGGTGTAGCAGAGCGGATGAACAGAACTCTCCTAGATAGAACAAGAGCCATGCTGAGAACAGCGGGATTGGCCAAATCTTTCTGGGCAGAAGCAGTCAAAACCACCTGTTATGTGATAAATCGATCACCATCAACGGCGATTGGTTTGAAGACGCCTATGGAGATGTGGAAAGGAAAGCCAGCTGATTATTCTTCTCTACATGTGTTTGGATGTCCTGTGTACGTGATGTACAACTCCCAAGAAAGAACAAA
The DNA here is from genome assembly GCA_030761205.1 of Fremontodendron californicum. Lineage (NCBI taxonomy): Eukaryota > Viridiplantae > Streptophyta > Magnoliopsida > Malvales > Malvaceae > Fremontodendron > Fremontodendron californicum. Next base: position 13,298,237 of record JAULJL010000005.1, on the reverse strand, counting down.
GCTGGATCCAAAATCCAGAAAATGTATATTCTTGGGTTATGCTGACGGTGTTAAGGGGTATCGCCTGTGGGATCCCACTGCCCGCAAGGTTGTTGTCAGCAGAGATGTAGTTTTTGCAGAAAATGAACTGCAAAGTGAGCAAACAAATGACAACACTTCAAAAGAGACTGCTACAGTGCAGATGGATAGAAATTCTCAAGAAGATGATTCTTCTGAAGCAGAACCAGAGCATGAGGTACCAGAACCAGTTGAGTCCGAGGCTGTAGAAGTTCGACGGTCAACTCGTGAGAGAAGGCCTCCAAATTGGCACACGGAGTATGTTACGAAGAGCAATGTTGCATACTGTCTTTTAACAGAGGATGGAGAGCCATCAACTTTTCATGAAGCTACTAGTAGCCCAGATGCTTCTCTGTGGATGACAGCAATGCAGGAAGAAATTGAAGCTCTTCACAAGAACGAGACATGGGAACTGGTGGAATTACCACGTGGCAGAAAAGCCATTGGTAACAAATGGGTCTACAAGATCAAGCGGGATAGCAATGATCAAGTAGAACGATATCGTGCTAGATTGGTTGTAAAAGGATATGCTCAGAAAGAAGGTATTGACTTCAACGAGATATTTTCTCCAGTTGTCAGACTTACTACTATCAGAGTAGTGTTGGCTATGTGTGCTGCATTTGATTTACATCTTGAACAACTAGATGTAAAGACGGCTTTTCTACATGGAGAGCTTGAAGAAGAAATTTATATGCTCCAACCAGAAGGTTTTGTTGAAACAGGCAAAGAGAACTTGGTTTGCAGGTTGACCAAATCTCTGTACGGTCTAAAGCAGGCCCCCAGATGTTGGTACAAGAGATTTGATTCTTTCATAATTAGCCTTGAATACAACAGACTGAGTTCAGACCATTGTACGTACTACAAGAGGTTTGATGATAATGATTTCATTATTTTGCTGTTGTATGTGGATGACATGTTGGTGGTAGGCCCCAACAAAGATCGAATCCAAGATTTGAAGGCACAGTTGGCTAGGGAGTTCGATATGAAGGACTTGGGACCCGCAAACAAGATTTTAGGGATGCAAATTCACCGAGACAGAAAAGACAGGAAAATTTGGCTTTCTCAAAAGAATTATCTGAGGAAGGTCTTGCGACGCTTCAACATGCAAGACTGTAAGCCAATATCTACCCCACTTCCTGTCAATTGTAAATTATCCTCAGGTATGAGTCCTAGCAATGAAGCAGAGAGGATGGAAATGTCTCGAGTACCGTATGCATCAGCGGTGGGAAGCCTTATGTATGCCATGATATGTACAAGACCAGACATTGCACAAGCAGTGGGAGCGGTCAGTCGATTTATGGCAGATCCTGGTAGAGAGCATTGGAATGTTGTTAAGAGGATCCTTAGATACATTAAAGGAACCTCAGATGTTGCATTATGTTTTGGAGGATCAGAACTTGTTGTCAGGGGTTATGTTGATTCAGATTTTGCAGGTGATCTTAATAAAAGGAAATCCACTACTGGCTATGTGTTCACACTTGCAGGAGGAGCGGTAAGCTGGTTATCTAAGTTACAGACTGTTGTAGCTTTGTCTACTACAGAAGCTGAGTACATGGCAGCTACCCAAGCATGCAAGGAAGCAATATGGATACAAAGGTTAATGGAAGAACTCGGGCACAAGCAGCAGAAGATTATTGTGTATTGTGACAGTCAGAGTGCCTTGCACATTGCAAGGAATCCAGCCTTTCATTCCAGGACAAAGCATATAGGTATACAGTATCACTTTGTTCGAGAAGTAGTAGAAGAAGGAAGTGTGGATATGCAAAAGATTCACACCAAAGACAACCTAGCAGATGTTATGACAAAGCCAATCAACACTGACAAGTTTATTTGGTGTCGATCCTCCTATGGTCTATCAGAAACGTAAGCAACATGGAATGGCAAGACAGAAAGAGTGGTGTGAAGATATGATTGGTTTAATCAAATCTTCAAGTGGGAGAATTGTTAGAACTTATATAAGAAAGTCCCACATCGGTGGGAGCAACGAAAGAGTTCCTCCTTGAAGGCTATATAAAGAGCCTTAAGGAGAAGTATTAAAACCATCCCAAGAATTATCTCTTCCTCTCTTGTATACTTTCTTATATTCTTTGTGAGGTTGTTCTCTCCTAGTATTTAGAGAGAGGTGTTGTAATATTTTCTCATAGTGAAATTCTTCTAGTCTTGCCCCGTGGTTTTTCCCTTTATTCATTGAGGGTTTTCCACGTTAAATTTTGTGTGTTCAGTTCCTATTTTCTCATCTCTTATTTTAGTTGTGAGACACTATTCCGTCGCTCTGGTACCTAACATGAGTGATATCCAAAAACTCTCCAAAAAGCCAAAACTACATCAACCTTGCACATTCACCTATATATTTCTTGACAACAATATGTGGACTGATGATAATACTAATGCTTGGTTTGGTGTACCATCAATAAAATATTTTTGGGGTTAGGGTTTGAAGGGATTAGTTTAGCAAAGATTGTCATAGTATATATCCCAATTGTTTAAAATTAGACATCTAAATGTTCTGTACCTCCTATCTACACTATGTTTCCTCACTCTCTCTCTTCCATTCTCTTCTAATATCCACTCCAATGACTATCACTCTCATTCCTCAACATTTTGGTTTTCAGTTTTTTGTTTCTTTATAAAAAAAAAAAAGATGCCAATTGCCATTTAGTCATTTACAAACAATAGAGCTTTTCGCATATGCGTTGCACACATCAACTACTTGAGATTAGAATTTACTGAGAATGATGGCTGTCTACACTTAGCATACATAAATGTGCAGGTATGGACTTTCTCCCCCATTGGTTGAACAATAGATAGACCGATGCTTAGATTTGAACACCAGGAAATCAGGCCAAAGGTCATCAGAAATACTATATGGCTTCAGAATCATAAGAAAATGAGGGGAAAGAAAAAAACCATAGAATTGGTTAATCCCATAGCATGTAATGAAACCCCATCCCTGAATGGGAACACAATGACATTGACAACCATTACAAAAATTAGTCACAAACAAATCATGATGATTGTAGTTTATATTTGTTGATTTCAAACCCATAACATATCCACAATAATTCTGAGAAATGCATCTTTGTACATATTCATATTGGATATTTGGATGTAAAATTTAACTACTACAAGCATGTCACAGAAATAAAAGTAGGAACTTGACGAACTAGACCACGCTCCATTCATAGACTATTGGAAGAATATAGAAGAAGAGGGATTAATGAAGTTGACATTGAACCTGGTCTTGATATATGTATCAATGCTGGAGAATATTGAGCACGGTGAAAGTGCTATTCAAATTACATGTATCACCCCCTTTTTCCTTTTCCCTTCGATACATACAAACAAGACTTACGAGAATGGTAGCCAAAAGTCACATGAAAGTCTCCCAGATCAATCTTAAAAACCACCAGGAGGAACTACAAACCTGTTTAAGGAAGCGATGATGGGGCAGTTGGTGTTGGGGGCAAGGGACATGGCTCTCTCTGGAGTTCCTTAACAACAGCAGCCAATGCCTCGGGGTTCAAACCCAGGTCACAAAGTGCAATGACAACTGAGAGGGTATGCCGATCAAGACCAGTATTTTGAAGTGCCAGATCCAGGGAGATTCTCTTGAAGTCTTTGCAGCCTCTTCCAGATTGAAAGGCTAGAACATAGTGGTGTCGAACAAACTCTACATCTGTTCCCTGCTTTTTGTTTGCAAGGAAGTTCTCGCGAGGAGCTGCCATGCGCCTCTTGAGCGAGGGGTTGGTTGGTCCCTTTGACGTCTCCTCGTTATTTGGCAACCCCTCATGATCTCCAATCACAATTTCTTGTACCACCCAACTCTCAGCTGATCCACTTCTAAAAGCCTGCTAAAATTTTGCTGATTATACTACACAATCTTTTATGCAGAATAGTTTTTTAGTTGAAAACAGAATATCATGGGGCAGATAATGCTGTTTGATTAAGAAGATAAGAGTTGGAAAATCAGAGATATTGAAGGAGTTGGATACCATGCCACCATTGCTGGCGCTAATTGAATGATAGGTGAAGTCTGATTTATCAAAAAAAAAAAATTTCTTATTAGCCTCAGAAAAAAAAAAAAAACTAATATACTAAAAAACCCTTAAATTAGTACACTTTATTTAAATAAATCTTTATATTTATATTTTACCTAAATAAACTCATATTTTTTAATTTTTAGTGAAAGCCCTTAATTTTAACTGAAATAAAATTTTTGTTAATTTTTAAATCAATTGACATTTCATGTTGACGTGGAGATTAAATGGCACAATGACATAGACAAATATTACTGATTTGGACAAACACATCAAAAAATATTTTTTTATTTTACTTTGAAACCTGTTACAAGGTGAACACAAAAAAATTACTCGTTCAGTACACTGCTTTGAAAGGGCTTTAAAAACTAGACACCGGTCATCGAAAACAGAAGTGGCAGATATCTTCTGATCTACAAAATATTCTCAAAGGCTTGAACATGAGACACCCATCCATCTTTTTGATGTAGAAAACATCATAAACTATCTCTAGTTAAGAAACTTACCGAGCCCAATATTACAGTATTAGTAAATTGGATCCAATTGCATCGCAATGATGGTGATCTTGGCTTCTGAAAAATTATTTGTGTTTTAATTGGGAGAATGGAAGAGAAAGAGGAAAACAATGAATTTTCTTTGTTCTTGTTTTTATTTTTATTTAATTTTTCAGATTCTAAGAAAATCAAACCTTTTAATTTTGGGCGAATTCAAGTTGAAAAAACTTTTATGATTTCGTTTGGTAGACGATTCTCTTCAATTTCTATATATATATTTTTTGTTTTAAAATTTTAATAGGTTAAAATAGTTTAATCAGATACATTTGATTGTTTAGTTAGAAATTTAGATTAAGTATTTTATAACAAATAGAGTTGTAACATGTTTCAAAATAAAACAAAAATAATAATTTTTTTTTCTGATGTGTTTGTCCAAGTCATCAATATTTATCCATGTAATTATGCCACTTCAATTTTCACATCAACATGAAATGCCAACTGGTTCAAAAAATAACAAAAATTTTCTTTCATTTAAAATTAAAGACATTCATGAGTAGAAATTAAAAAATAAAGCTTTATTTAGGTACAATATAAGGATAATGATTTATTTAAATAAAGTATATTAGTTCAAGAGTTTTTTTAATATATTAGCCCAAAAAAAAAAAAATCCACCTGGTTGTTGTTTTTACAACTTACAATTGTTTCCAGAAGCATAAAATGAAAAGCGTGTTTGGATTAAAAAAGCAAACTATATTTTGACAGAAAAAAAAAAGGGAAAATTACGAATAACTTTTTTAGATAACAAAATGTCAAAAAGTATTACTTATTTTTTGAAATCTACACAAATAATTAATTTGGATCAATGCTAGAACCCAATTTCACATACAATAAATAAAAGTTGTATAATGAGATTGCTCAATTTTAAATTTTGGAGCTCTTGTTCGGAAATAATTAAGCATGAATATTGAAAGTGTTTGACGGGTTAGTTAGGATATTTCAATTTTATTTGATGAAGAAGGAAAGAAATAAAAGAAAAGAAAGAGAAAAAAAAATAGAAAATTTTGTATTTATATTTTTTTTCGTGTATTCAAAATATTATAAATTTTTATACGTTAATAATTCGTTTTATGTTTATTTTGACATGTTCGTGTATTCGTGTCATATTCATGTTTTTTTTTTGTATCGTGTCGTATTTTAATTATTTTTTCATGTTTTGTTCGTGTCATATCTCAATTCATCCCATATTTTGCATAATTTATCATAATAAAAATTTAACTTTAAATTCATTTATTTAAGAATTGGATCATTACATCTTCTATACATTAATATAAATATTATATACAAAATTTTAATTTAAATTTTTTGAATTTACTAACTACCATGTAAACAATTTTATCCAAAGTCGTAAAAATCATCTCTCATAATAATTTTTCAATTATTTAAAGAAAATCCTTTGGATAAATGAAAATAGGAAATCATACGATGTCATCAATTATTTTTGTTTTGATATAATTGATCACGTATAAAAAATTCATCTTTTTAAAATTTTTTAAAATGATTTAAGATTTGTTAAAAAGATAATTTTTAAAGTATGTATAAAAGTTAAAAATTAAAATAAGTCCAAGAATACGATTATGCATGAATCTTGTAGTAGCACTTACACAGCATGGATTACCTTTGATCTTGACAAAAAACGATTTTAATTTTGATATTTAAAAATAATTTTTCTAACATCTTTTATTGTAATTAAAATAAATTTTTTAAGAAAATCTATTTTTTATAAATAAAATGAAAAAAAAAATTTAACATCACTTTTTTTTTTTTTATAAATTCTTCAACGTCTAGGTAGAATTTAAAAAAATATCCCTTCGTTTAAAATTTTTCATAATAATCTTTCAATCTTGAGATAATACTCATTTGTAAGTAATAATTATTGGAGACTCTCCAATAGTTAGATAGAATATCAAAAACTATTTTTACTCTATCTTATTTTATTAAAAAATCTTGGAAAAATCTCAAAATATGTTTTACCATGAAATGAATAAATGATGCAACTTAACGGATTACAATAAAACAAATAAATGGGTATTAACAGACGAATAAAAAGATAAATTTATTTAATTCAAAAAAAAAAATTATTTCAGAATAAAATAATAATCCTTAGTTTGGGAAAACACCCCTAAATTTTTCAATGTTTAGGTGAGAGTTAGGAAAGGATGCTTCTACTTGGAATTCTCATAATGGTCCCTAAAATAAAAAATAATTAGAAAAAAATCCCGCTTCATCGAAATACTTTTAATTTTTTTTAGGAATTTTAATTAATTAATAATAATAAATTAATTTTAGTTTATATTTTATTAAATAATAATTATTTATTTAAATATTTTATTTTTAAATTGTAATAATATTAATACAATTATATTTTTTTAATTATAAAAACTAAATTTATGAAAATTATTTATTTATAAATTACATAATAAAAATGCGTTTTCAAATGTTATTTATATGTATTTTTGAAAATATTTAGATCTTATTGTACACAGTATATTTTTTTTATAAGAGGTAAAAAATAATAAATAAGAAAATAAAATTGTGGTTTGTATTTTATTATCTCATAAGATCATTTTTCTCATATAAGTTAACAGCAATTTCGTGTTTCCCAAGCGAGTCAGGTACGAATCCTAAATCAACCCACGAGTCAACGTGCAGATCAACCACTTTAAATTCATCATTTAAAATTAAAATAAAAATTAGTAAAATAAATTTTTGTTTTAACTTTTTTCTTGAGCGGGTCGAGTACGGATCCTAAATCGACCCCTGAATCAACGTGTTGACTAAGCCTTTTAAATACATCATTTAAAATTAAAATAATTAATAAAATAATTTTTTTTTTAAATTTTTCCCCAAGTGGATCGGGTACGTATCCTAAATCGACCAGTAAGTCAACGTACGGGCCAACCCCTTTAAATACATCATTTAAAAATAAAATAAAATAAAACAAAACAAAAAACAATTAATATGTTATATAAACATTTTTGTTTAATTTTAAAAATACAAAATGATAAATCAATTTTTATAATAATTTTTAAACAATGATTTTTCCTTAAAAATCAATAAAAATTAAAAATAATGAAAAATAGTAATAAAATAATTTTTTTTTTAATTTTTTTCCGAGCAGATCGGGTACGGATCCTAAACCGATCCGCGAGTGAACGTGTAGACCAACCCTTTAAATACATCATTTAAAAATAAATTAAAATAAAAGTAATTAATAAAATAAATTTCTTATTTTAATTTTTTCTCTAGCGGATCAGGTATGGATCTTAAATCGACTCGCGAGTTAACATGCGGACCAACTCCTTTAAATATATCATTTAAAAATAAAATAAAATAAAAAACTAAAAACAATTAATAAAATAAATTTCTTTTATAATTTTTTTTTCGAAAAGGTCGGGTATGGATCCTAAATCGACCCGCGAGTCACATGCGGACCAACCCCTTTAAATACATCATTTAAACTTTTTTTTTTAACTTTTTTTATGCGAGATGGGTACAGATCCTTAATCGACTCGCGAGTCAACGTATAGACCAACCCCTTTAAATACATCACTTTAAAATAAAATAAAAAACTAAAAAAAAAAAGCTAAAATAAATTAATAAAATAAATTTCTTGTTTAATTTTTTTCGAACGGGTCGGGATGAATTTTAAATCAACTCGTGAGTTATCGTGCAGACTAACCCTTTAAAATATGTCATTTAACAATAAAACAAAAAAACTAAAAATCTAAAAAAAAAAAAGAAGCTCGCCCCTTGTCGAGCAAAGGAGCTCGATGTTGGGAAAGTCCGGGATCATGCATATACAAAGATATAACAAAGTAACGCAGCGGAAGTCAACATATAAACACCCGGACTATCGCAGGATCTCGGATCATGATATACATGGGTTTCATGGCATTTAAAACTTTAAAAACACCAATATGATCAGAATCATACCTACTCGAAAACTTGTAATCCCGAGTGTGCCGTTCCAAACACGAACGCAACAACGATGATCTACTCATCTCTTCGAAGCCACAAGCAACTCAAGTGTGTTGCCTCTAGCGTTGATCCATATGAACGTGTTAACAACCAAGAAGAACACGTAGAATTCTAGAAGAAGAGAAGAAGAAGAATGAGAAAAGAGAGAGAGAGAAAGGAATCTCCAAAAAAGAATTAACCAACTTGTGTATTGCCTCTGTCACTCATTACTTCTTATAACAGAAATGCACAGTCAGCATTTCCATATAAACGAAATAACAGAATTAAAACAAATACCAAAATATCAGACTGATAACAAAACGAAATTGTTTCTAAATAAAACGCATAATAATAAACTAGACCACTTTGGTGTGTAACAGATACTCCCTCCTTGAAAGAATCCTTGTCCTCAAGGATTGAAGGTTGGAAATTTCTAATGCAGCTGATACAAGGATTCCTATGCTGCATCCTCTAGAAAGCAATTGCTCCAATGTATCAAAACCTCAGTGACTGCTCTTCCTTTTCTGTTAACCATCCTCCTGTCTAGAAGAGCAATTGGTTCCTTAGCTAAAACACCATCAACATCAAGTACAGGCAATTGGCTTTGGGTAGGTACAATCCCTACATGTTTCTTCAATTGAGAAACATGAAACACAGAGTGTACCCTGGCTCCAACAGGCAACTCCAAGCGATAAGCAACCACCCCCATCTTCTCTAGCACCTTATATGGACCAAAATATCGAGCTGACAGCTTCAAACAGGATCTGTTCACAACAGTCTTCTGTCGATATGGCTGCAATTTAACATAAACCAAGTCACCAACCAAAAAGGACCTGTCTGTTCGATGTTTGTTGGCCTGCTGCTGCATGCGATGCTGAGCCCTGGCCAAATGAAATTTTAACAACTTCAAAGCAGCTTCACGTGCCTGCAGACTTCTATCAACCGACTCCACCTTAGAACTTCCAAGAAGATAAGGCATATGAAGAGGAGGTGGCTATCCGTATACAACTTCATAGGGTGTGGCATAAGTAGAAGAGTGATAAGAAGTGTTATGCCACCACTTAGCAAGTGGAAGCCACTTGGACCAGTTCTTGGGATTTTCTCCAGTCATGCACCTTAAATAGGTCTCAAAGCACCTATTTACGACCTCCGAATGGCCATTAGACTGTGGGTGATACGCAGATGACATCTTTAACTCTGTACCCAAAAGTTTGAAAACTCCTTCCAGAAGAGACTAAGAAAAATCTTATCCCTATTTGAAACTATACTTTTAGGAACTCCATGAAGTTTATAATTGTTATCAAGGAAAACTTGAGCAACTTGTAAGGCTGAAAATGGATGAGACATGGCAATGAAATGGGCATACTTACTGAGTCTGTCAACCACTACTAAAATAACAGTCTTGCCCAAGGATTTTGGCAGGGCCTTAATAAATTCCATGGAAATGTCAACCCACACAACATCTGGAATAGGCAAGGGCTGTAGCAGCCTTGGATAAGCAGATGTATCATACTTGTTCTGCTGACAAGTTGAACATTCCTTCACCAGCTGCCTCACATCTTTCTTCAAACCCTTCCAATAAATAACACTTGATATCCTCCTCATTGTAGCCTCGGCGCCCGAATGACCCCCAACAGTTGAGCCATGAAAGTATTTAAGGAGGTCTCCTCTGAGAACTGGATCCTTCCCCACCAAAAGCTTCCCATTCCTTCTCAATTGATTTCCTTGCCATGTGTACTTTGATGAGCTGCGAGAATTACTTTTGAGTTTGTGAATAAGGTGAACAAGATCAGAATCCTGAATCCAGGAATGTTGAATTCGATCTACCATCTCATTACCTGCATTGGTAGATCCACTTCTGAACACTAGCTCATAATCAAAACCCATCATTTTGATTATCCATACCTGTTGAGCAGGAGTATTGGCCTTGTTATCCAATAAGAACTTCAAGCTGTGATGGTCAGTCTTGATTTTAAAATGTCTCCCAATAAGATAGAAACTCCATTTTTTAACAGCAAAGAGAATGGCCAGCATCTCTTTCTCATACACTGAAAGAGCCAGGTTTTTGGGAGATAAAGGTTTGCTGAAATAAGCTATGGGTCGACCCTGCTGACTCAACACTGCTCCAATACCAATATTGGAAGCATCAGATTTCACCACAAATGTTTCAGCAAAATTGGGTAAAGCCAATATAGGAGAAGTGGACATAGCTGTTTTGAGCTGCTCAAAGGCAGTTTGGGCTGCTGCACTCCAAGCAAAAGTATTCTTCTTCAACAAATCTGTAAGTGGCTTAGCAAGGGATCCATATCCTTGGATAAATCTTCGATAATACCCTATTAGGCCTAGAAAGCCTCTAAGGTCCTTGACTGAAGTAGGGGCTGGCCAATTCAACATACACTCCACTGACATCCATCTCTACACTGGTCTTGCTGATAACATGACCAAGGTATTCAATCTTGGAAGCTCCAAAGACACATTTAGATAACTTGACAAACAGCTGGTTATCCAACAATGTCTCAAAAACCAACTGAAGATGATGCAAGTGGTCTTCCCAGTTAGATGAAAAAAATCAGAATATCATCAAAGAAGACCAATACAAATTTTCTCAGGTATGGTTGGAAAATGTTCTTCGTCAGACTTTGAAAAGTAGATGGAGCGTTGGTCAAGCCAAATGGCATCACCATGAACTCATAGTGCCCTTGGTGAGTCATGAAAGCAGTTATATGAACATCTTTCTTTGCCATTCGAATCTGATAGTAACCCGACCTTAAGTCCAGCTTAGAAAACCATGAAGCCCCAGTCAACTTATCTAACAATTCCTCTACTAAAGGGATTGGAAATTTATCCTTCACAGTGAACTTATTCAGCTGCCTGTAGTCTACACACATCCTCCAAGAACCATCTTTCTTTTTAAGTAACACTACAGGTGATGCAAATGAACTTGTACTGTCCCTGATGATTCCAGCAATCTTCATCTCAGTTACAAGCTTTTCTATTTCATCCTTCTGAATAGAACGCTACTGATATGGTTGCATCTTGATGGAATGAGACTCATCCTGTAGAGGAATCCTGTGATCATGAGTTCTTTTTGGTGGCAATCCAATGGGAATCTCAGAGTATGGAATATTGAGAAAGAAGCTCCTACAATGCCATTGGTAAAGAACTGGTTAAGGCCTTGTCTGTTTCCAGTTGTAGTTGATTACAAGTCACATGTGTAAGAAGCATTGTGAAAGAGCCCTCAGAAGTTGCTGTCAGTCTAGTTGATTGCCTGTCAGTTGCTAGCTCTACAGAATTGACATTCAAACCTTGTAGAACTACCCACTCATTGCTTAAAGAAAACTGCATAGACAATTTTTGAAAGTCCCACAGAATAGGGCCTAAATGTTGAAGCCATTGCACACCTAAAACCACATCACAACCTTTGAGAGGTAAAACCAAGAAATATGTAACTTGTTTGACTCCTTGTGCCTCCCATTCTAGTGCCTTGCAGAACTCTTGATCCAACATATAGTCACCATTAGCAACAGAAACACTAACACCCGTGACAACCTTGGTATTGAATACCATTATCTTGACCACAGATTGATCAATAAAATTGTGGGTGCTCCCAGAATCAATTAAGAATATAACTTTTTGACTCTTAATTGTACCCTGGATACGTATAGTTTTGGGCCCAACAGTTCCCAACAGAGCATGTAAAGAGATCAAGGTTTTTGAAGTTCTTCATGGTCTCCCCCTCCAGGGTTATCCATAGTCTCCAGACAGTCAACAAATTCTTCTTGGTCTGCAGCCGGTTCTTCAGTATCATCCACCAACATCTGATATAATTGGGACCTAGTACATCTATGGCCCACAACAAACTTAACTCCACACCACATGCAGAGACCTCTCCTTCTCCTATCATCTCTTTCTTCCCTAGTTGGCATTTTAGAGCTCTTAACATTGTTACCTTCTGGTCTAGGACTGGTTGGTTTGAAGGGGTAAGGTGTTTGGTGTCGAAAAGGTTGAGGATAATGAGGTTTTTGATGTAAATAGTAAGGGTGGAAGGGTCGACTTAGCAGGGGGTTGTATAATTGTTTATAACGGGGCAACATGTGCAGGGTTCTTATATACAGTGTAAGGTTTTCTGGGGAGATTGTATATCAGTGACTCCATCTGTTTGGCAAGATTATAGGCATGAGTCAAGGTCTTAGGATAAAACATCCTAACAGGTTTAGAAATTTCTGGTTTTAGGTTGCTAGTGAAGATGCTAAGACTGTAATCATCAGGTAACTGTAACAGGTTAAGTAAGCTCTCAAATTCTTCATAGTATTCTTCCACAGAATTAAGTTGTTTCAAGCTAACTAACTCACACATAGGATCTGTAAACTCATTTTCACAGAATCTAGCCCTCATTTCAGAAAGATAATGAGTCCATTTTACCTGTGTGATGCCCTCCTGATTCCTCATGAACCTCTGATGCCATTGTAGAGCACGCCCCTCCAGATGCATCATGACTGTCCTCACTTTGTCCTGCTCCTTAGTTTGATCAGCTTCAAAGAACTGGTCAATTTTTAGGAGCCATCCCCTGAAATTAGCACCTTCAAATCTCGGGCACTCAATCTTAGAGTATTTGGTCTGGAATCTGTTTGTCTCAGATGTTGTAGAGCTCATATGTGGGCTCTGAATGATCACCCTGTCTGCTTCATTGGTTACCCCGATGGATTTTTGTTTTCCATCAAAAGAACCTGTGGACACTGAGTGAACAACTCCCTTCCCTTGAGACGAACCATCCATCATCTTCATCAGAGTCTCAAACATGCCCCTCACTTCCATACCCAATCCTTCTAAACCAACCTTGAGCTCCGATCGGAACTCACCACGCAACTGTTCAGTAGAAGTCGACATCCTCGCGTCCATTTTTTCCAACTCTTTCTAGAGCTGACCCAGCTCCTTCTGCATTCGAGTACCCTCTGCCATTGCCAGGAAAAGTGGCTCTGATACCAATGTTAACAACCAAGAAGAACACGTAGAATTCCAGAAGAAGAGAATAAGAAGAATGAGAAAAGAGAGAGAGAGAGAAAGGAATCTCTAAAAAGGAATTAACCAACTTGTGTATTGTCTCTGTCACTCATTACTTTTTATAACAGAAATGCACAGTCAACATTTCCATATAAACGAAATAATAGAATTAAAACAAATACCAAAATATCAGATGATAACAAAACGCGATTGTTTCTAAATAAAACGCATAATAATAAATTACCACTTTGGTGTGTAACAGAACGACTGTTGAAACTTTTACAAGGCTTGGGGATTCACCAGTACTTGCGGATAGATCGATCACAATCAAAAGGTTAATTTTCATTCTATTCTTTCAAGACTAAAACAAAAAAAACTTTTCTCTCTTATCGGTCATCAAGCAAATCTAGAATAAAAATGGAGTCTCGGCTATTGTCAAATTCTTGGCCGATTGTCATGTATTTCATGCCAAGGAAAATACTATTTTTCCTAAGCTTTTTCTTCTCTTGTAAAGCATGCGCTAGAAGAAATACTATAGAAAAACGTGACAAGCAAAAACCAAGAACCAAGAAGAATCCATATTCTTCTTTCATTTGATATCCACGTGAATCATATAACCAAGATCAAGAAGTGGCGCGGCTACCCATGTCTCTCTTTAACCGAATCAATATCTTTTATTTTCTATGAGAGAAAACAACTTCTCTCTATAGCCAAAACAAAATCGGTGAAAGAGGAAACCCCACCAGACTTACGGCTTCGTAGTAGAAGTGGCCGAATATATATATTCATTAAAGGAAACCACAAGCCACTCAACCTTATGTCAAAGGCGTGGCTTCTCATTTAGCCTAAAAACCCACAAGTGGTACTACAAAATTTAGAGATTTTGGGGACGACTTAAAATCGTCCTTAAAAGCTTGCAAGTCGTCCCCAAAAAATTTAGAGACGACTTAAGTCATCTCCAATAGTCATTTTCTAAAATCGAAAATTTTTGGAGACGATTGTGAATAATCGTCCCCATAATTAAAGACGACTTTCGTCCCCAAAAATATGGAGACAAATATCGTCCCAAAATTCATAAAAAAAAAAGATCAAAATATTTAAGAACGTTTTTCGTCTCTAAATGAACATTCTTTGGAGATGATTATCGTCTCCAAAAATAATGTATTGAAAGACATCATGCAATAGACCTAGTTTTTAAGGACGAATGTCGTTCCCAATGTACATTGAGGACGAATGACTTCCTCAAAGATTTATCTCAAATTCATTTTTGAGGACATTTGACGTCCTCAATGTCTATTGTGGACGACTAACGTCCTTAATGTTTTAATTTTATTTAGCAATGTATTATTATAAATTTAAATCTAATACAAATCCATAAAGAAAAGTAATTATCTTTATTTAAAATAATAAGATAATAAACATAAATTGAAATCCATAAAAATTACAATATTAAATTCTATTAAAATTTAAAATATTATTACAACTATTCATAATAGTGTCTATAAAGTCATTCTCTATTTATAACAAAAAAAAATTACGAAGATGTCCACGTGATCAAGTATCACCCATATCCTACAAATTCAAATAAAAAAAATTAAAATAGTAGAGTTTATAAACTATCAACTTTTTTGGGTACAATTCCAGAACACCTATCATGATATAATACTTCATATCCAAGCCTAGAGAAATAGTAGTATATCCAGCTTCAGGGTTTCCATAATTTGCATTATAACCAGCTACTGCTGAAAATTTTGGAAAAAGAAAATAGTATCCATAAACAGGGGAAAAACACTGTTAGTCTGTTACATAAACAGAAAAATCAAGTTCCATGCCAGTACATCAAGATTCACAAGCTTAAAGGATCATCACTACTCAAATAATAAGACTCACTGGGTGAACTAATCAAACAACTAACTAGACACTATGTTAAATAAGATGTCATGGAGCTTCGACCAGTAACAATTAGCATTCAAAAGATTAAAAGAAAAGGCAGATTGAGTGATTAAATTAGCTCAAACTTCAGAAAACTGATTTGTGTACTTTCTATGCTCTTCAGCATTCACAGCACATATAGCCTCAAGCCAAATTGAAAACCAACCCAACCTCTACATAAAAACTAAACTTGCAACCAAAGATCTATCATAAAAAATAGAAAACTGAAAAGAACAGTACATGAAACTCAAACAGCAATATGAAGCAAAAGCCATGGAAATAAAGTCCTTTATGCTGGAAAAAAGAAAATAGAAATAAATATCTCAATGAAAGGCCTACATACCAGGATTACCACCAATACCACCGTGGCACGAGTTCTCTTCTCTGCACGAAGTTTTTCCAACTCCCGAGCCATTGAGATCAATTTCTTCTCCATCACCTGACCATGTTCATAATTCTCCGTATATCCTTTCTTCTCATACTCAATGGCAGCTCTAAGGGTCAAGAAAGACATAATCAGTAAAGCGAACTCCACACAGCAAATTAACAAAAGCACATAAATGATCCAAACATAAACTTCTACTTCATTCATGCAACTATTGTTCATTCTCACATGTAGTCTCCTATAAAAGAATTTGCAAAAAGAAAAAAGCAAACTGTCACCTTGCACGTTGCAGTTTCTGTTTCACATTTTCAAGCTTTACCTTCAATGCAGGAGCCTGTTGCAATTCGCCCGTAAATCTAGCCAAATCTTGACTCATAACCTGAACCTGACCCGCAAGATCCTGCCTCACAGCATTAAGCTGCTTAATATCAGCATTAACTTTAACAAGCTCAGCTCGCATAGCCTCCACCCCACGAAGATCAAACTCCAATTGAACCGACTTCTCATACACCATCTTCATTATAAGTAACAGGCATAAAATCATTAAACAAGAGAGATGCATTTACAAAAAATGAATCAATGACCATGAAATAATTCAGCCAAATAAAAGGATATTGACCTAACTTGAAGAAGATAGAGACTGCTGCTCTGCTAGATTACAAGTTCAGAGTATAACCCAGTTCTAGTTTGAAAAGGAAGAAATGTTCAGGGAATAAGGATGGCAAAAATGATTTTCTATCAACTCTCACTTTCTTACCAAAATCAACCAAAACCCATTTTAACTCAAGTGGGAAATTATGTACTAGTATCAAGTGTATTTAACTTAACTCTACTCTCAAAGATTGAGAAAGGCAACAGATTAATCATTAACCTGTCCTTTTTAGACTTTAGTTGTTGTTTAGATTGGTGTTAATTATGTGGACTATCTGGGAGAGATTGTAGACGGGAATTTGAACACATGAGAGTGAGAGAGAGTGAGAGAGGCTGAGCTACCTTTTTCTCACCTGCTACTGCCTATTCATTCATACCAGCCGACTAGAGGCCCCACTCTCCTCCCTAAATTGTCCCTTCTCTTATAATGTCTTACAGGCTCCAACTTCATTTCCCTTCAACTGTTCAGCATTTTTTTATGATGCTAAAGTAGAATAAGACTTTTAAGGATAATTTCAAGCAGAAACTAACTTATCATGTCATCTCCCATTATGCCAATTGATTAACATGCTCCAAAACTAAATAATGAGCACCTAAACTTTGCAAATATATGCATCAAGGTAAAATATAAACTATAAAGTCTAGGAAACATACTGGAATGACATGAGTTGTGGTAAACATACTAGGCAGATAGCTAGACCATCTTTCTCTCAAATCCCATGCTGTTGGTTGTACTTGAGCTGAAAGTAGCATCAACACCAAATGCTGCAATCACAAACAAAGAAACTTAAACGTAAAAAAACAAATATACGTGCAGCAAATAATTTCTCATATAAAAGATACATATTTCTCACAAGGTAATAATTTCTCGCGGTGTTGTCAAGGGCACAAGGTGCACTTTAGGCGCTAGAACCCTTATATTGCCTCAGGCGCAAGGCACAAAAAAAGTGCTCACCTAAGTTAAGGCGCAATATGTATATATGTGTGTTTTTATATGTGTCTGTCTGTCTCTCTGTGTATATATATATATATATATATAAGCTTAAGATATATAATTATGATAATAAACTCTAAAAAGTGGTCTAGTTTATCTACAAAACATGCAAAAAAAAATTTTTGTTACCCAATATGCATGATT
Organism: Fremontodendron californicum; assembly: GCA_030761205.1. Classification (NCBI taxonomy): domain Eukaryota; kingdom Viridiplantae; phylum Streptophyta; class Magnoliopsida; order Malvales; family Malvaceae; genus Fremontodendron; species Fremontodendron californicum. The sequence continues at coordinate 13,280,525 of JAULJL010000005.1, read as the reverse complement.
TCCTTATGGTCCCATGTCTGTTGTTGAATACTCAAATATTGAGAAGTACAAAGTTTGATACTATCCCCTTTCTTACTAGTAAAGGTACATCTAATGAAAAAGGTTAAAATAAAAAAAATTAAAGAGAACTTCAATAAGGCGGGCTTTTTTACGCCTATCGCCTTACAAAAAGGCGCGTCTAGGCGCACCAGGCGTGCGCCTGATCAAATGAGCCTCGCTCGAAAGAGTTTAAGGCGCTTTTGTTATCTAACGCTAAGGCGCAAGGCGTAGACGCGCCTAGGCGCACGCCTTGACAACACTGATTTCTCGTATGTAATATTTTACTCTCCATCTATTACCCATTCTGAGTAAGTACGAATCTAGAGCAAAGTGGAAAGAAAAATACATTATAAGCCCCAAAACAACATTCTATACAACATCTCCACTCAGAATTGTTTTATAACACTGATAAATATTCAACAAAAATGGGCATATTCACATCATATAAAAGCTTTTTCATGATATTGCATATAATTTAGAAAAATGTTGCGTTAAGAATACATGTACATTGCGTTAAGAATTGCTATCAACAACTTTCCAACAAAACCATAACATTCAGACTTTCTGATCGAAGCAAGAGATTACAGTATATTGCATGTTCTCTACTTGGATCCCAAACCAATTACACGACGCATGTATAAAACAGGAAGTAGGAAAATTTTAAAGATGCAAATGAGAAACCAGCTGGAGCATATGTAAAACACATTAAAATGTTTGACCAAAATAATGGCCATTTAATATTACTCCAGAAAGATACAGTGGCCAGTGTTAGCACAGTTCAAAGTCAAAAGGCAACTAGCAAACAACATAAAATAAAATCATAGGGTAAAATGGCATGGACTTTGGGGTCTTGAGGAAACTACAGTGAAAAGAAAAAAAATAACAGATTTTACCAAAGGAAAATATTCAAGAAGTTAAAAAAGAAATATACATCCTAATTTAGTACATTGTTTAGTGAAAAGATGAATATAACTTGAAAATGGATCAGATGTCATTCAGACATTCTTATGCTTTAACTATATAGAACTTTGGCTTACCCTCTAAGAGGTACTTTGGAGCTACATAGCCCAATGTTCCTGACAACTTTACATTTTTGTTTTGAGATCCAGTAGTCACAGCAAGGCCAAAGTCTGACAGCTGAATCAAGGAAAGATTGTTAAGGGAACCATTCTAATTAACATTTCAACAAAGGTACATAAAGACAAAGTGAATGATATATGGGAGATGCATTTTATTTGCTAGTGATTCATGTACAGCATATGAATTGGTGCTTGGGACCACAAAGTGAATGATATATGGAAGGGAAAATTCCAGGTTAAAACAAGGCAGGGAGAACAGAATGCAAATAATTAATGTGACTACTATCAATGGCATTAAAACCACTATTTCATGATTTCATCCCTAGCTACGGCATTTGGCCAAATAGCAAATACTAACTAATATACTAATTAATAAGCTCAACAAAGACAAAACTTGTAAGAGCTATTGAAAAATTGAAAAGAAAAGGGCCTAACCAAAGTAAAATTTGGCATACTGAACAACACATTAGCATCATTCTTGTAGAATCTATAGTTACGAAGAATATAGTCTATTGAGCATACCTCAGATACCAGTCGACTTCTCGTTTGAGCAGAAATTTTTTTTTTTGGTTGCTAAGTCAGGTGTTTCATTGATAAAAGAAACAAAGAGAGAGTGAGGCTCTCAGTACAGATCAAACACGAATAAGGAGAAACAGAGTCCCCACCCAAAAAAATAGAGTGAATCACCTAAAGTAATAGTCATTAGAGACAAAACATATAAAACGCGTCAGAAAAACATCATAAAATAGAAATATGAAAACATCCAAAAGAAAACCCAGTCAGGAGGAATAGGAAACTGATGAGCTTTGAGACAATTTGCCCACAAGGGGTTAACCAGTAGAGCAGTTTCGATCAACCAATATCAAAACTACTTCAACTGATCAGCCTTTTGATGTTGATTGGAAATAAATACTTCAACCAAAAAATTTCTTTTAAATATCAAATATATCACGCCATCACCATTGCAATTTCATTTAATAGAAAACAATAATATAAATAATAGAACACCAAAACCCTAGAACAGATTTGGGATTTACATGAAAATAGTATCGAGTAGGATTTCTAGAGAGTGATTAATCAAAAACTAAACAAATTCAATTGGATTTAAGAAGAACTTGAATTACCAGCTGTGATAGTTCGAGATCCCGATCAGATGGCATGTGAGGCACTCTCGAAAAGAAGCCGTCAGCTAGAAACGAAACCATAGCTTGAGATGGTACCATCAAGCAAAGAATCCACAACAGAGTTTGCTCCGAAAGAAGAAAAGAAGGAAATGAGGTAGAAAAGATGAAGAAGAATCTATCAACGAAACAAGGCCATAGGCGGCGAAAAATCACAGAGATGGAGAGAGTTTTTTTGTTTCTGGCCAGAGCTAGAGAGAAAGAGGTTTTGAATATTTTAATTTTATTTCTGCTATTATAAGATAGAGAGAAAAATCACAGAGATGGACTTTTGTTGTTATAAGATAATAATGGGCTTTAACGATTTTGGATTGGATAAAAGTTTTCATGTTTTGGGTTTATCGTCCCCAAAACTAAATTAACATGGGAATTATGGACGAAAATTAAAAACGTCCTTAATACTCTTAAACACATAATAGATAGGACGTTTTTTAAAATCGTCTTGAAAAATCCCTTATTTTGTAGTGTGGCGCGGCTTGTTCCTTTATTTATCAAAACCTAAACCTATTATTTTTATATTTAACTTAGGAAAGCTCAAAAGAATACTTTTTATTCTTTCCTTATATTTAACACAATAATAACAATTAAATAGCCAAAAATAAAACTCCAAATGATTCAAATAGCTTTTTAATTTCTTTAAAACACTTTTCTTAAAGAGTAACACTTACTCTTTAAGTTATCAAGTGTCAGTCAACTACTAACAATTAGCAAGCTTGGCCGAACATATCCCTTATAGTGTCCAAGTTCGATTTAGTTAAATATGAGTTGATGGAAATTAATTCATAATCAAACTCCTCGAATATGAGAAATTTTTTCTCATTTTGTATAACTCAAATTTATCGGCTAGGACAACTTATCTTAAGACATGTCTACAATTAGACATTATCAACTTAAGACAAGCTTATCCACATTGTCTTGTTAAGACATTTATATTCAAATTTCATAAATCCAAATTGTGTCTTAACCTGCCTTAATTGAATCTTATTCAATTAGTTCCTCCATATTAACCTTTTATTTAATTAAATCTCGAGTTTAATCCAACATATCCATCCTACTGTGTGTGACCCATTAGGTTCCCAACATGTTGGCAATGCGTATAAGTTAATCTCATTAACATATACTCATAGATCAAAAGCGGGATCTAACAATCCATCATGACCACCCAAATGTTGAGAAGTCAAAGTGACCTCCTTGAAATCTGTCAGCAACCAACCTATCAGTGTAATACGGTCCTTTCACCAAATATCCCAGAAAGCCCATGAGCATAGTGTAGTCACTACAGCAATTTTGGGATTTAGTGGCATTTTATTGGCGGTGTTTCACTTACAAACGCCGCTAAGTATCGTGTTATTGTAAAGGGTGATGCAGGGTTTTGAAATAATTAAAAGTAAAGAAAACAAGATAAGTAAAAAGCAAGTAAATAAGAGAAAATCAAATATAAGAGAAGTATGGTTAAGGTTCATTCTCCACCACTAGACATCATTGAAAATCAATTTCAGATCTATCAACATCAATTAGCTATCAAAGTTAATAACCGTAGATAACAACCTCCTGTGTTACCCCAATCCTTTCTTAGTTCGTCGTTAAGCAGGACGAACGCCACTACTTAATCTCTAACTATCAAACAACCTAGGATAAACATCTCTAAATTTAATTTGATACCAGCCTTATGATGAGAAAGATAGGTTGATCTAAGCAACAAAAGCATAAACATGAATTGTTTAACTTAGGTTATGTTCCACTTTGCAATTAGCGAAAACTTTAACATAATCATTAATCACAAATTGCCACTATTGAATAGAAATCAAGATAAGCTACATATCAAAACTCCTAAACTAGCATTAGATAATTATCAAGATATATCTACTTTGCAACCTAAACAAATCAAGACAACATTATGAAAAATTCTTATGGAAGAACACAAGCAACTTTGATAGAAAACTAATGATAGATAAAATCTCAAAATCAATTACACAACATGTTTTAGGGCTTTGAAATCACCCTTAACCAAAAAGAAGATTAGCCTAGCATAGGCATAGATAATATATACATAAAACTAAAAAGAAAATAAAAGAATGAAGAACAAGAAGAAGAATAATAATGATGATCCTTGAGTCTTCTCAAAAGATGTCTAGTTTGTGGCTCAAAAGATGGTATTTATAGAGCTTTAAAACCCTGGGAACAAGTCCTTGCCGCACAAGTAAGCCTGGAGGCAGAAAAATCACGTTTTTGCATTTTTTTCCTGTTTTTCCTGAACATTGGGCGCCGCGGCGCTGAGCTCTTTGCCTTCCATTTTTCTGCTGCATCATCTCGCACTTTTTTCGCTTATTTGGATGACCATTTCTTGTCCGATTTGGGTGTGTAAACTACCATTTGAAAGGTATTCAAGTCAGCTTCAAAAGTCAAGAGGAAGTTTCTTCAAATAAGGACTTTAACATCATGTTTTCCTTGCAACAAGCTCCGGAGATCAAATCTTCCTTCTTTCTTTGCAACCAAAAATTGATCTTTTTGACTCCCAAGTCTTCTTCCATCTTGTAATTATGATTTTGTAAGCTCTTTACCATCATTATTGACATCTTTTGACTTCATTCTCCTTATTGTACCTAAAATTCAAAAACATAATATAAGTAAACAAGATAAAGATCGAAAACATAACAAAAACTAAAGGTAGAACGGCATATAATGTATATTTTATGAGCTTATCAAATACCCCCACACTTAGTTTTTTGCTAGTCCTCAAGCAAAACAAAATAAAACAAAATTTAAGAAAATCTAATCTAATCCACTTTCGTAGGAAATCACGGTGGCACTTAGCATGTGACACAAGCTTTTAAACCCTAGGTGTCCCTAGTGGACAAGTTTAGTCTCGTGAGGGTTTACTAGGACGATACCTACAAACATTGAAAACATAAGAAAAATAAAACTAAAAATAATAATTACAACTAATCCTTTCAATATAAATTAGAGAAAATCATTGGACAAGTCTTATAAACTAATCAATAGCTCAAAGAATTTCACAAAAATTCATGCTTGAATGTAAATAGTTTGAGTTAAGCCAATATTAACATAACATATCTCAATCAAAATAATGCATATTCAAACTTAATCTCAACTTCTCACTTAGGATACTCTCATGATTTTCACTCAATATAGTAGTGGTAAAGTGCTTACACTCAATCAATCTCAATCAAAATAGTTCTATCATATGCTTGTTTGTCCACCTATTCTCCATTATTTAGATCATACAACTTCATGAATCAAGAGGTCTTTAATCAAGGTTGTAATGGGGCCAAGGGGTAATAATGTGGTTAAAGAATAAAAAGGAAAAAATATCACAAAGGTTCCTAAGACTTCATAGAATTTAGAGACAAAAATAAGATTTTGCAAATAGAACTTTCTTAATATTCCTTGGAAGTACATAATCATATAGGCTGAATATTTCATGTTGAGCCTTTGCTTCATTCTAACCAACCTTGTAACATTCTTTTTCTTTTCTTTAACTAGAAATTCAAGAGATGATTCAATTTTTCTCTTTTTTTTTTTTCTGTATGGGAATGTATTTGACAATGGTCAGCCTTTCTCCTCCCCCACACTTTTATCTTTTGTTCTAACCCAAATTTTTAAAAAGTATCCCTTGTTTTGCAATATGTCTCAAAATATGTAATTCATCTTTAGATCAAGGGTAAAGATATAAGTACATTTAGGCTAGGGAAAAGATGTGGTAAATAGCTTATTCAGTGTAGGCTCAAATTGGTTCACTAAGGGGGATATTCTCTTGGAACATCAATAAAGGGTGGCTGATTTGGCCTTGGTTATAATCCTAATGCCTCTATCATATTCATGTTGTCACATGCATCAATATAGTCTCAAAACAATTTAAAGCAAGTTCTAGAGAAACATGAAATCATAAGAGCACACAAGAAAGAAATTAGATTGATATGTATAATGCATCAATCATATAGGCTCAAAAACTCACAAGGATGATTATACAAGTCAATATCAAGTCTATACATACTTTTTTCTCAATCAACATATCATATTAACATTGGCTTAGTGAAAAATAGTAATGTCAAGCTTAATTCTCATGAACATCTTATCACTAATGATCAGTTTTAGACCCAATGCAATTCATATCTTGTCATAGTATTGAAAGTAACTAAAACACACTGAAAACAAACTAAAAACTAAACTAAACTAAACTAAAGGAAATCCTAAATTCTTCCCCCCACACTTAATTCTTACATTGTCCTCAATGTAATACTATCACCCCATATGCAAGAATTATATGTAAGAGAAAAGAAATAATAACAAAAGAAAAAAATAAAAAAATAATAACTACAGAGAGTATAAAAATAGAGGGATGGAGAGTGAGAAATAGCAAATCTGGTTATAATGTGTGCTCTCCATCCAATTGGGTTGCCTCCCAATAAGCACTTGGTTTATTGCCCTTAGCCTGACTTATTAAAAACACAAAACAAACAAAATTATTAAAAACTCAAAATAAAGCAAACTAATGAAACTTAAATAAACCTAAAAAAATTAAAATGAAGCAAGAAAGAAAAAGAAAACAAATCTGTTATGGCAGGTTGGCAATTTCTTCATTAATTGGGCTGCCTTCCCAATCAGCAACCTAACCAACACCCCTTCTTGGCTTTTTGGTTTTTTCAGGCTCCTACATGAAACTTCCCAAATTTGTGCGTTTGATAGGAAGCTTTCTTTGCACAACAATGGATGCATTCTCCATTACAAGTATTATTCCATCATCTTTTGTGGTGCATATCTCATCAAGAAATGATGCATATTTTGGTATTTGTTGAATGGTATCCACAAACAAGTTGTTTAAGGTTTCCTGTATGTGTTGTTCATATTCTTCCTCCTCCTTGAACTTTGCGAATTTACTAGGAAAAGGTGGAGAAGAAACATTAGTACAAATTGAAACTTTAAAAGTTACATCAGGTGCCAAAATACTCTCCTTTGGAATTGAAGCTTCATTATCTTCAAGAAGTAAATCCATCTCTAGTTCTTTCTCATCCTCGGGTTCCCTTGGATTTTTTGATTCATCCTTAAGTTGTGTGGTACTAACATTCTCCTTTGACTCAATCATAGTTTGGGAATAGAGTTGTTCTTGTAATCTTGGTTCTACTAATTCCTCCATACTATTAACCAATTGGCTCATTTGTGTTCCCATACTCAGGATATTTGCCCATATTTCCTGGAGACTTTCCTTTTTTTCCCCCTTTGTTCCTATTGAAGTTGCAATTGGTTAGTAGTAAGGAAATTGACAAGATCTTCTAACAAAGTACCTGAGTTGTGAGTCACATGTGGTATCAAGAAGATCTTGTTGTTGTGTCCATGGTTGACTTGAAACAGATTGAGCCCTTCTTTCCTGCTGAAATTCCAAAGTATTAGCAACAATAGTATTGACAAGGTCTTCTAAAGAAGTACCTGAGTTTGAGGTGGGGGCTGAAAAAGATCTTGTTCATGAGACCATGATTTATTGAAGCTCGATGGATAATTATAGTTGGCATAAGGATCTATTTGTTGATAATTTCCCGAGTAGCCATAATTAGTATGATTCCACCATCCCTCATTGTAAGTGTTTGGGAAAGCATCATAATGTTGTCCTTGGAATCCTTGATGGCTTTGGTATCCTCCCACATCATAGGCTGGTTCAAAATTATCGTTTTGGTAGTATGGGCATCAATTGGTTGGATGATCCATCATGAAGCACACTCCACACTGCCTTGATTGTTGAATCTTACTTATGGCCACTTGTTGAACTATGGAGATGAGATTGTCTAGTTGGTTCTAAAGGTTCTGAAGTTTTGACGTAGCACCTGCCATCTCTTCTTGCTTGAAATTTGAAAACAAAAACCTGTATGTATAAGAAAAATAAAATTAATTACAACTGAAAATAAGAATAAACCAAGTAACGAATAAACTAGAGAAGCAATCCCCGGCAACAGAGCCAAAAACTTGATGCACTCAAAAGAGTATATCTTATTTAACCTTGCACTAAAAAGATCAACTGTAAATATAGTAGTTAACAAGGGTCGAATCCACAGGGATTGGGTTTAAATTTATAAGTTATTAGTTTATCACTTAAGTTCAAAGACAAGAAAAGAAAAGAGGGTTTTGAAACAATTAAAAGTAAAAAAAACAAGATAACTAAAAAGCAAATAAATTTATAAGTTATTTCCAAACTTCAAGTCTTGTTACCAGCTCAGCAAGAAAGCAGAAAAGGATGCCAACGCCATTGCTCAACTCTTGGAAAAAAGCCGATTTGACAGCGTTTCCTATCTTCCTGCTCCACAAGGGATATGTATCATATCTGTCAATGGTTAAAAGGTATTTGACTCAAGAACAGGTGCTTTGAATGGGGTTATGGAGGCCTTGAAAAATGAAAACTCCAACATAGTTGGGGTGTACGGAATGGGTAGAATACCCATAACAACACTAGTCAAGGAGGAGTTGTTTGATAAGGTGGTCATGGCCACTATAACACAAACTTCAAATATTGAAAAAATTCAGAACCAGATTGCGGAGAACATAGGCCTGAAATTTGATGAGGCAAGCCTCGATGCAAAGAGAGTTTGGCTGCATGATAGACTAAAAAAAGAGAAGGTTCTTATTATTTTGGATGATATTTGGGTGACACTGGATTTGGAGGTTCTTGGAATTCCCTCTAGAGGTGAAAATATAGGATGCAAGATTTTGTTGACATCTAGAAAATTCAATGTTTTATCCTTGATGGGTGTTCAAAAACCTTTTGCAATCAACATTTTCAATATAGAAGAAGCATGGAACCTGTTTAGAAACATGGCTGGTGACATTGTTGAAAGCTCTGACTTGTATTGTACAACAATTGAAGTGGCCCAAAAATGTGCAGAATTGCCAATTGCCATTGCAACAATTGCTGAGACTTTAAAGAATAAGAAAACTTTGTTTGAATTGAAGAATGCTTTGCAATAGCTAAAAAGGTCCTTCGTAAGAAACTTCAAGAGGAACCTGGGTAATGCGTATTCACTCGATGTGGCAAGGGTTTGGGCAGATTCGGGTCAGGTTGACTTTGTATTTGGATCACTTCGGGTCTTAATTGACTTCAGCTTAGGATCATTTCATGTACGAGTTACACCGGGTTCAAACCATCTCAAGTTTGATCTTTTTCAAGTTCGAGTCATTTTTAAATCCGGACTTATAGACACCTAATTTTGTCTGGACCCCTAAATCAAGTACATTTTCTTCCTCAGAATGCTAAAAGGCTTTTCTTATCCTGCAGGTGGTACTCCGAGGCTTAGTCTAAGAAAGCAGACAAAAAAAGTCAAACTCAAAAAAGTCAACTCCGAAGAAAGTCATCCTCGAAAAAGTCAACCCCAAAAAATCAACTACTAAAAAGTCAACCCATTTTCAAAATCAAAATTTGAGGTTCAATTGAAAAACGGTGAAATAATTTTGATAATCCGAAGTCTACATTGAAAGATATGGAGGTCGGAAGTTGGGTTACATAATCTGAGTAGAAAAGAAACCCTAGTTCGGGAAATATGGGGAAAAGTGCTTGAACGATCAAATTGGTGAGATTGAAGGTCTCAAATGAAATATAAGCACTGACTACGGGTAATGGAGAAGCCACTTGGAAGAAAAACTGATAGAAAAGTCATTCGGAAGAAAATCGAGAATTAGGATTTTTCGGTGGATTTCGGTGAAATTTGGAAGAATTACAGAAATGGCCCGATTCGGTAGATCTAAAGCCCTTAATTGATGAGAAATGATTAAACAAGGATAGCCCAAGGCTCAGTTTAAAGAAAATCTGAAAATCAGACTTGTTTTGAGCAAAATCGGATTTCGAAGGCAAAAGGGCAAAATTGGAAAATGTGGGAAAAATAGCAAATGAACTCCAAAAATTCTGAAAATTTGCAAATTTCATTATTAAATAATTTTGAAGAAATTTTCGAAAGAAAATCTTGATTCGGAGTTCGTTTGCAAAATGGCCAAATCCCGGGTCCTCTATGCAGTAATCCAAGCGGATAAATCCCGAAAAAATAGCAAATGAACTCCAAAAATTATGAAAATTTGAAAATCTCATTCTTAAATTATTTGGAAGAGATTGGTGAAAGAAAATCTTGATTCGGAGTTCGTTTGCAAAATGGCCAAATCCCGGGTCCCCTATACAGTAATTCAAGTAGATAAATCACGAAAAAATAGAAAATGAGCTCCAAAAATTATGAAAACTTCTAGATCACATTTTTAAATTATTTGGAAGAGGTTGGTGAAGAAAAATCTGGATTCGGAGCTCGTTTAAAAAATGGTAAAGTTCAGGTGCATAAAAGGGGCAATTTTGAAAATAAATCCGAAATAAATAGCAAATGGACTCGGAAAATTTTGAAAACTTCCAGAACTCAATTTTTTATTATTTTGGAAGTATTGAAAAAAGAAAATTTGAATTTGGAGTCCGTTTGCTATTTATTTAGGTTCTAGGGGGCAAAAAGGTCATTTCACCAAAGAAACCAAAAGGGCAAATTTGTAATTGAGAAAAATATGAAAGAAGAAGAAATTGCCGGGATTTTTCTTCCCTTGGTCAGCCAGAATAGAGGAGAATAAGGAAGATTGAACAATTTAATTCCCTAGTCACTATCAAGCCACATGCTACCACTAACACCTTGCAAATGGTCCCCCCTTCATCCAATGGCTTAGGTGCCTTGTAGGAAAGTTGAATGCACCATCCAATGGCCAAGTTTAAATGCCAAGATGAAATTTTTATTTTTCATGAAAGAACCCTCATCTAATGGCCAAGAATGAAAGAAAAAAGATAAGCACAATTTATCCAAGGGTGAGCATCCATTCGGTTAAGCAAGGGAGTGCATGTGATTATCTCTTTTCATCCAATGGCTTAGGCCATCTACAAGGGCTGGATTTAATCTACAAGATGTCATTTTTATGTTGTCCTCATCCAATGACCAAGAATGGAAAAGCACAACTCATCCAAGGGTAGGCACTCAAGGGGGCAAGCAAGGGAGTGCATGGGATTGGTCCTCTTTTGCATCTAAGGGCTAAGGTTACTACAAGGGCGGAGTACACATCTTAAGGGCTGCTATCAATTGGCAAGATGACATTTTTATGTTGTCATCAAAATATCTTAATCTAAAGGCCAAGATTGGAGGAGAAAAAGTACAATTCCCATCCAAGGGTTAGAGGGCCATTCGGCCAAGGCTAAAGGGAGGGGGTGATTTCATTTTTTGGGAGGTTTTTTGGCTGGAAACAGTAGCTAATTTAGCAAAGAAAAAGGTTTTGAAAGAAAAAAAAAGGTTTTCAATAGAGAGCTTGAAGGTAGTCATCTCTACCAAGCTCTAGCATAACTTTCTTCTTGTTTTCCATGGTGTTTCTTGATTTTCTATCTTGTTTTCCTACTACATTTTTCATAGAAATAAAGTTTTTTTAATGTTTACTTATGTTTTCATCTGTTCTTCTTCATTAAAATGGTGGAAAACAATTTCTTTACATGGTTTTATGCTTGGCCGAATATGGCATGTTTGCTCGCCTTGCCTTGCCTTGGTTTTTTTTTTTTTTCTTCCTTGCATGTTGTTGAGGAAAAATGATTTTTAGAAGGTTTTTAGAGTATTTTATATTCTGATTTTTTACAAAAAGATGAGCAAAAAAGGTTGAAATGGCTACATGATCTTGGCAAGACCAAGTGACCATGGTTAGAGGAGAAGCTATGCCCATTTTTACCTACCATGAAGCTCACCTTAATTTTGCTGTTTAACATGGTTTATTTTCTGATTTTTGAAATGGAAAGGCTTCATGATCTTGGAAAGACCAAGTGGTTATGGTTAGGTGAGAGGCTATGCCCATTTGAGACCAACCATGGAGCTTAACTTTTCTTGTTTTATTTACTAGTTTTGCTTGTTATTTGCTTTGCATGTCTATGTTTAATTTTATATATGTTCTTTACATTATTTTCTATGCTATATATTTGTTTCTATATTTCATTTCCATGCTTAATATGTTTTCCTTGTAGATTCGGCCTTGTTGCCTATTGGAGTTATATTGTGCATTTTTCATATTTCATGTCTTATATTATAAACATGTTTGCATTTTTCATATTAGTCATATGGTTGATATGCCTTGCATGTGCATTTTCATCTTGCTTCTTGACTTGTTTGCATCTCCATGCCATGAGCTTGTGCATTTTGATATTAGTATGTCATATGCTTGTGAAAATGTCATGACATTATGCATCTTGATATGAGTTGTCATGTACTTGTGCCATTTACTAGATAGAATTGCATTATCATGTAACTACATTCGGCCTCTTCATGCATCCTTTGCCTTGTCATGCATTTGCATTTTGTTTAGGTTTGCATTATCATATTTTGAAATTGTGTATTAGTTGCTATTTGTTCCAGCATTAACATTAGTCTCATTGGTATGTTCATAGTATTGCTATGCATGTTCATTACATTCTAGGTCTAGGCTATATTGGTATTGTCATGCATATTGGGTCTTAAATCATATTGGTATTGTCATGCATTACTATGTTATTTAGGTCTTAGGTTACATTAGCATTTTCATGCATATTCATAACATATTAGGTCCAAGTCACATTTACATTATCAAGCATTACATGCATATTGAGTTAGGATAGCATTTATTGCCATGCAAATCTCATGCTAGGCATTTAGGTTATTTTGAATTGTCATGCATTTCCTTTACCATTTAGGCTTTAGACCATGCATTTCATACATTTCATTTGCTGTATGTTCATGCATTCCATGTCATTGCCACATGATTTATGATTTAGTCCAATCAATGGCTCAAAGTCATGCTCAGTTGAGCATACTTGTGGAAAATTAAGGAGTTGTCAAATTGATTATTCAACCTTTGTGATTTTTTTTACTTAGCCAATTTTTGTCCAAGGTTTTTAAATGTTTTAGCTACTGTCCTTAGGTCTTTAGGATGATCTCCAACAATTTTACTTTGATTTTTAAATGACTTTATCAAAGGCAAAAAATGTGTTTTGACAAAACAATTTTTTTCACCTAGTACTCGAACTTCTTTGATTTTTCTGGGTAGTCATATTTAATCAGAAAATTAAGCCAATTTTGTCTCATGTATTTTTACATGTCCTGAGTCTCCAGTATTTGTTTTAGATGTTTTTGAATTTTTAAAAGTAGGAAAAAAATTGTGCGTCAAAATCGGACAGTAGAGGCAGATTTGAAATCAAAATAGGAATAATGGTTGAATTTGGCTAAGGCATTTAGAAGGGGTTGGTTAGAAGCTTTAGCTACTGTTAGTTTCTAAGCCTTTTTAAACTTTAAAAATGATTTTATAAATCTCGGGTTATGGGTGGTTAAGTCCGAGATTTTAAACTTAGGAAATTAGAGCCATTTTCAAAGGGTTTTGGTAAGGGTTTTATTTTTATTCAAGTTTTTCCTCAAAATTGTTTTCAAACAATCACAAAGTTTTTTTTTTCTTTTTAGAAAATCTAATTTGACATATTTTCCTAAGGTAGCCGGATATTTTTTTAATATACGGATTTCTTTATTTAGAGGAAAAAATACATTTTCATGCATTGCATTTTCCATGTTTATGCATTTTATTTAATATGTGATTTTTGCTTTGATATTTTCCATGGTATTATTATTATTTTGATTCACATTTTATGATCTTATATTGTTTTCGTGTGATTTTGAATATTTCATGATATCCCATATTTTTTATTTAGTCATTTATTTTTGTCACATTATTTAGCATATACTATGTTTATGCATTTTTATTTTATTTTCATGCATATTTTATGATAGCATTATTTTATGTTTCTTGTCATTTAGATCATAGTCCATGTCATTTAGGTTATTTTATTTATAACATGCCATGTCATTTAAAATATGCCATATCTTTTAAAATTGCCATGTCATTTAAATCATTTTATCTCATTTAGAATACCATGATACTTAGGATTTTTCATTTCACCTAGAATATACTATGTCATTTAAATTATGTCATATCATTTAGGTTGCATTATATTATCTAGACTTTGCCATGTCATTTTATTTATGTCATACATGTTCATGTTCATATTTTTAAATGTTTTGAAAAAGGTAATGATTTTCAATAAAAATAAAGATATTCTCGAGTTAAAATAATTCATGAGTTCTCTATCGGGTTTGCTGGAGGGAATATCATCAATTATCATTAATAAAGAAATATCTTTCTTTCATAAAACGAGAATGATATGGAAAGTTTTCCAAATGAATAAAAATTTCTATATTTTGTCGATTTTGTCGGGGAATGTAGGGAAATTTTGAATTAATAAATTCCGGATCATTTTCAATTAAAAATGGAATTATTTTTCTTAAAATTGGGAATTAACTTGAAATACTAAATTAAAAACCAACTTTTTACCGAGACTTGAGATAACACACGTTTAATAAGGTACCGATTTATACGGGCGTTGTGGGGGTGCTAATCCTTCCCCGCACGTAACCGACTCCCGAACCCGTTTCTTTGATTTCTCTGGTTTATAACGCAGACTTGAAATTGGTTTTAAAAAATATTTTAATTAATTTTAAAATGTTCAATAAAATCGGTTTTAATAGGTGGCCGGTCACACCTAGCTAAAAAAGATTGGTGGCGACTCCATGTCTTTTTACGAGGCCGTTTTCATACCCTCGATCTTTTATTTTATTTCAACTTCGAGAGGAATTAAGTTGTCTTTTCCTCTGCTTCTGTTTTCCCCCTCACTCGAACGGGTCCCCGCGATCGAGATCATGTATCGACACCTTGGTTTTTCTTGAGGAATTAAGTCGACTTTTCCTCCTTTTTTAATGTCATGCCTAACGAATAATAAAGTCTTGTTATGAGACGTTGTTATTGTTTTTTTTTTTTTATATAGTTTGCGACAACTTGGCGACTCCACTGGGGACAGTTTAGAGAGTTAGGCCTAAAATTAGTCGTGTGATATCAAAGTCTCGATTTTGTTGGTTTAATTGGTATTTAACTTTAATTCCCACATTTTTTTAAATAAGGAGAATTTTGAAAATAATAAAATGTTTTTGAATATGGTCATACTCATGTGCATTCATTTTATTAATTTTCTCTAGTTATTTAATGTTGTATATTATAATTGCTTGTTGGTTAATGCGTTACACTATTCTTGATCTTTGTTTTAATAAATTGTTGGGGTATTTAGGATAAGGGGTGTAGAATAGGTGGTGAAAGGTTTATTGTTCCTCCATACACACTCACTTGCATTTGCATAACATGAACCCTCTACCCGGGTTCCGTCCTTTTAAGTGGGAGTAAAGTAACTACGCCTTCATGATGATCCTCCGTATGGCTAGTGAAACACTTTCGGAGTATAAAGTACCTAATGCCTTCGTGATAATCCTCTGTACGGGCATAGGAAAATATACTCTAACGAATTGAACCCGCTTTTATCGGGGTGCCTTACTAGCCTTCACAGGCGATAGTGAGGAACAATTCGGGGCCTTGGAACCGATTCACCCTCATATAGTGAACCTAAGCGAAGCATGCCGAATTTTCGTTAGATAGACCGAAGATAGGAACACATGGACGGACATTTCTAAACCTTTTGTTACCTATTTTACACTTTGAATAAGGGTTGTAGGTTGGGCAACGATATACGTACATCGCCCGTAATAAGTTTAATACCCCGCCCTGAAGGCATCGTGATGCCTAGATGAGTCGATAATATTGGGGCAACTGTTGACTAGATTTTTAAAATTGAAAATATCAAAACATTCTTTTTCAAACATTTTTGCATTTTGCTCATTTCATGCATGTGTAAATAGAGCATGTACATTCATGGTTGTATTTTTTTATCTCATTCTTTGCAATAAACAGTTGGTAATAATCTCATTTGATGATTATGAAACGGTAGTGTTCCATGAACATTTGCATATTATACCATATTAGGATCCACTACCCCGAAATTCTTTTGAAAATAATATGTTTGGCTTTTCATAGAGAAAATATGTTTCAAAAAATCATAGATTAAATTTGGAGGCAAATTTTGCATAGTGAGATTTTTGAATAATCAAAATTTTGTCCCACCAATTTCGTGAAATCATTGGTCATTGTATATACCTTTGTGTTAATTCATTTATTCTTTACATGTATCATTTTGACATCATGTTACAGTCATAGCATGCATGGTCATTCATGTAAATACATTTATGACATGTATGGTCATTAATTGTATATACCTGTGTATCAATTTATTTATTCTTTAAATGCATCAAGTTGGCATTAGATTACATCCATAGCATACATAGTTATCATGATATGCTCATGCATTAATCTGTTTTATTAACATCAGGATACATTCATGACACACATGGTCAGCATGATTTTCTTTGTATATACTCTGTGTCAATCATTCATTGTTTACATGCATCATAATTGACATCATATTGCACTCATAATGTATACCATCATTCATTGGGAAATACGCTGAAATATACATGGTCGTTCTTTGCATATATCCATACATTGATTTGATTATTCTTTGCTTGCAGCATGTTGGCATCGTGATTGCATTTATAGTCAGCATGTTTCCATTGTATATGTCCATACATCATATTGTTTAGGCTTCACGTGCATCAAATTGCATTCATAACTCCTTCATCATGACATGCACTTGGGGGGAATAAAACAGAAGTTGGCTTGGCTTTAAGAGTCTTCGAAAGAATTTCCATTTCAAACAGAGGTATAAGAAGTACTGAGTACCCTTTTTAATACAGGCTAGTGCTATGGAGAATGAACAAGTTGCCCGAATGGAAAGAATGGAAAGGGTACAGGAAGAATTGCAAGAACAACTGGCAAAGTCTCAAGCAGAATCTAAGGATCAGATGACTAAATTGATGGAACTGATGTCCGTCGTAATCAAGGGAAAAGGATACACTGAAAACTTGGCCGCCAGAGAAGGGATA
Source organism: Fremontodendron californicum (assembly GCA_030761205.1). NCBI lineage: Eukaryota > Viridiplantae > Streptophyta > Magnoliopsida > Malvales > Malvaceae > Fremontodendron > Fremontodendron californicum. The sequence continues at coordinate 13,263,275 of JAULJL010000005.1, read as the reverse complement.
GAGGCACAAAAGGGTTAGAATGAGGTCGTAATGATGGATGGCTAGAACACAGTTAACCCCAGCAACACCCTGAACTTAGACGACCCAACTAAACGGGAAAAGATCAAAATGGTTGAGTCAAATATGGATGAGTTGATAGATTCCCGAGGAAAATATCAGTTGTTAGATGAAAGGCTCCGGGAAGTAGAAAATACAGACGTATTCGGGAGTGTGGATGCGAGAGAACGATGCTTGGTCCTCAATTTAATCATTCCTCCTAAATTCAAGGTCCCTAACTTTGTAAAATATGACGAGACGACCGATCCATCAACCCACATCACCATGTTCTGTCGAAAGATGGCAAGTAACATAGATAATGATAAGCTTTTGATTCACTGCTTTCAGGATAGCCTCAGTGGGTCTGCAATTAGGTGGTATAGTCAGTTGAGCAAGGATCAGATTCACTCTTGGAATGATTTGGCTAGGTCTTTTCTAAACCAGTACAAGCATGTGACCGACATGACACTTGACTGTCTCACTATGCAAAATATGCAGAAAAAGGTTATTGAGAGCTTCAAAGAGTATGCTCAGAGGTGGAGGAACACGGCCACCCAAGTACAATCGCCCTTAACTCAGAAGGAAACCACTGTCCTTTTTGTGAATACACTATAGGCCCCATATTACGATAGACTTGTTGGCAACACCACGAAGAATTTCTCGGATATGGTAATCTCTGGGGAAATGATTGAAAATGCTATCAAGGCTGGGAAACTCGAAAGAGGTAAAACATTTAATGGAGAGAGAAATAGAGTGCCCAAAAAGAAAGAGGAAGATATCCAAGCCATGGGAGACTTTGCCCCGTATATTCCGGCTACTTCATACCAACCACCCTGTCCTTCTACGAACTATGAATCCCAGGGTTCATACTTATATCCGATGGCCTCTCAGAATCCAATAAATTTTCAACCTTTTGTCAGCCAAAGAAAACTGAAGAATATCCGAAAAAGAGATCAGTTTGAGCCACTCCCCATGTCTTACTCTGAACTATTGCCCTAGCTGGTCGAAGAGCAACTCCTTACTAAAGTTCCAGTGGAGCCTATCCAACCCCCATATTCGAGTTGGTATGACGAGAATGCATATTGTGATTATCATTCTAGGATTCGGGGACATTCCACGAAAAATTGCCTATGTCTGAAACGGAAGGTTCAAGCACTCATTAATAAAGGATAGTTAGATGTGGGGAAGAAACAAAGGTCAGACAGCATGGAGAATCTACTGAATGGGAATGATGAGACCATTGTGGATGTCATAATAGGGGAAGAAAATGGAAAGGTCGAAAAGAGTACCGAGGAATAACCAGTTTGAATTAAGGAGAACATGTCAAGGGGAAGTTTTTATGCATTTAGTTTCATACCTCATGATGAAAACACTTGTCTTATGTTAACATCCCTATGAAATAAATGAATTTTGAATGTTTTTATGTTTGTTGTGTTTTAACAATAATTTGAATGTGCAAAAACAAGAATTAAGGAGGTTCTAATAATAGGATAGTCTCGAGAATATTGATGATCATTGTTAGAAATGACCAAATACCTTCCCTCTTTGGGGATTTCCATATGTCTAAATCCGTGAAACTAAGATCACTTGAAAGACCTAATGCTTCAAGTAATATGATTGATTGAACTTCATAAACCATTGTCATTGCAGAATAAGCAAAGCTGTAAATCCTAGTCTAGGCCATGAACAAAGGAACAAACTTTTTGAAATTTTTTCGAATTCCTTGAAATTCAAACAAATGAGACATTCTTTCAAAAATCTAGATTTTGGTAAATTGATGTATGTCAAGATTGTGCTAAAACCATTCATGACCTTTACCAATAACGATAAAACACTAATTACCCCAAACATCACTTCATGATTGACACCCTGGGGCACAATGATTAAACTAGATTATCCCATGTCCCAGATAAATCCCGTTTTTGGGTCGTACTTTCCTTGTCCTTTCAAAGAACTCATATTTGAAACTCAGCCTTTTTAAAATAGACTTAGACTTGCTATGTTCCTCGTTGATACGAATTCTCATGGTTAATCAAACTGGGGCATCATATGTGGAAATGATGGTTATATGGTGAAAAGGGATGGACTAATGCATGAATCATTGGGGCATGCGAAAAAAAATTTGTGATATCATGCATATGAGAATTCAGATGATTCCAAAGTGCAAAATGAAATTATGAATATCTATTTCCCTGGGGATTTCTTTTCAATGTGAATATTCGTGCTTGACATGAGAAATGGCCATTTTTCATGTCCTTGTCACAAAAAAAAAAAAAATTATCCATAGTCACCCCTTTTGAGCCGAAAGAATTCTTTCTTCTTTAAACCCTGATCAAGGATTACCCTCTACACTGGAGGGCAAATGCGAGGAAAGATCTTTTCAAAGATCACGAAAAAATGAGTCCTAGCTCAAAGACAGATACAAAGCAAATGGAGCCCCGAATAAATATGGGCTCACTCTGTCAAAGAAAAAGAAAAAGGAAAATATGGCGAAATAAAAGCCAAGAAAAACAAAAGAAAAACACAAAAAAAAAAGTGTGAAAAAACGATGGCAAATGAAAGCCAAAAGCAAAGTAGAAAAAGAGCAAAGTCAAAAGGAATGAAAAGTCCAAAAGAGATAAATGTTTCAAAGAGAATTCTCCTCAAGAAATGATCCTTGATATGATTACCCTCAAACACATATTTTGGGCCTATTTATCCTTTCTTTCTGAACCTTGAGCCATGGCCTACATTACATGCTTTAAAAGTCCATTTTGATCAAGCATGAACATTTAACTTGAAGGGTTTTTTCCTCAGATTTTATCTCATCTCATCGAATTATCATTTCACTAAGGAAGAATTTAGAATTCTCAAATGCATGGTAAAACAATGAAAAAAGGAAAAAGAAAGAAAAAAATTGGAGAGAATGGAACTCTAGGGCGAAAACCCGAAAATGGGCGGTCTAGAGTTAAAACGAGAATTTTTAATGCCATCTATGATAGTGCCGATACCACAAAAGAGAAGATTATCTTAAAAAAGTGGTCATCGAGGAACATATAGGAATTCCTGAACCTCCCAAATTGTCAACTCTCATTTGGATGATTGATTTCAAAAACTGAAACTTTTTTTTCTCCAAAATCAACTTTCCAGTTTAAACATCCCAGCCAATCTTGATGCTTGTCAAAATACCTTGATATAGAAACTAAAAGAATGTTGAATTTGTTTGGTTCTCAATGAATTCATGATTTATAAAATCTGTTCCATTTATGAGCCTAGAAGGGACATACATTTTTGTTGTGAAGTTTTCCTGAAAAAAAAACAAAATCATGGTGTACCAAGCCTTGTCAATTCAAGTTGAAAAACCCAAATTGACACTTAGGAAAATTTCTAACAGTGATCATCAGTCTTCAAAATATTTGTACATTACACACTGTGGGGTTAAAATTTTTGACTCAAAAGTTTTCATTAAATAAGCAAAATTGTTTTTCAGAAAGGGAAAATAAAAATATTTTTGAAATACTCATTTTTGATGTTGACATGAGATAATAGTTTTTCTAATCCAAAGGTGTGGAATTACTAGGGATAACCTTGACTTCCAAATATGAGAAGAAGAAATAGAACTCGACAAGTAGACTTCTATCAATAAAAGTTTGAAAACTGTTGGGGCAAAGAGAATAGCCAAAGATTGAAAAATGAATTGAAGATATACTCTGATTTGAAGAGGAAATATGAATCAGAAAGGCTAAGCCAAAATCTAGAAAAATGACCAGGGCCATTTGCATCACTTATGAGCATTCATCTATTTATTAAGCTTTGCATCTGCACCGTGTCAGCAAGCATTTGCATAATTCATTAGTATTTGTATTTGCACTAACTATTCCATGAGCATCTGCATTCTATCTTTACAAGTACATCCTCCACAGATATTTGCATTCGCATCATCTCAAGCAAGTGCATCATTTCTAGGATCATTGCATCTTCATTGTAGCTGCAATTATACCATTCAACCACTTACATGAACATGATTCGTAGGGACATCCACATCTGCATTTAGAAGCATTTGCATCAATCCAAGACATCTGTATCATTTCAAGAAGCATTTGCATCAATCCAAGATATTTGCATTTACACCATGAAGCATTTGCATCCTCTCTCAAATCCTTCAGGTTAATTTCTAGATCATTTCAATTTCTGGTTTCACTCATGCCTTTAATTTTTGGTTCCATCCAGATCGTTTTCAAATTTCTGGTTTCACCTATGCCTTTGATCTCTGGTTTCATCCAGATCTTTTTCAAATTTCTGGTTTCACCCATACCTTTAATCTCTGGTTTCATCCAGATCTTTTTCAAATTTCTGGTTTCACCCATGCTTTTCAAATTTCTGGTTGCATCCAAATCTTTTTCAAATTTCTGGTTTCACCCATGCTTTTCAAATTTCTGGTTCCATCCAGATCATTTTCAAATTTCTGGTTTCACCCATGCTTTTAATCTCTGGTTCCATCCAGATCATTTTCAAATTTTTGGTTTCACCTTTGCCTTTAATTTCTAGTTTCATCCAGATCTCTTTCAAATTTCTGGTTTCACCCATGCTTTTCAAATTTTTGGTTTCATTCATGCTTTTCAAATTTCTGGTTCTATCCAGATCATTTTCAAATTTTTGGTTTCACCCATGCCTTTAATATCTGGTTTCATCCAGATCTTTTTCAAATTTCTGGTTTCACCCATGTTTTTCAATTTCTGGTTCCATCCAGATCTTTTTCAAATTTTTGGTTTCACCCATGCTTTTAATCTCTAGTTTCATCCATATCTTTTTCAATTTTCGGTTTCATCCATGCAGGTAAGGTTAGCACAAGACAGGATAAGACCTCCGGGCACCATTTTTAAGACCTTCGGGCACCATTTTTAAGACCTTCGGGCATTATTTTTCAAACCACGGGTAAGGCTTCCGGGCACCATTTTTAAAGACCTTCAGGCACCATTTTTAAGACCTTCGGGCACCATTTTAAAGATCTTCGGCCACCATTTTTAGGACCTTCAGGCATAATTTTTCAAATCACGGGTAAGGCCTCCGGGCACCATTTTTAAAGACCTTCGGGCACCATTTTTAAGACTTTTGGACACCATTTTAAAGACCTTCGGGCACCATTTTTAAGACCTTCAGGCATAATTTTTCATCACGGGTAAGGCCTCCGGGCACCATTTTTAAAGACCTTCGGGCACCATTTTTAAGACCTTCGGGCACCATTTTAAAGACCTTCGGGCACCATTTTTAAGACCTTCGGGCACCATTTTTAAGACCTCCGAACACCATTTTTAAGACCTTCGGGCATCATTTCTAAGACCTTCGGGCATAAATTTTTTCTTTTGAAAATCGAATCCATTTCCTTAAGACGGGTTGAGCCTTGATTAGTCAGGGAATTCAATTTAAGGACAAAATCTTCAATTTACAGCTTTTTCAAAAAGAAAAATGATGAATGATGATGATCGAAAACCCCTGTCCCTTTCCTTCACATGTGATTTCACTAACCGTACACAATTAGTATTTTTTTATCTTTACCTGATTCCTGATTCTCAGCAATAGCCAAAGAGGGGCAGCTATAGACACCTAATTTTGTCCGAACTCCTAAATCAGGTACATTTTCTTCCTAAATTGATGTTTCAGAATGCTAAAAGGCTTTTCTCATCCTGCAGGTGGTACTCTGAGGCTTAGTCTAAGAAAGCAGAAAAAAAAGTCAAACTCGAAAAAGTCAACTTTAAAAAAGTCAACCTCAAAAAAGTCAACTACTAAAAAAGTCAACCCTCTTTCAAAATCAAGATTTGAGGTTCAATTGAAAAATGGTGAAAGAATTTTGATAATCCGAGGTCTACATTGAAAGATATGGAGGTCGGAAGTTGGGTTACAGAATCTCAATAGGAAAGAAACCCTAGTTCGGGAAATTTGGGGAAAAGTGCTTGAACGATCAAATGGGTCAGAATTGAAGGTCTCAAATGAAAGATAAGCACTGACTACGGGCAATGGAGAAGCCACTTGGAAGAAAAACTGATAGAAAAGTCAATTCGGAAGAAAATCGATAATTAGGGTTTTTCGATGGATTTCGGTAAAATTTGGAAGAATTACAGAAACGGCCCGATTCGGTAGATATAAAGCCCTTAATTAATGAGAAATGGTTAAACAAGGATAGCCCAAGGCTCAGTTTAAAGAAAATCTGAAAATCGGACTTGTTTTGAGCAAAACTGGGTTTCAAAGACAAAAAGGGCAAAATTGGAAAATGTGGGAAAAATAGCAAATGAACTCCAAAAATTCTGAAACTTTGCAAATCTCATTATTAAATATTTTTGAAGAGATTTTTGAGAGAAAATATTGATTTGGAGTTCGGTTGCAAAATGGCCAAATCTCGGGTCTCCTATGTAGTAATTCAAGTGGATAAATCCCGAAAAAATAGCAAATGAACTCCAAAAATTCTGAAAATTTGCAAATAACATTCTTAAATTATTTGGAAGGGATTGGGGAAAGAAAATCTTGATTCAGAGATCGTTTGCAAAATGGCCAAATCCCGGGTCCCCTAGGTAGTAATTCAAGCAGATAAATCCCAAAAAAATAGCGAATGAGCTCTAAAAATTATGAAAACTTCCAGATCACATTTTTAAATTATTTTGAAGAGATTGGTGAAGAAAAATATGGATTCGGAGCTCGTTTAAGAAATGGTAAAGTTCGGGTGCATAAAAGGGGCAATTTCGGAAATAAATCCGAAATAAATAGCAAATCGACTCGAAAAATTTTGAAAACTTCCAGAATTCAATTTTGTATTATTTCGGAAGTATTGAAAAAATAAAATTCAAATTTGGAGTTTGTTTGCTATTTATTTAGGTTCGGGGGGCAAAAAGATCATTTCACCAAAGAAACCAAAAAGGGCAAATTTGTAATTGAGGAAAATATGAAAGAAGAAGAAATTGCTGGGATTTTTCTTCCCTTGGTCAGCCAGCATAGAGGATAGGAAGGAAGCTTGAACAATTTAATTCCCTAGTCACTATCAAGCTACATGCTACTAGTAACACCTTGCAAATGGTCTCCCCTTCATCCAATGGCTTAGGTGCCTTGTAGGAAAGTTGAATGCACCATTCAATGGCCAAGTTTAAATGCCAAGATGACATTTTTATTTGTCATGAAAGAACCCTCATCTAATGGCCAAGAATGAAAGAAAAAAGATGAGCACAATTCATCCAAGGGTGAGCATCCATTCGGTTAAGCAAGGGAGTGCATGGGATTATCTCTTTTCATCCAATGGCTTAGGCCATCTACAAGGGCAGAGGACACATGTTGAGGGCTGGATTTAATCTACAAGATGTCATTTTTATGTTGTCCTCATCCAATGGCCAAGAATGGAAGAGCACAACTCATCCAAGGGAATGCACTCAAGGGGGCAAGCAAGGGAGTGCATGGGATTGGTCCTCTTTTGCATCTAAGAGCTAAGGTTACTACAAGGGATGAGTACACATCTTAATGGGTGCTATCAATTGGCAAGATGACATTTTTATGTTGTCATCAAAATATCTTAATCTAAAGGCCAAGATTAGAGGAGAAAAAGTGCAATTCCCATCCAAGGGTTAGAGGGCCATTCGGCCAAGGCTAAAGAGAGAGGGGTGATTTCATTTTTTCAGAGGTTTCTTGGCTGGAAATAGTAGCTAATCTAGCAAAGAAAAAGGTTTTGAAGGTAAGAAAAAAAAAGGTTTTCAATAGAGAGCTTGAAGGTAGTCATCTCTACCAAGCTCTAGCATAGCTTTCTTCTTATTTTCCATGGTGTTTTCTTGATTTTCTATCTTGTTTTCCTACTACATTTTTCATAGAAATAAAGTTTTTTAATAATTAGTTATGTTTTCATCTGTTCTTCTTCATTAAAATGGTGGAAAACAATTTTTTTACATGGTTTTATGCTTGGCCGAATATGGCATGTTTGCTTGCCTTGGTTTTCTTTTTTTTATTCCTTGCATGTTGTTGAGAAAAAATGAATTTAGAAGGTTTTTAGAGTATTTTATGTTATGTTTTTTTTACAAAAAGATGAAGCAAAAAAGGTTGAAATGGCTACATGATCTTGGCAAGACCAAGTAACCATGGTTAGAGGAGAGGCTATGCCCATTTTTACCTACCATGAAGCTAGCCTTAATTTTGCTGTTTAGCATGGTTTATTTTCTGATTTTTGAAATGGAAAGACTTCATGATCTTGGCAAGACCAAGTGATTATGGTTAGTTGAGAGGCTATGCCCATTTGAGACCAACCATGGAACTTAACTTTCCTTGTTTTATTTACTAGTTTTTCTTGTTATTTGCTTTGCATGTCTATGCTTAATTTTATATATGTTCTTTACATTATTTTCTATGCTATATATTTGTTTCTATATTTCATTTCCGTGCTTAATATGTTTTCCTTGTAGATTCGGCCTTGTTGTCTATTGGAGTTATATTGTGCATTTTTCATATTTCATGTCTTATATTATAAACATGTTTGCATTTTTCATATTAGTCAAATGGTTGATATGCCTTGCATGTGCATTTTCATCTTGCTTCTTGACTTGTTCGCATCTCCATGCCATGAGCTTGTGCATTTTGATTTTAGTATGTCATATGCTTGTGAAAATGTCATGACATTATGCATCTTGATATGAGTTGTTATGTACTTGTGCCATTTACTAGATAGGATTGCATTAGAGTATCATGTAACTACATTCGACCTCTTCATGCATCCCTTGCCTTGTCATGCATTGCATTTTGTTTAGGTAACATGCTTTGCATTATCATATTTTGAAATTGTGTATTAGCTGCTGTTTGTTCCAGCATTAACATTAGTCTTATTGGTCATTGTATGTTCATAGTATTGCTATGCATGTTCATTACATTCTAGGTCTAGGCTATATTGGTATTGTCATGCATATTGGGTCTTAAATCATATTGGTATTGTCATGCATTACTATGTTATTTAGGTCTTAGGTTACATTAGCATTTTCATGCATATTCATAACATATTAGGTCCAAGTCACATTTACATTATCAAGCATTACATGCATATTGAGTTAGGATAGCATTTATTGCCATGCAAACTCATGCTAGGCATTTAGGTTATTTTGAATTGTCATGCATTTCCTTTACCATTTAGGCTTTAGACCATGCATTTCATACATTTCATTTGCTGTATGTTCATGCATTCCATGTCATTGCCACATGATTCATGATTTAGGCCAATCAATGGCTCAAAGTCATTCTCACTTGAGCATACTTGTGGAAAATTAAGGAGTTGTCAAATTGATTATTCTACCTTTATGATTTTTTTTACTTAGCCAATTTTTGTCCAAGGCTTTTAAATGTTTTAGCTACTGTCCTTAGGTCTTTAGGATGATCTCCAACAGTTTTACTTTGATTTTTAAATGACTTTATCAAAGGTAAAAAATGTGTTTTGACAAAACAATTTTTTTCACCCAGTACTCGAACTTCTCTGATTTTTCTGGGCAGTCATATTTAATAAAAAAATTAAACCAATTTTTTATCGTGTAGTTTTACATGTCTTGAGTCTCCATTATGTTTTTTAGATATTTTTTAATTTTTAAAAATATGGAAAAAAATCGTGTGTCAAAACTGGACAGTAGAGGCAAATTTGAAATCAAAAGAAGAATACTGGTTAAATTTGGCTAAGGCATTTAGAGGGGGTTGGTTAGAAGCTTTAGCTACTGTACTAGGATAGTTTCTAAGCCTTTTTAAACTTTAAAAATGATTTTATAAATCTCGGGTTAAGGGTGGTTAAGTCCGGGATTTTAAACTTAGGAAATTAGAGCCATTTTAAAAGGGTTTGGTAAGGGTTTTAATTTTTATTCAAGTTTTTCCTCAAAATTGTTTTCAAAGAATCACAAAGTTTTGTTTTTTTAGAAAATCTAATTTGACATATTTTCCTAAGGTAGCCGTATTTTTTTAATATACGAATTTCTTTATTTATAGGAAAAAATACATTTTCATGCATTGCATTTTCCATGTTCATGCATTTTATTTAATATGTGATTTTTGCTTTGATATTTTCCATGGTATTATTATTATTTTGATTCACATTTTATGATCTTATATTGTTGGCTATATGATTTTGAATATTTCATGATATCCCATATTTTTTATTTAGTCATTTATTTTTGTCACATTATTTAGCATATACTATGTTCATGCATTTTTATTTTATTTTCATGCATATTTTATGATAGCATTATTTTATGTTTCATGTCATTTCTTGTCATTTAGATCATATTCCATGTCATTTAGGTTATTTTATTTATAACATGCCATGTCATTTAAAATATGCCATATCTTTTAAAATTGCCATGTCATTTAAATCATTTTATCTCATTTAGAATATACCATGATACTTAGGATTTTTTATTTCACCTAGAATATACTATGTCATTTAAATTATGTCATATCATTTATGTTGCATTATATTATCTAGACTTTGCCATGTCATTTTATTTATGTCATACATGTTCATGTTCATATTTTTAAATATTTTGAGAAAGATAATGATTTTCAATAAAAATAAAGATATTCCCGAGTTAAAATAATTCATGAGTTCTCTACCGGGTTTGCTGGAGGAAATATCATCAATTATCATTAATAAAGGAATATCTTTCTTTCAAAAAACGAGAATGATACGGAAAGTTTTCCAAATGAATAAAAATTTCTATATTTTGCCGATTTTGTCGGAGAATGTAGGAAAATTTTAAATTAATAAATTCTGGATCATTTTCATTTAAAAATGGAATTATTTTTCTTAAAATTGGGAATTAACTTGAAATACTAAATTAAAAACTAACTTTTTACCGAGACGTGAGATAACACAGAATTAATAAGGTACCGATTTATACGGGCGATGTGGGGGTGCTAATCCTTCCCCGCACGTAACCGACTCCCGAACCCGCTTCTTTGATTTCTCTGGTTTATAACACTGACTTGAAATTGGTTTTAAAAAATATTTTAATTAATTTTAAAATGTTTTATAAAATAGATTTTAATAGGTGGTCGAGATTGGTGGCGACTCCATGTCTTTTTACGAGGCCGTTTTCATACCCTCGATCGTTTATTTTATTTCAATTTCAAGAGGAATTAAGTTGTCTTTTTCTCTGCTTCTGTTTTCCCCCTCACTCGAACGAGTCCCCGTGACGGGATCACGTATCGACACCTTGGTTTTTCTAGAGGAATTAAGTCGACTTTTCCTCTTTTTTTTTTAATGTCACGTCTAATGAATAATAAAATCTTGTTATGAGACGTTGTTATTGTTATTCTTTTTTTAGGTTGCGTCAGGACTATGTTAAATTTGGATCGTATCGAATTCAAATCAATTTAAATTTGAATAGCTTTAGGCTGGATTCAAATCATTTTAGATTTCAATCCAATTTCATGTAATCATTTTTGCGAAATAAGATTAATGGTTTTATTTGTTTTATAATGATATCATATCAACATAGTGTATTAAACTTATAAATTCTTTATGTAAAATTTGATGAAAAAGTTTTAAAAAGTAAAATTAAGAAATACCAATAGGAAAATAAAAGTATCTCAAATGACCACATTAAATATTTACGTTCTAAATAATAATACATTAAATAAAATTTTCTATTTAGTTCTTTTACATTTAATTCCATTTTTTTTTTCCATTTTTCCTTTATTCTACTAAAACTAAAAGTGAAGGATCAGTCTAATTATAATAAAATAATTTGGTTTAGATCTGCTCAAGAGTCGAATAACTCATTCAATTCGACAGACTCGACCCGTATTGGTCGGACTTGGATAGAGATTTTTTTTGTTTGCTTTATATATAAAGAACCTTATTCTACATCAAAGGAAAAAAGGGGTTGGTAAGACTTGAAGCCTATGCTGCGTATAGGTTAGGGTTAATTTAGCATTTGCTGTTGAAAAAAATTTGGATTAGAAAAAGTTTAGGTTGAAAAAAGTATATTTAAAAAGTTTGGTGAAAAATTATGGTTTAAGAACTTTTAAGTGTTTGATATTGCTGTGAAAAAGTGCTCTGAGAAATTAAAATGTCAAAAAAATATATGTTTAAAATAATAAAAGTTTAAAAATATGAGGATAATAAAATTATTTTATCCAAAAATCAGCTTCTAAAGTCCAAAAACTTTATTTTTTGGCCTTTTTGTTTGAATTTTTAAACTATAATTTCAATCGCAAAAATTAAAATATTTTAATCATTTTAAAATTATATTAACGATGAAATGTAATTTTTTATCTCAAAAATATGTCATCAAGAATGTTAAACTGAGCTAAGAGACACAATCCAAAGCCTACAAGGATCCACCACGTGACAGATGCAAAGATACATGTTGAGAGTTGTGAGTTGAGAAAAGACAAGAAATCATAATTAGGATATTGTGTAAGGGGAGTTAAGGGATGGGTGGTGTGCTGCCCCCATAAATGAAACTCGTGGCCTCACTCTTAGCTTAGAAATAGGAAAACAATATCCTAATTATGATTCCTTGTCTTGTGAGAAAAAAGTTGACTCTCAACTTTCAACATAATATAAAACATAAAGAAATAATGAAAAAAATTTAAAATTTTAAAATTTTAAAAATAATATAAAATATTGCCTAAGTAAATTTGATGGTTTAGTTTATAATATGACATAGTTTATAAAATATTGCCTAAACTAACATTACAAGTTATTAGAATTTTTTTCCAAATTTGTAAAACAACCAGTAATTAAAGTCAAAGGAAAGCAAAAGTAAAACAATTGACCTCCGAGCTTCATCATCTGTCAAAATGCCTTTTCCAATTCAATCTTTAGAACCTGTAAAAAAAGGCAAAAACTTAAATTAAAATCCCTAATTTACAAAATGCAAAAACATAAAATTGTTACCTTCAAACAAGAATCTTCTAGGAATGAAAAGAGATTAACAAAATTTTGCTTAAATCTTTGACCTAGAAGCTGGTGGTTGTGAGAGGATGGAGAGAGAGAGGGAGAAAAGGTGAGTTTTGTGTTTTGGGTAAAGAGGAAGAGGGTCTGTCACTGATTATACTTTCAGCAAATAGCGGCGTTTGTCGAAACAAACGCCGCTAAATTATAAATCTATTCATCTCTTCTGAAAAAAAGCGATAAATTTTGCCGCTCGATTTTTTTAATATTTAGCGTCGTTTGTAGACAAACGCCGCTAAATGTACTGCTGAAAAAGTTCCCATTTCTTTTGATAGAAATGACGGGCATTTTTTTGGTGGAAAAAAAGGTACCCGTGTAATTTGAGAAACATTTAGCGATATTTTTAGTTCTAAACGCCGGTATTTTATCTTCTTTAGCGGTGTTTTCTCCACACAAATGCCGCTAAATTAATTTTTAGTGGTGTTTTGGGTAGAAACGCTGCTCCCTTTGATAAGCTCATAAAATATACATTTTATGCCTTTTCTACCTTTAGTTTTTGTTATGTTTTCGATCTTTATCTTGTTTACTTATATTATGTTTTTGAATTTTAGATACAATAAGGAGAATAAAGTTAAAAGATGTCAATAATGATGGTAAAGAGCTTACAAAATCATAATCACAATATGGAAGAAGACTTGGGAGTCTAAAAGATCAATTTCTGGTTGCAAAGCAAGAAGGCAGATTTGACCTCCGGAGCTTGTTGCAAGGAAAACATGATGTTAAAGTCCTTATTTGAAGAAAATTTTTACTTGACTTTTGAAGCTGACTTGAATACCTTTTCAACGGTAGTTTACACGCCCAAAGCAGATAAGAAATATTCATCCAAATCAGCTGAAGAAGTGCGAGATGATGCAGCAGAAAAATGGAAGGCAGAGAGCCCGACGCCGCGGTGCCCAATGTTCGGGAAAAACCGCAAAAAAAAGAAGAAGCAAAAACGTGATTTTTCTGCCTCCAGGCTTACTCGTGCGTTAAGGACTTGTTCCCAGAGTTTTAAAGCTCTATAAATACCATTTTTTGATCCACAAACTAGACATGTTTTGAAGAGACTCAAGGATCATCATTATTCTTCTTCTTCGCAATTCTTTTATTTTCTTTTAATTTTATGTATATATTATCTATGGCTATGTTAGGCTAAACTTATTTTTGGTTAAGGGTGATTTCAAAGCCCTATAACATGTTGTGTAATTGATTTTGAGATTCTATCTATTATTAGTTTTCTATCAAAGTTGCTTGTGTTCTTCTATAAGAATTGTTCATGATGTTGTCTTGATTTGTTTAGGTTGCAAATTAGATATATCTTGATAATTATCTAATGCTAGTTTAGGAGTTTTGATACGTAGCTTATCTTGATTTCTATTCAATAGTGGCAATTTGTGATTAATGATTATGTTAAAATTTTCGCTAATTGCAAAGTGGAACATAACCTAAGTTAAACAATTCATGTTTATGCTTTTGTTGCTTAGATCAACCTATCTTTCTCATCATAAGGCTGCTATCAAATTAAATTTAGAGATGTTTATCCTAGGTTGTTTGATAGTTAGAGATTAAATAGTGGCGTTCGTCCTGCTTAACGACGAACAAAGGAATGATTGGGGTAAGACGGGAGGTTGTTATCTACGGTTATTAACTTTGATAGCTAATTGATGTTGATAGATCTGAAATTGATTTTCAATGATTTCTAGTGGTGGAGAATGAAACCTTAGCCATACTTCTCTTATATTTGATTTTCTCTTATTTATTTGCTTTTTGCTTATTTGTTTTCTTTACTTTTAATTATTTCAAAACCCCATTTTCTTTTCTTGTCTTTGAACTTAAGTGATAAACTAATAACTTATAAATTAAAACCCAATCCCTATGGATTTGACCTTTGCTAACTACTATACTTACAATTGATCTTTTCAGTGCAAGGTTAAATAAGATATACTCTTTTGAGTGCATCAAGTTTTTGGCGCCGTTGCCGGGGATTGCTTCTCTAGTTGATTCGTTACTTGGTTTATTCTTCAGTTGTATTTAATTTTATTTTTCTTGTACATACAGATTTTTGTTTTCAAATTTCAAGCAAGAAGAGATGGCAGGTGCTACATCAGAACTTCAGAACTTTTAGAACCAACTAGACAATCTCATCTCCATAGTTCAACAAGTGGCCATAAGTAAGATTCAACAATCAAGACAGTGTGGATGTGCTTCATGATGGATCATCCAACCAATTGGTGCCCATACTACCAAAAAGATAATTTTGAACCAGCTTATGATGTGGGGGGATACCAAAGCCATCAAGGGTTCCAAGGACAACAATATGATGCTTTCCCAAACACTTACAATGAGGGATGGTGGAATCATACTAATTATGGCTACTCGGGAAATTATCAAGAAATAGATCCTTATGCCAACTATAATTATCCATCGAGCTTCAATAAATCATGGTCTCATGAACAAGATCTTTTTCAGCCCCCACCTCAAAACTCAGATACTTCTTTAGAAGACCTTGTCAATACTATTGTTACTAATACTTTGGAATTTCAATAGGAAATAAGGGCTCAATCTGTCTCAAGTCAACCATGGACACAACAACAAGATCTTCTTGAGCCACCACATGTGACTCACAACTCACGTACTTTGTTAGAAGATCTTGTCAATTTCCTTACTACTAACTAATTGCAAATTCAACAAGAACAAAGGGAAAAAAAGGAAAGCCTCCAGGAAATATGGGCAAATATCCTGAGTAAAGGAACACAAATGAGCCAATTGGTTAATAGTCTGGAGGAATTAGTAGAACCAAGATTACAAGAACAACTCTATTCACAAACTATGATTGAGCCAAACGAGAATGTTAGTACCACACAACTTGAGGATGAATCAGAAAATTCAAGGGAACCCGAGGATGAGAAAGAACTAGAGATGGATTTACTTCTTGAAGATAATGAAGCTTCAACTGTTAGTTCAGGATTGGCAATAAGAGTTTTGAACCTTGCAATTATTATATATTTCCAGGTACAAATTAAATTTTATACTACCTTGTCTTGTTTAATTTAAATTTTATTCCAATTGTTATATGTTGATTATTTTGTGCTTTCTTAATAGAATTGTTGTATAATGATACTTTATAATAAACTATTAAATATTAATATATTTCTGTTGTAAATATAATGAATAATATTATTAATTATAATTTTTAAATAAAATAATTTTTTTTTTTTTACAAATTCTGGACATTTAGCGGTGTTTTTAGAACACAAACGTCACTATATTTGTGGATATTAAAAAACGAAATTCTAAAATTAGTGGCGTTTCTCGAGACAAACGACGCTAAATGTTTCAATTTAGCAACGTTTTTTTATCTACAAACGCCACTAATTTGTTCTCCAATACCATCCACCTCAGTCCTACGCTGACGTTTATAAACGCTGACAAATATCCCTACAAACGCCGCTACATTAGCGGCATTTTTGTTTCAAACACAGGAAAATTTCCCGACGTAGTTTTTCGTGGCACTTTTAGCTTTTTTTTTTTTATTTAAAAATGCTGCTAAATTTTTAGCGACATATAAAAACGCCGCTAATATTAAAAAAAAAGTTGTTGAAGACCTATTCTGCTGTAGTGAGTGTCTACTCATGTTCAATCCATATTAGTTCCTGTAGCTTATGATTGACCTTATGAATTAAGATAAACGATTTCTCCTAAATTCGTCATGCTTTAGCCAAAGACTTTATCAAGTTAACCGAAACCAAGAAAAGATGAGATATGTCTCCGATGTCACTTGGAGTGGTGAATTCTCTCTGGATCACTCATCCATCTTCATATGGTTCATGTCATACCCAAAACCACCCTACCATAAGCATCCCTTCCTTTGGGACCTATTCGTGATGGAATTAAAGTATGACACTCTCCATACAAGATGACTTGGTATCACAAGTCCGACGACTAATTTACACGACTGGCACGTGAGAACATTTCCATAGACACTTGAGTGACCATACCAAATGAAGTTCTCACAGCGGACCATGTTCAGTGAACTTGTTCAATAGACAAGCACCTACATGTTATCCCAAGTACCCTTCATACTTCAACCCATGAGATCGGTTGTTTACTTCACAAGTAAGTAGGCTTAACATGTACTAGTCTTTGAGCATTGCCAATGCCCCATCTTGGCAATACGATGACCAGGAACAGTTTGGGGAACAAGGCTTTCATGCAGAAGGATCTTACAATTATAACTCATTATAATTCCTTTGCAAACTCGTCATGTTCCATGGGCTTCATCTGATTAGTACTTAATAACTCCGTATCATCGTACTAACATAAAGAAAAATCTTGTATCACTATTGTATAGTGATGGGTTTGCATTATTAACTGTATATCGCTTGTCCAATCTGATTGGCTCTAGGACATATACTAACATTCGACACGTGCCCAACAAATCCCATTAAAAGTTTTTTATATGTTATATAGAATGACAAAATTGCCCTTGACCTATTTTAAAAAAAAATCTCTTGAATCCTTAGGAGTCAAAAATGATATATAGTAGATATTTCCTCATAAAAATATAATTATCGAGATTCTTCCAACGTTAAGGTAAAGACCGAAATTATTCCCACAAAATCATTGCATTCTTTTTATTATTATTTTTTAAAATATCATATTTAACCCCTAAACAATAATAAATTATACAATGTGGTATCTGGATTTTAAAAATGTCTAATGTGGTATCTAAGTTTCAATCCGTCTATTAGTGCATACCAACTTTCTAACACCGTTAGATATGTAATGTATGTTAAGGTGGTAGTTTGACCAATCCTAATAAGATACGCGTGCAAAATATCCTAATTATGATTCTTTGTCTTTTCTCAACTCACAACTCTCAACATGTATCTTTGCATCTGTCACGTGGTGAATCCTTGCAGGCTTTGGATTGTGTCTCTTAGATCAGTTTAACATTGTTGTTGACATAATTTTTAATAAAAAATTAAATTTTATCGGGATAAATTTTTTTGACTTTTACGATTGAAATTATAGTTTGACAATCCAAACAAAAAGGTCAAAAGATAAAGATTTTGAATTTTAAAAACTGATTTTTGGATAAAATAATTTTATTATCCTCACATTTCTAAACTTTTATTATTTTAAATATATATTTTTTTTGACATTTCAATTTTTCAGAGTACTTTTTCACAGCAATATCAAACACTTAAAAGTTTTTAAACCACAATTTTCACCAAACTTTTTAAATATACTTTTTTCAAGTTAAGTTTTTTCTAATCCAAACTTTTTTCAACAGCAAATGCTAAATTAACCCTAACTTATGCACAGCACAGGCTTCAAGTCTTACCAGCCCCTTTTTTTTCTTTCTTTAGAATAAGGTTCTAAACAAAAAAATCTCTATCCAAGTCTGACCAAATACGGGTCGAGTCTGTCAAATTGAATGAGTTATCCGACTCTTGAGCAGATCTAAACCCAACTATTTAATTATAATTAGACTGATCCTTCAGTTTTAGTTTTAGTAGAATAAGAAAAAATGGAAAAGAATGGAATTAAATATAAAAGAACTAAATAGAAAATTTTATTTAATGTATTATTATTTAGAACGTAAAGATTTAATGTGGTCATTTGAGATACTTTTATTTTCCTATTGGTATTTCTTAATTTTACTTGTTAAAACTTTTTCATCAAATTTTACATAAAGAATTTATAAGTTAATACACTATGTTGATATGATATCATTATAAAACAAATAAAACCATTACTCTTATTTCGTAAAAATGATTACATGAAATTGGATTGAAATCTAAAATGATTTGAATCCAGCCTAAAACTATTAAAATTTAAATTAATCTGAATTCGATATGATCCAAACTTGAAATAGTTCGGATTTAAAAATGATTCCAACTTGAAAAAGATCAAACTTGAGATGGTTTGAACCCGGTGTAACTCGTACATGAAATGATCCTAAGCTGAAGTCAATTAAGACCCGAAGTGACCCAAATACAAAGTCAACCTGACCGGAATCTGCCCAAACCCTTGCCACATCGAGTGAATATGCATCACCCAGGTTCCTCTTGAAGCTTCTTACGAAGGGCCTTTTTAGCTCTTGCAAAGCATTCTTTAATTCAAACAAAGTTTTCTTATTCTTCAAAGTCTCTGCAATTGTTGCAATGGCAATTGGCAATTCTGCACATTTTTGGGCCACTTCAATTGTTGTACAATACAAGTCAGATCTTTCAACAATATCACCAGCCATGTTTCTAAACAGGTTCCATGCTTCTTCTATATTGAAAATGTTGATTGCAAAAGGTTTTTGAACACCCATGGAGGATAAAACATTGAACTTTCTAGATGTCAACAAGATCTTGCATCCCATGTTTTCACCTCTAGAGGGAATTCCAAGAACCTCCAAATCCAGTGTAACCCAAATATCATCCAAAATAATAAGAACCTTCTCTTTTTTCAGTCGATCGCGTAGTCCAACTCTCTTTGCATCCAAGCTTGCCTCATCAAATTTCAGGCCTAAGTTCTCCGCAATCTCGTTCTGAATTTTTTCAATGTTTGGAGTTTGTGTTATAGTGGCCATGGCCACCTTATCAAACAACTCCTCCTTGGCAAGTCTAGCAACATCTTTGACTAGTGTGGTCATGGGTACTTTACCCATTCCGTACACCCCAACTATGTTGGAATTTTCATTTTTCAAGGCCTCCATGACCCCATTCAAAGCACCTGTTCTTGAATCAAAGGCCTTGTAACCATTGAAAGATCTGATACATATCCCTTGTGGAGCAGGAAGATAGGAAACGCTGTCGAATCGGCTTTTTTCCAAGAGTTGAGCAATGGCGTCGGCTTCCTTCTCTGCTTTCTTACTGAGCTGGTAACGAGACTTGAAGTTTGGACAGAATCCGATGAAACATCTTTCCTTTGCTTTCTCTTCATCCTCCTTTAATTTGGCTGCAGCCTCCTCAGAGATCTTCTGATCAACCATAGTCAACCATTTCTCTACATCTTTATAAATCTTCCGCCCTTTGCTTTTAGCAGCATCAACAGATTGCTGCACTCTCTGTCTTGCATCTTTCAGGTCGTCGACTCCCTCCTTGAGATTCTCAATGTTGCTTTTATAGTTTAATATATAAGTTATCTCATGTTTGATGAGATCAAATGCGAACTCCCCAGCTTTTTCACCAACCGAAGTAATAACTGTTTCCATTTCTTTGTCTCTCTGTTTGAAGTTCTGCTAAAGTAGATGCGAAAATACTAACAAACAAGAGAAACAATAAAAGAACAGCTAGGAAGCGATGCAAAAGAACACAGCAATAAAAACAACAATTATGTCTACAACAGGGCCTATTTTAAGGAAATAATCAAAGGGCTGAAACTAAAACCTGGGAATGACTTCCACCCAAGCAATATCAGATAGTTTCTTTCTTATCCTCGATAAATATTATTTCGAAGACTGAGAAGTGACAAGTACAAAGAACTGCAAATGGGAAAATAAGAAAGTGAAAACAGAATGTAAAGACAGGTAGATTTCTCTGTTTTCTGGAGAACCAATGTGTTTAAGTGAACGAGGATACCCTGGATGTAAAACAAGTTTGTGCAGATTGCAGAGTAAAGATATGGTCAATGGTCAATAATTTATAATCTTTTTGCGAGATCAGCTGTTGATTCTTCCTAACTTTCACTGATGCCAAGGAGTGTGAAAAGCAGAAAGTTGCAAATTGGCTTTTGACTTAAAATATAACAACTGAAGGAGCAATTTTCTGTACATTTTGACTATTTCTTTTTTCAATTCTTGAACTAATTCAGTTTTTTTTTTTTTTTTTTTACTATAATGTTATGTTTGGTAACTTGAATTTGAAAATTTAAATTTGAATTTAATTTGCTATATAAATTGTAAGAATGAAATATATATATAAATTATGTATAAATTAATTAAGATTCAATAGGATATATATTTGAAAGGTATAAAAATATGAATTTCAAATTCACCATTGTAGACACCTAATTTTATTCGACCCCCTAAACCAGGTAAGTTCTTATTTGTACTTCTCAGAATGCAAAGAAACTCCCCTCATCCCATAGATGGTTCTTCAAGACTTGTGATTCGGAGTTCAACACGAAAAGTCAACACAAAAAAGTCAACTCTAAAAAAGTCAACTCCGAAAAGTTAACTACTAAAAAAGTCAACTCTTAGTCAAAATCAAGATTTAATTAAACAATGGTGAAATAATTTTGATAATCCGAAGTCTACAACGAAAGATATAGAGTTCGAAAGATGGGTTTCGGAAATTCAGTATAGGGGAAGATCTGATTCGGCAAATTTGGGGAAAACTACAGAGATAGTCCGATTCGGTAAAACTGAAACCCCCAGTTGATGAAGAACGAATAAAAAAAGATAGCCCAAGGCTCAGTTTGAAGTGGATCCCAAAGAAGAGCCGGTTAGGAAAAAAAAGAAAAAAAGAGAAAATTCTCGATATTCAAAAAAAAGGAAAAACCAAATCGAAGGGGAATTTGATCGTAAAAATTGAGCGTTTTCGAACCAACTCTAATTCAATATATAACAAAGGCAGTGAAAAAAGAAAATTCGAAAATCGGACCTATTTTGAGTAAAACCGAGATTTCGGTGGTTAAAGGGCAATCTTAGAAAATTCGAGAAAAATAGAATCTGAGCTCGAAAAATTACGAAAACCTCCAGATCTAAGTTTTATATTATTTGGAAGGTATTGGAGAAGAAAAATCCGGAATTGGAGCTCAAATGAAAAATGACAAAGTTTGGGTGCACTAATTCGAGATTCAAAGAGAAAATTTCGAAAAAAATAGGAAACGCGCTCAGAAAAATATGAAAACTTTCAGATCTCAATTTTATATTATTTGGAAGGTATTGGAGAAGAAAAATCGGGAATCGGAGCTCAAATGAAATAGGTGAAATTTGGGAGGTACTAAACCGAAACTTTTAAAAAAATTCCGGAAAAAATAGGAAACGAGCTCGAAAAATTATGAAAACTTCCAAAACTGAGTTTTATATTGATTTGGAGGTATTGAAAAAGAAAAATATCAAATTGGAGCTGATTTGAAAAAGGCAAAGTTCGGGGAGGCCTAATCCGCAATTTTAATGAAATATTCGGGAAAAATGGAAAAGGAGCTCCAAAAATTATGAAAATCTTCAGAACTGAATTTTATATTATTTGGAGAGATTGGAGAAAGAAAATCTGGATTTAGGGTTCGTTTGCAATTAAATTAAGTTTGGGGGCTAAAATACAATTTTATCGAAGAAACCGAAAAGAGCCATTTTGTAAATTAAAAATGAGGAAGTTGCTGGAACATACTAGGCCATTTAGCCAGCTCATGATGGAATGAAGGCTGAGATTTGATTAATTTTATTCAATGGCCAAGATTAAATTGCAAAATTTGATTAGTTACTTTGTGATCATGCCAAGTGGCCTAGATATTTTGAAGAGAAATGAGCACATCCTTATCTCCTCTTGGCTGGAAAATTCTGATCAAAGGGCCAAAATGAGGTTGCAAGATTGCATTCTTAGATAAAAAAAAAAGATGACAACATCTGTTCACTAAAGGGAGGTTCGGCCAGCCTTTACTAAGGGGGGGGGGTCTTTTATTTTTGAGGAGGTAGTCATTTTGAGGAGGAATAGGCGGTAGCTAACTTAGGGAGGAAAGAAAGAATTTTTTTGAAGAAAAAACCAGCTTGAAAGAAAGCTTTGAAGGTAGCCATTGGCACCATTCTCTTGCATTTTTCTTTTCTTTTCTTTCCTTTCTATGTTTCTTTTTTCCTTCTTTTTCATTTGATTTCCAATCCTTTTCTTAGGTAAATAAAAGTTTTGAAAGTTTTCTTTGAAGGTTTTGATATTTTCTTTTCATCAAAAATCAAAAAATATTTTTATCACTCTTTTTCTACCTTGGCCGATTGTCTAGTGTTATTATGCCCACCTTGTGTTTGATTTTATTCTTGCATGGTTGTGGTAGGATAAATTTTTTTGCTGTTTAATTTTCAAAAATAAACAAAAATAAAGAGGTGGAAAGGCTTCATGACCTTGATAAAATCAAGAGATTATGATTAGGGGAGGACTATGTCCAAGGTACCAACCATGGAGCTCACCTCTATTTTCTTTATTTGCTTACTTTAATTTTCTGTTTTTATTATTTATTTTCATGTCTATTTCCTTTATTTGCTTACTTTAATTTTCTGTTTTTATTATTTATTTTCATGTCTATCTTCTTTATTTGTTTACTTTAATTTTCTGTTTTTATTATTTATTTTCATGTCTATTTTCTTTATTTGCTTACTTTAATTTTCTGTTTATTTATTTTCATGTGTATTATTGCCATACTATATTGTTCATACCAAGTCATTCATGCTTTGCATTATTGTCATGCCATGTGTTTGTATTTTTGCCTTGCCATGTTTTGCATTTTCATCATGTTACATTCGGCCATGACATAATTTTAGCATCCTTGCTATACTATTTTCTACATCATTTAAGCATTAGGTCATTTTTTATTATGTCATGACATTTTCCATGTCATTTACACTTTAGGTCATCTTATTATGCCATGACATTTTCCATGTCATTTAGGCATTAGGTCATCTTAGTATGCCATGATATTTTCCATGTCATTTAGACTTTAGGTCATCTTGTTATTCCATGACATTTTCCATGTCATTTAGACTTTAGGTCATCTTATTATGCCATGGCATTTTCCATGTCATTTAGGTATTAGGTCATTTTATTATGCCATGTTATTTTCCATGACATTTAGGCATTAGGTCGTCTTATTGTCCCATGACATTTTTCATGTCATTTAGGCATTAGGTCATCTTATTATCCCATGACATTTTCCATGTCATTTAAGCATTAGGTCATGCATGTGCCATGCATTCATCTTGCTGATCATTTCAAGCATCTATACATTCTCCACTTGATTTTTGACTTAGGCCAATCAATGGCTCAAAGCCAAGCTCTCTTGAGCATGCTTGTGGAAAATTAATAGTTTAAATTGGGTATTCTGACTTTGTGATTTTTTTCACTACTCATCCTAGGTCAAAATAAATTGATTTTTTAACTACGTCCAGTAGTCATTTAAGGAATATCATGATATTTTTTTCATGATTTTTAGATTTACTTATCATGGTTGAAAAAATGGATTTTTGCAAAGCAGTTTTTAACTTACTGTTTTGATTTTGGTAAAGTTCGGTCATAGTATCCTTGCTCCAAAAATTAAGCTGATTTTTTCTCATAAAGGTCCACATGTCCTAGATTTTCCATACTATTTTCAGAATTTTTTGAATTTTTTTAGAACGGAAAAAATAGGTTTTCAAGCTTGCCTGTGAGAATCAGAGTTGTTTTTTAGAATTGGTAACTTTTTGTTTTGGTTAATTCGGTCATAGTATCCATACTCCAAAAATTAAGCTGATTTTTTCCCATGTAGATAAACATGCTATAGGTATCCCATAAGTTTTTCAGATTTTTTTGAAATTTGCTAAAAGGGTAAAAAAATCAGTTTTCAAAATTGTCTGTGAGAGTCAGATTTGTTTTTAAAGAAAATATATTTTTCTGTTTTGGTTAGAATAGTTAGAGGGAGCTGACTTAAGACTTTGGATACTGACTTTGGTTAATTTCTATGCCATTTAAATCATAAAATTTCATTTTATAAAAGTTGGGTCAAGGGTGGTCAACCCGGATTTCAAAGTTAGGAAAATAGAACCTTTTTAAAGGGGGGAGTTCGGCCATAATGCCATTTTCATCAAAAAAAATTTAAATTGTTTTTAATCCAATGAAAAAGTATTTTGATTTAGAAAATTTGATTTAAGTTTATTCCTAAGGTAGTCGGATATCTTTTTAGGTATACGTATGTCCTTACTTAAAGGAAGAGTACATTTTCATGCATTGCATTTTCTATGTTCATGCATATTCCATGATATTTAATTTTGCTATCTCAGTCATTTAAATTATATGTATGAATATTCCATAGTAATGTCATTGCTTTGATTTAGATTTCATGGTGTTATCATGATTATTATGTGATTGTGGATATTCTATGTTATTTTACGCTTCTTGCCATGTCATTAATTATTTTGCCATATCATCTAGGTTTTGTTATGTTCATGAATTGTTTTTTTTTTTTTTTTTATTTCCATGCATATTCTATGATAATGTTATTTTATGTTTTTTACCATGTCATTAATTCTTTTGCTATGACATTTAGATTATGCCATGTCATATAGATTTTTGCCATGTCAAGCATGTCATGTCATCAATCCATATGCTATGTCATTCACTCTTTTGCCATGTCATTCGTAATGATTTGCATATTTATAATCTTTTTTTTTTATATAAATATTTTCTAATATAATAAAGATCATACTTTTTAAAATAAGGATATTCCCGAGTTAAAATAATTCATGAATTCTCTGTCGGGTTTGCTAGGTAGGATATCATCAATTATCATTAACAACGGAATATCTTTCTTTCAAAAAAAAATGAGAGTGATTCAGAGATTTTCTAAATAAATAAAAATTTATATGTTTTGCCGGGTTTGCTGTGGAATATAGGAAAATTTTAAGTTAATAAATTCCGGATCATTTTCGACTAAAAATGGGATAATTATTTTTTTTTAAAATTGGGAATTATTTTAAAATGCTGATTTCAAAAATCGAATTTTACCGATACTCGAGATAACACACGATTAATAAGGTACTGTTTTATACGGGCGTTGTGGGGGTGCTAATCCTTCCCTGCGTGTAACCGACTCCCGAACCCGTTTTTTTTTTTTTTTTTTTGTTTTCTTTGGTTTAAAAGCGTAGACTTCGAAATTGGTTTAAAAAAATATATTTTAATTAATTTTAAAATATTTTACAAAACCGATTTTAATAGGTGGGCAATCACACCTAGCCAAAAAAGATTGGTGGCGACACCATTTTTTTTCGAGGTTGTTTTCAAATCCTCATTTTATTTCAAGAGAAATTAAGTCGTCTTTTCCTTTGTTTCCTCCAATGTCACACTTAATGAGTAATGTCTCGCGATGAGACTTGTTATTTTTTAGGTTGCGACAACCATTAAATAGGCATTCAATAAATCCATGAATTTGAAAAATGATCATAAATGTTATATTTACATATGTTTTACTATACAATATATATTATTTTTGAAATCTAAATCCAT
Source organism: Fremontodendron californicum (assembly GCA_030761205.1). Lineage (NCBI taxonomy): Eukaryota > Viridiplantae > Streptophyta > Magnoliopsida > Malvales > Malvaceae > Fremontodendron > Fremontodendron californicum. The sequence continues at coordinate 13,237,145 of JAULJL010000005.1, read as the reverse complement.
CTTTTAAAATTTAAGTTCTCAAACGTAATCTAAGATAATTTCTTATAACCTGATATATAAAAAATTACATTTACTAAAATTTAACCCTAAACCTATTGTATGCCATAATTTAAAAGTGACAGTGACTGTAATAAGACTAAAGTCCAAGTTTCTTTACTTACGGTTATTTGTTTCAATTGGTCCTCCAATTTCGTACCAAAAAAAGTTCTTCCAATTAGCTCTCTATTTAGTATTAGTGACGCAATGCTTTTTTTCCCAATAGTGGAAAATGAATATGAGATGATCTATATATGAAATGAAATAGTTCTTTAATTAATAACTGGCTACATGATTTTAGTAATTCCAATTAAATACTATTAAAATCCACAAGTGGGACTCTCTTTTTTTATTGTTATTTTTTGATAAAAGTGGACTACCTTATAAAATAATGCAATAATTTTTTTTTTTAAATATTCCTTTTCACACTATTAGCATGTTGTTTATGATAAGGGAAACGACGAGAAAAGCTATTAATATTGTTAAAGAATGACTTATTGTACAATAATCTTCAAACCCATTAGGTCAGCCATTTCCTGGGACTTTCCTTACTACTTTCTTTTTTTTTTGGATAAGTTTTCCTTACTACTTTCCAGAACTCCAAAATTATCTGCTTTTGTAACCCATTTACCTTTTACTTTTCATTCTATAAACCAACTCCAAGTCGGTTCATTATAATAATTTCTTTTAATTTGTTGATTCAGAGATTTAATCTTTGGATCATGATTCCTCGTGTTATTATTGTGTTATTATTGTGTATATATTATTTTTTAATGAAATGTTTAAAAATTTTAAAAAAAATGTTTAAAAATTAAAAAAAATATATATTTTTAATTTTAACAAAGGTTGGAAATCATATAGATTGCATTTTTTATGAATTAAGTGTGTTTGAAGGAAAAGTTATATCTATTTGGGATGATCATTCATTCCACGAGTGATGATTGTTCATCTAATAATTGATTTTTTATAAAAGGTATTCATTCCAAGAGTGATGATTCTTCATCTAATAGTTGACTTTTCATGAAATGATATTTATTCCAATAATGATGATTTTTCATGAAAATATGTATTTAGTACTTGTTGGTGTCTATAAATACCTTCATTTACACTTAATTCAAGAATATAATTAGAGGTGGCAAAATGAACCCGAAAATTCGCCCAAAAAAATCCAAACCCGAACCTGTCCAAACCTGATTTGACCAAAAAGTCAAAAACCTGAACCTGAAAAAACCCGAACCTGAAATGACCCGAATCGAAAAAAACCCGAACCCGAAAATACCCAAGCCCGACCCGAGCCCGAATCTGAAAAAGTCCGAACCCGAAAAACCCGAACCCAGGTTAACCCAAGCCCGACCCGAGCCCGAAATAATACTAAATATAAAAATTATCAAATTGTAATTTTTTTATAAAGCAAAAACTTTATTTATCAATTTTATTCTAATTTCTTTTTTAATAATTTAATGAAAAATTAAAAACTATTTTTTTTTATATTTTATATATATAATAAAATAATAATTTTATCAAAAATAAAATTATTTTTTATACTTATAACTTTAATGTCACATATTTTGTACTTATAACTTTAATTATCGAGAGAAAGATTTGATGTGGCTAGAACTTTGACATCGTGTTCAGAACCATTTACCTTTAATGGTGTTTGTTCTTGTCCTATCAATGGCTATACACTTTCTTTACAGATATCGGGGGATTTTTCATCTTCAATACACTATCCGGATAGTTCTAAGCAGTATTGGGAGGTTAGTGATTGTGGAGAATCTGAAGAGGAAGTCAGGAACAACGATGCAGAAAGAGTGGAAGCCGAAGAATATGAACTAAACCAGACCAGGGCAATTGAGGCCAATGAGACTTATATCCAGCCAACAAAAGAAATATGTAGCCAAGCAAATCAGCCTGACATGGAGGAAGACAGGGGGGACACTGTTGGTGCGATTGTATCAGATAGGAGGGACGAGAATAATGAGGGTTTGATTACACCTAAGAAGCGTGGCAGGCCTAGAAAATCTATCAAATTGGTGACTGTGAAGGTAGATAACAGAATTTACTCGAGAACAAGGTCTAGGGGTCTTTTCAACAATGGTGTTAGCGAACTAAGAGAAGTCGAAAAAGATGATGCAGGGTTACCGAATGATGTGACAGGTTGTGTCTCTCCTAATGAAGGCTGTGTAACTCGATCACAGGGACAACAAATGAGTCTACAAAGCAGCGAGAATGATAGTGAGATAGAAAGAAAGATAACATAAATGGAAGAGAGGGATGCAAAAATGTTACGGGCTAGGCTAGTAGTTTAATTGGGAGTGGTGAAGAATATGGGTGATTAATTTTTTTTTTTTTTTATGAAGATCATATCTTTTAACGTAAGAGGGCTGGGCAAGAAATAGAAGGTGAGAATGGTAAGACGTCTGTCTAATAAGAACAAACTGTGGCTCCTACTTTTGCAAGAAACCAAGTTGGGGACCGTTGAGAAACGTTTATTGAGGCGGCTATGGTATGAAGGTAATGGGTCAATGGAGACAGCCGCATCTGAAGGCTCTTCAGGGGGTCTCATCACTTTGTGGGACGATAGGGTTTTTATAGTGTTTGAGATGATAAGACAGTTCAGATATTTGATCTTGATTAGGACTTTAGTTTAGTCAAACAGAAAGGTTGCCATAGTCAATATCTATGCGCCAAATCGTGATGAGGACAAAAGGGAACTATGGACCGAACTTAGAGATAGAATGGTGAATTTTTTAGGGCTGTAGATGTTTGGGGTTGATTTTGACGCAATCCTTCATACTGATGAACATACAGGCCTTCACTGTAATACGAGAGCGATGTATGACTTCCAATCTTTTGTGGAACAAGCTGGATTGATTGAGGTTCCTATGAGGGGGTAATTACACTTGCTATTCAGTTAGGGAAATTACGTCATGAAGCAAATTAGACAGGTTTCTTTTTACTCCAGACTTTTTGCACCATTATCCGAATACTACTTTACAGAGATTGCCAAATTACTTATCGGATCACAATGCCATCTGTTTGACATCAGAGAACATAGATTCGGGTCTAATTTCGTTTCGCTTTTATGATCATTGGTTCTTGGAAGATGGTTTTGACAAAGTAAATACGGAAGCTTGAGAGAAAGAGAAAGTGGGTAGTGCATGTGCAAAATTCAAAAATTTAAAATTGGGTATTAAGGACTGGCAAAGAAGCAAGCTAAACACCATAGAGGATCGTATTAGAATTGTAGAGAAAGAACTGGGGGAGATTGATGCTAAATGGTTACAAGGAATAGTAACAGATGCTGACAAAGATAGCAAAATTCTTCTAACGTCAAAATTGTGGAAGCTGTTTAGAATGGAGGAGATGCAATGGTAATAAATCGAGGTTAACATGGTTTCAATGTGGGGATAAAAACATAAATTTTTTCCATGCTACTACAAGAATTAGGAAGCGACAAAATAATGTGGAGCAGTTGATGCATAATGGTCGCATGGTATCTGAAACACAGGATCTTCGAAAGATATTGTTTGATCACTTTCTACTCATTTTAGTGATTTTAATTCAGACTTGCAAATTACAATGCCAGGGTGCGATTTCAAAATGTTGTCCCATATGAGTCAGTGATTCTTGGAGAATGAGGTGACGAATGAGGATGTATGGTCGGCAGTTAGGGACTGTGGAAGTTCAAAAGTGCCAGGACCGGACGGTTTCAACATGGGATTCATAAAACAAAAATGGGACATATTGAAAGGAGATATTCTTAATTTTGTCTTTGATTTTTGGAAGACTGGCACCATGTCTAGATGTGTAAAGGCTTCCTTTATTCCATTAATTCCAAAAACGAAATCTCCTACGGTTGTGTCAGACTTTTGGCCAATATGTTTGATAGGTTGTTTGTATAAAATAGTTGCCAAAATTCTGGCCAGCAGGCTAAGACAGGTTATGGCAGAAGTTATTGGGCAGTCACAATCCGCTTTCATCAGCGGCAGACAGATTCTTGATAGTGTGTTAATAGCCAATGAAACAGTCGATTGGGCAAGAAAAGACAAATACAGAGTATGTGTTTTGCAATTAGACTTTGCAAAAGCTTATGAGTGTATGCAGTGGGACTTTTTGGATTATGTTATGGGAAGAATGGGATTTGGTTACAAATGGCGAAAATGGATAAAGGGGTGTATACAATCGGTGCCATTGTCCGTTTTGGTCAATGGATCTCCTATAGCACAGTTTGATATGAAAAGAGGCCTAAGACAGGGGTGCCCATTATCTCCATTCCTCTTCAACATGGTGGCAGAGAGCCTTAGTGTGCTACTCTGTAAGGCTAGTGAATTGAATTTATTTAGAGGGCCAGTGATCGAGAATAAGGGAATAGAAATCACCCACCTACAGTTTGCTGATGACACGATTATTTTTTGTGAGGCAGTGAGTACATCGTTGCGCAATATTAAGGGCTCTTTGAGATGTTTTGAGTTAATGTCGGGTTTAAAAATTAATTTTACTAAGAGTTGCATGGCAGGCATCAATGTCAATTCAAAGAAGTTACAGGAGTGGGGAGATATGTTAGCTTGTTGAACGGTGGATTGGCCTTTAAAATATCTAGGATTGCCATTAGGGGTCGATACGAGAAACACTACTATGTGGGACCTGTGATTAATAGGATAGAGACAAGATTGGGACATTGGAAGAAGAGATATTTGTCAACTGGCGGTAGGCTAACTTTGATAAAGTCGGTGATGGCCAGCATGCCACTATATTTCCTATCACTATTCAAGGCACCGGTAGCAGTCATTAAGAGGATTGAGAAGTTGCAGAGGTATTTTTTTGGGATGGTAATAAGGATAAACACAAGCTGCACTTAGTGAGTTAGCCCACAGTTTGTCGGAGTGTTTGTAATGGTGGTTTGGGCATAATCCCTATTGAGGTTCAAAAGAGAGCCTTACTAAACAAATGGATTTTCAGGTTCTCGGAGGAACATGAGAGTATATGGAAAATGGTCATTTGTGCCAAATACAGAATGGATGTAAACGCACTTCTCCCAAGACATCAGACAAGGGCTAGTACATCTACAATTTGGAAGGGTAGCATCTATCCCCTTAGAGTTGGGGGAAAATTTCAGCCTTGTTTCTCTACAAACATAGGGTTTTTCCAGAGGGATGGTAGTTCAATTTTGTTCTGGGAAGACAGGTGGTTAAATAAAGAGTTTCTATAAGATAAATTTATGAGAATTTATGCTCTTTCCTTGGTAAAAATGCGGAGGTCAATGAATTTGGATGGTGGGATGGAGATGTATGGAGATGGAGGATATCATTATGTAGGGACTTATTTGACTAGGAAATTACACAGTGGCAACAGTTAATCGATTTACTAAGCGGGATTCAGTTGGACAATAATAGGAAGGACATGTTGATTTGGAAACCTTCTTTAGTCGGCCATTATAAATCAAAAGGGTTTAGAAGAGCTTTTGAAGGGGTTGTAGTGGAGGATAGGGTCTTTGATACTAAAAAATGGCGAGGTCTTATACCACCAAAAGTGGAGATTTTTCTATGGACGCTTTTCCAAAAAAGATTACCCGTTTCTATGTATCTGTTCAAATGCAACATTCTAACAGATGATGAACTTAAATGTCCATTGTGTAAGTTTGATGTTGAAACAATTGACCATCTATTTCTTTTCTGTAGATGTGCTTGGATCTTATGGATGTTACTAGGCGCATGGTGGAAGATGAGCATGGTAATACCGAACACAATAAATGATTGGTTTGTTTAGTGGATGGGGATGATTCTTAGATCAACAAATGATGAAGTATGGGCAATGCTATTTGCTGATATTATGTGGACCATATGGTTGTGGTGAAACGGTGTGATCTTTGAAGAAAATAAAATCAAAGTGCCCTCCTTGATGGCCATGATTAAAAGTAGGTTAGCTTGGTGTATTAGGCAAGATGGCCATGTGATTTCCATTCTATGGAAAAGTTCATTCATAACCCTACTGCTTTTTCAATCTCAAAAAAGAAAGATAAAGTAAAATCCTTGTTACAGTGGTCAGCTCCTGAAGCAAATTGGTGGAAGTTCAATGTGGATGCATCTGTGATTGGGAAACCAAGACCAGCTAGTATTGGAGGGGTACTAAGGAATGATAAAGGTGTAGTATTGGCCATGTTTTCTAAGTTTGTGGGTGTAATGGAATCAAATGAGGCGGAGATGAGAGCAATTGCGAAAGTTTTTGAGACTGTTCAATCAAAACAGCTTTCAATCATTAGTTTGGAAGTAGAAAGTGATTCCATGAACGCTATTGCATGGTGCCAATCGAGCAAGATAAGGTTATTCTTTGTTTATGGCGATTGATCGGATAATGGGAAAACTAAAAGGTTGTAGAATTATACATAAGGGGTGTTCTGCTAACTCTTTTGCGGATGCGCTTGCTCGACAAGGTGTTAGCAGAGATATTGATTTTACGGCATGGGTTAATGAGTAATGGGGCTTGGGGGTGTATGGAAGAACATTGGATGGTCAGAAAATAGGAGTGCTTTACTGACGTCTATTTGATTTTGCAGGTACTGGAGATATGTTTCGACTTGGGTGGTAAAATTCACTTTCTTCATACCAGATGACCAAAGTTTGTTTTTAGGGGATTAAGGGAGTCTTGTAAGTTTTTTACAAGACGGATAGCACACTATAGGCTTTTTTTGTTTAGTAATGTCTTTGTGAGGAGAATAGGTGAAGGGTAGAACATCTTTAGGTTGTTATTCTAATTGTGTTATTTGGTCATCCATGCAATCAACATTGAGGATGTTCGGGTTATTACACTTCTTTAAGGGCTTTGGTTTTTACCACGTAATCAGATTTTGGACATTGACAGAAGTGAAGCATTTTCTATCAGTGTTTCAAGGAATATAATACCTACAAGCAGCAACCCAGCGCCGCAACACCAAGCTGGCAGAAAATTGGCGTCGCGGCTCCAAGCAGGCAGTAACTTTGCACTTCGACGCCACTCTCCAGTGTCGTGGCGCCAAGCAGGCAACTAATTGGGTTTCATTTTTCCTAAAGACGTACTTGTTTTGAAGGATTTGGATCATTGTTTCATTCAGTAAGGTGACAAAACAATAGCATACAGGATCTTCCAGGGACTCAAGTCTTCTTTGCTTGAAGGGTAGATATATAGGGTTTGGCTTTGTTTGCAGCTATAGAGGCAACATTGGTATTTCTATGGTTACAAAGGGTTTTATCATGGGATTATATTTTTCTTGGGTTTAGGAGTTTTTATAATTTTATTTCGTTTTGTAAGGGTTAATTAGGGAACGGGCATTGTACTGAAAAGGTAGATCTTTGAAATTTCTCTTGTCTGATAAAGACTTCTTAGTTTTTCGTTTGTAAGGGCTTAATAGGGTTCGGGCTTTGGGATCGAAGGGTAGTTCGAAACTTAGGTTCTTGGATCTTCTTGTTGGTTTCAACTAACTTTTATTTCTCTAATAAATTAGCATTGCTGTCCAAAAAAAAAAAATCAATAAAGTCCGTTAAATCAAAGTTTAGGATAACACATGAAGAATTAATGACTCGACTATCAAAAGTCCCCAGTGGAGTTGCGAAGCTGTCATAACAGTTTTCTGATCGCTAGACGATTTTGAAAAAAACACATGGAGTCGTCACCAATGTTTTTTTTTTTTTTTTTTTTTTTTGTTTAGGTGTGATTGATCACATAAGAAAATTTATCCATTTATTAAAACTTTAAAATCAATTAAAATTTATTTAAAAGATAATTTTTTTTTATTTGCAAGAATAAAAAATTAAGTCCAGAAGTACGATTACGCATGAGAAAGATTTAGTACTCTCACGATGCCCGTTTAATAAAATGATACCATTTAATCATGTGTTATTCCTTTAGAATTGATAAAATGATCTTAATTTTCATATTTAAATTAATTCCCTCAAATTTATATATTTATTTATTTTTTCAAAATCAATTTTCCTTTTTATGAAAACTAAAACCCTTTTTTATATTTTTATTTATTATTTAAAAAAAATAAATTGAATGAAAATCTTTTATATTGAAATTAAAAGTCTCACTAAATACTCCAGTATTTCTAGTAATATTTAATGAAATTTTCTCACTCAAGATTTCAAGGAATCACTGCTTGTGAATTTCTTAGAGTTTCATCGTCGGAAATTCACATTCACATTTTATTTTTGCAGGAATGCATGTGATGCAAGCAATTAAAGAAAAAATGCAATGCATGTAAATTAATTCTTTTGTAATTTATTCTCCTCATTTTAAAATATATACATATTTATGATTATTATTTTATGAAAAAATCATCCATGTAAAAATAATTTTTGAAACACCTACTTTTGATAATTTCCCATTACTTATCCTTACTAGAAACATTTTAAGAAAAAAATTAATATTTTAACTTTTCTAAATTAAATTCCTTTTAGAGATTATTTTTCAAAAGCAATCATTTTCATCCCCAAAATTAAAAATATTTTTTAAACATTTTAAATCATCAAAAATAAATTTATCTTTTTGATATAAAAAAAATATTGTTACAACACTTAAAATAAATATTAAGAGAACATATTTTTAAACATGTGTATGGGAAAAGAAAAGAATTACCAATTAACTTGGCTTAGCTCAAATTTGATGACTATTGGGTTGGGACCTAGGCTGATTGGGCTGGAGGGTTTCACGGGCTGGACCGGTCTACTTCTAGGTCGGCCCTTTTTTTTTTCTTTTTCTTTTCTTTTCTTTTCTTTTTTTTTTCTTTTTCTTCTTCGTTTCTTCTTTTTGTTTTCTTCCTTTATTTCCTTTTCTAGATCGGATTCCATCCGGGTCGAACCTCAGGAAGAGCCACATGTGGATCTTTCTTGGTTTTTCTTTCTTTACCACCAACTATAAAAACAAAAAATATATATATTTTTCTTCATTTCTTCCCTTCCTCTCTATTTCTCTCTCTCTCTCTCTACCCTCTCCCTCACTCAAACTATCTCCCTTCTCTCTACCCATATTCAACCTGTCCCTTTAGGAACCCAGATTCCCGCAGTCGACCGCCGTACTGGCCGTCATCCTCCATCGTCGGCCTTTGCTCGCCTGCGACCGATCACCTCCAAAATGCACCAAACTGTTTCTCTTCTTCTCCTCTTTCCTTTTCCCAACTTGGTTTTCTCTAAAAAGCCCTAGAATCCTTTAGATATAAACTCCAAGGTTGCGACTTCCTCTGTTTGTGTTGCTTTCGTCGTCCGATCGCCACTAAAAATTCACCAGAGTTTCTGCTCCACCTCTCCTACCTATCCACCATTGAGATCTCCAAAAATCACACCCAAACCCCTTGAATCGACACAATACAAAACCCCCTGTTTATGTTTTCAATTTTTCAATTTTTTTCTTGGTATTTTGGTTGCTGTGTTTGATATTTGTTGTGGTGTTAGATGGTTGTGAATGGGTTGTTTTTTTGTGAGTGTGTTTGTGTGGTGGGGGCTTGGTGGGTTTCGGGTATGTCTGGGGCTAGTGATCATTAAACCTCTCTTAAGGAGTATTTTTAAAATGAATGAGATTTTAAAACCTCTATTGAGGAGTATTTTTAAAATGAATGAGATTTTAAAACCTCTCTTGAAAAGTATTGTTTAAAAATGAATGATATTTTTAAAATCTCTCTAGAGAATATTTTGTTAAGCCTTTCTCAAGGATTTCCAATATTTTCGCTAAGTCTCTCTCGAGGCCATTTTGTTAAGCCTCTTTTGAGGATAGTTTTAAAGCGTCTCTCGAGGAATGTTTGCCTTTTTTTAAAGCTTCTCTCGAGGATATTTTATTAAGTCTTTCTCAGGAATATTTATTAAGCCTCTCTTGAGGAAATTTGTTAAGCCTCTCCCGAGGAATATTTCCAGTTTTTTTTAAAGCCTCCCTTGAGGATATTTTTAAAGCCTCTATTGAGGATATTTTTAGAGCCTCTCTCGAGGATATATTTTTAAAACTTCTCTTGAGGATAGTTTTAAAGTCTCTCTCAAGGACATTTTGTTAAGCCTCTCTTTAGGATAGTTTTAAAACCTCTCTTGAGGAATGTTTTTAAGTTTTTAAAACCTCTCTCGAGAATACTTTAAAAGCCTCTTTCGAGAATGTTTTAAAAGCCTTTCACTAAAAACGTTTTCCCATTTTAAAGCACTCTCTCGATGAATGTTTTCAATTTATATCGAACCTCTCTTGAAAAATATTATGTTTCTATCAAAGCCTCTCTTGAGAATTATTTTAATTTTGTCGAGTCTCTCTCAAGAATTGTTTTATTTTAACTTCTAGTCTTCTTTTTTTTCTATGGACTTGATCTAGATTTACTTTCTATCATGTTATTTATAAATTATAAATGCAATACACGGTAATTTTTTTTTTTTTTGTATTGAGAATAAAAAGTGATTTGACGTTGACATGGCTTAAAATGTCTTCGATTGGCTCTATTTTGGTGATAAAAGATTTTAAAATGCCTTGGTCTTGGACAAACTCAAAATAACACATTATTGTAATGAAATAATATTACTAATAAGTTTTCCCTAACTATTGTATTAACTAAAAGGAAAATAAGCTTAGTTAATTTGACTGCAGAAAAAAATCTTACATGATTCGATTATTGTGGCTTTGAAGATTTTTGCTATTGATGACATTAGTTATGAATGTTAAAGAGCTTGATTTAATAGAGTCAATTTTGAAATTAATCCAAGATTTATATTTGTACTGTGGTTATCTATAATTAGTATTTTATTACAAGTTATTTTATTGATGGATCTTTTAGGGCTTTAGAGTTTTATTATAAATATATTATTTTGTTTAGGTTTTGAGTAAGACTCTGAGAGGTTATGAGATTGAGGCTCCAACAGATTGAGTATGAGTTTGTATAAAAGTTTGGGTGGTTGCTCAAGAATGCTTATGGAAGTCAGTTGAGATAAATCAGTATTGTATGATTATATGGTAATCTCTGTTAAAATTATCGGTCGAATTTATTAGTTCTTAGGGGTGAGCATTTGGTCGGTTCGGTTTTAAAATATCGGTAACAGATTAAATCGTATAAATTCACGAAATCGACTGAACCGACTCACAAAGAGTCCTCAAACCGAACTGACCGAACCGAACTTAAGCGGTTCGGTCGGTTTGTTCGGTTTCACCCTATTTTTCATTGTTCTATTTTCGGTAAGCTCTAACCAGAATTAATAGCAGCTAAAAATAAGCATCAATGACAATAATATTGAAACCCTAAACCTATAACCCTTGATGGGTGCGTTGAAATTGGCAATTGGCCTTACCTAATATATATCAAAAGGAACAAAAAAAGTTTACCCAACTGAAGATACCCAGAAGAACCAAACCCTAGAAATGAAATTCATAAATAAGTAAAAGCAAAATTGTGCAGAGAAATGTTGAACAACATACTGATTGCCGAGAAGGTGAAGATCCTCCTCATCAGGGGTGATCTGACCTCATTTCTTGTCGCTTGTTGCAGCCCTGCCTTGCCCCCTCTTCAGCCCTACTCATCCTCTTCTGGTGTCCATAGCCCCCTCTTCAGCCCTACCTCACTGTAGCACAGAGTCTTGCTTCCATTGTTGTTTTTTGTCGCTGTTGTTGTTGGCTGTTGCAGGGTTCCTCGTTTTAGATTTTCAATTCAGATGGAATGAGTGAAGAAAGGGGACGGGGTACTGCTGGGTTGTGACTTGCGACTTGGATTGGGAATTTGGGATATGTTGTAATTTGATATTGGATTTGGGTTGGTAATTTGATATTGGATTGGAGAAGGGGAAGGGGTCTCTGTGTTAGACTTGAGATTGGATGGGTTGGCCCATTGACTATTGGGTTTGATTATGTTTATGGATTGGGTTTTTTATTATGGGTTGGGTTATGGGTTTAAATATTATTTATTTATAAATTATCGGTTTAATCGGTCGGTTTGGTTTATAAATAAAAAATCGTAAACCGACCGATTAAATACGTTTTAACTGAATTAACAACTGACGTCATCGAAAATCGAAAAAATCGAATTGTGTCGGTTTTGGTCGGTGTAATTGGTAAAACGATTTTTTGCACACCTCTATTAGTTCTTAATACACCAAAATGATTAATATATTATTTTACGATGTTTTATAGTCTTTTTAATATTATTACTTTTGTTGCCTAATTAAAAGAAATTGAATTTTGTGATTTGAACGTAACTTTTTCAACTAGACAGGAAAAAGGTTCTCTAATTATGTTATCCTCTAAGTCATTACTTTTTTTATTTTATTTTAAAGTTATTATATTATATTATATTTAATTATTTCTGTTGATGGTGTTTTTGGTGGTGGGTGGTTCTAAGGCAAGGAGGAGAAGGGAAGCAGAGCAATAATGGTGGTTTTATGGATTAAAAGTGTCTACCCACCACCAAAAACACTATCAACAATTGGCGCCGTCTGTGGGAAACGAGAGTCATGTCTCTAGCACCCTCATCCCAGCAAAACAACCCCCCAGAAACTTCAAGCACTGGTGCACCTGGCACCAGCCCTCAGTTACCTCTAACAACAGCAAATTACGGATTCTCCCCAAAGGGAATATCCCCACACGTACCAGCACCAAATTATTACCAAAACTACTCCCTCCATAATCCCTGGTACAATCAACCTTACCCTACCCACGATTATTACCAAAACCTACTAGCAACCAACTCCCCAATACTATCCACCACTACAGACTTGGTCCATGAAACTGCCTTAAACACTCAGCGAGGTCGTCGCTCACTCTTGTGCACGGGAGCCTCTGCAAGTAGCTCCACAGGACCCCAGGCTGAGATTGGAGGACGTACTAGCATTACCTGTACACCCGATGTCGACCCACCACAAGGCAACTAGGAATTACTGACCCCCAACTAGAATTTACGTTCACCACCTCCGGCTATCCAACAACAACGGCTGACCCACATTTGGGGTCGTCCAACTTTCCCCTCTTTATACCACCTTTGAAATACCAAGACCCGATGCAACATGCATTGATGAACCAAGTACAGACACTCCATGAGCAGTTGGCAGAGCAACATAGAACCATGCTTCACGCTACTCAGCAGATCAATGACCTCTAGAAAAATCAGTACCGAGACCAGCAGGAAAAGAGTAGTAGCTCATCTTCGCGAGAAAGCCGCCAGGAGGGTCATGATAGGACAAGGAGAACCAGGATGAGTCCCCCGAGAGGCGAGCCCAAACCCAGGAGAGGGGCGACCACAAAACAGGAGAGCTAGAACGAATACTGTAGGGACAGCTATAGCGAACATTCAAGACCAAATGGCAGCCCTACGTAGGGAAGTCCAGGGAATGATGAAGGATAAGACGGCTGAGATAGAATGGATAAGCGATGAAAACAACCCCTTGACGGTGTAGATTCGACAGAAGCAAGTGCAGACGTCTACAAAATTACCAAAAGAAACTTATGACGGCACCAAGGACCCTGTGACCACCTTATTCAGTATAAAAACTACATGGACTTGCTTGGGGCAAGCGACGCCCTCAAATGCCGAGTGTTCCCCACAATGTTACGAGTGCACGCCTGGGCTTGGTACCATTCGTTGCCGATGAACTCCATCGAAAACTTTGAGAAATTGCACAGGATGTTTATTGCCCACTTCCTCGCCAATAAGGCAACTTTCAAAACCCCTGCCAGCCTACTAGCAGTCAAACAAAGGGAAAGTGAATCTCTAAGAGAGTACATTCAGCTATTTAACTCCGCCGCGATGGAGATCAAGGACCTATATGATGACTGGGCCATACAGGCCTTCATCTCTGGTGTTCACCATAAGCACCTATGGTACGCCTTGACAGATACAAAGCTGGAAAAGTTGTATAACCTCTATGAAAAGGCCCAAAGGTATGCTGAAACTGAGGAGATGAAGATAGCAGAAAAAAACATTGAATGGGAAAATCAGTCCCAAAGTCAAGAAAGATTGCAGGGGAATAGACAAGGACAAAAGGATAACAGAAGTCAATCTAGATTTGACTCACGCTGTAGAAGGTCAAGGTCGCCAGATAAAGCCTCCCAGAATCAACAAACCCATCCTGGCCATGGTTATGGAAGAAGAGCAAAAAAAGCCCCCTACTCCAAATTCGAAGAGTATACCCCACTGAACGCCTCCAGAGCATACATCTTCAATGTTGTATCCCATGAAGGTATTTTGGGCGCACCCTACCCAATGAGAGGTAACCCAGCTCGCCTGAACTCCAAAGAGAGGTGCCAATACCACAATGATGTGGGGCACAGTATTGAAGACTGCCGATCTCTGGAGGATGCTATTGAAGGTGCTATCAGGAAAGGGCAGATTAAATGTTCGTCAAGAGAATAGGTGTCCAGCAGGGGCTGACGTCGACAGGGAATCAGAAGAACAGTAAAGCAGAAGGAAAAAAGCTAGTTCAAAGAGTTATCAAAATGATAATAGGGGAAACAGAGGAATGGGCGAGCAGTAGCTCCAAGAGAAAAGAGTATCTCAGAAGCGTGATGGCGGTTGATGTCGCCCATAAGAAGATAAGACACAGCGAAGACTGATTGGTAGATTTCACGAACAAGGACATCAATGTTCTCGAGGACAATGGGAATGACCCGATTGTCGTGTCCCCCATAATTGGAAATTTCCAGATCAAGAGAGTCCTGGTTTATAGCGGTAGTGCAGTTGAGGTTCTCCAGCTGGAAGCCTTCAGGAAGATGGGCCTTCTGGATTTATACCTGAAGCCAACAAGCCCTATATTTGGCTTCGCTAATCAACCCATCAATGTTAAGGGCTCTGTCACCTTGCCAGTCACAATAGGAGACGGCGACCACGTCCTTACAGTAATGACAGACTTCTTGGTTGTTGACCAATCTTCGACGTACAATTCCATCCTTAGGCGACCCTTGATGAGAAAAACCAAGATGGTCACGACAGTATATTGTTTGACGATGAAAGTTTTTACTAATATGGGAATAAGGTACATGAAAACAGATCAAAACACAGTGCGACAGTGTAACATACTTTCTATACAGCTCGCCAAGAAGCATCAAAGAAGGCTACAGGCAGTGAATGTCGAGAATGCAAAAACTCGGGGGCAAGTAGCAGAATTCAAGAAAATGGAAATAGAACTTGAGGGGCAACTGGAGGAAACACAAGTAAACCTAGTGGATAAAAGTATCCTCACTCTTGAAAGCTTGGACACCAGAGTAGAAACCAGCCAGTATAAAGCGGAATCCGCAGAAGAGACAGTGGCGATCCCCTTATATGAAGAGTACCTAGAGAAGGTAACCCAGGTTAGGTCATCCCTAAGCAACCAAGAAAGACAACCCTTGTTACAAATGTTACAGGATAATGCTGATGTCTTCGCATGGTTTGCAGCAGACATACCGGGGATAGACATGGATACCATCATTCATTCTTTGGGTGTTAATCCTATAGCCAAGTCGATCAAATAGAAGAAAAGGAAATTTTCCCTTGAACGAATACATGCACTAAGGGAGGGGGTCGAGAAGCTCCTCGCCACAGGGTTTATCAGAGAAGTCAAGTATCTGGAATGGTTGGCCAATGTGGTAATGGTGAAAAAGGCTAACAGAATATGACTTATGTGTGTAGATTTCACTGACCTAAACAAAGCCTACCCAAAGGATAGTTTCCCTCTGCCCTCCATGGATAGATTGGTAGATTCTTCAGCAGGACACAAGTATATGAGTTTCACGGATGCCTTTTCAGGGTATAATCAGATCAGGATGAACCCTAAGGACTAGAACAAGATGTCTTTTATCACTGATGAGGGTTTGTACTGCTATCAGGTGATGCCTTTTGGGCTCAAGAATGCTGGGGCGACCTATCAGAGATTGGTGAATAAGTTGTTGAAAGACCAGATTAGGCGAAGTGTCGAAGCTTATGTGGATGATATGCTGGTGAAGAGATGCTCCATTGAACAACATGTATTGGAATTGGCTGAGGTCTTTCAAGTCCTTAGGTAGCACAGTTTAAGATTGAATCCCACTAAATGAGCTTTCGCGGTCGACGTGGGAAAGGTCCTGGGATTCATGGTTTCAAGCAGAGGCATTGAGGTGAACCCTGAGAAATCCAGGAAATCCTAGGTATGGGCCCTCCAAGGAACACCAAGGAAATGCAGAGGCTTACTGGCAGAGTGGTCGCCCTGAATAGATTTGTCTCCAAACTGGCCGACAGATGTTTACCCTTTTTCAAGGTACTTCGAGGCGTCTCTAGGTATCATTGGAACCAGGATTGTCAGGGAGCATTTGAGGAATTGAAGAAGTGTTTGTGCTCTCCACCTGCTAGTCAGCCCACTAGTAGGCGACCCCTTGTATATCTACTTGGCAGCCTCAAATGAGACAGTGACGGGCGTATTGCTCAAAAAATAACAAGGCCATTAGATACCAGTGTATTATGTCAGCAGGGCTCTGCAGAATGGAAAGGTCAATTACACCAGGCTGAAAAATAGCCTTCGCCCTGGTAGTTGCGGCTAGAAAACTCAAACAATATTTCCAGGCCCACCTCATCACCATTTTAATAGATCAGTCCCTCAGAGGAGTTTTGCAAAAAGTCGACAGTTCAGGCAGGTTGGTCAAGTAGAGTATTGAACTCGGTGAATTCGGCGTAGAATTGAAACCAAGAAAGGCGATTAAGGCCCAGGTCTTGGTAATTTCATAGCTGAATGCTCATTTACTGATGAAATTACTACACTAGTCCAATACTCGATGGATCCCTCACAACATCGGACGAGCCTATGCTGCTTTCGGACCCAACATTGGTACACAGGCCTAAGATGATGGAGTCCACCCCTGAAAGTATGTGGACAATATACGTAGATGGATCCTCAGGAAAAAGGGATCCGGAGCTAGCATCCTCTTAATAGACCCTCATGGAAATGAGTGGCAGTATGGGCTTTCTTTTGGCTTCCCCGCATCAAAAAATGTCGTCGAATATGAAGCTCTCCTGGCAAGATTAGAACTCGCCCTAAAGTTGGGCATCATCAAACTGTTGTTGTACACAGGCTCTCAACTAGTGGCGAGGAAAGTGAATTGTGAATATGAGGTCAGGGAGCCCGCCTGGTCAAATATCATGACAAAGTATCCAAAGTGAAAGAAGGATTCAAGAAACTGGTTGTTAAGCAGGTCGCCAGGGGGGAAAATATGCGGGCATACATTTTGTCCAAGCTTGACTCATCTGTTAAGATCAGGTAGAGAGGAAAAATCTTACTAGAGCATCTCCAAGTGCCAAATTATCAGAATGGGGAGGAAACACTCCGCATCACAAACGAGCCCAGCTGGTTGATGCCCATTGTCAGTTATCTCACGGGAGAGATCATCCCAGGCGACCCCAAAGAGCAGGCGAAGCTGAGAACAAGGGCCGCGAGATATGTCATGATTGGTGAGACACTTTACAAAAAGGCATTCAGCCAGCCCTTATTGCGATGCTTGGAGCCGGAGGAGGCCAGCTACGTCCTGGAGAAAACCATGAAAGGTGTGTGGTAGCCATATGGGTGGAAGGGCTTTGGCATAGAAATCATTAAGACAAGTGTTCTACTGGCCTACTATGAAGGCAGATGCCACAGAAATAGTGAAGAAGTGTGACAAGTGCCAGAAGTTTGCTAATGTGCCCAGACAACCAGCAGAATTGCTTAACCAACTCTCCAGCCCGTGGCCCTTCGCCATGTGGGGTATTGATATCTTGGGACCTTTCTCCATCGCCATTGGACAGAAGAAGTTTGTAATAGTCGCCTGCAAATATTTTACAAAGTGGGTCGAGGCTGAAGCTGTGGCGATTATTACCGAGAGGGTCATCGAGAGCTTTGTATGGAAGTTTATTGTGTGCAGATATGGCATCTCTAACACCATTGTGGCAGACAATGGTACGTAGTTCTAGGGGGCAAGCTGAAAAAATTATGTGAGAACTTTAAGATTTTGCTCATACACAGCTTGGTAAAGCACCCTCAGACCAATGGCCAGGTAAAAGCAATGAACAAGAAGATCCTTCAAGGGTTAAAGAAGAAAGGGAGCGTGGTTGGAAGAGATACCGGGAGTTCTATGGGATATCTAAACAACATCCCATATAGGCACGGGAGAAACACCATTTAACTTGATGTATGGGACGAAAGCTGTAATACTAGCTGAGATCGGCATTAATTCCCTGAGGAAAACGCACTATGATGCCTTCTCAAGTGAAGTGGCACTAAGGGCGAACCTTGACTTGCTTGAAGAAACCAGAGATTAGGCGGAAGTGAAGTTAATAGCCAGAACGCAGCAGGTCGCCAAGTATTACAACTCCAAGGTGAAGAACAGGCTATTTTAGATTGGCAACCTGGTCCTCAGGAATTGTGAGGCGAGTAGGCCAGCGAGCGAGCAGGGGAAGATGGCTCCAAACTGGGAAGGCCCGTACAAAGTTGTCAAAAAGATTGGGTCAGGAGCCTACGCCTTGGAGCGAATGGATGGAAGTCCTGTTTCTAGAACCTGGAATGCAATTCATTTGAAGAGATACTACTTGTAATAAATCTTGTATTTTTTTCATCATGAACACATAATGAGATGAAATTGCATTTTGTAGGCAAAATCTGAGTCAACAACTCCTTAAACCTTTCCTCGTATGCTTTAATGCATATGTGCTTGATAACTCTCTATGAAATATAGTTATTTTGCCACCTTTTATGCATTCAAATCAGCGAAGTCCTTGAGGTTTTTATTTGGATTTGATTATTTTAGATGTTTTTAGATTAATTTTATTTATCCAATTCATGTTAAAATAGTTATTTAGTTATTATTTATGTGTTTTTATAGGTCCAAAGTGAGAAGGAGCTTCCAGGTGCAAAACGACGAAAAATGGTGCAAAGCAACGTGCAGGCAGATTCGACCTCCGGAGCTTGTTTCTAGGAAAACATGATCTTAAAGTCTTCATCTAAGAAAACTTCCTCATGGCTTTTGAAGCTAACTTCCATACCTTTCCAATGGTAGTTTACTCGTCAAATCAGACGAGATTTGCCCATCCAAATCAGCTGAAGAAGTACGAAAAATGGAGAAAGCAGTAGGCAGCCACCGAGAGGCTGGCATCGCGGAGCCAGAAGTCAAAAAGTTGGTGCCTTGGTGCCCCACCACGGTGTTGACGCGAGAAAAAAAATGCACTTACATGATTGCTTGCACACGAAGTTTTTGACTCCAAGGGTCTAAGGCACTATAAATAGGACTCTTTAAGGTTGAAATAAAGGGGATTTGAGTTCTAAGAACCTAATTCTCTTGAGAGGAGAGTAGCCACCAAAAACTTCAAGGAGATAAGAAGATTTGTGAAGATTGAAGACTCAAGACTTGACACCACTTAGTTTTCTCTATTCTCTTTTCTCTTCTTTATTTTTTCTGGTATTAATAGTGATGGTAAAACTCCTTGGATATTTTTTTCATCAATTATCATGAACTAAACTTATTTTATTAGGATTGCAATAGAACTTAAATGTAGTTTGAATTTATTTTATCTCTCTAGCTTGATTTGATGGTTTTTGAGTTGTTTATTCAATCTTGTGCTTAATGCTTCTAGTTGACTGGCCACCAGTTAGATTGATTTGGTAACCTAAATTCAACTTGGAAAAGGGAGTTTAGCGTTAGACATGGATTGAATGACACATGTTTCGTATTCGTTTATTAGGATGAACTGATCTGCAGGTAGGGTAAAAATACACCAACGTGTCATGTGTAACCATTGTTAGAGCCTAAGCTTAATGAGTTTCTCTTGAATTCAATTATCATAGATATATAGTTAATTGGTTAAGAGAGTTAGAACTCTAGGTTAACAACTCAAGGTCATTAATCAAGTTAAGAGGGTAGGAGAGGTTCAAGCAAAGTGTTGAGGAAAGTTGTAATCCTAGGCTTTTATTAATTGATTATTAGTTGTAATTCATCTTTTTAATTTACTTGCTTTTATTATTAGTTTCTTTTAATTAATTTGATTACCATCTTTAATTATTTGTTTAGATAAGATTAGGTTGTTTTAATTTTAGTACTTAACAAATCTAGTGATAATTCCTCGTGAGTTCGACTCTTTACTTTAAATTATATTACTTGTTACGATACGTGCACTTGCGTAGTAAAATCTGACAACAGTGCTCGCCAAGCGACACCCTGTAAAATGCTCAACAGCCTCTAACTGGCCCTCCCATGCGTCCGAGAATGCCCAACGGCCTCTAACTAGCCCTCCTATACGTCCAAGAACGCCCAACGGCCTCTAACTGGCCCAATCGCGCATCCAAGAATGCCCAATGGCCTCTAACTGGCCCTCCCACGTGTCCAAGAACGCCCAACAGCCTCTAACTTGCCCTCCAATGCATCAAAGAATGCCCAACGGCCTCTAACTGGCCCACTCATGCGACCAGGAATGCCCAACGACCTCTAACTGGCCCTCCCACGCGTCCAAGAATGCCCAACGGCCTCTAATTGGCCCTCAAATGCATCCAAGAATGCCCAACAGCCTCTAACTGGCCCACTCACGCATCCAAGAACACCCAACAACCTCTATCTGGCCTTCCCACGTGTCCAAGAATGCCCAACGACCTCTAATTGGCCCTCTATTGCGTCCAAGAACGCCCAACAGCCTCTAACTGGCCCACTCACACGTCCAAGAACGCCCAACAGCCTCTAACTGGGCCTCTCATGCGTGCATGCAATCTCAACAGCCTCTAACTAACTCTTTCAGGCATCCAGGAATGCCCAACAACCTATAATTTGCCCTTTCAAGCGCTCACAAAGGAGGCTCGCCATGCAATATCACGTGACACGCCCAAGGGCTCTTACTTAGACAGAAGTATAAAGAGTAAGTAGTGCGATATATTCATCGCCGTGCAAAAAAAAAGTACACACACACATAACACAAATTCGGACGAACAAAAGAAAGCTTCATTCAAAAATACGAGTTGTACAGCTTAAAAGCGACCCTACTCTACAACGGCAGGGCCCTTACTAACATTTACACTTACCATATTTACATCCTCAATGACCTCGCCCACTTGGCCCTCAACAGGAGCATCACCCAGGGCAAGAACATCCACCTCCATGATATCAATAGTGAGATCTTCGATCTCATTGCCTTCAGCAGCAGGGGTGGCTACAACACCTTCATCACCTTCGACCACAGGGGTAGCCGGAACACTATCGCTACCAGCGAGAGACTACCTCAAATCTTCGAGAGCAGCAACATCAGGGAACAGAGGATCCAATCCTTCAGGGACCCTTGGGAG
Source organism: Fremontodendron californicum (assembly GCA_030761205.1). Classification (NCBI taxonomy): domain Eukaryota; kingdom Viridiplantae; phylum Streptophyta; class Magnoliopsida; order Malvales; family Malvaceae; genus Fremontodendron; species Fremontodendron californicum. The sequence continues at coordinate 13,215,891 of JAULJL010000005.1, read as the reverse complement.
AGCAAAAAAGTCGACCTTTCGAAAGTCCACGAGCCCAAGTTATGCCTGCACAATAGCTAAGGCACTCATCTTGTAGGCCACGCAACACCTCAGCGTGTCGTTTATGATTTTCTCGCACACCTCGACCAGCTTGACTTCACACTCCTTATCCTTTTCTTCCAGAGCTTTCACCCTTTCTTGCCCCGCTTCTATCAGGAGATCCTTTATAATGCGAATCTCCTACGCGATGAAGTTTAGCTTTTCCTCTATGATTCCTTTATGCCACTCAACCTCAGAGACCTTAGCTGTACAAGCCTTCTCTGCTTACACCACCTTATTTTCAGCAGCCACGGCCCTTTTGTTGGCCTCATTAATGTCTTCTTTGGCTTTTTTCAACTCCGCCTCTAGCTCGACAACATGAGCACTAGAAGTGCTCACCACTTTAGTCTTTTCCTTGAGTTTTTTTTCACTCTCGGCATGTCTACGATTACCTTCGACGATCTTGTGGCCGCTTCTTCCAAGAGATGATCAATCTCCTTGCCCTTGTTGTACAAGGCCATTACCATGATTGCGCCCTACAGCACAAAAAATAGTATTAATATTAAAATATGCGATAATACCAAACTATAAACTACCATGCAGTATCTCGTCATGAAGGGGCGACCAATGAACGCTGAGTCAGGGTAGGTGCATGGGTTTCCATATTTTTTAGGGTCGTGGGAGGAATATTCTCCCAAAACCACGTCGAGCGGAACGACACTCATGGGCAGACGCTCCCTCTACCAGAAATATTGCTCGTTGTTCCCTACAGGAATGTGCCCGCTAGTATTGCGAGCCTGAATAGGTGGGCGAGCATGGCTCGCTGTCTAAAGGGCCAATGACCTTTCACCCCTTTGGGAATCCTCACCCCGTCTTCGCTTGTCTTTCTCTTTTTCCCCCCTCTTTCTCCTTTTCTTTCCTTTTTTTCCTTCTCCTTTTCTTTCTCCTTTTCTTTTTCTTTTTCTTTCTCCTTTTCTTTTTCTTTCCCCTTTTCTTTTTCCTTCTCATTCTCCTTTCCCATGCAATCTCAGTTAGCTTGGATCCGTTCGCCAGTGCTTTACTTCTGGAGGTATTGCCTGTGGATACCACAGGGGCCGTGGGTGCAGCGGGGTCTTTTATTATGATTCCCTCGTGACCTGTCTTCTGCCTCTTCGCCACTGGGCCTTTCCCCCCTCCGCCAGCACCCTTTGCTGGTCTTTCTCTAGCCATCAATTCTTCCAACAAGTTCGCCTCGCCAGTCATGTCCATACCTACAAAGGAAGCCACAATGAGATTAGAAAACGAGAAGGCCCCAAAGCGCGAGCACAAAAGAAAGCTACCTATCATCGAAAGAAAAGACCTAAGGTTCGCCATATATCTGAGCTCCCCCGGAGATGAGGAGATGCTAGAAGAGCTGCTAGAGGAGACCTCACTCTCCATATATAAATTACCCTCCCTCAACCTAGCCTCAAAATCAGACTCCTCTTCGTCATCTACATCAATCACCCTCGACCACCGATCGCCGACACCACTTTCACAAACTCTTTCACTAGAATCGGAGGATAGCTCTATCCTCAGAGGAGCTACAGATATGACGGTAAGGGGAACTGTAGCGAAGGCTATGGAATGGGGACTCAGGGCATAATGACGAGAAGGTCCCCAGTCGCCTCGTCATTCATATTAGAGGTGGAGGTTCCTGAGGCTCACCGTGCTAGAGTCAATCCAAATCTGGGATGAGTAACCCCCTAAGAGGATTCACAGGCTCACCAGCAACATCGTCATCCACTGCGAAACAAAAACTAAACCCTTTAATACAAAACAAGACCAACAACCTCGCAACACCAAGTTATACTTGAAAGATAAAATTTACATTCAATGTAGTCGGACTGCGACAGAGGACTTCCACTGGAAGAGATCCCATCATTTCCCTCGGGCACATCCACTACCACGAACGATGAGACACCGTCAGCATCGAACACACGACGCAGACGCCCCATCAGCAATTTCGCTAAAAAGTCCTCACCACCTTCAGGCCATACTGGACTCACTTGGGTAGGAAGGTCACACTCAAACACTATCCGGTTGGGGTTCTTGTTCTTCAGGCAATAGCGATAAACATTCTTGGGCCTCATCGTCCTCGTCCAGTCAATAGTGTATGCCTGGAAGTAATCAAATTGTTCCAACTGGACGGCCCCCATTGCCAGCTTTGAGCTCCTCTTATTATCCGAAGGCCTTGACCATATAACCTTGAAAGGCCACTTCATTTTGTGCTTCAGCGTGGCAACAAAAAACTTACTCTGCACGATATGCAGATTGCTGGGAGTGTTAACGACCACTTTATTTTGCCAAGCCGATAAATAGTACCGAGGCCCGTGAGTTTTTAGTCGATACAGGTTATGGAAGGTCGCCACATAGGGAATCTCCCCTTTATCCGACAATCTATAAAAAATGACACCATGAAGGGCCAGGACACCCTGGTCAGCTGCGATACAGCTATCCCGTAAATCTCAAGGCAGTATGCAAAAAAAGAATGAAAGGGAAGATGGAAGCCTCCTTCGAACATGTGTGCAAAAAGGCACACATTGTGTTCCCCATCCAACACCTGACTCGTCCGACGACCCTCCCCGGGAAAGGAAAACTTGTAGCGATAGTGGGGAAGGCAGATACCCCTATTGCGCAAACAAGCCTCCATCTCTGGATAGGTGATGTCACACACGTGATCACCCCCATAACTTTTCTTTTTACCCCCACAGGTAAGGCCAGCAACCGCCTCAGCATCACCATCGACCATCGACCACCCCACCTCCGCCACTGCCCTCTTCTTCAGCTCTGGCAAACAATCGAGCACTCTTCTCAATTTCTCGACTTAACTTAGATGCACTTCTCTCCAACACCCCAGCACCATCCCTAACAGCTTCAGTACCTCTTTGATCTCGATCTCCACTTTCGACAACTCAACCTCCGATTCCTCAGCACCAGCAGCCCAAGATCGGTCCTCCAAGTTCTCGGAACCTCACTATCACTCATCACCGTCCTGTAATACGGCCTTGACATACACCAACCACCCAAACAAAAACAAATAAAAAAGAAGACAATAAATGTGTAGACACATAATTTTGTCCGGACCCCTAAATCAGTTATGTTTTCTTTCTAAATTGATGTTTCAGAATGCTAAAAGGCTTTTCTCATCCTGCAGGTGGTACTTCGAGACTTTGTCTAAGAAAGCAGACAGGAAAAGTCAAACTCAAAAAAGTCAACCCCAAAAAAAGTCAACCCCAAAAAAGTCAACTACTAAAAAAGTCAACCCATTTTCAAAATCAAGGTTTGAAATTCAATTGAAAGATGGTGAAAGAATTTTGATAATCCGAGGTCTACATTCAAAGATATGGAGTTCAAAAGTTGGGTTACGGAGATTCAGTAGAAAGAAAACCCCAGTTCGGGAAATTTGGGGAAAAGTGCTTAAACGATCAAATTGGTCAGAATTGAAGGTTCCAAATGAAAGATAAGTACTGACTACGGGTAATGGAGAAGCTATTTGGAATGAAAACTGATAGAAAAGTCAATTTGAAAGAAAATTGAGAATTAGGGTTTTTGGTGGATTTTGGTGAAATTTGGAAGAATTACAGAAATGGCCCGATTCGGTAGGACTAAAGACCCTAATTGATGAAGAATAGTTAAACAAGGATAGCCCAAGGGTCAGTTTAAAGAAAATCTTAAAATCGGACTTGTTTTGAGCAAAATCGAGTTTCGGAGGTAAAAAGGCAAAATTGGAAAATTTGGGAAAAATAGCAAACGAGTTCCAAAATTTTTGAAAATTTGCAAATCTCATTCTTAAATCATTTCGAATAGATTGGTGAAAGAAAATCTCGATTCGAAGTTCGTTTGCAAAATGGCCAAATCCCGGGCCAACTATGCAAAAATTCAACAGGATAAATCTCGAAAAAATAGCAAACGAGTTCCAAAAATTCTAAAAATTTACAGATCTCATTTTTAAATTATTTGGAAGCGATTGGTGAAAGAAAATATTGATTTAGAGTTCGTTTGCAAAATGGCCAAATCCCAGGTCCCCTATATAGTAATTCAAGCAGATAAATCCCGAAAAATAGCAAATGAGCTCCAAAAATTATGAAAACTTTCAGATCACATTTTCAAATTATTTGGAAGATATTGGTGAATAAAAATCTGGATTCAGAGCTCGTTTAAAAAATGGTAAAGTTCAGGTGCATTAAAGGGGCAATTTCGAAAATAATTCCGAAGTAAATAGTAAATGGACTCAAAAATTTTTGAAAACTTTCAGAATTCAATTTTTTATTATTTCAAAAGTATTGAAAAAATAAAATTTGAATCTGGAGTCCGTTTGCTATTTATTTTGATTCGGGGGGCAAAAATGTTATTTCACCAAAGAAACCAAAAAGGGCAAATTTGTAATTGAGAAAAATATGAAAGAAGAAGGAGTTGCTGGTATTTTACCTCCCTTGGTCAGCCAGCATAGAGGAGAAGAAGGAAGCTTAATCAATTTAATTCCTTAGTCACTATCGAGCTCACATGCTACCACTAACACCTTGCAAATGGTCCCCCACTCACCCAATGGCTTAGGTGCCTTGTAGGAAAGTTGAATGCACCATCCAATGGCCAAGTTTAAATGCCAAGATGACATTTTTATTTGTCATGAAAGAACCCTCATCTAATGGCCAAGAATGGAAGAAAAAAGATGAGCACAATTCATCCAAGGGTGGGCATCTATTTGGTCAAGCAAGGAAGTGCATGGGATTGTCTCTTTTCATCCAATGGCTTAGGCCATCTACAGGGGCTGAGTACACAAGTTAAAGGCTGGATTTAATCTACAAGATGTCATTTTTATGTTGTCCTCATACAATGACCAAGAATGGAAGAGCACAACTCATCCAAGGGTAGGCACTCAAAGGGGCAAGCTAGGGAGTGCGTGGGGTTGGTCCTCTTTTGCATCCAATGGCTTAGGACATCTACAAGGGCTGAGTACACATCTTAAGGGCTGCTATCAATTGGCAAGATGACATTTTTATGTTGTCATCAAAATATCTTAATCTAAAGGCCAAAATTGGAGGAGAAAAAATGCAATTTCCATCCAAGGGTTAGAGGGCCATTCGGCCAAGCCATTAGACGGGGGTGGATTTCATTTTTTCATAAGTTCTTTGGCTGAAGTCAGAAGCTAATTTAGCAAAAAAAAAAAGGTTTTGAAAGAAAGAAAAAAAAGGTTTTCAAGAAAAGATCTTGAAGGTGACTCATCTCTACCAAGCTCTAACATAGCTTTCTTCTTGTTTTCCATGGTCATTTCTTGATTTTCTATCTTATTTTCCAACTACATTTTTCATAGAAATAAATTTTTTTAAATGTTTACTTCAGTTTTCATCTCTTCTTCATCAAAATGGTTGAAAACAATTTTTTTTTTTTTACATAGTTCTTGCTTTGGCCGAATGTGGCATGTTTGTTTGCCTTGGTTTTTTTTCTTTTTTTTTTTCTTGCATGTTGTTATGAAAAAAAAAAATGATTTTTATAAGGTTTGTTTAAGCATTTTCTATTCTGATTTTTTACAAAAATATGAAGCAAAAATCTTGAAATGGCTACATGATCTTGGTAAGACCAAGTGACCATGGTTAGGGGAGAGGCTATGACCATTTTTACCCACCTTGAAGCTCACCTTAATTTTGTTGTTTAGCATGGTTTATTTTCTGATTTTTGAAATGAAAAGGCTTCATGATCTTGGCAAGACCAAGTGATTATGGTTAGGTGAGAGGCTGTGCCCATTTTATACCAACCATGGAGCTTAACTTTCCTTGTTTTATTTACTAGTTTTGCTTGTTATTTGCTTTGCATGTCTATGTTTAATTTTTTTTATATGTTATTTACATTATTTTCTATTCTATATTTGCTTCTATATTTCTTTTCCGTGCCTAATAATTTCTCTTTGTAGATTCGGCCATTGTGTTCATTGGAATCATGTTGTGCATTTTTTTCATATATCATGTCTTATATCATAAACATGTTTGCATTTTTATATTTGGTCATATGAGCATTCGGCTACTCCATTTTACTATGCCTTACATGTGCATTTTCATCTTGCTTCTTGACTTGTTTGCATCTCCATGCGATGAGTTAGCATATCTTGATATTTAGTATCCTTGCATGTGCATTTTCATCTTGCTTCTTGACTTGTTTGCATCTCCATGCCATGAGCTTGTGTATTTTGATTTTAGTATGTCATATGCTTGTGAAAATGTCATGACAATATGTATCTTGATATGATTTGTCATGTACTTGTGCCATTTACTAGATAGGATTGCATTAGGGTATCATGTGACCGTTCGACCTCTTCATGCATTTCTTGCCTTGTCATGCATTTGCATTTTGTTTAGGTAACATGCTTTAAATTATCATATCTTGAAATTGTGTATTAGTTGTTGTTTGTTCCAGCATTAGCATTTGGTTCATTGGTCATTGTATGTTCATAGTATTGCTATGCATTTTCATTACATTTTAGGTCTAGGCCATATTGGTATTGCCATGCATATTGGGTCTTAAATCATATTGGTATTACCATGCTTTGCTATGCTACTTAGGACTTAGGTTACATTAGAATTTTCATGCATATTCATAACATATTAGGTCCAAGTCATATTTGCATTATCAAGCATTGCATGCATATTAAGTTAGGATAGCATTTATTGCCATGCAAACTCATGCTAGACATTTAGGTTATTTTGAATTGTCATGCATTTCCTTTACCATTTATGCTTTAGATCATGCATTTCATACATTTCATTTGCTGTATGTTCATGCATTCCATGTCATTGCCACATGATTTATGACTTAGGCTAATCAATGGCTCAAAGTCATGCTCTCTTGAGCATACTTGTGGAAAATTAAAGAGTTGTCAAATTGATTATTCTACCTTTGTGATTTTTTTTACTTAGCCAATTTTTGTCCAAGGTTTTTAAACGTTTTAGATACTGTTATTAGGTCTTTAGGATGATCTCCAACAATTTTACTTTGATTTTTAAATGATTTTATCAAAGGCAAAAAAATGTGTTTTGGCAAAACAGTTTTTCATCCAGTACTTATACTTTCTCGATTTTTTAGGCAGCATATTTAATTAGAAAATTAAGCCAATTTTTTATCATGTAGTTTTACATGTTCTCAGTCTCCAATATTTGTTTTATATTTTTTTGAATTTTGAAAAATAGGCTAAAAAATTGTATGTCAAAACCGGACAGAAAAGGCAGATTTGAATTCAAAAGAAAAATGATGGTTGAATTTGGCTAAGGCATTTAGAGGGGGTTGGTTAGGATTTTTAGCTACTGTATTAAGGTAGTTTCTAAGCCTTTTTAAACTTTAAAAATGATTTTATAAATCTCGGGTTAAGGGTGGTCAAGTCCGAGATTTCAAACTTAGGAAATTAGAGCCATTTTAAAAGGGTTTGGTAGGTGTTTTAATCTTTATTCAAGTTTTTCCTCAAAATTGTTTTCAAACAATCACAAAGATTTTTTTTAGAAAATCCAATTTTACATATTTTCCTAAGGTAGCTGGATATCTTTTTAGATATACGGATTTCTTTATTTAGAGGAAAAAATACATTTTCATGCATTGCATTTTCCATGTTCATGCATTTTATTTAATATGTGATTTTTGTTATTATATTTTCCATGGTATTATTATTACTTTGACTTACATTTTATGATGTTATATTGTTTTCCATATGATTTTGAATATTTCATGCTATCCTATATTTTTTATTTAGTCATTTATTTTTGTCACATTATTTAGCATATACTATGTTCATGCATTTTTATTTTATTTTCATGCATATTTTATGAAAGCATTATTTTATGTTTCGTGTCATTTTTTGTCACTTAGATCATATTCCATGTCATTTAGGTTATATTATTTAGAATATGCCATGTCATTTAAAATATGTCATATCATTTAAAATTGCCATGTCATTTGATAACTCGTATAATTATATAGTTTTTAGTTATGTTTTATTATTATTTTGTGTCAAATACGAGTTATTATTGCTTAGTCTAATTGTGTTTATGATTTTTTATATTTTTATGTAATTTGGTGTTTTTCACGAGTTTCTTTGAGTGATTTCAGATTACTAGGTTAAATAAAGAATTAAGGGCAAATCCAGTTCAGTTCCAGTTCCGACACCTTTTGCCATATCAGCTATATCTGGAGTTTCACTAAATCAATAAGGCTGAAATTTTAACCGTGCATAGTTAAGAGGCATATCTATCTTTTTCATGTTTTACACTTCTTGAAACGGAGTCGTTTTCCCTACCGAAATCAACCACCAAGTTGGTTGATGTGCAATGACGTCTGTTCTGCACCGTTTTGGTATTTTGACCATATCTTCCGATCCACATGAGAAAATGATCGGATTCCAACGGCTATGGATTCGTAACTGATAGGGGTATATTTTTCTAGAAGACCATTTTATCAGATCGAGCCTCCAACATTGACAAACTCGACCATCAAGCTGGCTGATCAGAATTGTCATACAATATGACGAAAATTGTTAGAAAAATGTACCCACCTATTATACCTACCTTTGAAATTTGTAAAGCTTGTCTCTTGTCATTTAGCCCTCCAAAATGTGTATAAATAGAGGGCCTTGGATGAGTATTGAAGAGGGGGGATACATTGGTAGGATATTAGCCATTGTAATAAAATTCTCTAAGTTTTCTTTTTTTTTTCTTTCCTTTCTCTAGTTTTCTTTTTCTTTATTTACTTATGCTTCTTACATTTCTTTTCATTTTTAGTATGTGTTGCTAATCATATTGTTGAGGTGATGAGTTGAAGCTCTTGGTAAATGCTAAGGTTAGTCTCTTAAACATGAGCTAAAATGAATCATCATTTATAAACACTAGTATAGATAATATTTTCTTTTGGTTTAAAATCATACTTGCAAAGTAGAGATCTTGATTCATTATTGACAATGAAAATGGCACAGTAAATGCTTGGTTTCATAACCTTGATTTGTTGTAGACATATACCTTGGCATAAGGAATGCTTGGACTCTTTTTATGAGTTTTGAGGACACCAAATGAACATAATATCATATGCTATGGACGTTGGACAATTTGGACTGAATTGCTAAACCTTCCGATTGGAACCTCCCTTATGTGTGGATTTCAATTGTGTAATAAAACAAGATTAATCTTAGCATAACACCAAGAGTGGATTCTCTAACCTCAACATCTTTTCTTATTGTTTTTTATATCTTGTTTAATTTCTTTTATATTTTGTTTATTTTGTTCTCTAATATCTTGTTTATCTTATTTTGTTGTTGATTCCCTAATATCTTGTTTACTTTCTTTGTCTTATATATTTATAAACTTATACTTACTAGTACGCTTCCCTGTGGTTCGACCTCGGACACCCGAGAATTTATTACTTGAACACAACCTGCACTTGGGTTTACAACTCTTAATTGAGTCACCATCAAGTTTTTGGCGCCGTTGCCGGGGAGGCAATACTAAGTATATAAGTTTATAAGTAAATTTATTTTTATTTTTATTGGCTGGTTATACCGCCTAATTTTCTATATATTTATATTGTATATTAACTTTGTTTTATTTGTAATGGCTGGTTATACCGCCTAATTTGTATATTAACTTTGTTTTATGCTTGTTTGGCGACGTGATTTTAGATCTCGTCGTTTAGTTAGATTTTATTGTGAAACTTTTTCAGGTAATCTTTCTAATACAACTCCTACCATGGCTGACAATGAAAGTGTTCATGCTGAAGATGAGAACAGACAAGTACGCACCATGCGTGACTACTTGCAACCAACTCGAAGTTCATCACCCTCTTGTTTTATTTTTCCTCTCAATGCAAACAACTTTCGTTTTAAACCAGGTATGATAGCTTTGCTTCCAAATTTCCATGGGTTAGAATCGGAAAGTGCTTACTCGTTTCTAAAAGACTTCGAAGATGTATGTGTCACCTTTAATGACCAACAATGTACAAATGAAATTGTCAAGCTAAAATTATTTCCTTTTTCTTTAAAAGATAAAGCAAAAATTTGGCTTCATAATTTAAAGCCAAGGTCAATTGGCACATGGCAAGAATTACAAACTGAGTTTCTAAAGAAATTTTTCCCAGCACATAAAACTACTGCTTTGAAAAGACAGATTCAAAATTTCAATCAAAATCAAAATGAAGCATTTTTTCAGTGCTGGGAGCGTTTTGAAGATTTGTTAAGTTCTTGTCCACATCATGGTTTTGAAAAATGGCGTCTTATTAGTTTCTTTTATGAAAGTTTAACTCCCGAAACTAAACAATTTGTTGAAACAATGTGTAACGGTGAGTTTCTAGAAAAAGAACCTGAAGAAGCTTTTGACTACCTAGACCATTTGGCAGATAACTCTCAAGCCTGGCACACAGATAATTCCTCTGAAAGTTCCAATAGATCTAATCTTTTTTCTAACAGAGGTAAATATCATTTTAGTCAAGAAGATGAGATAAAAGCTAAAGTAGCTAATTTGGCTAGAAAGATTGAAGCCATGGAACTTAGAGAAGTAAAAGAAGTCAAAACGGTTAAAAATGAAGAAAGTTGTGGAATTTGTGAAATCATGGGACACCCCACTTCTGAATGTCCAAACATTCCCATTCTTAAAGAAGCGTTGCATGATCAAGTAAATTCCATAAACACATTTTAAAAGCCTTTTCCTTCTCCTTACTCTGAAACGTATAACCCTGAATGGAGAAATCATCCCAACTTCAGTTGGCGGAATAATAATCATGTTCAGGTACCACAATCTCAAAAGCCGGGCAACACTTTTTCCTATCAACCTTCACGTGTACAAACCTTGGAAGAGACATTGCAAGCATTCATGCAAACACAAGCAAATGTGAATAACCAAACTTCACAGGACATCAATGAGATCAAAAACACCTTGTCCACATTGATAGCTTCATTACGCACTCAAGAAAAAGGTAAGTTTCCTGCTCAACCTCAGCCTAACCCTTCTACTCAATGTCTTGTTTCTTGCTCCAATGAAACTCAACAGGAAAATGCCAGTTCTATCACAACTCTTCGAAGTGGAAAGGCAATTGACAAAAACATTCCATCAAAAGACCAAGATCCTCCTTCCCCTCCGAAAAGTAACGGTAAGGATGATGGTAAGTCTGAACTTCTTGAAAATTTGGACAAAGAAAAAGGTATGCATCCTGCTCCTTTTCCTCAAAGGTTGCAAACAATAAAGAATTTGAATAAAAATGCAGAAATTTATGAACTTTTCAAACAAGTTAAGATTAACATTCCTTTGTTGGATGCAATCAAACAAGTTCCATCTTATGCTAAATTTTTAAAGGACATGTGCACATTTAAAAGGAAACATAATGTACAAAAGAAAGCATTTCTGACGGAAAGTGTGAGCTCAATCATTCAGCACCTTACTCCACCAAAATTCAAAGATCCTGGATGTCCAACAATCTCATGCATCATTGGAAACACTAGAATAGAACGTGCATTGCTTGATCTTGGTGCTAGTGTTAATCTTTTGCCTTTTTTTGTTTATCAACAGTTAGGTTTAGGTGAACTCAAGGAAACACCTGTTACACTTCAACTAGCTGATCGTTCTGTAAAAATTCCTCGAGGGATAGTTGAAGATGTTTTGGTTCAAATTGATAATTTTTACTTCCCTGTTGATTTTATTGTTTTGGACACACATCCTGTTTCAAATCCAAATGTTCAAATTCCTGTTATATTAGGCCGTCCATTTCTTGCAACTTCTAATGCTCTGATAAATTGCAGGAATGGTATTTTGAACATTTCTTTTGGAAATATGACTTTAGAATTAAATGTGTTCAACATTTGCAAGCAACCTGGTGATGATTTAGAAGTACATGAAGTGGATTTCATTGAAGAACTTGTTCATGAACATCTCACCACTACCACATTCCATGATCCTTTAGAAGCTTATTTAATTGAATGTGAGTTTGATAATGCTTCAGAAATTTCACACACTGATTCTTTGTTAAATTCTTTTCAGGATAAGCATCGTTGGAAACAAAAGTTTGAGGAACTCCCATCACTCACAAATGTCACTGTACCATCAACTATTGAACCGCCCAAGCTGGATTTAAAACCATTGCCATCCGAGCTAAAATATTCCTTTTTGGGAAAAATTCCTTCTCAATGGAGCCCCCAAGATGAAAGGAAGTTTCTGAATGAGGTAAAGAAGTTCTATTGGGATGACCCTTACTTGTTCAAATATTGTCCTGATCAGATTTTTCGAAGATGCATTCCCGACAATGAGGTAAGTAGTGTAATTAAGTTTTGTCATTCCGAGGCATGTGGTGGTCATTTTTCATCAAAGAAAACTGCTGCAAAAATTTTACAGTGTGGATTTTACTGGCCAACTTTATTCAAAGATGCACATAATTTTTGCAAGTCATGTGAAAGTTGTCAAAAATTAGGTTCCATTTCGAAAAGAAACATGATGCCTTTGAACCCAATTCTTGTAATTGAAATTTTTGACTATTGGGGTATTGATTTCATGGGACCATTTCCACCATCTTTTGGTTTCTTATACATTTTAGTTGCAATAGATTATGTTTCAAAGTGGATAGAGGCAATTCCATGTCGAAATAATGATCACAAAACAGTGATTAAATTTTTAAAAGAAAATATTTTGAGTCGATTTGGAATTCCTCGATCTATCATAAGCGATGGGGGAACACATTTTTGCAACAAGGTTTTTGAAACATTAATGAAGAAATATGCCATTACACACAAAGTTGCAACCCCTTATCACCCGCAGACAAATGGACAGGTAGAATTAGCAAATAGGGAGATTAAACAAATTTTGGAAAATACGGTTAATCCAAATCGCAAAGATTGGTCTCTTAGACTTAACGATGCATTATGGGCCTATCGAACAGCTTTTAAAACAGCATTGGGCATGTCTCCTTATAGGCTAGTTTATGGAAAACCTTGTCATTTACCTGTGGAACTTGAGCATAAAGCATATTGGGCCATTAAAATGTTCAACTCAAACCTTGATGACGCTTCTAATTTACGGAAATTACAAATAAATGAACTTGAGGAACTCAGAAATGATGCATATGAGAATTCTAAAATTCATAAAGAAAGAACTAAAGCCTTTCATGACAAATTAATTTCAAGAAAAACATTTGATGTTGGGCAAAAAGTTCTACTTTATAATTCTAGACTTCACATATTTCCTGGTAAGTTGAGATCAAGATGGACTGGCCTATTTGTGGTTAAGCAGGTGTATCATTATGGAGCAGTTGACATTGAGAATCCTCAAAATGGTAACGTATTCAAGGTAAATGGACAAAGACTCAAACTCTTTTTGGAAAATCATGTTACTCAAGAAGAGGTTGTTTTTCTTTCTGATCCTTGTTTTGAAAATAACTAGATGTAAATATACTCTCTTTTTTTAACCCCGGTTAAATGGTGGATAATGGTACTCCGTGATTATTTAAGTCGGTCCCATCAGCTACCCACAAAACTGATATTGTATATAAATTTCTCTTTCAATTTCTCTTTCATTTTATATTTCCTTTTTTTTTTCAGGATGGATGATATTCTCACAAGATTGCAGAAACGATTTCCTCCTTTTCCTCGAAATATTTTACTGAAGCTTTACCAAGTTCGATTTGAAAGATTAAGAATGCTTATGCACAAAGGGATTCCTGAAGACATACGTTGGATAATTGAAGCCAAGGTACGTGAAGATGAATATCTTCCTGTTTTGCATTTACCAGGTACAGGTAGAAGCATTTTTGCAAAGAAGCGACGAGCAAAGCGCATGAGTTCAAATTGCCACAAATGTGCACGATGGACGTGTAACGGTAAATGTCGTTCTATTGGGATTCCGTCCTCTAATCGAGATGATAAAATTGAATTCATTAAGGATGGACTGAGTAAGGAGAATTTGGGTAATATCCAACTTTCTCTTGAGACGCATCCTAGTGGAGACGTACAAAGAGAAATTCTTGATTTATGGCCGCAATTCCAAAGGGAATGGCAACATCTTGGGAATCTGATGTTAAAAGACCCTGTTTGCCAGCTTGTAAGAAAACTGGATGGGAAGCATATCCTCGACTCATAGAAGGCGTTTAAGCCGTTTCTGGACGTAAAACCAGAGGAAGATGTGAGCCACAATCACAACTACAATAAATGACTTCTCAGCTTTTGGTTTGATTTGCAATAACTTTATTTCGGTTTAATTTACGTGTTGTTAGATTTGTGTAATTATTTTCGTTTTTTTTTTGCATTGGTCTTTTACGGTTGATTTTTCTTCTCTTTTTGATTTTCTTCCTGAAATCACGCAAAAATCTTTTGTTAGGTTAACATTTTCTTCTGACAGGTCAAATACACTTTCAGCGACATTATTACTCTTGTCTGGTTCATTACTCAGTCCTTTATATATTACACCATTTACTCATTCTCTTTCAGGCACTTGAAAAAAAAATGAAAAGTACTTCGTCCCAGCGCATTAAAAAAATTTGTGTCTTTGGAGGTGCTTATCCAGGGAAAAATAACATATTCGCTGATGAAGCCATAAAAGTTGGAGTAATACTTGCCCAACAAAAGATCCAGTTGATTTATGGAGGCGGTAGTACGGGTTTAATGGGAGCAGTCGCTACATCAGCACACACCGGAGGAAGTCCAGTTCTAGGAATCCTGCCAAAACTATTCACAGGTTTTTGTGGACCTACCGTGGGTAAGGAAATACAAGTCTGGAGTATCCCTGAACAGATAACAATCATGTACCATTCTGCCGATGCATTCATTGCTTTACCAGGAGGTCTGGGTACATTGGAAGAAATAGCTTGCGTGGCTTCTTGGTCATCTTTGGTCACAAATAAGAAACCCATTGGTTTGCTTAATATTAATGGTTATTTTAGTAATTTGCTTTCATATTTAGATAATGCTTTGGATAATGGATTCATGTTTTTAGAGGCAAGGAGAACCATAATTTCTGCTACAACCATTGAAGATTTACTCAAAAAGCTCCAAGCTTATGAGTATTTACCTGCTACGGTTGTTTCGCAAACGCTCGGAAAAAGAAAAAGAGATATGGACGAGTAAGGAGTGGATTGCACTTTGTCTTTGTGACATTATCTAACATTTTGCTTGTTGTGTCTTAGTTATAATAAGTGGTTAGCAACCTCTGCAGGTAATATCTCCTAAATTCTACCTTTAAAATTTGACATTGGGGACAATGTCATATTTTAGTAGGGGGTAAGGGACATATTTTGCTAAAAAAAAAAAAAAATTGTTGTGTTTTAAGACATTTAGAAGTATTCATTCTGAACAAGGTCTGAGTAAGGGAGACTTGAGACATACCTTGTCAGTTTGATTTAATCTTCTTCTTCAAAAAAAAAAAAAAAAAAAGCATGTTTAGACTTAGTGTTTTTTTAGTTACTTTCAATACAATTATGAGATATGAATTGCATAAGTCTAAAACAGATTTATTAGTGAGAAGAGTTTCATGAGAATTGAGCTTGATGTCAACCTTTTTATGAGCCAATGTTAATATGATATGTTGATTGAGAAAGAAGCATGTTTAGACTTAATCTGACTTGTATAATCATCCTTGTGAGTTTTTGAGCCTATAATGATTGATGCATTATACAAATCAATCTAATTTCTTTCTTGAGTGCTCTTATGATTACATGATTCTCTAGAACTTGCTTTAAACCGTTTGAGACTATATTGATACATGTGACAACATGAATATGATAGAGGCATTAGGATTATAACCAGAGCCAAACAGCCATCCATTATTAATGTTCTAAGAGAACATCCCCACTAGTGAGCCAATTTCAGCCTACATTAAATATGCTATTTTATTGGTAACCACAACTTACACCTAGCCTAAATATACTTATATCCTTACCCTTGTTCTAAAGATGGATTATATATTTTGAGACATATTGCAAAAACAAGAGATACTTTTTGAAAATTTGGGTTAGAACGAAAGATAAGTGTGAGGGAGGAGAGAGGCAAAAGTCAAGAGAAAAAGAAAGGGATCATTGTCAAATACATTCCCATATTAAAAAAAAAAAAAAAATCTTCTCTTGAACTTCTAGTTAAAGTAAAGAAAAATATGTTACAAAGTTGGTTAGAATGAAGCAAAGGCTCAACATGAATATTTAGCCTATGTTATTATGAGCTTTATAAGAGTTTTGAGAAGTTTTATTTGTATGATCTTATTATGTCTCTAAAATCTATGAACTCTTTGGAACCTTTGTGATATCTTTATCCTTTTGTTCTTTAACCACATTATAACCCTTTGGCCCCATTACAACCTTGAATAAAGACCTCTTGATTTATGAAGTTGTATGATCTAAATAGTGGAGAATAGGTGGACAAGCAAGCATATGGTAGAAGTGTTTTCATGAGATTGATTGAGTGTAAACACTTTACCACTACTTTAAAGAGTGAAAATGAAGAGAGTATCCCATGTGAGAAGTTGAGATTAAGTTTGAATATACACTATTTTGATTGAAATATGTTATGTTAATATTGGCTTAACTCAAACTATTTACATTCAAGCAAGATTTTTTGTGAACTTCTTTAAGCTATTGATTAGTTTTTAAGACTTGTCCAATGATTATCTCTAATTTATATTGGAAGGATTAGTTATAATTATTATTTTTAGTTTTTCTTATGTCTTCAATGTTTGTGGGTATCGTCCTAGTAAACCCTCACGAGACTAAACTCGTCCACTAGGGACACCTAGGGGTTTAAAGGCTTGTGTCACATGCTAAGTGCCACCGTGATTTCCAACGAAAATGGATTAGATTAGATTTTCTTATTTTATTTTTATTGAGTCGTTGCTAGGGACTAGCAACAATCTAAGTGTGGGGGTGTGATAACTCGTATAATTATATAGTTTTTAGTTATTTTTATTATTATTTTGTGTCAAATACGAGTTATTATTGCTTAGTCTAATTGTGTTTATGATTTTTTATATTTTTATGTAATTTGGTGTTTTTCACGAGTTTCTTTGAGTGATTTCAGATTACTAGGTTAAATAAAGAATTAAGGGCAAATCCAGTTCAGTTCCAGTTCCGACACCTTTTGCCATATCAGCTATATCTGGAGTTTCACTAAATCAATAAGGCTGAAATTTTAACTGTGCATAGTTAAGAGGCATATCTATCTTTTTCATGTTTTACACTTATTGAAACGGAGTCGTTTTCCCTACCGAAATCAACCACCAAGTTGGCTGATGTGCAATGACGTCTGTTCTGCACCGTTTTGGTATTTTGACCATATCTTCCGATCCACATGAGCAAATGATCGGATTCCAACGGCTATGGATTCGTAACTGATAGGGGTATATATTTCTAGAAGACCATTTTATCAGATCGAGCCTCCAACATTGACAAACTCGACCATCAAGCTGGCTGATCAGAATTGTCATACAATATGACGAAAATTGTTAGAAAAATGCACCCACCTATTATACCTACCTTTGAAATTTGTAAAGCTTGTCTCTTGTCATTGAGCCCTCCAAAATGTGTATAAATAGAGGGCCTTGGATGAGTATTGAAGAGGGGGGATACATTGGTAGGATATTAGCCATTGTAATAAAATTCTCTAAGTTTTCTTTTTCTTTTTCTTTCCTTTCTCTAGTTTTCTTTTTCTTTATTTACTTATGCTTCTTACATTTCTTTTCATTTTTAGTATGTGTTGCTAATCATATTGTTGAGGTGATGAGGTGAAGCTCTTGGTAAATGCTAAGGTTAGTCTCTTAAACATGAGCTAAAATGAATCATCATTTATAAACACTAGTATAGATAATATTTTCTTTTGGTTTAAAATCATACTTGCAAAGTAGAGATCTTGATTCATTATTGACAATGAAAATGGCACAGTAAATGCTTGGTTTCATAACCTTGATTTGTTGTAGACATATACCTTGGCATAAGGAATGCTTGGACTCTTTTTATGAGTTTTGAGGACACCAAATGAACATAATATCATATGCTATGGACGTTGGACAATTTGGACTGAATTGCTAAACCTTCCGATTGGAACCTCCCTTATGTGTGGATTTCAATTGTGTAATAAAACAAGATTAATCTTAGCATAACACCAAGAGTGGATTCTCTAACCTCAACATCTTTTCTTATTGTTTTTTATATCTTGTTTAATTTCTTTTATATTTTGTTTATTTTGTTCTCTAATATCTTGTTTATCTTATTTTGTTGTTGATTCCCTAATATCTTGTTTACTTTCTTTGTCTTATATATTTATAAACTTATACTTACTAGTACGCTTCCCTGTGGTTCGACCTCGGACACCCGAGAATTTATTACTTGAACATAACCTGCACTTGGGTTTACAACTCTTAATTGAGTCACCATCATCATTCAAATCATTTTATTTCATTTAGAATATACCATGACACTTAGGATTTTTCATTTCATCTAGAATATACTATGCCATTTAAGTTATGTCATATCATTTAGGTTGCATTATATTATCTAGACTTTGCTATTTCATTTTATTTATGTCATACTTGTTCATGTTCATATATTTTTTAAATGTTTTGAAAAAGATAATGATTTTCAATAAAAATAAAGATATTCTCGAGTTAAAATAATTCATGAGTTCTCTACCGGGTTTGCTGGAGGGAATATCATCAATTATCATTAATAAAGGAATATCTTTCTTTCAAAAAACGAGAATGATTCAGAAAGTTTTCCAAACAAATAAAAATTTCTATATTTTGCCGATTTTATCGGGGAATATAGGAAAATTTTGAATTAATAAATTCCGGATCATTTTCAATTAAAAATGAAATTTTTTTCCTTTAAATTGGGAATTAACTTGAAATACTAAATTAAAAACCAACTTTTTACCGAGACTTGAGATAACATATGATTAATAAGGTACCCTTTTATACGGGCATTGTGGGGGTGCTAATCCTTCCCTGCACGTAACCGAGACCCGAACCCGATTCTTTGATTTTCTCTGGTTTATAACACAGACTGGAAATTGGTTTTAAAAATATTTTAATTAATTTTAAAATGTTTTATAAAATCGGTTTTAATAGGTGGCCGGTCACACCTAGCTAAAAATAGATTGGTGGCGACTCCATGTCTTTTTACGAGGCCATTTTCATACCCTTGACCTTTTATTTCAATGTTGAGGAATTAAGTTGTCTTTTCCTCTGCTTCTGTTTCCCCCACACTCGAACGGGTCCCCGCGATCGGGATCACGTATCGACAGCTTGGCGACTCCATATTCTTTCATTTATGCTATTTATTTTGCTTCGATTGTATATATGTTTTCCTATATTGTTTCTTCCCCACCTATTAACAGGTGTACGGACGCGAAATATGAGGACCTTCCTTTCAGTAATTCTAAAATTGATTTTGAGAGGCCCATTTGCACGGGTGATTTTGAGGCCGACGAAGATATTGAGGATTATGGTCTACCTTCGGAATTATTAAGAAAAATAGAACAAGAAGAGAAACAAGTACTTTCTCATGAGGAGCTTTTGGAATTGTTGAATTTGGGAAGTAGTGAGGAGATAAAAGAGGTTAAAATCGGGACTACATTGTCGTCATCAATAAAGAGTGAATTGATAGCCTTGCTCCGAGAATATGTAGATGTATTTGCATGGTCATACCAAGACATGCCGGGTTTGGATCTAGATATTGTGGTACATAAGCTCCCTTTAAGGCCAGAATGCAAGACAATTCAGCAAAAGTTGAGAAGAATGAGGTCGGACATGCTGTTAAAGGTAAAAGAGGAGGTGAAGAGGCAGTTTGATGCTGGATTCTTAGAGGTGGCAAAATATCCGGAATAGGTGGCAAACATTGTTCCAGTACCAAAGAAGGATGGCAAGGTGCGTATGTGCGTCGATTACCGAGATTCGAACAAAGCCAGTCCCAAAGATAATTTTCCTTTGCCTCACATTGATACTTTGGTGGATAATACGGCGAAGAGTTCTTTGTTTTCTTTCATGGATGGATTCTCGGGATATAATCAGATTAAGATGGCACCGGAAGATATGGAGAAAACCATATTTGTTACATTGTGGGGAACATTCTGCTACAAGGTAATGCCGTTTGGGTTGAAGAATGCTGGGGCAACATTTCAGAGAGCCATGGTGACCTTGTTTCATGACATGATGAATAAGGGAATTGAGGTTTATGTTGATGATATTACTGCAAAGTCACAAGGAGAAGAGGAGCATATTGCGAATCTTAGGAAACTCTTTGAAAGATTAAGAAAGTTTCAACTCAAGTTAAACCCAGCAAAATGCACTTTTGGAGTCACTTCGGGGAAATTGTTGGGTTTTGTTGTTAGCAAAAGGGGAATTGAGATTGATCAGGATAAAGTGAAGGCCATCCAGAATTTGCCACCTCCACGTACTCAAAAAAAAGTAAGAGGTTTTCTGGGGAGATTGAATTACATTGCTTGATTTATTTCTCAGTTAACCGATAAATGTGATCCAATAGTCGAGTTACTTCGAAAACGTGATCCAGAAGAGTGGGATGAAGGGTGTCAGATTGCTTTTGAAAAGGTTAAGCATTAACTATCAAACCCACCAGTATTAATGCCACCGGCTCCGGATGATATTGTATCTATCATTATTTGAGAGATCCATGTGTTGTGTTTTGGGGCAGCTTGATGAGACTGGAAAGAAAGAACAGGCGGTTTACTACCTCAGCAAGAAGTTCACAGATTATGAGTTGAAATATTCTTCGATAGAAAAGTTGTGCTGTGCCTTAGCTTGGACTGCTTGGAGGCTCAGACAGTACATGTTGTACCACATGACGTGGTTGATCACCAAGCTAGATCCAATCAAGTACATGTTGGAAGAACCTTCTTTGTCAGGGAGGACGGCAAGATGGCAGGTTTTGTTGTCAGAATACGACATTGTATATGTGAGTCAGAAAGCTATCAAGGGCAGTGTAGTGGTTGAATTTTTAGCAAGTCGGGCAGTGGAAGATTATGAGCCATTGAACTTTGATTTGCCAGATGAAGATTTGATGTATGTTTCCAAGCGGATGAGGTTCCCTCGAAGAAGAAAATATGAAAGATATATTTTGACGGGGCATCCAATGCCATGGGGCACGGAATCGGTGCAGTGCTCATATCTCCAGAAGAAGCTTATTATCCCTTCACCGCCAGATTGGATTTTGATTGTACAAACAATACGGCTAAGTATGAGGCGTGTACTATGGGCCTTCGTGCAGCAGTGGACAGAAAAATCAAAGTTTTGGAAGTTTTTGGAGACTCAGCCTTAGTGATATACCAATTGTACGGAGAATGGAAAACCCGAGATACAAAATTAATCAGATACCGAGAACTCATACTGAGTTTATTGGAGGAGTTTGAAGAAGTAAGTTTCAATTACTTTCCCCGAGAAGAAAACCGGATGGCGGATGCCCTGGCTACTTTGTCATCAATGTTTAAAGTGAATGAAGGGGCGAAAGTTGTGCCGATCAAGATGAGCATATATGAGTCTCCTGCCTACTGCTTGAGTATTGAAGAAGAAGCAGATGGTCTCCCTTGGTACAACGATATCTTGCAGTAAATCAAGAATCAACAGTACCTAGAATGAGCAACAGAAAATGACAAGAGAAATCTAAGAAGGCTAGCAATGGGTTTTGTTCTAGATGGGGAGATTCTCTACAAGAAAGGGAAAGATCAAGTCCTACTGAGATGTGTCGGGTCTACCGAAGCTCGAAGAATCATAGAGGAAGTCCATGAAAGGATATGTGTCACCCATGCCAATGGTCACATGCTTGCTAAGCAAATTATGAGGGCAAGATATTATTGGCTGACGATGGAAGGAGATTGTATCAGTTATTCCCGAAAATGTCATAAATGCTAGATCTATGCAGATAAGATTCATGTGCCGCCATCGCCATTGCATGTCATGACTGCACCATGGCCGTTTTCAATGTGGGGAATGGATATGATTGGGCCTATTACCCCAAAAGCTTCAAATGGACATCGCTTCATCCTGGTGGCCATAGACTATTTCACAAAGTGGGTGGAAGCTGCTTCTTATACGAATGTAACGAAGTCGGTGGTATGTAGATTTGTTAAGAAGGAAATCATATGTCGATATGGATTGCCAGCAAGAATTATTTCAGATAATGCTCTCAATCTGAATAATAAGATGATGAGAGAGATATGTACTCAGTTCAAGATCACGCATCATAATTCGGCACCTTAATGTCCGAAGATGAATGGGACAGTAGAAGCAGCCAACAAAAACATCAAGAAGATTGTCGAGAAGATGACTGATGTGTACAAGGATTGGCATAAGATCTTGCCTTTTGCTCTTCACGCATATCGCACTTTGGTTCGCACATCTACAAGGGCAACGCCATTTTTTTTGGTATATGGTATGGAAGCAGTGTTACCTATTGAAGTTGAGATTCCTTCGCTTCGGGTTTTGATGGATGTTGGTCTAGAAGAGGCAGAATGGGTTAGAGCTTGTTATGAACAGCTGAATCTCATCGAGGAGAAAAGATTGAAGGCAATTTGTCACAGGCTGTTGTATCAGAAAAGGATGATTCGAGCCCATAAAAAGAAGGTTTGACCCAGACAGTTCCGAGAAGGAGAGTTGGTACTGAGGAAAATTCTCCCCATAGTGAAGGATCCGCGAGGAAAATGGGCTCCAAATTGGGAAGGACCCTATATGGTAAAAAGAGCTTTTTTTGGAGGGGCATTGATTCTAACTCGGATGGACGGGGATGATTTTAGACATCCTGTGAACGTTGATGAACTGAAGAAGTATTATGCTTAAAAAAAAAAAAGTGTGATGCTATGCACATGGGAATTCGAATGATTCCAAGTGAAGAAATGGAAATTCTATATATCTATCTCCCCTGAGAATTGTTTTTCAAAGAGAATATTCATGCTTGATATGATGAATGGCCATCTTTCATATTCCCTTCACTAAAGAGAATTATCCCTAGTCACCCCTTTGAGCCTTAGGAATCATTTCTTTCTTTGAACCCTGACCAAGGATCACCCTCTACACTGGAGGGCAAATACGAAAAAAAAAAGAAAAGAAAAGAGAGCCATTGGAAAATGTGAAATCAAAGAATGGCAAATGAAAGCCAGCAATGAAAAAAAGAGAAGAAAAAGCCCAAAAAAGGGGACAAATATCTCAAGAATGAATTCTCCTCAGGAAATGATCCTTGATCCAATCACCCTTAAACATATTTTAGGCCTATTTTATCCTTTCCTTCTAAACCCGAACCTTGGCCTACATTACGTGCTTTAAAAGTCCATTTTGATCAAGCATGATATTTAATTTGAAAGGTTGTTCTCAGAATTTATCCCATATTTTGAATTGACATTTTTACCTTGAAGCATTTAAAATTCTCAGATGCGTGGTAGAATACAAATAAATAAATAAATAAATAAAAAATGGAGACTTTTAAGCCGAAAACCGTAAAGGGCGACTTAATACCGAATGGGGGACATTTGAATTGAAAACCCGCAAAGGGCAGCTCAAGTGCTGATTAAGGTTTGAATCAATACTCCGAGTAAAGGGGAAGAAAGTATTTGAAAATCAGGAAAACAAAAAGAAAGAAAAAAAAGGGGAACAACTCAGTGTAACGTAACTACGGAATCCGAGGGATTACCCAAGTAAATTGTTTGTTCAAAAGAAATTTCAGATGGTTTGAAAAAGCAAGGTCCAAGATATTCCGCATCCGGGGCATCTACAACCTATAGCTTTACATTTGTTTCTTATATCCTTGATATTCACTTTTACCATTTTAAAACATTTGTTGCAATAAATTCTTGTTATTCTTTTATGGCATTGGCTTGTTTCATACTTTCTTTCATACATTTTTGAGATTGCATTTTGTTTGTTATTAAATTAAATAATGATTAATAAACATAATTTTTTTTTAAAAGGGAGTTTAAAAGTATTACTAAGGAATAGATCTAAATCTTAGAAAAGGTTTGGGAGCCACTAATCCTGATGGAAATTCACCGAGTAAAGGAAAATAGTGAATGTGTTGGAGACTCTGTCATGAGGTCAGAAATTTGTGAACTTCAGCGAAGTCAGAAACTAGAACTGTTGGACAATTTATCTTGAGTAAAGGATTCCTTAAATGGGGCATCAGTGAACAATTGAAGACTCCGTCATGAAGTCAGATAATCTATGAACCTCAAAGAAACCATGGATTAGAAATCATGACACAATCATTTGATTGCATTCATCCTTAGGAAACATACAAGCATTTGCAAAGCATGTCATTCTCATCATTGCATTTAGCTAATATTACAGGAATCAGGAAAACTTTGTCTCCCCCAAATCGAACTCATTCTGTTTCTCAAATGAGTCGAGCACCGAGATTACCGTTGAGGTATGTTTCCTTTAAATTGAACTCGTTCTGTTTCTCAAACCAGTCGAGCCCCGAGACCATCGTCGAGATATTTCCTTTTGTTTTATATCGAATTCATTCTATTTTATCAAATGAGTCGAGCCTTAAGACCATCGTCGAGGTATTTCCTTTTGTTTTAAATTGAATTCATTCTGTTTATCAAATGAGTCAAGCCTTGAGACCATCGTCAAGGTATTTTCATCACGGGTAAGGCCTTCGGGCACCATTTTTAAGACCTCCGGGCATAATTTTTCAAATCACGGGTAAGGCCTTCGTGCACCATTTTTAAGACCTCCGGGCGTAATTTTTCAAATCACGGGTAAGGCCTCCGGGCACCATTTTTAAGACCTCCTGGCATAATCTTTCAAATTACGGGTAAGGCCTTCGGGCACCATTTTTAAGACCTCTAGGAACTATTTTTAAGACCTTCGGGCATAATTTTTTCTTTTGCAAATCGAACTCGTTTCCTTAAGACGGGTCGAGACTTGATTAGTCAGGGAATTTAATTTAAGGACAAAATCTTCAATTTACAGGTTTTTCAAAAAAAAAAATGATGATGATTGAAATCCCATTTCCTTTCCTTCACATGTGATTTCACTAACCGTACAAAATTAGTGTTTGTTTATCTTTGCCTGATTCTTGATTCTCAGCAATAGCCAAAGAGGGGCAGCTGTAGACACCTAATTTTTTCAGGTACATTTTCTTCCTAAATTGATGTTTCAGAATGCTAAAAGGCTACCAAAAAAGTCAACCTCAAAAAAGTCAACTATTGAAAAAGTCAACCCACTTTCAAAATCAAGGTTTGAAGTTCAATTGAAAGATGGTGAAAGAATTTTGATAATTCGAGGTCTACATTGAAAGATATGGAGTTCGGAAGTTGGGTTACAGAGATTCAGTAGAAAGCAAACCCTAGTTCGAGAAATTTGGGGAAAACTGCTTAAACGATCAAATTGGTCAGAATTGAAGGTTCCAAAAGAAAGATAAGTACTGACTACGGGTAATGGAGAAGCTATTTGGATGGAAAACTGATAGAAAAGTCAATTCAAAAGAAAACCGAGAATTAGGTTTTTTGGTGGATTTTGGTGAAATTTGGAAGAATTACAAAAATGGCCCGATTCGATAAGACTAAAGCCCCTAATTGATGAGGAATGATTAAACAAGGATAGACCAAGGCTCAGTTTGAAGAAAATCTAAAAATCAGACTTGTTTTAAGCAAAACCGGGTTTCAGAGGTAAAAGGGCAAAATTGGAAATTTTGGGAAAAATAGCAAACGAGTTCCAAAAATTCTGAAAATTTTTAAATCTCATTCTTAAATAATTTCAAAGATATTGGCAAAAAAAATCTTGATTCAGAGTTCGTTTGCAAAATGGCCAAATCTCGAGCCCACTATGCAAAATTTCAACAGGATAAATCCCAGAAAAATAGCAAACGAGTTCCAAAAATTCAGAAAATTTTCAGATCTCATTTTTAAATTATTTGGAAGAGATTGGCGAAAGAAAATCTTGATTCGGAGTTCGTTTACAAAATGGCCAAATCTCAGGTCCACTATGCAGTAATTCAAGCAGATAAATCCCGAAAAAATAGCAAATGAGCTCCAAAAATTATGAAAACTTCCAGATCACATTTTTAAATTATTTGGAAGAGATTGGTGAATAAAAATCAGGATTCAGAGCTCGTTTAAAAAAGGGTAAAGTTCGGGTGCATAAATAGGGTAATTTCGAAAATAAATCCGAAGTAAATAGCAAATGGACTCGAACATTTTTGAAAACTTTTAGAATTCAATTTTTTATTACTTTGGAAGTATTGAAAAAAGAAAATTTGAATTTGGAGTCCGTTTGCTATTTATTTAGGTTCGGAGGGCAAAAAGGTCATTTCATCGAAGAAACCAAAAAGGGCAAATTTGTAATTGAGAAAAATATGAAAGAATAAGGAATTGCTGGGATTTTACCTCCCTTGGTCATCTAGCATAGAGGAGAATAAGGAAGCTTGATCAATTTAATTCCTTAGTCACTATCAAGCTCACATGCTACCACTAACACCTTGCAGATGGTCCCCTCTTCATCCAATGGCTTAGGTGCCTTGTAGGAAAGTTGAATGCACCATCCAATGGCCAAGTTTAAATGCCAAGATGAAATTTTTATTTTTCATGAAAGAACCCTCATCTAATGGCCAAGAATGGAAGAAAAAATATGAGCACAATTCATCCAAGGGTTGGCATCCATTCGGCCAAGTAAGGGAGTGCATGGGATTGTCTCTTTTAATCCAATGGATTAGGCCATCTACAAGGGCTGAGTACACATGTTAAGAGCTGGATTTAATCTACAAGATGTCATTTTTATGTTTTCCTCATCCAATGACCAAGAATGGAAGAGCACAACTCATCCAAGGGTAGGCACTCAAAGGGGCAAGCTAGGGAGTGCATGGGATTGGTCCTCTTTAGCATCCAATGACAGGCCATCTACAAGGGCTGAGTACACATCTTAAGGGCTTCTATCAATTGGCAAGATGACATTTTTATGTTGTCATCAAAATATCTTAATCCAAAGGCCAAAATTGGAGGAGAAAAAGTGCAATTTCCATCCAAGGGTTGGAGGGCCATTCCGCCAAGCCATTAGACAGGGGTGGATTTCATGTTTTCATAAGTTCTTTGGCTGAAGTCAGAAGCTAATTTAGCAAAAAAAAAGGTTTTGAAAGAAAGAAAAAAAAAGGTTTTCAAGAAAAGAGCTTGAAGGTGACTCATCTCTACCAAGCTCTAACATAGCTTTCTTCTTGTTTTCCATGGTCATTTCTTGATTTTCTATCTTATTTTCCAACTACATTTTTCATAGAAATAAATTTTTTTAATGTTTACTTAAGTTTTCGTCTCTTCTTCTTCATCAAAATGGTTGAAAACAATTTTATTTTTTTTACATAGTTCTTCTTTTGGCCGAATGTGGCCTGTTTGTTTGCCTTGGTTTTTTTCTTTTTCTTTTCTTGCATGTTGTTGTGAAAAAAAATGATGTTTAGAAGGTTGGTTTAAGCATTTTATATTCTTATGTTTTACAAAAAAGATGAAGCAAAAAGGTTGAAATGGCTACATAATCTTAGTAAGACCAAGTGACCATGGTTAGGGGAGAGGCTATGCCCATTTTTACCTACCATGAAGCTCACCTTAATTTTGTTGTTTAGCATGGTTTATTTTCTGATTTTTGAAATGGAAAGGCTTCATGATCTTGGCAAGACCAAGTGATTATGGTTTATTTAGTATGCCTTGCATGTGCATTTTCATCTTGCTTCTTGACTTGTTTGCATCTCCATGCCATTAGCTTGTGTATTTTGATTTTAGTATGTCATATGCCTGTGAAAATGTCATGACATTATGTATCTTGATATGATTTTTCATGTACTTGTGCCATTTACTAGATAGGATTGCATTAGGGTATCATGTGACCATTCGGCCTCTTCATGCATTCCTTGCCTTGTCATGCATTTGCATTTTGTTTAGGTAACTTGCTTTGCATTATCATATCTTGAAATTGTGTATTAGTTGTTGTTTGTTCCAGCATTAGCATTAGGTTAATTGGTCATTGTATGTTCATAGTATTGCTATGCATTTTCATTACATTTTAGGTCTAGGCCATATTGGTATTGCCATGCATATTGGGTCTTAAATCATATTGGTATTGCCATGCTTTTCTATGCTACTTAGGACTTAGGTTACTGATGGAGACTCAATTAAGAGTTGTAAACCCAAGTGCAGGTTATGTTCAAGTAATAAATTCTCGGGTGTCCGAGGTCGAACCACAGGGAAGCGTACTAGTAAGTATAAGTTTATAAATATATATGAAAAAGAAAATAAACAAGATATTAGGGAATCAATAACAAAGAAAGTAAACAAGATATTAGAGAACAAAATAAACAAAATAACATAAAAGCAATTAAACAAGATATAAAAAAACAATAAGAAAGGATGTTGAGGTTAGAGAATCCACTCTTGGTGTTATGCTAAGATTAATCTTGTTTTATTACACAATTGAAATCCACACATAAGGGAGGTTCCAATCGGAAGGTTTAGCAATTTAGTCCAAATTGTCCAACGTCCATAGCATATGATATTATGTTCATTTGGTGTCCTCAAAACTCATAAAAAGAGTCCAAGCATTCCTTATGCCAAGGTATATGTCTACAACAAATCAAGGTTATGAAACCAAGCATTTACTGTGCCATTTTCATTGTCAATAATGAATCAAGATCTCTACTTTGCAAGTATGATTTTAAACCAAAAGAAAATATTATCTATACTAGTGTTTATAAATGATGATTCATTTTAGCTCATGTTTAAGAGACTAACCTTAGCATTTACCAAGAGCTTCACCTCATCACCTCAACAATATGATTAGCAACACATACTAAAAATGAAAAGAAATGTAAGAAGCATAAGTAAATAAAGAAAAAGAAAACTAGAGAAAGGAAAAAAGAAGAAAACTTAGAGAATTTTATTACAATGGCTAATATCCTACCAATGTATAATGTATCCCAATACTCATCCAAGGCCCTCTATTTATACACATTTTGGAGGGCTAAATGACAAGAGATAAGCTTTACAAATTTCAAAGGTAGGTATAATAGGTGGGTGCTTTTTTCTAACAATTTTCGTCATATTGTATGACAATTCTGATCAGCCAGCTTGATAGTCGATTTTGTCAATGTTGGAGGCTCGATCTGATAAAATTGTCTTCTAGAAACATATACCCCTATCGGTTACGGATCCATAGCCGTTGGAATCAGCTCATTTGCTGATGTGGATAAGAAGATATGGGCAAAATACGAAAACAGGTCAGCACAGACGTCATTGCACATCAGCCAACTTGATGGTCGATTTCGCTAGGGAAAACGACTCCGTTTCAAGAAGTGTAAAACATGAAAAAGATAGATATGCCTCTTAGCTTTGCACGGCTACAAATTTCAGCCTTATTGCTTCAGTGAAACTCGAGATATAGCTGATATGGAAAATGGTGTCGGAACTGGAACTGAACTGGATTTGCCCTTAATTCTAGTAATCTGAAATCACTCAAAGAAACTTGTGAAAAACACCAAATTACATAAAAATATAAAAGATCATAAACACAATTAGACTAAACAATAATAACTCGTATTTGACACAAAACAATAATAAAACATAACTAAAAACTATATAATTATACGAGTTATCACACCCCCACACTTAGATTGTTGCTAGTCCCTAGCAACGATCAATAAAAATAAAATAAGAAAATCTAATCTAATCCATTTTCGTAGGAAATCACGGTGGCACTTAGCATGTGACACAAGCCTTTAAACCCCTAGGTGTCCCTAGTGGACGAGTTTAGTCTCGTGAGGGTTTACTAGGACGATACCCACAAACATTGAAGACATAAGAAAAACTAAAAATAATAATTATAACTAATCCTTCCAATATAAATTAGAGATAATCATTGGACAAGTCTTAAAAACTAATCAATAGCTTAAAGAAATTCACAAAAAATCTTGCTTGAATGTAAATAAATGAGTTAAGCCAATATTAACATAACATATTTCAATCAAAATAGTGCATATTCAAACTTAATCTCAACTTCTCACATGGGATACTCTCTTGATTTTCACTCTTTAAAGTAGTGGTAAAGTGTTTACACTCAATCAATCTCATGAAAACACTTCTACCATATGCTTGCTTGTCCACCTATTCTCCACTATTTAGATCATACAACTTCATAAATCAAGAGGTCTTTATTCAAGGTTGTAATGGGGCCAAAGTGTTATAATGTGGTTAAAGAACAAAAGGATAAAGATATCACAAAGGTTCCAAAGAGTTCATAGATTTTAGAGACATAATAAGATCATACAAATAAAACTTCTCAAAACTCTTATAAAGCACATAATAACATAGGCTAAATATTCATGTTGAGCCTTTGCATCATTCTAACCAACTTTGTAACATCTTTTTCTAGAAGTTCAAGAGAAGATTCTTTTTTTTTTTTTTTTTAATATGGGAATGTATTTGACAATGATCCCTTTCTTTTTCTCTTGACTTTTTCTTTTCTTTTCTTCCCCCACACTTATCTTTTGTTTCTAACCCAAATTTTCAACTAAAAATATCCCTTATTTTTTATTTTTTTATTTTTTATTTTTAATATGTCTCAAAATATAAAAATCCATCTTTAGAACAAGGGTAAGGATATAAGTATATTTAGGCTAGGTGTAAGTTGTGGTTACCAATAAAACAGCATATTTAATGTAGGCTCAAATTGGCTCACTAGTGGGGATGTTCTCTTAGAACATTAATAAGGGATGGCTGTTTGGATCTGGTTATAATCCTAATGCCTCTATCATATTCATGTTGTCACATGTATCAATATAGTATCAAACGGTTTAAAGCAAGTTCTAGAGAATCATGTAATCATAAGAGCACTCAAGAAAGAAATTAGATTGATTTGTATAATGCATCAATCATTATAGGCTCAAAAACTCACAAGGATGATTATACAAGTCAGATTAAGTCTAAACATGCTTCTTTCTCAATCAACATATCATATTAACATTGGCTCATAAAAAGGTTGATATCAAGCTCAATTCTCATGAAAATCTTCTCACTAATAAATCTGTTTTAGACTTATGCAATTCATATCTCATCATTGTATTAAAAAGGAACTAGAACACATTAAAAAAATAATAATAATAATAAAGACTCATAAAAAAAATAGTAGACAAAAATAAAAGAAATCCCAAATCGTTCCCCCCACACTTAATTCTTACATTGTCCTCAATGTAAGTCTATTAACCCAAATGAAAGAATCATGTGTAAGAGAAAAGAACTAATAACATAAGAATAGGAATAACTAAGACTCAAAACAAAACAAACTCATGCAACCTAATTAATCCTAAAATACTAAACAAAAATTAACAAGTAAACATAAAAAGATTAAAATCAAACTGACAAGGTATGTCTCAAGTCTCCCTTACTCAGACCTTGTTCAGAATGAATACTTCTAAATGGCTTAAAACACATCAATTTTTTTATTTTTTATTTTTTATTTTTTTAAAAATTAGCAAAATATGTCCCTTACCCCCTACTAAAGGTAGAATTTAGGAGATATTACCTGCAGAGGTTGCTAACCACTTATTATAACTGAGACACAACAAACAAAATGTTAGATAATGTCACAAAGACAGAGTGCAATCCACTCCTTGCTCGTCCATATCTCTTTTTCTTTTTCCGAGCGTTTGCGAAACAACCGTAGCAGGTAAATACTCGTAAGCTTGGAGCTTTTTGAGTAAATCTTCAATGGTTGTAGCAGAAATTATGGTTCTCCTTGCCTCTGAAAACATGAATCCATTTTCCACAGCATTATCTAAATATGAAAGCAAATTACTAAAATAACCATTAATATTAAGCAAACCAATGAGTTTCTTATTTGTGACCAAAGATGACCAAGAAGCCACGCAAGCTATTTCTTCCAATGTACCCAGACCTCCTGGTAAAGCAATGAATGCATCGGCAGAATGGTACATGATTGTCATCCGTTCAGGGATACTCCAAACTTGTATTTCCTTACCCACGGTAGGTCCACAAAAACCTGTGAATAGTTTTGGCACGATTCCTAGAACTTGACTTCCTCCAGCGTGTGCTGCTGTAGCGACTGCTCCCATTAAACCCGTACTACCGCCTCCATAAATCAACTGGATCTTTTGTTGGGCAAGTATTACTCCAACTCTTATGGCTTCATCAGCGAATATGTTATTTTTCCCTGGATAAGCACCTCCAAAGACACAAATTTTTTTAATGCGCTGGGACGAAGTACTTTCCATTTTTTTTTCAAGTGCCTGAAAGAGAATGAGTACATGGTGTAATATATAGAGGACTGAGTAGTGAATCAGACAAGAGTAATAATGTCGCCGAAAGTGTATTTGACCTGTCAGAAGAAAATGTTAACCTAACAAAAGATTTTTGCGTGATTTCAGGAAGAAAATCAAAAAGAGAAGAAAAATCAACCGTAAAAGACCAATGCAAAAAAAAAAAAAAAAACGAGAATAATTACACAAATCTAACAACACGTAAATTAAACCGAAATAAAGTTATTGCAAATCAAACCAAAAGCTGAGAAGTCATTTATTGTAGTTGTGATTGTGGCTCACATCTTCCTCTGGTTTTACGTCCAGAAACGGCTTAAACGCCTTCTATGAGTCGAGGATATGCTTCCCATCCAGTTTTCTTACAAGCTGGTAAACAGGGTCTTTTAACATCAGATTCCCAAGATGTTGCCATTCCCTTTGGAATTGCGGCCATAAATCAAGAATTTCTCTTTGTACGTCTCCACTAGGATGCGTCTCAAGAGAAAGTTGGATATTACCCAAATTCTCCTTACTCAGTCCATCCTTAATGAATTCAATTTTATCATCTCGATTAGAGGACGGAATCCCAATAGAACGACATTTACCGTTACACGTCCATCATGCACATTTGTGGCAATTTGAACTCATGCGCTTTGCTCGTCGCTTCTTTGCAAAAGTGCTTCTACCTCTACCTGGTAAATGCAAAACAGGAAGATATTCATCTTCACGTACCTTGGCTTCAATTATCCAACGTATGTCTTCAGGAATCCCTTTGTGCATAAGCATTCTTAATCTTTCAAATCGAACTTGGTAAAGCTTCAGTAAAATATTTCGAGGAAAAGGAGGGAATCGTTTCTGCAATCTTTTAAGAATATCATCCATCCTGAAAAAAAAAATAAAAAAAAATGAAAGAGAAATTGAAAGAGAAATTTATATACAATATCAGTTTTGTGGGTAGCTGATGGGACCGACTTAAATAATCACGGAGTACCGTTATCCGCCATTTAACCGGGAAAGAAAATTATATTTACATCTAGTTATTTTCAAAACAAGGATCAGAAAGAAAAACAACCTCTTCTTGAGTAACATGATTATCCAAAAAGAGTTTGAGTCTTTGTCCATTTACCTTGAATACGTTACCATTTTAAGGATTCTCAATGTCAACTGCTCCATAATGATACACATGCTTAACCACAAATGGGCCAGTCCATCTTGATCTCAACTTACCAGGAAATATGTGAAGTCTAGAATTATAAAGTAGAACTTTTTGCCCAACATCAAATGTTTTTCTTGAAATTAACTTGTCATGAAAGGCTTTAGTTCTTTCTTTATGAATTTTAGAATTCTCATATGCATCTTTGAATAAAGTTGGCCAGTAAAATCCACACTGTAAAATTTTTGCAGCAGTTTTCTTTGATGAAAAATGACCACCACATGCCTCGGAATGACAAAACTTAATTACACTACTTACCTCATTGTCGGGAATGCATCTTCGAAAAATCTGATCAGGACAATATTTGAACAAGTACGGGTCATCCCAATAGAACTTCTTTACCTCATTCAGAAACTTCTTTTTATCTTGGGGGCTCCATTGAGAAGGAATTTTTCCCAAAAAGGAATATTTTAGCTCGGATGGCAATGGTTTTAAATCCAGCTTGGGCGGTTCAATAGTTGATGGTACAGTGACATTTGTGAGTGATGGGAGTTCCTCAAACTTTTGTTTCCAACGATGCTTATCCTGAAAAGAATTTAACAAAGAATAAGTGTGTGAAATTTCTGAAGCATTATCAAACTCACATTCAATTAAATAAGCTTCTAAAGGATCATGGAATGTGGTAGTGGTGAGATGTTCATGAACAAGTTCTTCAATGAAATCCACTTCATGTACTTCTGAATCATCACCAGGTTGCTTGCAAATGTTGAACACATTTAATTCTAAAGTCATATTTCCAAAAGAAATGTTCAAAATACCATTCCTGCAATTTATCAGAGCATTAGAAGTTGCAAGAAATGGACGGCCTAATATAACAGGAATTTGAACATTTGGATTTGAAACAGGATGTGTGTCCAAAACAATAAAATCAACAGGGAAGTAAAAATTTTCAATTTGAACCAAAACATCTTCAACTATCCCTCGAGGAATTTTTACAGAACGATCAGCTAGTTGAAGTGTAACAGGTGTTTCCTTGAGTTCACCTAAACCTAACTGTTGATAAACAGAAAAAGGCAAAAGATTAACACTAGCACCAAGATCAAGCAATGCACGTTCTATTCTAGTGTTTCCAATGATGCATGAGATTGTTTGACATCCAGGATCTTTGAATTTTGGTGGAGTAAGGTGCTGAATGATTGAGCTCACACTTTCCGTCAGAAATGCTTTCTTTTGTACATTATGTTTCCTTTTAAATGTGCACATGTCCTTCAAAAATTTAGCATAAGATGGAACTTGTTTGATTGCATCCAATAAAGGAATGTTAATCTTAACTTGTTTGAAAAGTTCATAAATTTATGCATTTTGATTCAAATTCTTTATTGTTTGCAACCTTTGAGGAAAATGAGCAGGATGCATACCTTTTTCTTTGTCCAAATTTTCAAGAAGTTCAGACTTACCATCATCCTTACCGTTACTTTTCGGAGGGGAAGGAGGATCTTGGTCTTTTGATGGAATGTTTTTGTCAATTGCCTTTCCACTTCGAAGAGTTGTGATAGAACTGGCATTTTCCTGTTGAGTTTCATTGGAGCAAGAAACAAAACATTGAGTAGAAGGGTTAGGCTGAGGTTGAGCAGGAAACTTACCTTTTTCTTGAGTGCGTAATGAAGCTGTCAATGTGGACAAGGTGTTTTTGATCTCATTGATGTCCTGTGAAGTTTGGTTATTCACATTTTCTTGTGTTTGCATGAATGCTTGCAATGTCTCTTCCAAGGTTTGTACACGTGAAGGTTGATAGGAAAAAGTGTTGCCCGGCTTTTGAGATTGTGGTACCTGAACATGATTATTATTCCGCCAACTGAAGTTGGGATGATTTCTCCATTCAGGGTTATACGTTTCAGAGTAAGGAGAAGGAAAAGGCTTTTTAAATGTGTTTATGGAATTTACTTGATCATGCAACGCTTCTTTAAGAATGGGAATGTTTGGACATTCAGAAGTGGGGTGTCCCATGATTTCACAAATTCCACAACTTTCTTCATTTTTAACCGTTTTGACTTCTTTTACTTCTCTAAGTTCCATGGCTTCAATCTTTCTAGCCAAATTAGATACTTTAGCTTTTATCTCATCTTCTTGACTAAAATGATATTTACCTCTGTTAGAAACAAGATTAGATCTATTGGAACTTTCAGAGGAATTATCTGTGTGCCAGGCTTGAGAGTTATCTGCCAAATGGTCTAAGTAGTCAAAGGCTTCTTCAGGTTCTTTTTCTAGAAACTCACCGTTACACATTGTTTCAACAAATTGTTTAGTTTCGGGAGTTAAACTTTCATAAAAGAAACTAATAAGACGCCATTTTTCAAAACCATGATGTGGACAAGAACTTAACAAATCTTTAAAACGCTCCCAGCACTGAAAAAATGCTTCATTTTGATTTTGATTGAAATTTTGAATCTGTCTTTTCAAAGCAGTAGTTTTATGTGCTGGGAAAAATTTCTTTAGAAACTCAGTTTGTAATTCTTGCCATGTGCCAATTGACCTTGGTTTTAAATTATGAAGCCAAATTTTTGCTTTATCTTTTAAAGAAAAAGGAAATAATTTTAGCTTGACAATTTCATTTGTACATTGTTGGTCATTAAAGGTGACACATACATCTTCGAAGTCTTTTAGAAACGAGTAAGCACTTTCCAATTCTAACCCATGGAAATTTGGAAGCAAAGCTATCATACCTGGTTTAAAACGAAAGTTGTTTGCATTGAGAGGAAAAATAAAACAAGAGGGTGATGAGCTTCGAGTTGGTTGCAAGTAGTCACGCATGGTGCGTACTGGTCTGTTCTCATCTTCAGCATGAACACTTTCATTGTCAGCCATGTTAGGAGTTGTATTAGAAAGATTACCTGAAAAAGTTTCACAATAAAATCTAACTAAACGACGAGATCTAAAATCACGTCGCCAAACAAGCATAAAACAAAGTTAATAAATAGATAATATATAAATATAAACTTTACAATATAAATATAAATATATAGAAAATTAGGCGGTATAACCAGCCAATAAAAATATATATACTAAATTAGGCGGTATAACCAGCCAATAAAAATAAAACTAAGTTAATATACAAATTAGGCGGTATAACCAGCCAATAAAAATAAATATACTTATAAACTTATATACTTAGTATTGCTTCCCCGGCAACGGCGCCAAAAACTTGATGGAGACTCAATTAAGAGTTGTAAACCCAAGTGCAGGTTATGTTCAAGTAATAAATTCTCGGGTGTCCGAGGTCGAACCACAGGGAAGCGTACTAGTAAGTATAAGTTTATAAATATATATGAAAAAGAAAATAAACAAGATATTAGGGAATCAATAACAAAGAAAGTAAACAAGATATTAGAGAACAAAATAAACAAAATAACATAAAAGCAATTAAACAAGATATAAAAAAACAATAAGAAAGGATGTTGAGGTTAGAGAATCCACTCTTGGTGTTATGCTAAGATTAATCTTGTTTTATTACACAATTGAAATCCACACATAAGGGAGGTTCCAATCGGAAGGTTTAGCAATTTAGTCCAAATTGTCCAACGTCCATAGCATATGATATTATGTTCATTTGGTGTCCTCAAAACTCATAAAAAGAGTCCAAGCATTCCTTATGCCAAGGTATATGTCTACAACAAATCAAGGTTATGAAACCAAGCATTTACTGTGCCATTTTCATTGTCAATAATGAATCAAGATCTCTACTTTGCAAGTATGATTTTAAACCAAAAGAAAATATTATCTATACTAGTGTTTATAAATGATGATTCATTTTAGCTCATGTTTAAGAGACTAACCTTAGCATTTACCAAGAGCTTCACCTCATCACCTCAACAATATGATTAGCAACACATACTAAAAATGAAAAGAAATGTAAGAAGCATAAGTAAATAAAGAAAAAGAAAACTAGAGAAAGGAAAAAAGAAGAAAACTTAGAGAATTTTATTACAATGGCTAATATCCTACCAATGTATAATGTATCCCAATACTCATCCAAGGCCCTCTATTTATACACATTTTGGAGGGCTAAATGACAAGAGATAAGCTTTACAAATTTCAAAGGTAGGTATAATAGGTGGGTGCTTTTTTCTAACAATTTTCGTCATATTGTATGACAATTCTGATCAGCCAGCTTGATGGTCGATTTTGTCAATGTTGGAGGCTCGATCTGATAAAATTGTCTTCTAGAAAAATATACCCCTATCGGTTACGGATCCATAGCCGTTGAAATCAGCTCATTTGCTGATGTGGATAAGAAGATATGGGCAAAATACGAAAACAGGTCAGCACAGACGTCATTGCACATCAGCCAACTTGATGGTCGATTTCGCTAGGGAAAACGACTCCGTTTCAAGAAGTGTAAAACATGAAAAAGATAGATATACCTCTTAGATTTGCACGGCTACAAATTTCAGCCTTATTGCTTCAGTGAAACTCGAGATATAGCTGATATGGAAAACGGTGTCGGAACTGGAACTGAACTGGATTTGCCCTTAATTCTAGTAATCTGAAATCACTCAAAGAAACTTGTGAAAAACACCAAATTACATAAAAATATAAAAGATCATAAACACAATTAGACTAAACAATAATAACTCGTATTTGACACAAAACAATAATAAAACATAACTAAAAACTATATAATTATACGAGTTATCAGTTACATTAGCATTTTCATGCATATTCATAACATATTAGGTCCAAGTCATATTTGCATTATCAAGCATTGCATGCATATTAAGTTAGGATAGCATTTATTGCCATGCAAACTCATGCTAGGCATTTAGGTTATTTTGAATTGTCATGCATTTCCTTTACCATTTATGCTTTAGATCATGCATTTCATACATTTCATTTTCTGTATGTTCATGCATTCCATTTCATTGCCACATGATTTATGACTTAGGCCAATCAATGGCTCAAAGTCATGCTCTCTTGAGCATACTTGTGGAAAATTAAAGAGTTATCAAATTGATTATTCTACCTTTGTGATTTTTTTTTTTACTTAGCCAATTTTTGTCCAAGGTTTTTAAATGTTTTAGCTACTGTTCTTAGGTCTTTAGGATGATCTCCAACAATTTTACTTTGATTTTTAAATGATTTTATCAAAGGCAAGAAAATGTATTTTGACAAAATAGTTTTTTCACCCAGTACTCAAACTTCTCCGATTTTTCGGGGCAGTCATCTTTAATCAGAAAATTAAGCCAATTTTTTCTCGTGTATAACATGCTCTGAGTCTCTAGTATATTTTTTAGATTTTTTTGAATTTTTAAAAATAGGCTGAAACATCTTGTGTCAAAACCGGACAGAAGAGGCAGATTTGAATTCAAAAGAAAAATGATGGTTGAATTTGGCTAAGGCATTTAGAGGGGGTTGGTTAGAAGCTTTAGCTACTATCTTAAGGTAGTTTCTAAGCCTTTTTAAACTTTATAAATGATTTTATAAATCTCGGGTTAAGGGTGGTCAAGTCCAGGATTTTAAACTTAGGAAATTAGAGCCATTTTAAAAGGGTTTGGTAGGGGTTGTAATCTTTATTCAAAATTTTCCTCAAAATTGTTTTCAAACAATCACAAAGATTTTTTTGAGAAAATCCAATTTGGCATATTTTTCTATGGTACCCGGATATCTTTCTAGATATACGGATTTCTTTATTTAGAGGAAAAAAAATACATTTCCATGCATTGCATTTTTCATGTTCATGCATTTATTTAATATGTGATTTTTGTTATTATATTTTCCATGGTATTATTATTACTTTGATTTACATTTTATGATGTTATATTGTTTGCCATATGATTTTGAATATTTCAAGCTATATTTTTTATTTAGTCAGCATATACTATGTTCATGCATTTTTATTTTTTTTTTCATGCATATTTTATGATAGCATTATTTTATGTTTCATGTCATTTCTTGTCACTTAGATCATATTCCATGTCATTTAGATTATATTATTTAGAATATGCCATGTCATTTAAAATACGTCATATCATTTAAAATTGCCATGTCATTTAAATCATTTTATTTCATTTAGAATATACCATGATACTTAGGATTTTTCATTTCATCTAGAATATACTATGCCATTTAAATTATGTCATATCATTTAGGTTGCATTATATTATCTAGACTTTGCTATGTCATTTTATTTATGTCATACATGTTCATGTTCACGTTTTTTTAAATGTTTTGCAAAAGATAATGATTTTCAATAAAAATAAAGATATTCCCGAGTTAAAATAATTCATGAATTCTCTATCGGGTTTGCTGGAGGGAATATCATCAATTATCATTAATAAAGGAATATCTTTTTTTCAAAAAATGAGAATGATTCAGAAAGTTTTCCAAACAAATAAAAATTTCTATATTTTTTCGATTTTTTCGGGGAATATAGGAAAATTTTGAATTAATAAATTCCGGATCATTTTCAATTAAAAATGGATTTTTTTCTTTAAATTGGTAATTAACTTGAAATGCTAAATTAAATATCAACTTTTTACAGAGACTTGAGATAACACATGATTAATAAGGTACCGTTTTATACGGGCGTTGTGGGTGTGCTAATCCTTCCCCGCACGTAACCGAGTCCCGAACCTGATTCTTCGATTTTCTCTGGTTTATAACGCAGACTTGAAATTGGTTTTAAAAATGTTTTAATTAATTTTAAAATGTTTTATAAAATCGGTTTTAATAGTTGGCCGATCACACCTAGCTAAAAAAAGATTGGTGGCGACTCCATGTCTTTTTACGCGGCCGTTTTCATACCCTCGACCTTTTATTTCAATGTAGAGGAATTAAGTCATCTTTTCCTATGCTTTTGTTTCCGCCTCACTCGAATGGGTCCTCGTGATCGGGATCACGTATCGACAAAGTGAATTGCAAATACCTAATACACCTCCGGCAACCCTCTCCGACCACATAGCAACCACAACCACAGTAGTGATAACTCGTATAATTATATAGTTTTTAGTTATGTTTTATTATTGTTTTGTGTCAAATACGAGTTATTATTGCTTAGTATAATTGTGTTTATGATCTTTTATATTTTTATGTAATTTGGTGTTTTTTTTACGAGTTTCTTTGAGTGATTTCAGATTACTAGGTTAAATCAACAATTAAGGGCAAATTCAGTTCAGTTCCAGTTCCGACACCTTTTGCCATATCAGCTATATCTGGAGTTTCACTGAAGCAATAAGGCTGAAATTTTAACCGTGCAAAGTTAAGAGGCATATCTAACTTTTTCATGTTTTACACTTCTTAAAACGGAGTCGGTTTCCCTAGCGAAATCGACCATCAATTTGGCTGATGTGCAATGACGTCTGTGCTGACCTACTTTGGTATTTTGCCCATATCTTCTGATCCACATCAGAAAATGAGCTGATTCCAACGGATATGGATCACTAACTGATAGGGGAACATTTTTCTAGAAGACCATGTGACCAGATCAAGCTTACAATATTGACAAAATCGACCATCAAGTTGGCTGATCAAAATTGTCATACAATATGACGAAAATTGTTAGAAAAATGCACCCACCTATTATACCTACCTTTGAAATTTGTAAAGCTTGTCTCTTGTCATTTAGTCCTCCAAAATGTGTATAAATAGAGGGCCTTGGATGATTGTATGAGATATTGTACATTGGTAGGATATTAGCCATTGTAATAAAATTCTCTAAGTTTTCTTCTTCTTTCTTTTCTCTAGTTTTCTTTTTCTTTATTTTCTTCTTCTTCTTTCTTTCTTTTATTTCCTTCTTAGATTCTCTTTAATTTTATGTTTATGTTTACAATGCCTATGCTAGGCTAAACTTCTATTTGGTTAAGGGTGATTTCAAAGCCCTAGACATGTTTTGTGATTGATTTTCAGATTCTATCTATCATTAATTTTCTATCAAAGTTGCTTATGTTCTTCTACAAGAATTGTTCATGATGTTGTCTTGATTTATTTAGGTGTACAACTAGATAGATCTTGATAATTATCTATTGCTAGTCTAGGAGTCTTGATCCGTGTAATTGTCTTGATTTCCTATTCATAAGTGGCAATTTGTGATTAATGATTATGGTCAAGTTTTCAATAATTACAAAGTGGAACATAACCTAAGTTGAACAATCCGAGCTTATGTGTTTGTTGCTTAGATCAACCTATCTTTCTCATCATAAAGCTGCCATTAAATTGAATTTAGAGAGCTTATTCTAGGTTGTTTAATGGTTAAAGATTAAATAGAGAGCTTGTTCTATTTAACGACAAACTAAGGAAAGATTGGGATAACAGAGCTTGTTGTTATCTACGGTTGTTAACTTTGATAGTTGGTTGATATTGATAGATCTGAAATTGATTCTTAATGATGTCTAGTGGTGGAGAATGAAACCTTAACCATATTTTTCATATTTGATTCTTCTTACTTACTTGTTTTCTTACTTTTTTAGTTTGCTTATTTTTAAAAGTATATTTATTTTTATTGGCTGGTTATACCGCCTAATTTGTATATTAACTTTGTTTTATTTTTATTGGCTGGTTATACCGCCTAATTTAGTATATATATTTTTATTGGCTGGTTATACCGCCTAATTTAGTATATATATTTTTATTGGCTGGTTATACCGCCTTGCATCTTATTCTTATTATTTACTTTAGTTTAAATCTGGCTTCAAAAACCCCTTTTCTTTTATTGTTTTCTTTGAACGTAAGTTATAAACTAATAACTCATAGATTAAAACCCAATCCCTGAGGACTCGACCCTTGCTAATCATTATACTTACAATTGATCTTTTTAGTGCAAGGTTAAATAAGATACACTCTTTTGGGTGCATCAAGTAGCACAAAGCTCAAGAAAAAAATTGGCAGCAATTCGACACCTAAAATAGAACAAGCGATCTTAGTATCAACCACCCCTATTTATACTAAGCATCATAAATGTACGCACACTTTTCTATAAGGACCCGACCCTCCAGCCAACTGATAACTCTAGGAAATATAGTTATTTTGCCACCTTTTATAAATTTAAATCGGCTAAGTCTTGAGGTTTTTATTAGGATTTGATTAGTTTTAGATATTTTTATATTTATTTTATTTGTCCATTTTATGATTAAAATAGTTATTTACTTGTTATTTATGTGTTTTTATAGTTCCAAGGTGATCTGGAGCTTCGAGATGCAAAACGATGAAAAACGGTGCAAAGCAATGAGCAGGCAGATTCGACCTCCAGAGCTTCTTTCAATCAAAACTTGATCTTAAAGACTTCAAATGAGAAAACTCCCTTCTTCACTTTTGAATATGACTTAGATACCTTTCCAATGGTATAAGACTCGTCAAAATTGGACTAGTTTTACCCCATCAAAACAGAAGACAAATTACTAGAATATGGTGAGACCAACTGAAGCGGACGGAGGAGTTGGTGCCGCAGCACCAGGGGGTCAGAATAGGCAGCGATGTGGCGCCACAAGCTGGAGCCGCGGTGCTGGTGTCGTGAACAGTAACCGCATTATAAAGGAAAAAGCACAAATTTGGCAAAACTTACCTGTTTGCTTGGGCACGAAGTTTGGGACTCCAGGAGGCCTTGGATACTTTAAATAGGACACTTTTAGGTTAGAATAAAGGGGATTGGATACCTAGAAACCTAATTCTCTCAAGAAGATAGTTGCCCTCAACTTCTCTCAAGAAGATTGGAAGATTGAATATTCAAGAATTGACAACTCTTAGTTTTCTCTTTTCTCTTCTTTATTTTTCTTGTGTTATTGATGATGGTGAAACTATTTGATTATTTATTTTCATTAATTATCATGAACTAAATCTCTTTTACTAGGATTTCAATGGAACTCAACACATATTTTGAACTTACTTTCTCTCTCTAGCTTGATTTAATGGTCTGTTGAGTTGTTTGTTCATTCTTGTTCTGAATGCTTCTAATTGATTGACCACCAATTAGATTGATTTGTTAACCTAAATACAACTAGACATAGGGAGTTTAGTGTTAGACATGGATTGAATGACACATGTTTCATATTCATTTATTAGGATGAACTGATCTGCAGGTAGGGTAAAAATATACTTATTTGTCATGTGTAACCATTTTTAGAGCCTAAGCTTAATGAGTTCTTCTTTAATTCAATTATCATAGACATATAGTTAATTGGTTAAGAAGGATATTTTTATGAGACCATCGACAGATACTTATAAATAAGATAGAACTCTAGGTTAACAACTCAGGATCATTAATCAAGTGAAGAGGTAGAGAGAGATTCAAGCGAAGTGTTGAGGGAAGTTGTAATCCTAGGCTTTTAAAATTAATTGAATTCATCCTTTTTCATTTACTTGCTTTCAGTATTAGTTTCTTTTAATTTAGTTTTTAATTATCATCTTTAATTAGTTATTTAGATAAGATTAAGTTGTGTTAATTTTAGTACTTAACGATTTTAATAGCAATTCCTCGTGGGTTTGACACTTTACTTCCACTTTATTACTTGTTTGCGATACGTGCACTTGCGTAGTGAAATCTGACAACAAGTTTTTGGCGCCGTTGTCGGGGAATTGTTTATTATTTTTGTTAATATTAATACCAAGCATACTTAGTCTTAATTTAAATTTTCTTTTTCTTTCTTATTTTCGGGTACAATGGCTGAAGCTAACGATACAAAGACTTTGCGAGAGTATGGGGTTCCTCTCATGGAGGACCTCCAAACTAGTATTCAGAGGCCTGCCATCCAGGCAAATACTTTCGAGATAAATCCGGTTCTTCAGATGATCCAAATATCAGTTCAGTTTG
Organism: Fremontodendron californicum; assembly: GCA_030761205.1. Taxonomy (NCBI): domain Eukaryota; kingdom Viridiplantae; phylum Streptophyta; class Magnoliopsida; order Malvales; family Malvaceae; genus Fremontodendron; species Fremontodendron californicum. The sequence goes on along the minus strand of JAULJL010000005.1, from coordinate 13,171,690 downwards.
GCGGCTTACCGAACGATGATTCGAATGCTCACATCATGAATTTCCTGGAAGTTTGCAATCTTTTCAAACAAAATGGTGTTACTAATGATGCCATTAGATTGGGACTCTTCCCTTTCTCACTTCGAGATAAGGCCAAGAGTTGGTTGAACTCTCTTCCTGCTGGCTCCATTACCACTTGGGCTGATCTGGCCCAGAAATTTCTTGCCAAATATTTTTCTCCTGTCAAGACAACTAAGATGCAGATGATATCACATCTTTTATGCAGTATGACTCAGAATCATTATATGAAGCTTGGGAAAGGTACAAAGATCTGCTTCGACGATGTCCTCATCATGGGATACCTAACTGGCTTCAGGTAAACACCTTCTACAATGGGTTAATCGGTCATACTAGAAGTTCTATAGATGTTGCAGCAGGTAGAGCACTCATGGGGAAAGAAAATGATGAGCCTTATAATTTATTTGAGGAGATGGCGTCCAATAATTATCAATGGTCCACTGAGCGAATTTTTCCAAAGAAAGCTCCAGGTGTTTATCAATTGGATGAGATCAGTGCTTATTGGTGCAGATGGCTACTTTGTCCAAGAAATTTAACACCATGTGTGTGCATTCGGTCCAAAGCCCATTTGTAACATGTGAATTTTGTGGGGAAGGACACAATAGTGATAGATGCCTAACAAAGGCTGAATCTGCTCAATTTATGGGAAACTATAATAGGCAACAGAACAATCCATATCCAAACGACTATAATCCAGGTTGGAGAAATTAGAAAAAAATTTCTTGGAACAACCAAGGGCCATCATCACAAGCTAAGCAAGTAGTGTTTCCTGGTTTTCAAGCACAAGCCAGGATTCCTATCGAAGAAAAGAAGACATCTATGGAAGAGATGTTTATGCAATTCATGGCAAGAACTAATAATCTCATTCATAATCACTTAGAATTACTTCAGGAGCATAAAACATCACTTAGAATTCTTGAGGCACAAGTGGGCCAGCTTGCTAATGCACTTAACAATCATCCTAGGGGATCTTTTCCAAGTGATACTGAAACCAATCTTAGGGGAGCTAGGAAGAGCAATGCAATGCCATTACATTAAGGAGTGGGAAAGAAGTAGAAGTGGGTAGTAAGAAGAATAATGAGAAAATTCAAGAGAAGCAACCTCCAGTCTACCCACCACCACTTTTTCCTCAACGTCTTCAAAAGAAAGTGCTAGAATTGCTAACCAAGCCTCTTGAAGTGGAAAATTTGGGGGAAAAAGTATTTGAAAAGGCTCAAGAAGAAGAGAGGGAGCCTCCAGTCTACCCGTCACCACCTTTTCCTCAGCGCTTTCAAAAGAAAAAACTTGACAAGCAGTTTCAGAAGTTTATTGAGGTATTCAAAAAGCTCCATATTAGTATACCTTTTGCTGAAGCTTTAGAACAAATGCCTAAGTATGTCAAGTTTATGAAAGAAATTTTGTCTAAGAAGAGGAACTTGGATGAGAGTGAGACAGTTGCACTTACTGAAGAGTGCAACTCTATTATTCAAAAGAAACACCCACCCAAACTCAAAGATCCGGAAAGTTTCGCCATTCCATGCGCTATTGGTAATAAATTTGTTGGTAAAGCTCTATGTGATTTGGGGGCGAGTATAAAATTAATGCCTCTTTATATCTATCGCAAGCTTGGTTTGGGGGAAATAAAGCCCACTATAGTGATGTTGCAACTAGCTGATAGATCCATCAAACATCCAAGAGGCATAGTGGAAGATGTGCTAGTCAAGGTTGACAAATTCTTCTTTCCTACCGATTTTATTGTGCTTGACATGGAGGAGGATACTGAAATACCCATAATTCTTGGGAAACCATTCTTAATCACTGGTAGAACTCTCATTGATGTGCAAAAAAGAGAACTTACCATGAGGGTTCTAGACCAACAGGTAACTTTTAAAGTTTTTAAGGCTATGAAGTTTTCTAACAAATTTGATGAATGTATAACAGTTAAAGTGGTGAACAGTGATTCCAAACAAGCATCCAACGAAACCTGTTCCACTACACCACTTGAAGCAATTTCACATTCTAATTCCAAGATGCATGGATGCCACACTTTTGTGAATGCCATGCCTCATAAAGCGAAGGAAAAAAGGGTGCAATGGTTCAAGTGGAAAGATGCCGGCTAATGGGCATGAGATAATCAAGCCGATGACTATAAATCAAGCGCTTCTTGGGAGGAACCCAAGTTCTAAATTTTTTTCTTTTAATTTTTAGAGTATTTTTATTATTATTAATTTCTATTTACTTTGTTTTTTTTTTGTAGTGACTACTCACCCAACTTGGAAAAGCATGATGAAATCTAAGAGAAAAACTAAAGCTTCTCCTGCTTTGCTTGCATCGATAGGGGAGTTTTCTTGTTCTTACTCTTTATAATTCCAAACATTAAGGACAATGTTTGTTTTAAGTTTGGGGGTGTGTCTTTAGGTTTATTTTAGTTTGTGTGATTGTTTAATTTTATTATCAAGAGTCTAAAAAAAAAAATTGTTTTTGCTTGAGATATATTGCACTTATCATGATGGAATCCTTATTCAATGATGAATTTTAGTTATTGATTTATCTTGATTCTTGGAGGAAAACATAAGCATGAGAAGAATTTGTGTTAAATTCTTTTGTTAGTTTCATGTTAAGATGTGATTTTCACAAATTGAGCACTTAATCTCTTGCTTAGATTTGCATTGCTTATTTAAAGACTAATTATGTTGATGTGAATTGCAATTATGTCTAGAACCTAGAATTTGTTTGATTCTCTCTTGAGGCGAAATCCTAGACAACACTAAGTGAAGGAAGTGATTTAGGCCATCTTTGGATCGTTTGAGCCTTTGAAGTCTACCTTTATATATTAATATCCTTAGTCTACCTCTTTGAGCCTAATTGATATACATATTTTCATTGATTGCCACATCTTTTAGCCTAGCCAAATAAGAAAAACCATGATTAACCTTCACTACATAGGCATGTGATGATATTACAGGAAACAATTATGAGCCATGTGAAAATTGGGTGAAGTGGTGATATATATAAAAAAAAGTTTATGGTTCTTCGAAAACGAAGAATAGAAAGAAAAAAAAAGTGAATAAAGTGGTGAAGTAAAAAGAAAATGCATTCAAAGAATGGAGAATGTAATTTGAGGAAAAGACTATGGCTCTCAAAAAAATTCTGAAAACAAATGTAAAGTGTCTATGGGTGACTTAAACCGAAATTTATCTTTATCCTACCTTGACCTTAGCCTTACATTACAAGTTTAATAAAGACCTACTTGATCCTTGACGAAGTGTTAGTCTACATTAGTGGAGAGAGAGATGAAAAGCAAACATATGAGAATCTAGTACTAATTTGTATTTTGCATTGATATAAACTTATTTAGATTGCATGTGATGATTTGCAATGAAATTATATATACACACACACTGAAAATCCATTCAAGCATGAAGTTTACGATTGAACTGAATCATAGATTTGGATTATGTTTATGTTCTATTTTGATCAGTATTTTGAGGTAAATTTTGAGAAAAATTAAGAAATCATTGTTTGAGTGCATTTATCTTGAGTTGTGTTTTGAGTCATTTTATTTATTTAGTTAGTTAGTTTAGTTTTTATTTGCTCGAGGACTAGCAAAATCTTAAGTTTGGGGGTGTGATAACTCTAGGAAATATAGTTATTTCGTCACCTTTTATAAATTTAAATCGGCTAAGTCTTTGAGGTTTTTATTAGGATTTGATTAGTTTTAGATATTTTTATATTTATTCTATTTATCCATTTTATGTTTAAAATAGTTATTTATTTGTTATTTATGTGTTTTTATAGGTCCAAGGTGATCTGGAGCTTCAAGGTACAAAACGATGAAAAATGGTGCAAAGCAATGAGCAGACAGATTCGACCTTAGGAGCTTCTTTCATGAAAAACTTGATCTTAAAGACTTCAAATGAGAAAACGCCCTCTTGACTTTTGAAGCTTACTTCCATACCTTTCCAACGGTGTAAGACTCGTCAAAATCAGATGAGGTTTGCCCCGTCAAAACATCAAACAAAGTACGAGAAAACGACGAGACCAACTGAAGCGGACAGATGAGTTGTTGCCGCGACGCCAGGGGGGCAGAATAGGCTGCGACGTAATGCCACAAGCTGGCGCCGAGGCACCGATGTCATGACAGTAACCGCGTTATAAAGGAAAAAAATGCAAATTTGGCAAAACTTACCTGTTTGCTTGGGCATGAAGTTTGGGACTCCAGAAGGCCTTAGATACTTTAAATAGGACTCTTTTAGGTCAGAATAAAGGGGATTGGATACCTAGAAACCTAATTCTCTCAAGAAGATAGATGCCTTCAACTTCTCTCAAGAATATTGGAAGATTCAAGAATTGACAACTCTTAGTTTTCTTTTCTTTATTTTTCTTATGTTGTTGATAATGGCGAAACTATTTGATTATTTGTTTTCATTAATTATCATGAACTAAATCTCTTTTACTAGGATTTCAATGGAACTCAACACATAGTTTGAATTTACTTTCTCTCTTTAGCTTGATTTAATGGTTTGTTAAGTTGTTTGTTCATTCTTGTTCTTAATGCTTCTAATTGATTGGCCACCAATTAGATTGATTTGTTAACCTAAATACAAGTAGACATAGGGAGTTTAGTGTTAGACATGGATTGAATGACACATATTTCATATTCATTTATTAGGCTGAATTGATCTGCAGGTAGGGTAGAAATATACTTACTTGTCATGTGTAACCATTGTTAGAGCCTAAGCTTAATGAGTTCTTCTTTAATTCAATTATCATAGACATATAGTTAATTGGTTAAGAAGGATATTTTTATGAGACCATCAACAGATACTTATAAATAAGATAGAACTCTAGGTTAACAACTCAGGATCATTAATCAAGTGAAGAGGTAGAGAGAGATTCAAGCGAAGTGTTGAGGGAAGTTGTAATCTTAGGCTTTTATAATTAATTGAATTCATCCTTTTTAATTTACTTGCTTTCAGTATTATTTTCTTTTAATTTAGTTTTTAATTATCATCTTTAATTAGTTGTTTAGATAAGATTAAGTTCTGTTAATTTTAGTACTTAATGATTTTAATAGCAATTCGTCGTGGGTTCGACACTTTACTTCCACTTTATTACTTGTTTGTGATACATGCACTTGCGTAATGAAATCTGACAACACCAACCATAGCGTGACACTTGGAAACGCCTCGTAACAACAGAGCCCAAGGCGCCAACATATGCACATCTTCCCGCCAAAATAACAGAGACATCATCAAACAAAACAGGCTCGCCGAGGGCCACTTTATGATAGGTCTTTCGGGGGGCAATTTTTAAACCTAAGACCCAATAGGTCTTTCGGGCTCTATACCTGTTGGGCCCGAGGCCCAACAAATCTTGGACCCAACGAATCCTCAGCACTCGGATCAAGGCAGAAGACCCAAGAAGGAGCTCACCACGGTTTAAGCCAGTCAGGGCTCGCCTAACCAAGAGTAGTCAGGCGAACCTACCACCTATCTCTTCAAGAGAGATCGCCAACCCATCACTTCAAAGAGCCACGTGGCCTCCCGACAGCCGCCTTGCCTATCACGTCGCCGCCCATCACATCAAAACCCACATGGGACCTCGACCCACCTATCCTTAATTGAGCCATAGCACGTGGTGTGTGGCGATCCGTCAGCAAAACTATAAATAGGCCTCTTTAGACCAGCTAAAGGCTCTCTAGACACTTTCAATCTAGAAAACCACCATTGTTGCTCTGCTTCCCTTCTACTCCTTGCCTTAGAACCACCCACCACCAAAAACACCATCAACAATTTCCTAATAGTGAAATAATAGAAGGAATAAAAGAGAGTACTTTTGTTTATGATGTATAGTTGTAGAATTTCAGTTTAATTATAATTACAAAAAAAAATACTCTTTTATTGATAATTATATATGAAGGTTTCCGAACGTATGTGAAAAAAGAGATATTTTAAATTATAATTTAAATTTATTAAATAATAGTGAAGTAATAGTTTATGTTATATTTATTATTTTTATTAAATTAATATTTTTTGACAAATAAAATATTACTTAAGTTGCGAAAGTTAGTGTACCGGCTTATTTTGTTTTAAGCGAGCATTTTGGTAGGTAGGTGGGAACAAAAAATAAAAGAGATCATGAGTTTTATTCGATGCATTAGTGTCACATTGAAATTAAGTTGAAAAAGCATTGAATTAAACTTGGCCGGTTTTATGACTCCAAGACCTTCGGCATTCTTGTTTCTACTTTCCATTGTATACTCCAACTCCACTCCAAACAATTAATAGCCTCATGTAGATAAGATTGACACTACAAAAATGTTACAATTTCCTGATGTGCAAAAAATGTCAGTATATACTCCAAAATTTGTCGGTAAAGATTCGAAAAAATTTTATCGACGAAAAATATAGATATTTTGACAAAAAAATGATTGTCATTAAGAAGCTTTATCGGTAAAGCCATTTAGTGATGGGATTTTTCCGTCGGTATAGATATATTGTCCTATACTGACGGATTTTTCTGTCAGTAAAAGGATTCCCAATTTAACTATCTGTATAGATATTTACTGACGGTTGTTCCGTCAGTAAAAGCTTATGACCCTATAGTGACGGTCGTTCCGTCAGTAAAATGATTTACATTTTTTTTATTACTCGATGTATCCGTCGGTATAGGTTACTTTCCCTCGATAATACACTATATTTACCGATGCACTGTCCATAGTTAAAAGTTCAGTCTGTCAATTTTATTCGTCATTATTGCTTAATTTATACATTTTACATTATTAAAATTCATTTTATTATAATTGTAATTATAAATAAAAATATTAAATTCAAATATAATTTTTAATATAATCTCTCAGAAAAATAAAGAAAGAAAACAATTGTCTTATGATTAATAAGGTATGAGTCACAAATAATTAAATTATAACACAAAGTTTTCAAATAAACATCAAAAGATGTCTCCAAACTACAGTCACCCCAAACAAAATGTCAAAGATAGATTTTTCAAACTTCTTACGATTATAGATTTTTCAAACTTTTTAGGTCTAGGTTTCATTTGCATTACCATGCATTTCATGCATGTTTAGACCTAGGTTGCATTTATTGCCATGCAAGTTCATGTTTGGTCTAGGCCATACTCTTTATGCCATGCATTTTTCATGTCATTTAGGTTTTAAATCATGCATTTCATGCATTCAATTTGTTGTATGTTCATGCACCTCATGTCATGCCACTTGATTTATGACTTAGGTCAATCAATGGCTCAAAGTCATGCTCACTTGAGCATATTTGTGGAAAATTAAAGAGTTGTCAAATTGATTATTCTACCTTTGTGATTTTTTTACTTAGCCAATTTTTGTCCAAATTTTTAGAAGTTTTAGCTACTGTTTTTAGGTCCTTAGGAGAGTCTCCAATATTTTTACTTTGATTTTTAAATGATTTTATCAAAAGAAAAAAATGTGTTTTGGCAAAACAGTTTTTCACCTAGTGTTCTGACTTTCCCGATTTTTCTGGGAAGTTATCTTTAATTAGAAAATTAAGCCAATTTTTCTCCGTGTAGGTTTACATGTTATGAGTCTTCAGTACTTTTTTTAGATTTTTTTGAAATTTTAAAAATAGGTTAAAAAATCATTCTTTGAAACTGGACAGTAAAGTCAGATTTCAATTTGAGGGAAAATTAATTTTTTGTTTTGGCTAAGTTACTTAGAGGGCTGATTAGGAACTTTAGCTACTATATTAGAGCGGTTTCTAGGCTATTTTAATCTTTAAAAATGATTTTAAAAGTTCAGGTCAAGGGTGGTCAAGTCTGAGTTTTCAAACTTAGGAAAATAGAGCTATTTTCAAAGGGGAATTCAGCTATAGTCTAGTTTTCATCCAAGATTTTCAGAATTGTTTTTAAGCAATCACAAAGTATTTTGATTTTATAAAATTTAATTTGATATATTTTCCTAAGGTAGCCGGATATCTTTTTAGATATACGGATTTCTTTATTAAAGGAAAAAAAATACATTTTCATGCATTGCATTTTCCATGTTCATGCATACTATATAATATGTGATTTTTGCTATGATAATTTCTATGGTATTGTTATTATTTTGATTTACATTTTATGATGTTATATTGTATGTTATATGGTTTTGAATATTTCATGCTATCCTATACTTTTTATTTAGTTATTTATTTTTGTCACATCATTTAGCATATACTATATTCATGCATTATTATTTTTATTTTCATGCATATTCCATGATAACATTATTTTATGTTTCATACCATTTCATGTCACTTAGATTATAATCCATGTCATATAGATTATATTATTTAAAATATGCAATGTTATTTAAATTTTTCATGTCATTTAAATCATTTTATTTCATTTAGAATATATCATGTTATCTAGGTCATTTCATTTCATATAGAAAATATTATGTCACTTAGGATATTTCATTTCATTTATAATATATTATGTCACTTAGGATATTTCATTTCTTTTAGAATATATCATCTTACTTAGGATATTTCATTTCATTTAGAATATGCTATGCCATTTAAATTATATCATATCATTTAGGTTGCATTATATTATCTAGACTTTGTTATATCATCCTTACTATGTCACACATATTCGTATTCATATTTTTTTTTTAAATATTTTGAAAAAGATAATGATTTTCAATAAAATAAAGATATTCCCGAGTTAAAATAATTCACGAGTTCTCTACCGGATTTGCTGGAGAGGATATCATCAATTATCACTAATAAAAGATATCTTTCTTTCAAAAAAACGAGAATGATTCGGAAAAAAATTCAAATAAATAAAAATTTCTATATTTTGCCGATTTTGTCAGGGAATATGGGAAAATTTTGAATTAATAAATTCCGGATCATTTTCAATTAAAAACGAAATTATTTTTCTTTAAATTGGGAATTAACTTGAAATACTAAATTAAAAACCGACTTTTTATCGAGACTTGAGATAACACACGATTAATAAGGTACCATTTTATACGGGCGTTGTGGGGGTGCTAATCATTCCCCGCACGTAAAAGAGTCCCGAACCCACTTCTTCGATTTTCTCTGGTATAAAACGCAGACTTGAAATTGGTTTTAAAAATATTTTAATTAATTTTAAAATGTTTTACAAAACTGGTTTTAATAGGTGGCCGATCACACCTATTCAAAAAAGATTGGTAGCGACTCCATATCTTTTTCGAGGTCATTTTCAAACCTTTATTTATTTCAAGAGGAATTAAGTCGTCTTTTCCTCTGTTTTTCAATGTCACGTTTAACGAGTAATAAAATCTTGCGATGAGACTTGTTATTTTTTAGGTTACGACATATCTGTCTAGGCTCAATCCGATTCAAAATATGGGCAAGATTTTGTTATCAGACCCGACCCATATTGTCAAAGAGATATCCTAGCCCGACCCAACCCGCCCATTTTTTTAAGTCATTCAAACGAGTATGGGAGGTGGTTCCTAAGGCCCCTATACTTGTCACTGGCAACAATAAAGAAACAAGCAAACTCGACATGCCATAAGTAAAGAAACAAGCAAACAACAACTTGCAAAACTAAAACATCCATAAATAAAACGCCTACATAAGCTACCCCAAAACCCAAGAAACCAACCTTGACATGACCTCTTTTCTTAGTCCCTCTCTTAAATCTGTTGCTACCATGAAGCTAAGGCCCTGAGCTGTTATCCATTAATCCAAGGCATTAATAATAATTATCTATTATTATTAGATATAAAATGTATTTATTATTTAATAACAAAGTATTCGAGTCAGATTCAGACTTAAAATTTTTTATTCAAGGCCCGATCCGTTTAGAAAATAAGCTTTAAATTTTGTCCAACCTTATTTTTCACCTAATATTTTTACCCAAACATTTTCAAATATCGGGCGGGCTTTTGGATTTGGGTGAGTAACCTGACCCCTGAGCAAGTCTAGACAGTAGCATGGCAGTTTCTTGTATCATCTCTTTAGTATTTGTAACGACCAATTATTTTACATAAAAAAATTTATAATATACTCTGGAAAATATTATTATTGTTTTTATTATTTGATATTTAATTTAATTTTCATTGAATTTATTGTTACTAGTGGTTCACCTTAATTATGTTTACTATTGACAATGTCAAAAATATTTCAATATCACTAAAAGAATGCTAATGAAAAGTTTAAACAATAATATTCTTATTATTAGATTTAGGAAGAGATAATAGTAATAGAGATAGATTATTGAAAATTGATTTCTTATAAAAATAATATATTTTTTTCATTTCTTTACCGCTATATATTAGTAATTATTTTTATTTTTTTCTTAATTAGAATGATCGTTGATAAGGGAAGGTATACATTATTAATTAATACTAGATAGATGCACGCACTTCACTAGGGTCATTTATGTTTTGTAATAAATTTGAAAGATAAAAAAACAAGAGAAGTAAAAATAATTTAAAAATAATAATAATTCCCATCATTATACGACATCTAATATAAAATTGAGAGTTGTTTGAATATGGTCATTTAGATCCGAAAATTTCAAACACAAAATAATTATATGAAACAAACATAACATGGGAAAAATAATTAAAATGAACACGATACAAATACATGAACGTGTCAAAATCTAAATAAAACGAATTATTAACGTGTCAAGATTTATATAAATATATAATGTTAGGAAATCTTGTAGGCACTTAGCATTATTTCATTACTGCATATATAAAATAATATGAACAGAATATAAAATATTCAAATACGAATAACAGAACACTTACAGTTTCGATAGAATGAAAGAATGAAAATCGAGTCAAGGTAGAACCTCTGACCTTAAGATGAATTTTGCTTGCCTCTAGGGTGCTTGCAGAATGTATGCAAATCGTCTCCCAAGCCTCTTCGATTACGTTGCTGTCGAGAGCATACTCGAAGCAACACGACGAACCAAAAATGCATGACTCTCTCTCAACACAGAAAAGAATACTCGAGGAAGAGAAGAAAATTGCTATTCAAAATTAGTTAATAAAACAGACTCAGAAAGTCTGTATTTATTGAAGCCAGAGTGCCTATTCGGAATAGGTGTATCAGTTCGGTCAGAACAGACACACCACATGAGACGAACCGGTTCGGTCATGCACAGTACTGAATCGACATGACAAACTCCAAAAAAAACGTTGCTGGAACAACATAACGGTTCGATAAAGGACCGAACCGGCAAGCAATTAATCAGACATATTAGATCAGTTCGGTCCAGGGCCGTTGTTTGGTTGGTCGAGCTGGTTCAATTTGAACCGAAAAAATAAGTCAGATGGGTAGTACAAAATTAATTACTGACTCAAACCCAACTTAGCCCAAAAGCCGGCCTAGTGGCGCGTTTGTGGTAGCCCAAGTTTGTGTAGGTCCTCACCCTTCACAAAAACTTGGGTGCCCCTTGGGGCCCAACCCAACATGGAACCTAGGCATATATAAACTACAAGCTTAAGCCATTCTTTGTTCTATGTGGGATTACATACTAAATAAAACATCAACCAACTCTCTTCTTCTTCAAGTGGGTATTAATGAGACAAATTTCTCATTCAAACATGATATCAATTGTGTACTTAAATAATACGCTGTGTATCCATTTACGACAACCTACGTATTAATATAAATATTTCGTTTTTATACACTTAAATATAAGCCATGATATCCAACATATAATACCTTGAATACGATTATGACAGAAAAATAACACGAACACGATGACACGTGACACAAATTGGGAGTTATTTGAATAATATCAATTAGACTTGGTAATTTCGGATACAACATGATTATACGACACGAACACAACGTGAAAAAAATAATTAAAACATGACACAAAAAATAACATGAACACGACACAAATACACGGACATTCAAAATCAACATAAGACGAATTATTAACGTGTAAAAAATTATAATACTTTAAACACACGATAAAATAACACGAACACATTATGAACATACAAATTTTCTCTAACTTGAATCATTATGGAAAATTATGTAAAATATAGGATGAATTGAGATACGACACGAGCACACAAAATTTTCTCTAAATTGAATCTTCATTACAAATTTTGCAAAATATTTGGATGAATTGAAACACGACATGAACACAATATGAAAAAAATAATTAAAATACCATAGGAAATGAAAAATAACATGAATACAAAAAAAAATACACGAACATGTCAAAATATACAAAAAATAAATTATTAACATGTAAAAATTTATATAAATTTATAATACTTTGAACTTACGAAAAAATAACACAAACACGACACGAAAAATAACATGAACACGAAATGAAAGTGTCAAAATCTACATAAAATGAATAATTAACTTGTAAAAATTATGTAAATTTTAATATTTTGAACATATGAAAAAATAATATGACCACGAATACTTTTAAAATGTGGAAAAAATAACACGAACACGACACGAATACACTAAAAAAATGTCACCGGAAAAGATTAATCACACTACCAATCATTAACTTATAAGTGAAGGCCAATAATACCCCAACTAATTTGTGCCTCACCCAAAATTAACTCCATAACTATGTCTTAAGACATAATCCAACTACCCAAAAAATCCCTAAGAAAATGATCAAAACGATTGCTAAGGTGGCAAAAAAATATGAATTCAATTTCCCTAATGAAAGCATGAGGTTGAATTTGAGGATTGCTTTTAATGTTTGTAATAGACATATAAAATGATAATATTTTGAACAAACGAAAAAATAACATGAATACGACACAAATACGTCAAAATATATATAAAATGAATTATTAATGTATAAAAAAAATTGTATAAATTTATAATATTACAAACACAAAAAAAAAATAACACGAACACACCATTTTTTCTCCATCTTTTTTTTTCCTTTCTTTTTTTTCCTTTCTTTTCTTTTCTTTTCTTTTTCTTTCTTTTTCCTTTCTTTCATTTCTTTCCTTCTAAATAAAAAAAAAAATTGGAAATACTCAAACTAACCCCCCAACCCGCTTAATACCTATGCTTAGTTGTCAACTAAGTAATGATCCAAAATTCTCAATTCTCCTTTTTCATTGATTCTAGGGATAATTTTTAATGTTAATAATAATAATAATAGATTGATGATTGTTGAAAGATATAATATAAATTTAATAAAAAATTATATAAAAACCGCTAAGTATCCTAGCTTTGAAGGAGTTGTTCTTTTAACATTAATGTATCATAGCTTTGATCATTGTTTTCTTTTGAAGTTATTTTCCAACTCAATGATGTAATATTTATATTCTAATTAAATTTTTTAGTCCACTATATAATATACTAAATCATCATAAAGTTAGCTTATTTAACTCCGTTAAAATAATTTTAATTAACAATTTATTTACTCAAATATCCATTCACCTTATAATTATAAATACTATTTATTTTAGTAATTCATCTAAATTAAAAATAAAATCACATCAAACCGTGTGAGATCATGCCTAATTGAATTAAGCTTTGTAATTAAGTTTACCTAAAAATCATAACTTTTCTTAATATTACAAATTAATCTGACCATTTATTTCAAAACTTGTAAGCATAAGGGAGCAAATGGGAAATTCAAAAAATTTAAAAATCGATACCATTTATTTCAAAACTTGTAAGCATAAAGGGAGCAATGGGAAGTTAACAAAACTTAAAAATCTTAAATCAGATTTGATTAAAATCGATTCTACGAAATTTTTGAGTTAGGATTATAATTTAATATTGTAAAATAATTAAACTAAAATGTTTCTCTTAAGTTTAATGGAAAAAAATCATGTTCGGATTACTCCCAAAAAATATCAACAAGAGAGACAATCTTTCGTTGAAAATGACATCCAACAAAGCAAGGGAAGTAACAAAGGGAACAACAAAATGTTCTCCTTAATTTGTAGGAAAAGCTAATTTCTTATAATTAAAAATATTAATGGTGACGAATTGATTAGAATATAGGATTGCAGCGAAGTTAGTGTACCGGCTTATTTTGTTTTAAACGTGCATTTGGGTAGTTAGGTGGGAACGGAACAAAAAAATAAACGAGATCATGACTTTTATTTGATGCATTAGTGTCACATTGAAATTAAGTTGAAAAAGCATTGAATTACACTTGTCGGGTTTTATGACTCCAAGACCTTCGGCATTCTTGTTTCTACTTTCCAATGTATACTTCAACTCCAACTCCAACTCCAACTCCAATCCAAATAATTAATAGCCTCGTGTAGATAAGATTGACACTACAAAAAAATTATCATCTATTGATGGACAAAAATGTGTTAGTATATATCCTAAAATTTGTCGGTAAAGACTTGAAAAACCATTATCGACGAAAAATATAGATATTTTGACAAAAAAATGATCATCATTAAAAGCATTGTCGAGCACTTAGCGACAACATTTTTTCGTCGGTAAAGATATATTGTCCTATACTGACGGATTTTTCTGTCGGTAAAAGGATTCCCAATTTAACTATCTGTATAGATATTTACTGACGGTTGTTCCGTCAGTAAAAGCTTATGACCCTATAGTGACGGTCGTTCCGCCAGTAAAATGATTTACAATTTTTTTAATTACTCGATCTATCCGTCGGTATAGGTTACTTTCCCTCGATAATATACTATATTTACCGATGCACTGTCCGTAGGTAAAAGTTCAGTCTGTCAATTTTATTCGTCATTATTGCTTAATTTATACATTTTACATTATTAATATTCATTTTATTATAATTGTAATTATCAATAAAAATATTAAATTCATATATAATTTTTAATATAATCTCTCAGAAAAATAAAGAAAGAAAACAATTGTCTTATGATTACTAAGGTATGAGTCACAAATAATTAAATTATGACACAAAGTTTTCAAATAAACATCAAAAGATGTCTCCAAACTACAGAGTCATCCCAAACAAAATGTCAAAGATAGATTTTTCAAACTTCTTACGGGTTATAAAACATGATCCAACCTTCTTTCGGTGCATTCCCTGCATCCAAATAGACAAAGCAAAACAATTTAAAGAAAATATTTGTCATGGAACAGAAATCGAGGAGGACATTAAGCAAAGCAAAAATAACTTGGAACCTCATCATCATTACCATGAGTTGATGTATTAAAATAGCCAATAATGTATTAAAATAGTCATCTTGAGTACAAGTTCAGGCCAATTTTAAATTCGGATTAAACGAATTCAAGTTGTTGAGTCCAATTAACCAAATCAAGTTAAATCAGATTCAGTTAAAATCGATTATACAAATTTTTTGAGTTAGGATTATAATTTAACAATATAAAATAATTAAATTAAAATGTTTCGCTTAAGTTTAATGGAAAAAAAAAAACATGTTTGGATTACTCCAGAAAAATATTAACAAGAGAAAGACAATCTTCCGTTGAAAATGACATCCAACAAGGCAAGAGAAGTAACAAAGGCAACAACAAAATGTTCTCCTTAATTTGTTGGAAAAGCTAATTTCTTATAATAAAAAATATTAATGGTGACGAATTGATTAAAATATAGGATTGCAACTAAGCTAGTGTACCGGCTTATTTTGTTTTAAACGTGCATTTTGGTAGGTAGGTGGGAACAAAAAATAAACGAGATCATCACTTTTATTTGATGCATTAGTGTCACATTGAAATTAAGTTGAAAAAGCATTGAATTACACTTGGCCGGTTTTATGACTCCAAGACCTTCGGCATTCTTGTTTCTCCAATCCAAAAAAATTAATAGCCTCATGTAGATAAGGTGGATTGTTACAGACAGCAGCATGGCAGTTTCTTTTATCATCTCTTTAATATTTGTAACGACCAATTATTTTACATAAAAAATTTATAATATACTCTCGAAAATATTATTATTTGATATTTAATTTAATTTAATTTTCATTGAATTTATTGTTACTAGTGATTCACCTTAATTATGTTTACTATTGACAATGTCAAAAATACTCCAAAGTTAGAATTGGTGTTAATTAATTTCATGAATGAGAGAAAATTTAAAATTTTGAATAAAAATAATAATTAAAAATCTGAGTCTTTACACGTGTGCCTTTCAACAAATCTTTTGGTCCTTAGAAAAATAAAAAGAAAGAAAAATTCTTTGGCAATTTGTACACATGTAAATGTTATAATAAGTGAATGGTTGTCGTTTTATGCTCAACAAACAAGTATATATAGATGATAGATGTGCTAGTCTCTAACATATATGCACAAACACAACACCTACAAGGAATTGAAGAAGATCAGCTAGCTAGCTTTCCCTTTCCTAGAGAACACTAACATGGCTCAAGTCACCACCACCATTTGTAGTGTTAAAAACGTTACAAGCTCTGGCATCATATATCAGATTTCCAATGATTGGCAAGGAAGTATTGGAGCTGGCGGTCTTGGCTCTTACCCTAGCCAGATCCTGTCTAATGCTACAGCTACTTTTCAGCATGTCGGAAATCAAAATGGGTCACAAGGAGCTACTGTGTATCGCATCACAATTAGCACTAACAAAGCCTATGACGTATTGCTAGCTTGGTTCAACCAGCCCAATTCTCCTAATAAGGTATGTAATACTAATAATAATGATCTCTACTTCTTAACCAAAACAAAGAAAAAAAAATACTATAATTAAATAAATGTATCACTTCACTTGTATAATGCATTGCAGGCCTATACTTTGGTTGATCAAGCTGGCGCCTTTACTACCGATCGTTGGGCTGCAATTTTTAATGCACTGATCAATTCTAGCACCAAGAGCAGCAGTATACTGGGAGGAATCACCTCAGAAGTTCAAATTGGGGATGGAAATTTCCCAACATTTTCGGCAACAATTACTTCTGCTTAATTGTTGATGTAATAGGCTGTCAAAATTACTAAGTAAATAAAGTGCCTTGTGCATGCACTAGCACTAGCACTACTAGTAGTCTATTACGATCTAGACTATTAGACTGAATTTGGCAGCCATTAAGCCACTACTTTGTTTATGTGTTATAATCCACTACTATGTTTATGTGTTTGTTGTGTGTTATGCAATAATATTTTTGTTTTCTGCATATAGCAAAGCCCTACTTCATCTGCAGCCATTTGCAATATTTCTTCTTTGTAACTTGATGGATATGTTCTCTTCCATTACCACAAATTCAAGTTTCATTTATCACACTATGCACCAGATAACAATTGGAAAGCAGATAAAATTATAAATTTAAAAATATACCATCCAAATGCTAATTTTGAATACAAAATTAAACAAGATAAGATTAGGATTTTATTGAATTGCTGCACATGATGGGGTCCTAGGTTTTGGTTTATAACTCGCTCTTTATTCTTTCGCCTCTATTCTTTTCTTTTTACCGGAACTTAAATTTTTTACACAAGTTTAAAAATGTCCAATCACTAGATCATACTGCCATTACAGCAAAATGGTCCTTTATTGGCTTTTTTTTTTTTTTTTTTACGAATAGCGGCGTTTATAAACACCGCTAAACCAGTGGAGGCGTTCAAAAAAAAGCCCCCACAAACGCCGATAAATGTAGGGACAAGATATTTTGCGGCGTTTCTTCCTAAAACGCAGCTAATCTAGCGGCGTTTGTAGGTATCTACTGCGGCGTTTTAAAACGCAAAAGTAGGACGCCCAAAAGTCATTTTGCAGAGGCACTTACCGGCGTTTCGTATTATAAAACGCCGCTAAACAGATTTGTTTAGCGGCGTTTGTGATCATAAAACGCCGCTAATTATTCAAATTTAGCGGCATTTATGTTCTTTAAACGCCACTATTTTTTTTTTCAGAATTAGCGGCATTTGTTTCTTGAAACGCCGCTAAATATGCATTTTTTTTTTGCCATTTATTTTGTTTAAAAAGTTATATTTATCAATAATACCTGCATTACTATTTACAGAACGTTTCAATAATACACAAACGCCACAAATTATTAAGAAAATGGCATAATATAAAAATATATTTAATATCAAATGTACAAAGAATGTATTACTTAACATATCAAATCGACTGACAGTCCTAAAAATTACAAGTTACAAATGCTAAAAGTTGGAGGACAGCCGTAAGAAGAACGTTTTCTCCGCAGCAAGTTGTTGTTCTCATGAGCCCTATTAAAAAAAGTTAAAATACGTAATTAATATATAAGATATTAAGTTATAAAAGTAACATAATTAACAAGGAAGATATATTACCTGAGATGGAGGATTTTGTGAACTCGTTGAGCCTTTTGAATTCCTTTGCTGCACTAAATTTATCAACGATTGAAACTGTGTCTGCAGCTCCTGATATCGTCTATCCTGTTCTTCTTGCTGAGCTTGTCTCTCTGCTTCCATCTCCTCAAAACATTTATTCATATTTTGCATTTTTCTCTCAACATCTGAACCTCATATGCAATGGAGTTTTGTGAAGAAGAAACGGTAAACCGCTGAGAACCAATGCCGTAGTAGCTAGATGGTGTCGAACCCAGCCCGACACCTCGAACCCGTCCATGTCGTTCATTCCTTCAGTGAATACTTGATTCTCGACCTCTTGCATATTCACTGATGTGCCATCCGATACTCCGGCTTGATACTCAACAAGTTTATCCCGGGCTTTCTCCTATAAAACAATAAAATTAATAATATTTTGTGTAATATAGTTGTAAATAAAAACAAATTTCAACAAAATATACCACAATATCTCGAGTCTCGACGTTCAAATATGATCCATCCTTTTTGGTATGAGTTAACTGAAACAGTTCAACTCGTCTTATTCCCCCCTGCTCAAGTTCCTACAAAATAGTAATAATTGATACTAAATTAAAACAATTGAGAACAAATAATTATATAATAAAACAAGGATTATGGCAACTTCAAATCTTACGGACTGTTTGATAATTTTGTCCTATATCGGGATCAAATATACTTAACACTAATATAATAATGTATTATGAATGAAAACTTACTTTTTCATTAGCTTTTCTGGCAAAGCTTTTTGAACTGCTGGTGTAACTGTATTTCTGTTGCTGTCTACTGGTTACCCCTACCTTCTCTCGTTCCTGTACATTGGACACCGCAAACGTTATTAATCCATAAATTGTATGATATCAAGTACTATAAGTAAATGACCCAAATAAAATCCGTAAATGATACCTCTCCTTTTTTTGTATACCAGAATCTAACGAGTCTCTCATACTGCCACATAACCAGACCACGTGGTATGGTTCGTATTAAGACATTAGGATCAGTATTTCGATCGAAACACTTTTTCTTCAACTCATACTTATAATCTTTCCATTTTTTCCCAATGACTTCAGAACATATGATGTGGGAATCTGCAAAGAAAATCGTGACTGAAACGGAAAAGTTGAACAAAGTTAGTTTCGATCATAAACAAAACTGTTAAAATAATGCAATACTAATTTAACACACTTATACCTCAATAAACTTTAACATCTCAACCTTCTCAGCATTCGGCACGTCATGCCATGACTCATAATGAATGGGACACTTTATCTCATTTCGAGCAATCATGCTAAGAAAGCTAGCCAATAATTGTGCTTATGGACCAATTGTCTGCTGGTTAGTATTTGCTGCGACAACAATACGCTCTTCAGGAGGTAGTACTCATAACTCCTTCAATGTCGTACGACCACGAGTTCTGTGTTGTCCAGCATTATCAACTACACAAAAAAATATATATTAGCAATTGTCCAAGATGTTATTGTCAAACTATTTTGCGTACTTTTAACACTTCTGTAACACGATACCTGTATTCAAGTTCGTATGAACTGTAGTTTCTGCAGCCATGGAGTTAGTCGGCACCTCTGGTGGGTTAGCAACTGCAGTCGACGCATTCGACACCTCTAATGGCGTCACTCTAGTGTCGCCCTCCACAGTAGCACCAGCCAATTGGGAACCGGTCTGAATGATATTGATATCCCTTAATTTTCTCCTCCTCATGCTATCTGCATCAATTTTAAGTAAACAACATTAGTATAAGAATCAAATACTATAATGTAAAGAACATTAATAATAATATTTACAATATAAAAGCATATTATATGCACAGTATTTGTTTCAAAATAATCTTACTAAATTCAGTTTTTTAATCAAGCTTCATAAATGTCTTCGTCAACATCTTCGCGAACCTACCGAACATCTGACTGGTACTAGGGATATTTTCATCCAAGTTTTGATCCGTAAATGGCAAGCATTCTATTCTTTGTTCAATATCATCTCTACATGAAAAAAAGCATTTTTTTTTTTTTTGGAAATTAATCCATTAGCTGGCAAACCATCGTTCCTATCAGTTTTCGTGGAAAGTCTATCTTGGTGAAATTGTTTTGGTTTTAAAATATTTATTATTATTATTATTATATCAACTAAGTATCAATAACTTATTCTTCTTTTAGAGAGATTTGTATTTTATTTCTCATTGAAAAGTATGTTGTTTTATCATGTAAGATTAAGATCATCCTTTTTTTTTTTTTGGAATAAAGTCACTCATTTATTTTTTGTTCCGACCTAACTACCAAAGTTGCACGTTTAAAGGAAAAAAATTTTAATGTTTGCTTGTACCAAACACGCATGTGCTAAACATGACAATAAGCCTGTACACTAACAAAGGCAATTCGACATTAACTATATTCCTATATTTTAATCATTTTGTGACGATTAATATATTTTATTATAAGAAATTAGTTTTTCCTACAAAGGAGAACTATTGGTGTATTCGTTGTTCCCTTTGTTCCTTCCCTTGCGTTTTAATATAAGTATTTTATGAGGCTAAATTAGTCTTAACTCAAAAAACACGTTTCAACCGATTCTAACTCAATCTGATGTCAATTGATTCTAATTCAATTTGGTGTTACTTGATTTGATAATAAAAATTCAACTTGAATTTGTCTAATTCAAACTTGAAATTGATTTGAATTTGAAATGATTCGACCTCAAATGATTTGATTTCGAATGATTTGAAAAATCGACATAAACTTAAATTAAGTATTATTTTATTTATGAAAAATTATTAATTTATGGAACAACACCTAAACTTTCTGGTTTAAAACATCTAGTAAAACCTCGCCTATTAACAAGGCAGTTATTATGAATGAAAAACACCATATTATCTCATGTTCCAATAAAGGAAATTAACTAAAATGAAATAAATCAAGGCATACCCTAAACAAGCTATAAAAATAAAGGGAAGATTTATTTTACATTTGCTAAATTTATGTTGGATAATGATACAAAATTTGTTGGTACGTCATAAAATGAAATATTTTTGAACTTTTATTTCAGCCACAAACAATAAAAACAAAGGGACTTATGCTTTGACAAAATCCATCTTATCTAAAATCAATTCTCTACTCTGGTTGGTGGATTGGAGTATAACTACCAAAAATGGTTCATAAAAAGTTATTCAAATTACACATAAAATAAAAGTCATCTCATTGATTTTTTGTTCCGGCCTACCTACAAATAATGCACGTTTAAAAGAAAATAAGTCGGTACACTAACAAAGGCAATTCGATAAATACTTTTTGGTATAAGAAATTAGCTTTTCCTACATAATGACGAACCTAAGTTTAAAAGAAAATAACAAAGGCAATTCGATAAATACTAATATACTTTATAGCAGTAAAAAAAACTTAAAAAAAAATTACAAATAATCTTTCATTATTACTTTTATCTTTTCCTAAATATAATATTAAAACTATTATTGTTTAAACTCTTCATTAGTATTCTTTTCTTGAATATTGAAATAACTATTTTATTTTAATAGAAATTTAGGAATAACTATATTTATTTTAATAGAAATTTAGGAATAACTATATTTAAAGTGTATGTTAAGGAGTCTAAATTTTTATTGAAGATGGACAAGACATAAAATTGTAAAAGATAAACATTAATTTAATGAAAAAATCAATAAATTTGAAGACTTTAATATTTTGTTCAAGATGAAATTCAAGTTGAGCATAAAAAATAAAAACTTATAATAAAATCAGAAGCATAAAATAAAATTTTTTGGGTCAATTGCACCATACAACTACTAGCTTTGTTCAATATTTTATTTTATTTACGATCTTTAAAATTTAATTTTTAGATTTGCGACCTTTAAAAATCTTTCATATGTTTCATCTGTTTCCCCTAGGGATGGCAATGGAGCGGGGCAGGGAAAGATTTTGCAGTATCTGCTCTTGCCCGTCATAGCACTGCTCTGTCCCGCCCTCCGTCCCGCTCCGTCGTGGATGTTGAAATTTTAATACCACTACCACCTCCATGGATGTCGGTTACATCCATAACCGCCCCGCCCCACTCCGCCCATTTGATATTTATTAATTATTTTTTTTTTAAATAATAAAGCATTGTAAAAAAAATTTAAATATAAATTCAATATAAGCATGTTTCTAATCTAGGAAGAGAAAAAAATAAAGTATTAGGTTTAGGTTTTTAAAAGAAGAATAAAAATAATAAGTGTAATTATATTATTTTATTATTCTTTTAAAAACAAAATATTTAAGGGTAAAATTATAATTTCAGTATTCCAGGCGGGGCGGGGCGGAGCAGGCAATTACCACAACTGCTCCATCCCCACCTTTCAAACAAAAAAAACCGCACCGCCCCGCTCCGCCTCCATTGTTCAAAAAAAAAAAAAAAAAAAACCTCTC
Source organism: Fremontodendron californicum (assembly GCA_030761205.1). Lineage (NCBI taxonomy): Eukaryota > Viridiplantae > Streptophyta > Magnoliopsida > Malvales > Malvaceae > Fremontodendron > Fremontodendron californicum. Next base: position 13,148,985 of record JAULJL010000005.1, on the reverse strand, counting down.
CATCCGTTCGAAATCCATCGGTCGAATCAGGTTTTGCCATCCCTAGTTTTCCCAATCGTAATTAAAAAAAAATACTACATGTATACCTATATTTTAATGATCCGCAACCGCACTCAAGTAAGACAACCCAACTAAAGCCACATCACTTAAGAAATTAAGTTATCATATGAGTAGCGAATTTTTAAATTGATAAAATTTTCACAAACCATTCAAACATGAATATTTCCAAGCTGTAAATGAACAAAAAAATCACAACATATTCCCTTAATACTAATATACAAGCCCTACGCGTTATAACGAATATATCTAATATCTAACAAAATAATCTCCTATTCTCTTATGTGTCCAAGTCAAGCTAAGTTGACCAAACTATGAGTGAAGGTGATCAATCTTATCGAGCTTCTTTCAGACAAACTTTAAGATACCCACATAGACCTGCTCACGGTCGGGTAGCCCGTCCGACCCGGTAGGCATTTTCGTGATCCAGGTCGCCCGGCCCGGATCACTGTTTATATATTAAAATAATATTCTCTTACTTAAATTTAATTATAAAAAATAAAAAATAAATAAATTTGATATGTCGCAACCTCAAAAAATAACGAGTCTCATAGCAAGACTTTATTATTCGTTAAGCGTGACATTAAAAAAAATCCGAGCAAAAGTTGACTTAATTCCTCTAGAAAAATGAAGGTTTTGAAAATGACCTTGAAAAATACATGGAGTCGCCACCAATCTTTTTTAGCTAGGTGTGATCGGCCACCTATTAAAACTGGTTTTATAAAATATTTTAAAAATTAATTAAAACATTTTAAAAACCAATTTCAAGTCTGCGTTTTAAAACCAGAGAAATCAAAGAAGCGGGTTCGGGAGTCGGTTACGTGCCCACAACGCCCGTATAAATCGGTACCTTATTAATCGTGTGTTATCTCAAGTCTCGGTAAAAAATTGGTTTTAAATTTAGTATTTCAAGTTAATTCCCAATTTAAAGAAAAAATAATTCCATTTTTAATTGAAAATGATCCAGAATTTATAAATTTAAAATTTTTCTATATTCCCCAACAAACGTGACAAAATATAGAAATTTTTATTAGTTTTGGAAAACTTTCCGAATCATTCTCTTTTTAAAGAAAATATTCCGTTATTAATGATAATTGATGATATCCTCCCCAGCAAACCCGGCAGAGAACTCATGAATTATTTTAATTCAGGAATATCTTTATTTTATTGAAAATCATTACCTTTTTAAAAACATTTAAAAGAAATGAATATGTATATGCATGACATAAATAAATGACATAGCAAAGTCTAAATAATATAATGCAATCCTAAATGATATGATATAATTTAAATGTCTTAGTATATTCTAAATGAAATGAAATATTCTAAGTTATATGATATATCCTAAGTGAAATGAAATATCCTAAGTCACATGATATATTCTAAATGAAATGAAATATCCTAAATGACATAATATATCCTAAATGAAATGAAATATCCTAAGTCACATGATATATTCTAAATGAAATGACCTAAGTAACATAATTATTCTATATGAAATGAAATAACCTAGGTAACATAATATATTCTACATGAAATGAAATAACCTAAGTAACATAATATATTCTATATGAAATGAAATAATTTAAATGAAATAGCAAATATGAATGATGTGGCATATAATTTAAATGACATGAAATATAGAATAATGCTATCATATAATATGCATGAAAATAAAAATAAAAATAATAATGCATGAACATAGTATATGCTAAATAAAATAACTAAATAAAAAGCATAGGATATCATGAAATATTCAAAACCATATATTAAACCATATAACATCAAAAAAAATATAAATCAAAATAATAACAATACCATAGGAATTATTGTAGCAAAAATCACATATTATATAAAATGCATGAATATGGAAAATGCAATGCATGAAATGTATTTTTTTCCTTTAATTAAGGAAATCCGTATATCTAAAAAGATATCCGGCTACCTTAGAAAAATATGTCAAATTAAATATTCTAAAACCAAAATACTTTGTGATTGTTTGAAAACAATTTTGAAAATCTTGAATTAAAAATAAAAACTGGGCTAATTTTTTTAAAATGGCTCTAATTTTCTAAGTTTAAAAATCTGGACTTGACTACCCTTAACCCGAGAGTTAAAAAATCATTTTTAGAGTTTAAAAAGGCTTAGAAACTACCCTAAGTCAGTAGCTAACCTTCCTAATCAGCCCCCTCTAAGTAACTTAAAATAAACAGAAAAATGATTTTTTCTTTAAATTCAATTCTGACTCCACTGTCTAGTTTTAAGCCACGATTTTTTACCCTATTTTCAAAAATTCAAAAAATTCTGAAAAAAAAAATAAATTGGAGACTAAGGACATGTAAAACTACACGGGAAAAAATCTGCTTAATTTTCTGATTAACAATGAATTCCCAGAAAATCGGAAAAGTACAAGTGCTGGGTGAAAAAAAACTGCTTTGTCAAAACACATTTTTGCCTTTGATAAAATCATTTAAAAATCAAAGTAAAAATATTTAAGACTCATAAAATGACTCACAAACAGTAGCTACGACTTTTTGAAAGTTAGATAAAAATGGGCTAAGTAAAAAAAATCACAAAGGTATAATAATCAATTTGACAAAACTTAATTTTCCACAAGTGTGCTCAAGAGAGCATGACTTTGAACCATTAATTAGCCTAAGTCATTATTCAAGTGGCATGAACATGAAATGCATGAAAAATTACAGCAAACATAGTGCATGAAATGCATGAGTTTAAACCTAAATGTCATGAAAAAATGCATGGCATTCATATAGTGACCTAAACCTAAATGGACTTGCATGGCATTTAATGCAACCTAGACCTAAAATGCATGAACATGCATGGCAAATAAACCTAACTTAATAAATAAAATATGCATGGCATTTTCACAAACACAAAGCATGCTTAAACCAAGAACTCAAACAAATATCATGCAAATGCTAACCTATCAACTAACATAGCAAAAATGCACATACAATGCAAAGATTCCAAAGAGTGGCCGAATGGCCTATGTAACTAGCAAACATGGCATTTTCACAAACACTTGGTATACTAACATGCAAAACTAAATCAAATGTCATGCAAATGAAAAAACCTACCAACTAACATGGCAAAAAATGCAACACACAATGCAAAACACATGGAATAGCCAAATGGCATCAAGCTCCAACAAGCATGGCATTTTCACAAACACTTGATATACTAACATGCTCAACTAAAATATAACACTCAAATCATGCAAAAACCACACAAGCATTTTCACAAACACTTGATATACTAAATCTAAAACATGCTCAACTAAAATATAAAGCTCAAATCATGCAAAAACCACACAAGCATTTTCACAAACACTTGATATACTAAATCTAAAACACCAACAAATTTAAACATTATGAAAACAGAAAATTAAAAATGCAAAAACATGATATTTAAAACATAAATGGCAACAAACAAAGCAAGAATATAACTCAAGTATATGAAGTAACATAACATTTAATATCAAAGAAAATAACATCAATAACATGAAATAAACCAAAACAGCAACTTAACAAAAACTGTAGGCCATTCGGCCATGGTGAGTATATTGTAAAAAAAAAAAAATTGAAAAAAATATATTTAAGAAAGAGATGAAGGAAGAACTTCAGAAGAACAATAAAAAAACATTTATTTAAAAAGGAAACTCACCAAATAGTAATCAAAATAGCAAAAACAAGAATGGAAAATCAAGAAAGTGCAAGAGTTGGTGCTCAAGAGCAACCTCAAGAAGCTATATTTCAAGCTTTATCTCTTCATACTTTCCTTTCTTTTCTAAACTTTTCCTTTTTACTTTCAACCAAAGAGAGAAAAACCAAGTAAAAATCAAGAGAACTCAGCAAAAATAAAGTGTGAAAATGCAAATTCTGACCTCCTCTCAAGTGCTGGCCGAATGGCCCTTAAAATGCTCAAGGATGTTGTCATTTTTTTTGTAACCAATTTTTCATCAAATGGCTAATAATTCAAGGTGAAAAAATCATGAAATTACCACCTTTAGATTAGCATATCAGCTGTCCCAAATTACAGCTGTTCAAGAATAATGTTGACATCTCTCTTGGCCTATGTGGCTTAATCACCATGGCTTGATCAAAGAGAATCTCTAACTAACTCTTAATTCTTGGCCATTTGATTGAAAAATCAGAAGCTTCCTCCTTCCTTTGGGCCTTGGCAGGCCAGCACTTCTCTTTTCCAGCCCAAGTCTGATTTTTTGAAAGGCCCAAAGAAGCCCTTTTCGGTTGCTTGGGTGAAATAACCGTTTTGCCCCCCGGATGCAAATAAATAGCAAACGGACTCCAAATTCAATTTTTCTTTTTTTGAAACTTCCAAAATAATAAAATATTGAGTTCTGAAAGTTTTCAAAATTATCCGAGTTCGTTTGCTATTTATTTGGATTTTTTCTTCCAAAAATGCCCTTTAATGCCCCTACATTTTACCATTTTTTAAACGAGCTCCAAATCAAGATTTTTCTTCACCAATCTCTTACAAATAATTTAAAAGTGTGATCTGGAAGTTTTCATAATTTTTGGAGCTCATTTGGTATTTTTTCGGGATTTATCTTCTTGAATTATTGCATAAGAGGCCCGGGATTTGGCCATTTTGCAAACGAACTCCAAATCAAGATTTTCTTTCGCCAATCTCTTCCAAATAATTTAAAAATGAGATTTACAAAATTTCAGAATTTTTGGAGTCCATTTGCTATTTTTCCGGGACTTATCTTCTTGAATTATTGCATAGAAGGCCCGGGATTTGGCCATTTTGCAAACGAACTTCGAATCAAGATTTTATTTCGCCAATTTCTTCCAAATAATTTAAAAATGAGATTTTCAAAATTTTAGAAGATTTGGAGTTCATTTGCTATTTTTTCGAGATTTTCCTTTTTGAATTACTACATAAAAGACCCGGGATTTGGCCATTTTGCAAACGAACTCCGAATCAAGATTTTCTTTTTCAAATCTCTTTCAAATGGTTTAGGAATGAGATTTACAAATTTGAAGAATTTTCGGAGTTCATTTGCTATTTTTCCCGAATTTTCCAATTTTGCCCTTTTGCTTTTGAAACCCGATTTTGCTCAAAACAAGTCCGATTTTCAGATTTTCTTCAAGCTGAGCCTTGGTCTATCCCTTTTTAATCATTCCTCATCCATTGGGGGATTTGGCCTTACCAAATCGGGCCATTTCTGTGATTCTTCCCGATTTCACCTAAATCCACTAAAAACCCTAATTCTCGGTTTTCTCCAAGATTGACTTTTTTCTGTTTTTCTTGCAAATGGCTTCTCCATTACTCGTAGTCAGTGCTTATCTTTCATTTGGAACCTTCAACTTCGACCAATTTGATCGTTTAAGCACTTTTCCCCAAATTTCTCGGATTAGGGTTTTTTTTCTACTGAATCTCCAAATCCCAACTTTCGAACTCCATATCTTTCAATGTAGACCTTGGATTATCAAAATTCTTTCACCATTTTTCAATTGAACTTAAAATCTTTATTTTGAAAGTGGGTTGACTTTTTTAGTAGTTGACTTTTTGGGCTTGACTTTTTTTTCGGGGTTGACTTTTTTCGAGTTTTACTTTTTATGTTCGCCCTCTTAAACTAAGTCTCGGAGTACCACCTGCAGGATGAAAAAAGTCTTTTTACACTCAGAAATATCAATTTAGGAAGAAAACATACCTGTTTTAGTGGTCCGGACAAAATTAGGTGTCTACAGCTGCCCCTCTTTGGCTATTGCTGAGAATCAGGAATCAGGCAAAGATAAACAAACACTAATTTTGTACGGTCAGTGAAATCACATGTGAAGGAAAGGGAAAGGGGTTTCTTTTTCATTCTTCTATCATTTTTTCCATTTTTCTTTTTTTATTTTTTTCAATTTTTTCAATTTTATTTTTTTATTTATTTTTTTTTAAACAGTAAATTGAAGATTTTGTCCTTAAATTGAATTCCCTGACTAATCAAGGCTCGACCCGTCTTAAGGAAACGAATTCGATTTGCAAGAAAAAAAAATGACCTCGACGATGGTCTCGGGGTCTTAACCTGTCTTGTTCTCAGCTGTGTTTAAAATTCTGGGTATCTCCTCCAGAAGCTTCTGCTGTCACCACCAAAGTCTTGCTCATTTTTAAAACTGTAAAAATTCTGGGTATCACCTCCAGAAGCTTCAGCTATCACCACCGAAGACTTTCTACCTTTTCAAAGGATTTTAAAACTCTGGATATCTCCACCAGAGGCTTCAACTATCACCACCGAAAACTTGTTCATAATAAAAGAAAGTACCTCGACGATGATCTCGGGGCTTGACTCATTTGAGAAGCAAAACGAGTTCGATTATACCTGAAAGCTTTAAGAGATGATGCAAATGCTTCATGATGCAAATGCAAATGCAAATGTCTTTAGTTGATGCAAATGCTTCTTGATGTAGATGTAAATGACTTAGATTGGTGCAAATGTCTTTGATGCAAATGTAAATGACTTGATTTGATGCAAACTTTCTTGATGCAGATTCAAATGACTTAGACTGGTGTAAATGTCTTTGATGCAAATGTAAATGACTTGATTTGATGCAAATTTTCTTGATGCAGATTCAAATAACTTAGATTGATGCAAATGTCTTTAATGCAAATGTAAATGACTTGATTTGATGCAAATTTTCTTGATGAAGATTCAAATAACTTAGATTGATGCAAATGCTTCTTGATGTAGATGCACATGTTGAATAAAATTCTGGGTAACTCCTCCAGAAGAAGATTTCTCATTTTTCAAAATTATAAAACCCTGGATATCTCCACCAGAGGCTTCAGCTATCACCACCGAAGACTTGTTCAGTTTTAAAACTGTAAAATTCTGGATATCCCCACCAGAAGCTTTGGCTATCACCCCCAAAGTCTTGCTCATTTTTTTAAAATCTGGGTAACTCCTCCAGAAGCTTTGGCTATCACCACCAAAGACTTGCTCATCGTAAAATTCTGGGTAACTCCTCCAGAAGCTTTGGCTATCACCACCAAAGACTTGCTCATTGTAAAAAACTGGGTAACTCATCCAGAAGAAGATTTCTCATTTTTCAAAATTATAAAACCTTGAATATCTCTACCAAAGGCTTCAGCTATCACCACCGAAGACTTGTTCACTTTTAAAACTGTAAAATTCTGGATATCTCCACCAGAAGCTTTGGCTATCACCATCAAAGGTTTGCTCATTGTAAAATTCTGGGTAACTCCTCCAGAAGCTTTGGCTATCACCACCAAAGACTTGCTCATTGTAAAAATCTAGGTAACTCCTCCAGAAGAAGATTTCTCATTTTTCAAAATTATAAAACCCTGGATATCTCCACTAGAGGCTTCAGCTATCACCACCGAAAACTTGTTCACTTTTAAAACTGTAAAATTCTGGATATCCCCACCAGAAGCTTTGGCTATCACCACCAAAGGTTTGCTCATTGTAAATTTTGGGTAACTCCTCCAGAAGCTTTGGCTATCACCACCAAAGACTTGCTCATTGTAAAAAATCTGGGTAACTCCTCCAGAAGAAGATTTCTCATTTTTCAAAATTATAAAACCCTGGATATCTCCACCAGAGGCTTCAGCTAGCACCACCGAAGACTTGTTCACTTTTAAAACTGTAAAATTCTGGATATCCCCACCAGAAACTCTGGCTATCACCACCAAAGGTTTGCTCATTGTAAAATTCTGGGTAACTCCTCCAGAAGCTTTGAGAAATGATGCAGATGCACATGTCTTTTAACAAGGTGCTCATGCTTCATGGTGCAAATATAAATGCTTGGATTGATGTAAATGTTTCTTGGTGCAAATGCAAATTGCCTGTATTGATGCCCATGTTTCATGATGCAAATGCCCCTACTAATTGTGTTCATGTAACTGATTTATGAATGGTCTAACTGCAATTACCACACAATAATGAAAATGCAATGATTCTAGAAATGATGCAATTTGAGATGATGCAAATGCGAATTCCATGAAGAATGTAAATGTAAAGGTAAAATTCAGATGCTTATGGAATAATTCCAATGCAAGTACCCATGAATGATGCAAATGCTTGCCGACACTGTGCAAATGCAAAAGCTCGATAAAGAGATGAGTGCTCATGAGTGATGCAAATGCCCCCAGATGTTTTTCTAGACTTTGGCTTAGCCTTTCAAATTCACTTTTCCTCTTCAAATCAGAGTATATCTTCAATTCATTTTGGCTATTCTCTTTGCCCCAACATTTTTCAAACTTTCATCATCAGAAATCTAAACCGGGTTCTATTTCTTCTTCTCATATCTGGAAGTCAGGACCTATCCTGGCAGTTCTATACCTTTGGGTTAGAAAAATCCTTGTCTCATGTCAACATCAAAATGGGTATTTCAAAAAAATATCTTTATTTGTTTTCTCATTTTGAAAACTTCTGAACAAAAAATATTAACCCCACAATATGTGATGTACAAATCTTTTGAAGACTGATGATCATTGATAGAAATTTCTCTAAGTGTCAATCTGGGTTTTTTCAACTGGGATTGGCAAGGCTTGGTATAACAAGATTCTAGCTTTTCCAGGAAAACTTCATGACAAAAATGTATATCCCTACTAGGCTCACAAATGGAACAGGTTTTATAAATCATGAATTCATTGAGAACCAAACAAATTCAGCATTCTTTTAGTTTCTATATCAAGGCTTTTGACAAGTGTCAAGATTAGCTGGGATGTTTAAACGGAAAGTTTAATCTTGGAGAAAAAAAAGTTTTAGCTTTTTTAAGACAATCCTCTGAATGAGAATTGACAATTTGGGAGGTTCAAGAATTCTTAAATGTTCCTCGATGACCACTTCTTCAAGATGACCTTCTCTTTTATGGTATCGGCACTTTCATAGATGGCATCAAAAATTTTCATTTTACTCTAGACCGCCCATTTTTGGGTTTTCGCCCTAGAGTCCCATTCGTTCCAATTTTTTTTTTTTTACCATACACTTGAGAATTGTAAATTCTTCCTTAGTGAAATGATAATTCGATGAGATGAGATAAAATCTGAGGAAAACCCTTTCAAATTAAATATTCATGCTTGATCAAAATGGACTTTTAAAGCACGTAATGTAGGCCATGGCTTAGGGTTCAGAAAGAAAGGATAAATAGGCCCAAAATATGTGTTTGAGGGTAATCAGATCAAGGATAATTTCTTGAGGAGGATTTTCTTTGAAGCATTTGTCCCTTCTTAGACATTTCTTTCCTTTTGACTTTGCTCTTTTTCTTCCTTGCTTTTGGCTTTCAATTTACCATGTCTTTCACACATTTTGTTTTCTTTTTTTGTTTTTCTTGGCTTTCATTTCACCATCTTTTCCTTTTTTTTCTCTTTGACAGAGTGAGCCCATATTTATTCGGAGCTCCATTTGCTTTGTGTCTGTCTTTGAGCTGTCACTCATTTCTCAATGATCTTTAAAAAGATCTTTCCTCGCATTTGCCCCCAGTGTAGAGGGTAATCCTTGATCAGGGTTTAAAGAAAAAAAAAATTCTTTCAGCTCAAAAGGGGTGACTATGGATAATTTCTTTTTGTACGAAAGGGATATGAAAGATGGCCATTTCTCATGTCAAGCACAAATATTCACATTGAAAAACAATCCCCAGGGGAAATAGATATTCAGAATTTCATTTTGCACTTTGGAATCATCCGAATTCTCATATGCATGATACCATAAATTTTTTCATTTTTCATTTTCATCGCATGCCCCAATGATTCATGCGTTAGTCCATCCTTATTCACCATTTATCCATCATATCCACATATGATGCCCCAATTTGATTAACCATGAGAATTTGTATCAACGAGGAACATAGCAAGTCTAGGTGTGTACTGAAAAGACTGAATTTCAAATCTGAATTCTTTGAAGAGACGAGGAAAATAAAACCTAAAAATGAGTTTTCTCTGGGATATAGGATAATCTGGTTTAGTCATTGTGCCCCAGGGTGTCAATCATGAAGTGATGTTTGGGTATTTGAAGTTTTATGATCATTGGGAAAGGTCATGCATGGTTTTAGCACAATCTTGACACACACCAAATTATCAAAATCTAGATTCTTGAAAGAATGTCTTATTTGTTTGAATTTCAAGGAATTTGAAAATTTTCAAAAAGTTCGTTCCTTTGTTCATAGCCTAGACTAAGATCTACGTCTTTGCTTATTCTGTAATGACAATGGTTTTATGAAGTTCAATCGTTCATATTCCTTGAAGCATTAGGTCTTTCAAGTGTTCTTGATTCAAAGTTTAGGCATAGAGAAACCCAAAAAAAAAGAGGGAGAAGGGTGTTGGGTGTTGGGTCATATCTAACAATGATCAACAATATTCTCGAGACTGTCCATTATTAAAAATTCCTTAATGCTTGTTTTTGCAAATTCAAGTTATTGTTAAAACACAACAAACACAAAGCATTTAAAATTCAAAATTCATTTAATTCATGTAGATGTTAACATGAGACAAGTACTTTCATCATCACAGTGTATAGAACTACATGTGTCAAAAACCTAATATGATCATGCATAATATTTCTTATGACACTTGGCTTCCCCATCTTCAAAACTTATCGAACCATCCTTGATGAGATCTCTGACCTTGTACTTCAAAGCGGGGCAGTTCTCTGTTGAGTGACCTTGATTGCCAGAATGATAACCACAACACTCATTAGCATCATACTAGCTTGGATAAAGGGGCTTCAGAGGCTCTAATTGCATGGGTGTCACAAGGTGATTTTGGATGAGTTGAGGTAATAGCTCACTATATGTCACAGGAATCGGGTTAACCTGATTTCTTTTTCGCTTTTTATGCCTCCTTCGATTATTCCCAAGGGTGTTCGATTGATAGACAGATGTAAATTCTGGTGTAGTTGTAGTCATTGGTTGGTAGGGATAAAAACCTTGAGAGACATTGTTCATGGTAGAGTAAAATGGCTGATACGAGGAGAATTGGGGAGGTGAAGCAAAGCCTTCCACGACTTGGGTATTTTCCTTTTTCTTTTCAGATGCCCGCTTTTTCTTGGTATTGGATGTTCTTTCTCCTTCAATTTTCCCATCCTTGATAGAATTCTCAATCATCTCCCCTGAAATTACCATGTCCAAAAAATTCTTCGTGGTGTTGCCGACAAGTATATCATAGTACGGGGCCTGCAGTGTATTCCGAAAAATGACAGTGGTTTCCTTCTGAGTTAAAGGCGGTTGTACTTGGGCGGCCAGGCTCATCCACCGTTGCGTATATTCTTTGAAGCTCTGAGTAGCTCTTTTTTTCATATTTTGCAAGGTGAGACGGTCAGGCGCCATGTCGGTCATATGCTTGTACTGGTTTAGAAAAACCCTAGCCAGGTCATTCCAAGAGCGAATCTGATCCTTGCTCAACTGACTATACCACCTAATTGCGGACCCGCTGAGGCTATCCTGAAAGCAGTGAATCAAAAGCTTATCATTATCTATATGACTTGTCATTTTCCGGCAGAACATAGTGATATGGGCTAATGGAGTTATCCCATCATATTTCACAAAGTCAGGGATCTTGAACTTAGGAGGGATGACTAAATCGAGGACCAAACATCGTTCTTTCGCATCTAAACTCCCAAATACATCTGTACTTTCTACTGCCCGGAGCCTTTCATCTAACAACTGATATTTCCCTTGGGAATCTGCCAACTCAACCTCATTTACTGCAACCATTTTCAACTTTGCCTGTTCAGCTGGATCATCTGAGTTTAGGATATTGACGGGGTTAACAGTGTTCTGGGCATCAATCATTACGACCTCATTCTGACCCTTTTGTGCCTCTAACCCTTTCCTGGCGACAAAGTTTTCAGTGTATCCTTTTCCCTTGATTACGGCGGACATCAGCTCCATCAATTTAGTCATCTGATCCTTAGATTCTGCTTGAGACTTTGCTAACTATTCTCGCAATTCTTCCTGTTCCCTTTCCATTCTTTCCATTCGGGCAACTTGTTCATTCTCCATAGCACTAGCCTGTATTAAAAGGGTACTCAGTACTTCTTATACCTCTGATTTGAAATGGAAATTCTTTCAAAGACTCTTAAAGCCAAGCCAACTTCTGTTTTATTCCCCCAAGGTGCATGTCATGATGAAGGAGCCATGAATGCACTTTGATGCACGTGAAACCTAATCAATATGATGTATGGACATGTACAATGGAAACATGCTGACCATGTATGTAATAAATGCAATCACGATGCCAACATGTTGCAAGCAAAGAATAAACAAATCAACGCATGGATATATGCAATGAATGATCATGTACATTTTAGCATATTTCCCAATGAATGATCATATACCCTATGAATGCAACACGGTGTCAATTATGATACATGTAAACAATGAATGATTGATACAGAGTATATACAAAGAAAATCATTCTAACCATGTGTGTCATGAATGCGACCTAATGCTAACATGATTTATGTAATAAGCAAATTAATGCATGGATATATACAGCAAAATCATGCTGATTATGAATGCATAAATGCAACCTGATGCTAACATGATACATGTATGAATATATGGTATGACAAATAATTGATAGGATGCAAAATGCAAAGGGGAAGATATCACGGAGGAAATAAGAATCGGAGAAACTTAATCATCAATATCTCATAAATTTGAAGCATAGTCCATTCATTTCCATATCAATGTTCACAATGGTATAAACCATGTTTTACAAAATCTGAGCAGCAGTTAAAACTGTCTTTTACAAGCCCTTTATTCTTCCTAGCATCCTAAGGCTATAAGAGCCGGCTACTGAATAAGTGAAATCCTATTACATCATATAAGACTGAAGTCTTTCCACCTCAATGCTGTAAATCTCCCAATCCTAATGACGTTTTCCCAGTCCTCTATCAATCAGTGTCGTTGGATCCAACCACTTGGCAACTATAAGAGTTTGCACTTTCTTTTTGAATGCTATACAGTCTTTGATGCTATGGCCAACAATTCCACAGTGATAATCACATCTTGCATTTGGATTATACCATCTTGGATATGGTTGTAACAGGGATTTCAATGGGACAAATGCAAACATGTGATTTTGGATCAGTATAGGGAGAAGCTCTCAGTAGCTGATTGGAAAGGGATCAAAATGCATTTAGGTCTTATCCTGGGGTCGTTTCTTAGTCACACATGGCCTAGGAGTTGGGCATTTGGTGGTGGCACTAAGGTCCAAACCAGAGTGTTTACATGGAGATGTGGCGGAACAGCATGGCAAGGGTATGGATTTGGACACGGGGCCTTTAGAGGTTGTACATAGCTCGAGGTTCCTATCCCGGATGCTTGATACGGTGATTGATGAGGGAAGCAATATGAGCTGCCAATTGGTGGTAATGGAGTGGGATTCATGAATCCCATAGTGGTCATCCCAATGGGCGATTGGACCATAGTAGGGTGGGGACATTGGTTTGGACCTAGGATAGTTTGCAGGTATGGTACAGGATCCAAGGTTTCTATCTTTGGTATCAGGCTCTCAAGTTTAATCATTTTCACGATTTTGTCCACAATTTCATCAGGATTGCGACCTTTGTGGCATTGACAAGCGCTGGATCCAGCAAGGATTGTATGTTATGGACCTAATGGTTTTGGTTGATCCGAAGACAAAACAGAACCCTGAGAAAGTTCCTCTTTACTCTTACCCATATCCTCCAACATTTTCAACAATTTGGCGAGTTGTTCTTTCATTTCCCGGATTTCATGTCTACATTCCTCTTGGTTGCATTCCAAAGCACCCAATCGTTCCTCCGATTCTTTCCTCATATCTCGAACCCCTTTCATGCAAATGAAAATGTCATGAGATTAAGAATACAATTATGAATGTACATGCTCTATTCCTATGTGCATGAATATACTGATGATTAATGCATGAAAATATACAGGGAAATTATGATGACTATGTATGCTATGGATGCAATCTAATGCCAACATGATGCATTTAAAAAAAATGAATAAACTGATGCACATGTATATATGTATGTATTCTACAATGAATAACCATACATGCTATGATGTCAAAATGATACATGCTAAGACTAAATGAATTAATACAAAGGTATGTACAAAGAATGACCATGTATATCACAAATGTATTCTACAATGAATAATCATGCATGTTTGGACTGTGACATGATGTCAAAATGATACAAATAAATTAACCAATGATTACACGAAGTTGGTGGGACCTAAATCTTGATTATTCAAAAATCTCATTATGCAAGATTTGCCTCCAAATTTATGATTTTTTTTTAAACATGTTTTTTTTATGAAAAACCAATCATATTATTTTCAAAAGAATTTAGGGGTAGTGGATCCTACTATGGTACAATATCCAAATGTTCATACACTACCGGTTTTATGAAATCATCAAATGCAATTACCAACTATTTCTTGCAAAGAATGAGATCAATAATACAACCAAAATGTACATGCTCTATTCACACATGCATGAAATGTGCAAAATGCAAAAATGCTTGAAAATGATTTTTTGTATTTTGAATTTCAAAAGGTTAGTGAACACTTGCCCCAACAATATCTACTTATATAGGCATCACGGTGCCTTTGGGGCGGATTACCACATTTATTACGGGCGATGTACGTTCATCTATGCCTGGTTTACAAAACTTATTTGAGATGTAAAAATAGGTAACAAAAGGTTTAGAAATGTCTCTCCATGTGTTCCTATTTTTGGTATATCTAACGAAATCCGGCATGGCTTCGCCTAGGTTCACTATATGAAGGTGAATCGGTTCTAAGGCCCCGAATTGTTCCTCACTGTCGCCGGTGAAGGCTAGTAAGGCACCCCAATAAAAGCGGGTTCAATTCGTTAGAGTATATTTTCCTATGCCCGTACGGAGGATTATCACGAAGGCATTAGGTACTTTATACTCCGAAAGTGTTTCACTAGTCCATACGGAGGATCAATCACGAAGGCTTAGTTACTTTACTCCCAGTTAAAAGGACGGAACCCGGGTAGAGGATTCATGTTATGCAAATGCAAATACAGTGTGTGCGGAGAAACAAAACAAACCTGTCACCACCTATTCTACACCCCTTATTCTAAATACCCTACTAAAATCAAACAATATAAAGCATCAGTCAAGCAAACATATAAATATAAGCAACAAAATAACCAGAGAACAAATAATAATATGAATGCACATGAATATGAACATATTAAAACATTTTTTTTTCAAAATTCTCTTTTATTTTAAAAATATGGGAATTAAAATTAAATACCAATTAAACCAACAAAACTGAGACTTTGATAACACACGACTAATTCTAGGCCTGACCTCTAATTGTCCCCAGTGGAGTCGCCAAGCTGTTGCAACCTCAAAAAATAACGAGTCTCATCGCAAGACTTTATTATTCGCTAAGCGTGACATTAAAAAAAAACCGAGGAAAAGTCGACTTAATTTCTCTAGAAAAATGAAGGTTTTGAAAATGACCTTGAAAAAAACATGGAGTCGCCACCAATCGTTTTTAGCTAGGTGTGATCGGCCACCTATTAAAACCGGTTTTATAAAATATTTTAAAAACCAATTTCAAGTCTGCGTTTTAAAACCAGAGAAATCAAAGAAGCGGGTTCGGGAGTCGGTTACGTGCGAGGAAGGATTAGCACCCCCACAACGCCCGTATAAATCGGTACCTTATTAATCGTGTGTTATCTCAAGTCTCGGTAAAAAATCGGTTTTAAATTTAGTATTTCAAGTTAATTCCCAATTTAAAGAAAAAATAATTCCATTTTTAATTGAAAATGAGAATTTATAAATTTAAAATTTTCCTATATTCCCCAACAAACGTGGCAAAATATAGAAATTTTTATTAGTTTTGAAAAACTTTCCGAATCATTCTCTTTTTAAAGAAGATATTCCGTTATTAATGATAATTGATGATATCCTCCCCAGCAAACCCGGCAGAGAACTCATGAATTATTTTAATTCGGGAATATCTTTATTTTATTGAAAATCATTGCCTTTTTGAAAACATTTAAAAGAAATGAATATGTATATGCATGATATAAATAAATTACATAGCAAAGTCTAAATAATATAATGCAATCCTAAATGATATGATATAATTTAAATGTCTTAGTATATTCTAAATGAAATGAAATATTCTAAGTTATATGATATATCCTAAGTGAAATGAAATATCCTAAGTCACATGATATATTCTAAATGAAATGAAATATCCTAAATGAAATGAAATATCCTAAGTGACATGATATATTCTAAATGAAATGACCTAAGTAACATAATTATTCTATATGAAATGAAATAACCTAGGTAACATAATATATTCTACATGAAATGAAATAACCTAAGTAACATAATATATTCTATATGAAATGAAATAATTTAAATGACATAGCAAATATGAATGATGTGGCATATAATTTAAATGACATGAAATATAGAATAATGCTATCATATAATATGCATGAAAATAAAAATAAAAATAATAATGCATGAACATAGTATATTCTAAATAAAATAACTAAATAAAAAGCATAGGATATCATGAAATATTCAAAACCATATATTAAACCATATAACATCAAAAAAATATAAATCAAAATAATAACAATACCATAGGAATTATTATAGCAAAAATCACATATTATATAAAATGCATGAATATGGAAAATGCAATGCATGAAATGTATTTTTTCCTTTATTTAAGGAAATCCGTATATCTAAAAAGATATCCGGTTACCTTAGGAAAATATGTCAAATTAAATATTCTAAAACCAAAATACTTTGTGATTGTTTGAAAACAATTTTGAAAAGCTTGAATTAAAAATAAAAACTGGGCTAATTTTTTTAAAATGGCTCTAATTTCCTAAGTTTAAAAATCCGGACTTGACTACCCTTAACCCGAGAGTTGAAAAATCATTTTTAGAGTTTAAAAAGGCTTAGAAACTACCCTAAGTCAGTAGCTAACCTTCCTAATCAGCCCCCTCTAAGTAACTTAACCAAAACAGAAATGATTTTTCTTTAAATTCAATTCTAACTCCACTGTCCAGTTTTAAGCCACGATTTTTTATCCTATTTTTAAAAATTCAAAAAATTCTGAAAAAAAATATTGGAGACTAAGGACATGTAAAACTCCACGAGAAAACATCCGCTTAATTTTCTGATTAACAATGAATTCCCAAAAAATCGAAAAAGTACGAGTACTAGGTGAAAAAAAACTGCTTTGTCAAAACAATTTTTGCCTTTGATAAAATCATTTAAAAATCAAAGTAAAAATATTTAAGACTTATAAAATGACTCACAAACAGTAGCTACGACTTTTTGAAAGTTCGATAAAAATGGGCTAAGTAAAAAAAATTACAAAGGTAGAATAATCAATTTGACAAAACTTAATTTTCCACAAGTGTGCTCAAGAGAGCATGACTTTGAACCATTAATTGGCCTAAGTCATTATTCAAGTGGCATGAACATGAAATGCATGAAAAATTACAGCAAACATAGTGCATGAAATGCATGAGTTTAAACCTAAATGTCATGAAAAAATGCATGGCATTCATATAGTGACCTAAACCTAAATGGACTTTGCATGGCATTTAATGCAACCTAGACCTAAAATGCATGAACATGCATGGCAAATAAACCTAACTTAATAACTAAAATATGCATGGCATTTTCACAAACACAAAGCATGCTTAAACCAAGAACTCAAACAAATATCATGCAAATGCTAACCTATCAACTAACATAGCAAAAATGCACATACAATGCAAAGATTCCAAAGAGTGGCCGAATAGCCTATGTAACTAGCAAACATGGCATTTTCACAAACACTTGGTATACTAACATGCAAAACTAAATCAAATGTCATGCAAATGCAAAAATCTACCAACTAACATGGCAAAAAATGCAACACACAATGCAAAACACATGGAGTAGCCAAATGGCCTCAAGCTCCAACAAGCATGGCATTTTCACAAACACTTGATATACCAACATGCTCAACTAAAATATAACACTCAAATCATGCAAAAACCACACAAGAATTTTCACAAACACTTGATATACTAAATCTAAAACATGCTCAACTAAAATATAAAGCTCAAATCATGCAAAAACCACACAAGCATTTTCACAAACACTTGATATACTAAATCTAAAACACCAACAAATTTAAACATTATGAAAACAGAAAATTAAAAATGCAAAAACATGATATTTAAAACATGATATTTAAATCATAAATGGCAACAAACAAAGCAAAAATATAACTCAAGTATATGAAGTAACATAACATTTAAAACATTAAGATCAAAGAAAATAACATCAATAACATGATAAAATAAACCAAAACAGCAACTTAACAAAAACTGTAGGCCATTCGGTCATGGTGAGTATATTGTAAAAAAAAAAATTGAAAAAAATATATTTAAGAAAGAGATGAAGCAAGAACTTAAGAAGAACAATAAAAAAAACATTTATTTAAAAAGCAAACTCACCAAATAGTAATCAAAATAGCAAAAACAAGAATGGAAAATCAAGAAAGTGCAAGAGTTGGTGCTCAAGAGCAACCTCAAGAAGCTATATTTCAAGCTTTATCTCTTCAAACTTTCCTTTCTTTTCTAAACTTTTCCTTTTTGCTTTCAACCAAAGAGAGAAAAACCAAGTAAAAATCAAGAGAACTCAGCAAAAATAAAGTGTGAAAATGCAAATTTTGACCTCCTCTCAAGTGTTGGCCGAATGGCCCTTAAAATGCTCAAGGATGTTGTCATTTTTTTTTTAACCAATTTTTTATCAAATGAATAATAATTCAAGGTGAAAAAATCATGAAATTACCACCTTTAGATTAGCATCTTACAGCTGTTCAAGAATAATGTTGACATCTCTTGGCCTATGTGGCTTAATCACCATGGCTTGATCAAAGAGAATCTCTAACTAACTCTTAATTCTTGGGCATTTGATTGAAAAATCAGAAGCTTCCTCCTTCCTTTGGGCCTTGGCAGGCCAGAACTTCTTTTTTCCAGCCCAAGTCTGATTTTTTGAAAGGCCCAAAGAAGCCCTTTTCGGTTGCTTGGGTGAAATAACCGTTTTGTCCCCTAGATGCAAATAAATATCAAACGGACTCCAAATTCAATTTTTCTTTTTTTAATACTTCCAAAATAATAAAATATTGAGTTCTGGAAGTTTTCAAAATTATCCGAGTCCGTTTTCTATTTATTTGGATTTTTTCTTCCAAAAATGCCCTTTAATGCCCCTACATTTTACCATTTTTTAAACGAGCTCCAAATCAAGATTTTTCTTCACCAATCTCTTCCAAATAATTTAAAAGTGTGATCTGGAAGTTTTCATAATTTTTTGAGCTCATTTGGTATTTTTCCGGGATTTATCTTCTTGAATTATTGCATAGGAGGCCCGGGATTTGGCCATTTTGCAAACGAACTCCGAATCAAGATTTTCTTTTGCCAATATCTTCCAAATAATTTAAAAATTATATTTGCAAAATTTCAGAATTTTTGGAGTCCATTTGCTATTTTTTCGAGATTTATCTTCTTGAATTATTGCATCGGAGGCCCGGGATTTGGCCATTTTGCAAACGAACTCCGAATCAAGATTTTCTTTCGCCAATCTCTTCCAAATAATTTAAAAATGATATTTGCAAAATTTTAGAAGATTTGGAGTTCATTTGCTATTTTTCCGGGATTTTCCTTTTTGAATTACTTCATAAGAGACCCGGGATTTGGCCATTTTGCAAACGAACTCCGAATCAAGATTTTCTTTTGCCAATCTCTTTCAAATGGTTTAATAATGAGATTTGCAAATTTTCAGAATTTTCGGAGTTCATTTGCTATTTTTCCTGAATTTTCCAATTTTGCCATTTTGCCTCCGAAACCCGGTTTTGCTCAAAACAAGTCCGATTTTCAGATTTTCCTCAAGCTGAGCCTTGGGCTATCCCTTTTTAATCATTCCTCATCCATTGGGGGCTTTGGTTTTACCAAGTCGGGCCATTTCTGTGATTCTTCCCGATTTCACTAAAATCCACTAAAAACCCTAATTCTCAGTTTTCCCCAGATTGACTTTTCTTTCTGTTTTTCTTGCAAATGGCTTCTCCATTACTCGTAGTCAGTGCTTATCTTTCATTTGGAACCTTCAATTTTGACCAATTTGATCGTTTAAGCACTTTTCCCCAAATTTCTCGGATTAGGGTTTCTTTTCTACTGAATCTCCAAATCCCAACTTCCGAACTCCATATCTTTCAATGTAGACCTCGGATTATCAAAAGTCTTTCGCCATTTTTCAATTGAACTCAAAATCTTGATTTTGAAAGTGGGTTGACTTTTTTAGTAGTTGACTTTTTGGGATTGACTTTTTCGAGGTTGACTTTTTTTTTCAGGGTTGACTTTTTTGAGTTTGACTTTTTATGCTCGCCCTCTTAAACTAAGTCTCGGAGTACCACCTGCAGGATGAAAAAAGTCTTTTTACACTCGGAAATATCAATTTAGGAAGAAAACATACCTGTTTTAATGGTCCGGACAGAATTAGGTGTCTACATTATATATAGGACGAACAGTGTTTTCGGGCCTACGGGTCGGTCCAAGCTTGCCAAGGTCGAGCCTGGGCAAAGAAGTTGCAGAAAATCCGGGGCCGTGGCCGAGCCCATGCACATCAAGAGAAAATATTTTTAGCGACGGAATTATTTCCGACAGAATATTTTCGTAGGAAAAGATTTGACTTTTACCGACGGATTTTTAGATTTTAGCAACGGAATTTGAGTATTCGCGGTTAAGTTTTTGTGATGAAACTTTTCGTCGCTAAAATTTTGGAGGGAGCTTTTCTCGCCAGAGTTTTTGCGGTGGAATAGGGCGTCTAATAACGGCAAAATTTTCCTACGCAAATTTTTTTTTTTTGAATTTTTAATTAATTGAAAGAGGAAAATTAATTTTGGACGAAAATTTCCATTGAAAATACTATTATCGGGTAATAGTATTTTCGACGGAATTGCCGTCAAAAATAGTTCAAGAGTATTTTCGACGGATAATCCGTCGAAAAAGTATTATCGACAAAAAATATCATAAAGTTGCATTTAATGTGTTCAGTTCTCTTCTTTTTTATCTCCTCTCTCTTTTTTCTTCTGTCTCTTTTCTCCCTTCTTCTCCTGTCCTCCTTTAATCTTCACCATATTACAACCCAAAAACCTCGACCTCCGAAATCTCCAAAACCTCCGCATATCAGAACCCTCCCTACACTTAATAAAACAAGTTCGCTGAACCCAAAAACCTCGATTTCTCCACTTGGGTATCCGAAAATTTCTACAGAATCATCACAATCTTTGTCCTAATCGCCACCATCGCCGCTGTTTTCTTCCTTTATACCTCAACCAACATAGCTTCCCTCATTTGCCTCCTATCCCAAACCCAACGTGCCTTGGATTCTATCTCTCTCCCTCAAATCACCTGGAATTCAATCAAACCCATTGCTGACAAGGCGTCACCGTACGCTAATTTCACATCAGAGCAATGGGTCGTTGTCTCCGTTTTGAGTTACCCGTCGTGGTCTCTCTTTCCTTTCCTTCACCGCCCGTTCTCTCCTTTCCTCCACCGCCCGTTCTCTCCTCTCCTCTCCTCTCTCCTCTCCGTATACACTTTACTATTCTATAAATTAGTTTGAATGTTTGATAGTAGAAATTGTGTTAGAAACGATTTGGTGTTTGGATCAGAATGGTTGGACAGTTTCATTTTCAATCTTAGTTAGCTGATAACATTCAGAGTTCTTTTGATGACACTAAAATTGAATAAAGTCTGGACTTGCAATGATGAAAAACGATTTGGTGTTTGGATCAGAATTTTCCTGAGCTAGCAAAAAAATGTTAAATCTACCATCTTTACTTTTTTTTCTATTATCTTAATTTTTAGTTAAAGTTAAAATGATGATCTTGATTTGCAGATTTGCATAATGATCATGATTCGCAGATTCGAACCCACGTTCTTGTTACCTTGTTGGTCATCAGTTGGTCCATTACAAAGGTAAAATTAATTGAATTCTGCTTTCCTTTTTTTTTCTTTTTCTTTTTTTTTCAAATTTGTAGTTAAAATTAGGAGTTATAATTGGTAATAATCTCGAGTTGAAACTGAATGAATATATTACTCTGCATTAGTTGATCATGTTTTTGTTAGGTTTGATATCTTATTGTTAGTATTCAAAATACTATAATATCAAAAGGCTTTACCACATGTAATCTTCTTTTTTTTCATTGTTTGGGGCATATTGTTTGGCCAAGTTGATAACTTGAGACTGCTATTTCTAACTGGGATTGGAAGCTTGTTTCCGAATTCATATTTTACTTTTACTGAGGCGAGGAATTTAACTATAGTTTGATTCTTAAACATTTGCATTTGTGTCCATCTTGTGTTTAGAACTTAGTATTGATGCTTGTTCTTATTGTTTTATTTTACTGATCATGCCATCATTTGCTCAAAGCTAATGTTTCTCTGTACATGAATGATGAAAAATGCCGGTAATTGTTCTATAAGAGTTCCACCTGCCAAGGGCATTTCTTTTATAGACATTGATGTCATACTGATGTTGTTGATTGATTTTTTTACTTGCTATCATTCAAAACCCAAATTTGTGAAAGAAAGGGCTTGCTTGTGTGGCATCACAAGGCTAGAAAAATTTGGAATAAAAGATGTTCCATTACTTACTTGATAGCTTTGTTTGAAACATTTGTTTCGACAATGTTCTTTAGGACGTAAGACAAGATTTTACTTGAAAAAGAACATTATTTTAATATTTTTTATCCAAATGGGTCTCCCTGTATAGATTGTGCTCCTCCTTGTTGGATTTTGAGAAAAAGTACATTGTTGGATCACTAGTTATTGAATTGCCAAATGCAACAGTATCTGTGATCAAGTTATGTTACGCAAAATGTGTTTCCTACTCTGGCTGAGTTCCAATGAAGGCATCCTGTTTTTGGTCATTAAAATCCACCATGGCATGCTAATTTTTCGTAGTATTGGTGCTCATGACTAATTGTTTGATGACAAGCTTTTTTCTTATGGTTGTTATTGGATGGATGATTTGCTGATTGTTTGATGCGAGACTAGTACTGGTTTGGTTGGCTTTTTGCTCTCTTTATTGTGTGTACTTTGAAACTGGAACCACATGTTTGGTCTCTTATCAAGATTGGACACTTCTTGTCATGTCTTCTAGTTGTTTGTGTATTGGGGCAATGAGATTCCTGTTGTGTTTTTAAATAGTTTAAGTGAGTTTTTTTGACAATTTTGAAGGTTACTGAGTACAATTGTAATTGGATTGGCTCTGATGGGTATGTATTGTAGGTTGAAGAGATTGTGTACTTATTTCTTCTGCTAATAAAATTATATTGCCTTTCAAAAGAAAAAATTCGTAGTATTGGTATCTTGTTGTTCAATCCTACTTCAAACTTGGTAGATTTTTGAACATAGTTTCTTCTTTGTTCTTTTCATATTTGTTGTGGATTAGACATCTAGTTTAATTAGCAACCTTTGCAGTTTCTATGCCTCCTTGCTATTCTTGTGGCTCTACAATTTGGAACTTTGATGGTTTTATGCTATGAACTTGCTTGTTTTAGTGAAATACTTTCATTTTCTCACTCTAGAATTTTATGTGGCTGCAGCAGGCAGGGACAATCCTCACTTATGAAACTGATGATCCATTATAGCTGCAGTGTAGTGCGATCTTCTCTGATAGGCAACTTACAATCATGTCTTTCAGGACTTGCATGCAATAATCTGATGGCTCAAAGTGATGCCTTGTGTTTTTACTGAATTTCTGCCTAAAAGCCTTATAAGATTGTATTCGAATATTGTTACAATTTTTAATGAATTTCATTTAATTATAATATTAATTATTTCATTTCATTTAATTGCAAAATAATTAATATTTTTAATATAATTGATTATTATAATGATAATTATATAAACAAAATTATAATATATCATAATTATAAAAAAATATATTACCAACGGAATTTTTCGTCGGTAATAACAATTTGCAACGAAATAATTAAATTAGGCATAAAATTAATTCCGTCGCAAATAGTGTTACTGAAGGAATAGTCCTTTGGTAATAACATATCACCGACGGAATATTTTGTCAGATAATTTTCGTCGGTAATACTTTTACCGACGAAATTTTATTTGTCGACGAAAAATAGTATCACCCACTTAAGAATTATCAACGAAAATTTCAACGGATATTTTTGTCAGTAAAAATCTTTATTGACGGAATCGGGACTTTTACCTACGAAAAATTTCGTCCGTAAAAATCTGTCCTCTTCTAGTGATGAGCAGGTCTACACCCACGATATTCGTATTAAATATTAAATATTAAAATATTAAATAAATGAGGGGCGACACCCATTGAGGCACACTTTATACAATTATGAAGTTACTAAAACCTTTTAAAAAATTAAATTTCAAGAAAAATAATGTACAATAAATTTGACGATCCCATAACTTTCTATATTCAACAAAAATAATTTGTTTTCAACACTAGGCAAGTGCAATCCATTCCTCCAATTTCAAATTCCAAAAAAAAAAATAAAAAAATAAAAAAATTATAAATATTCAATTTCTCATAGTTTACAAAATCATTTATATAGAGATAGCAACTGATGGAATTAACCTCACAATCACGAGTTGTGACTACACAATAACATACATACGATTGTGAAGAAAACTATTAACCCACGCACTCACTTATTCCAAATTTATACATACATTCACCTTGGGGAAAATATATCCACATGTTTGAAGATCATTTTGCCATCGTAACATTTTTAGGTCACAGACCTTTTTAAAACTATTTAAAATTCACACACCCTATTAGGGTAAAAAAAAAAGTATTCACATTCTTTTCAGCAAATCACATTGCCCACTTATATGGGTAAAATAAATATTCATAAAAATAATAATCCACACGCTTTTTTGAGCCAATAATAATTCACTCACCCTTAGGGCCAAATAGTAATTTAGACACCATTTCGGGTCAAATAATAAATCACGCACCCTTTCGAGTCAAATAATAGGTCACATATACTTTCAGGCCAAATAATATGTCAAACACTCCTTTTGGGCCGAATAAATAATCACATACTGCTTTGGGGCCAATTAAATATTACACCCTCTTCGGGTCAATTAAAATATACACACTCCTTTGGCGCCAAAGAAACATTCGCACATAATAATTCACACACCCTTTCGAGCTAAACAATAAGTCACATACCATATGGACCAATTACTACCTACTAAGAGCTAATTTATTATCACACAACCCTTTGGGGCTAAATAAATATTTCATATCCGTTTAAGGTTAAACTATTATCACACACCTATTTAGAATCAATTTATTATCAAACATCATTTAGGGAGAATTTATTATCACAACCCTCTGGGTTCAAATAAATATCACACCCATTTAGGGTTATTATTATCACACATCCATTTAGGATCAATTTATTATCAAACACCTTTGGGATCAAATAAATTTTACATAGTGTCAAATAAATATACCGACACCCCTTTGAGGCCAAATAAAAATGAACTCACCCCTTTACGGCATATTAATATTGTACACACCCCTTTATGGTAAAATAAATATACAGACATCCCTTTGGAGTCAATTAAAATACACAAGCTCTTTTAGCCCAACAAAATCAATCCCCAACTATTTTCTATTTTTCACCGTGTTAAAAATCTCATGATCCTATACAAAGTATCATAAAATTCTCAAACATTTTTGTTTTAAAATTGGGATTGGTGAGCTTTCGGGTCTTGGGCATTTTCTTTTTTTATTGGGTTCATGATTCATGGTTTCTAAGTTTTTAAAAGGAAATACCAAATACTTATATAAATCAACAAAAATGTTTATTTTCTAATTTGATCTAACATAAAAATCATTTCTACTATAATGCAATTTTTTTTTGGTATTGCACAATATGTAATAATCAGATTAAAAGTTAAGGTCATTAATTTTCGGAAATTATCAAGGATTTTCAAAGTATGTTCACATATGGATAAAATGTATGAATCTCATTCAAAATATTATAGAAGAATATATATATGGATTTAAACAAATTTTAAAATATTTATGCTTGTTCATGCAACTTGTTTTGGTAATTCTATATAAAAATGTGGGTTTTACATATGTGGATGCCTACATGATAAAAAATGACTAATTTGATTTTCTAATTGAATTTACGCCATCTGGCATTGACGTGGTATATTACGTTGAATTGTTAACGGTGATTGACAAAATAAATGAATTTAAAACAGTTTTAAAAGGCCGTGAATCAAAAAATTGAGTTTAGAAGTCGTAAATTAAAATGAAATATTAAAAGTAATTGATTATTGGTGAATTTTAATGAAGAATTTTTTTTCTTTAATATTAAAAAGTCCAGTTTTTTTTTTTTGTTGGAAATTTGTTCAATATATTCGAAAGTAATGGAAATAAAATCATGAAGAAGATTTCAAATATATTTTATATAGGTAATATCTTTAAATAAAAATATATGAATAATATTTCATAATAGTTTGAATATTATGACATACTTTTATCAACATATATACGTATATATGATCACCCGAGCATTTGGCTTAGTCGTTATAGGATCCAAATCCTCTTTTTTTTTTTTTTCTTTTCAAATCCATATATATATATATACTTTAAAATTCTTACATGTATTATTCTATTTCATTCTTGACCAAACAGTAATAATAATGAACCAAAATTAATTAAGAAAATGTATTTTAATTTTTAAAAAATAATAGCAGTCGAGTTAGATATAAATTTTATTAAAAGTGACTCTTATAATTTCTAATAATTTTTTTATTTTCAAATCATTCAAAAATTAAAACTGAAAATACTGAGCAAATATATCTAAAAACAGAAAGAAATAAGAAAAATATACTTAGTGAAAGAAAAAATAAAAGGAAAATATTAATTTCTTTTATTATTTATTATTTCAAGTTTTATTTTTTACTTTCTTTCATTTTAGATATTATTTAAAAAATTATAAAATTTTTAAAAAATGCCAAATAGTAAATTTTGATGAACTATAATTTGTACCTTTAAAATTTTTTGAAACAAAACATATATTTTGAGTTTTCATGAATTTGTGTTTTGAAAAAGAAAAAAAAAACTTTTGGACCATTTTATTTGCTTTTTTTTTTTTTTTTTCTTTCTTTGATTAAAATCTAAATTTAATCGTTCTACTGTCTCAATATGATAGTTAATACCATAATACTAAAAGAACCCTATGGAATTTTTTTTATCTTTTTCACATTTTTAATTTTTTTTTTGAAAAATTAAAAGTAAGTAAGAACACATAAATTAGCCAAATCTAAATTTTCTCAATTTTTTAAGAAAATTAATCTATTATGTAATTAGATTTTAAAATAAATAAAACCATAATAATACAAAATAAATCATCATTTAAATGATAATAAATATTCAAAATTAGGAAAATAAATTTTAAAAAAATCAATGCCAAAAAAAAAATGAGAGAAAAGACATTAATTTAAAAATTAATAATAACTACGATAGATTTAAATCCAAAAGATAAATTTTGTTGTTTTTACTACAAAGATAGAGAAGCCACGTATGCAATCATGGCCCAAAAAAAAATTTGTTGCAAATTTAGACTATCCACGTTTTCCGTTTTCAGCTACTGTTCACTTTTCATTTTTATTTTTTTAAATTAAAAATGGTATAATGTCATGAATAGTCTTTGAAGTTTATCAAATTTGTCAATATTGTACTTGTACTTTAAAAAATATTCAATGTGGTACTTGTACTATCAAACCGTATATCAATGTGGTACTTTAACTTAACACCGTTAAATATAGATGATGATGTGGCATTGACCAATCAGGTGATGACACTTAACAGCACCTGATTTTTTAAAAATTAATATCTGAATTTTTATTAAAAAAAAGAAAAAAATATTTAAAAATAAAAAAAATATTTTCAAAATTAATATATAATTTTTTTTAAAACTTAAAAATTTATATTAAAATAATAATAAAATTTAAAATTATATTTTTTAAAATTAAATTCAAAATTTTAAAAAATAAAAATATTTTACTAAAAATATTTTTAAAATATAAAATATTTTAAATTAAATATTAAATCATTTATATTATCTAAAATTTTTTAAAAAATATTTTTTTAAAAAAAGTTAATTTTGAAAATTACAAAATTAAATTATGAAATTATTTTAAAAAATATTTATTAAAAAATTACAAAAATTAAATATGAAATTAAATTTTTTTAATTTTTTAAAATTTTAAATTTTTAAAATTTTTTTAAGTTAATACACTTGGCATCATTATATGGTACCACGTGTCATCATTATATTTTTAAAATAATATTATTTTTATTTTTAAAATTAAAATTAAAATAATAATTTTTTAGTTAGTACATGTGGCATTGTTATATGGTGCCACGTGTCAAGTTTTCATCGGATACAAAAGTCATGTCATCAATTTTTAACGATTTTACTGATAGATACTACAATAGTACACGGAGTATAAACTTTAAGTATCAAAATAGATATTTTTAAAATACAGATATTACATTAACAAATTAAATAAATTTCAAAAATCATTCGTGACATTATCTCATTAAAAATATAGAAAAACCGGTTAAGTGATAAGACATGAAATGATGTATCGGGTTTTAAGGCAAGAAATAAAGTACCAAAATTCGGAGAGGGATTCGGGAAAAGGTTGGTGACAAAAAATCTTATTTTTTTCTCTGTTTTGATTTTCCTAATTTGGGAAAAGATTCGGGGAAAAGAGCTTTGGGAGAGATTTGGGGAAAGGCAAATAAGAAAAAATCTTTATTATTATTATTATTATTTTTTTTTTTTTTTCTGATCTATCTCTTCTCATTTTCATTTCTCTTTCTAAATTTTTATTTTCTTCCTTTTTGATGAAAACAATTATCTTTCTCTGTATCTCATTTTTCCAGATTTATTTGTCATATTTCTTTTTTACCTTTTCCTCCTTTTTTTCCTTTCTGATTTTTCCAGATGTTTACTCTTTTCAGATTTATTTTTCATCAGCACTGTTCCCTTCTCTGTCGCTCTCATCTTCCGTTTCTCAACTTCTCCCCATTCCCTTCTCTCTTTCTCTCATATTCATCATTTCCATCTGTTAAAATTGATATCTTTCTCTTTGCCTCTGTTCTTTTTTGACTTGGGATTTTCTTTTCTTTTGTTTCTGTTTCGTTATTTTCAAAGGGAAAGGAACATGATTTTGTTTGCGGGTGCGATTGGGAGTGGGCTTTTCACCTCTGGCATAGCTGCTTTCTATGAGGGTTATTATGCTAATAAAGGGAACAGTTGCAGTTGGATTCACCTCTGACTCAAATGGAGAGGTAAGTGGTAATCTTTCAGAGGGCTTGACAATTTAGTAATCTTTTATGGGACTGAAATCATTTTAATGCTGATATTTTTGCCCACTGTTCAGGTGAAAGAAGTTAAACTTAAGGATGGCAGAGTTCTGGAAGCTGACATTGTTGTTGTTGGTGTTGGAGACAGGTCTCTTACTACATTATTTAAAGGGCAGGTTGAAGAGGAGAAGGGTGGAATAAAGGTTGGTTTGATCAGTGACATAACCTCAAATGCCTTTTCATCTATAAATGTCAGCTTGAAATTGAAATCCTTATTGCACTTTATTATAGAATTGATCACCTCAAGTGTTCTGTTGATATTGTATAAATCTGCAGTAATATAAAGTGTTTTTGTACCATGTTTATCTTAGTACCTAAATGGAGAGGATCTAATTCTGAATACTAGTCATTAAGCATAAACTCTAATTAAGGTTGATATGTGATTGTATAACACAATTTGTTTGATTGCAGACTGATGCTCTTTTCTCAAAACAAGTGTTCCCAATGTATATGCTGTGGGTGATGTAGCCACTTTTCCTCTGAAGTTATACAATGAGTTGAGAAGGGTTGAACATGTTGACCATGCCCGGAAATCAGCTGAACAGGCGGTAAATGTGTGTTACCTGACTTAGTTCATCTATTTTTTTTATATTTATGACCTGATCTTTATACTCAGATATTGGCTAAATGTTAATGTATATTAAATTTGATAAATTCATCAGCAATTAAAGTGAGTTCATTACTAACCAAAATCTGTTGCACCCGCAGCGTAGCGCGGGTTCAATTCTAGTTCTTTATGAATGTACTATCTATTACATACAATTAAACTAAGGCCTTCAACTGTACATGTACTATCTATTACATACAATTAACCAAAATATGAATGTACTATTTATGAATGTACCAAAATATGGTTCAATTCTAGTTCTTTATGAATGTACTATCTATTACATACAATTAACCAAAATATGTCGTGTTTTAGTTATTTTTTCGTGTCATGTTGGGTTTTAATATATTTTTCACGAGACGTGTCCGAAATTGTCAAGTCTAATTAGCACTATTCAAATAACTTTCAATTTTGTGTCACATGTCGTATAATGATTTATTCTTTTATTGTTTTTGAAAAATAAGGTCATATTAATTTTTATTTCATCATGATCGAAAAAATTAAAATATTGAATAATAATATGAGATGGGTTGATGTAAGTAATTTTTTTTTTAAAAAAAAAATTATGTATTGAATCAAAAGAAAAATATTCTGATGGTGAAATAGTAAAAAAAATATGTAAGTGATATTATAAGTTATATATGAATTATTTTACAATAGTTGTTGGGTTTATATTTTATTATTTTTTTATCACTCTTAATATGAATATGAATGACAGATATCAACATAATGTAAATGAGTTAAATTTTGATATCCATCATAAATTCTTTTACATATAAGGTACATATTGTTTTGTACATATTAAAATATGAAGTGCATTTAAATCTCAAATATTGATAATAATCACATATATTTAATTTGAAACAAAGTTTTATGATCTCAATTTTCTTATAGAAAAACACAAGAAAGGAGACAAAGAAAACATAGAAAATAATATTTTGACAACATTTTTGTGAAGGACATCAAACATGTCAATTCCACATATAATATTTGATTTTCCATCACAAATGTTTTTGTTTTTTCAAAAAATCTACATTTGTATTAAAATATGATGTGAATTCTTTTTTAACTTCAGTTTAACAATGTAAAAATAATTATATTTAAATATTACTTTCTATGTTTTCATCTTTATTGAAGTACACGGATTAAAATCGTAAAATTGAGATAGTAAAGAGACCAAACTCAAGTTTTGACATTTTTTCTTTCATCGTTTCTATAATATTTTTAAACCAAAAGAAAAAAATTTGATTAAACTTTCAAAAAAAATGTTTTGATACAA
Organism: Fremontodendron californicum; assembly: GCA_030761205.1. Classification (NCBI taxonomy): domain Eukaryota; kingdom Viridiplantae; phylum Streptophyta; class Magnoliopsida; order Malvales; family Malvaceae; genus Fremontodendron; species Fremontodendron californicum. The sequence goes on along the minus strand of JAULJL010000005.1, from coordinate 13,117,542 downwards.
GATAATTTTTCTAAAATGTTACAAGCACACTATAGCAAAATTGGTTTTCAGTGGCGCTATAGAAACGCCGGTAAGTTGTATAATAGCAGCGTTTTAACATTAGAAACGTCGTTAAATCGAAATCAATTTTCCTGGTTTGATTTAATTCTGCCAAAATTTGGGCGCCAAATTTTATAAGGTGAGATGCTGCATTTTGGCTTTCGTTTTAGAGGTGTTTGCAGGGTCAAATGCCGCTATGTAATTTGATATAGCAGCGTTTGTGTTCTAAAACACCGTTAAATTCTTGGTTATAGCAAACGCCGCTGAAGTTAAGTGTTTAAAATTTTTAGCAAAACGCATCGTTTTTTTGTTCGATTTAGCGGCGTTTTTCGAGTAAACACCGCTAAGTCTAAAATAAACCTTCCCCAAATCAAAACTCTCCGTCCCCCCTCTCTCTCTCCACCGTCCCCCTTTCTCTCTCTCTCTCGCTCTCTCTCTCTCCATCATCCCATTCCCCAATTTCTCAAAGGTAAATAGAAATCAATTTCTCAATTAATCTTGATGTAAAAACCCTAATTTCTCACTTTCTCTGCTTCGTCTCCATCGTTTTGCAGATTTCAGATTCATCCCCACCTTCTCTCCCTCCCCGTCTGCCACGTTGTCTCTCGGTCGACCCTCGTCCACCTTCACCGCCTAACTCAGACCCCCAAGGTTTCCACCATTTTCTCATCTATTTTCTTTATTTTTAATAATTATATTCATGCGAATTCCATTATTTATCAATCAAGAAATTTGAATAAATCTCATTTATATTAGCTACATCACAATGTGAATTCCATTTTAATATTTTGACTAAGATCTTTTATATATTAATAATTGAAATGAAGCTTTTTTTTGGGTGGAAACATGCATATGAATAGTGAATAATCTGATTTCCTTATAGTTAGGACAACTTTTTTTCCTTTTGTAGAAATCTTTTTAGGAAATTTACAATCCTTGTATTCCTTAGGTTTTGTCTCCATAGACATCCATAGGTGATAGGTCGATTTAGGCTTCTTAATTTCATGCAGGAATATTTACTTTCTCCATGTATTTGGAACATTATAATTCTCTTAATCTTTTGTTTTATCCATTATATTTGTATATGGATTTTGTTAAGATTATTTAATATTTTATTAAATGTGATAATTGATCATTAATATGTTGATTTTTAATATATTAAATAAGATATTTAATATATTAATTTTAAAGATTATTTTAAGGATACAAAAACCCTATTTGTATTAATTTTAAATTTTTAAAAAAATAATTAGGTTAATATTATTGGAAAATTGAATTAAGGGAATAGCTGAATTTAAGGCTGAATTTTGTTGTTAAAAAGAAATAATAGAAAAAAATAAAGAAACTAAACCAAAAAAGCTAAAAGAAAAAAAGAAAAATCAAACAAAAGAAGAGAGTTAACTAATTATGAGTTTGTCTCTGATGTACTAGCAGTAGAATTATGAGTTAACTAATTAATCGTGCTAGTTTTAAAGAACATAATATTAGTGGTTTCTAATCGTGCTAGTTGTAAAGAACATAATTTGATTGAGTTTGACTAGGGTTTGTGCTTAAGTTAAGTTGAACAATGAAAACCTTTTTTTAAAAAGTGATGACAAAAGTTTACAATCCATCAAGTTTAGAATCATTAGTTGGTTAACATTAAGTTTTGGCTTTTGAAAAACTACTAGGTTAGGATATATATATATATATATATATATATATATATATATATTGACTTACCATTAAATTGATGATTAATTGATATGTGTCACACGAATATGATCTGTTATAGAGTATGAAGTCCAGGCAATCATGAATAAAAATATATTATTTTATAATCTAGATTTACGTACGAAATGGATAAGAGTTGGATGCAAAAGTCAAGAGTAAGTCAAGAGTACCATCTCGAAGTAGATAGTTTTCTCGATTCCGCTTTTCAAAATACAAGCGAAGATAATATGATATTATGTCCTTGTTCGAGGTGTGCTAATATTGATTGGCATATGTGTGAAGTAGTTTTCGAACATTTAATTTGTGAAGGATTTCTCTCGGATTACAGACAATGGTGGTTTCATGGAGAGTCTGCAACTTCTAGGTCATCTTCTAGAGTTCCTCCAAGTAATTCTAACAACCAACATCAGTCTATTAGACAAGATGACATGGAAGGCATGGTGCGGGATGCATTTAACATGCGTAACCATAGTTTCCAAACATCTTCACCAGAAGTTCCTGGAGGAAATGATGGGTTCAATGTTGGCATGAATGACTTTGCTGAAACGGGAAGTGGTGTGGGTGATCAAGAACCCAATAGAGAAATGGCAAAGTTTTATAAGTTGCTTGATGATATGAATGAAGAACTTTACGTGGGATCTAAGTATTCAAGATTATTTTTCTGTGTCCGTCTGTTTCACTTAAAATGCATATGCGGGTGGACAGGAAATTCTTTGACCCTGTTATTAGAATTTTTGAAAGAAATGTTTTCTTTTGCTAAAATCCCTCAGTCTTGTAAGGATTCGAAGAAGATGATAAAGGATCTAGGCCTTGGATATGAGAAAATTCATAGTTGTCCGAATGACTGTATGTTGTATTGGGGTGATAGAACAAATCAATAATTTTGTCATGTCTGCGATAAATCTCGATGGTTGGATGGAAATACAGAAGAAAATGTGAATGATGACGATGGTGACGCATATTTAAAAAAGAAGCCGCTAAAGATTTTGCGGTATTTTTCGTTAATACCAAGACTGTAACGAATTTTCATGTCTTCAAAAACATCTGATTTTATGAGGTGGCATCATGATGAAAGGACTAATGATGGCTTAATAAGACATCCTGCAGATTCTTTGGCTTGGAAATCATTCGACAATAAGTTCCCATCTTTTGCTAATGATCCTCAGAATGTGAGGCTTGGACTTGGTTCTGACGGTTTTAATCCGTTAAAAATAATGAGTACTTCTTACAGTACTTGGTCGGTTGTATTGATTCCTTATAATTTGCCTCCATGGATTTGCATGAAACAATACTCTTTTATCCTGTCCATGATAATTCCTGGAGAGAATGGTCCAGGAAATGTTATTGGCATTTATATGCAACCTTTTATTCAAGAGTTGAAGCAGTTATGAGAAGGGGTTGAAACATATGACGCATCAAAAAAGGAAAACTTTAATTTGCGTGCAGCTTTGTTATGGACTATAAACGATTTTCCTGCTTATGCAAATCTATCTGGTTGGAGTACCAAAGGTCGTTATGCTTGTCCTTGTTGTGCTGCGCAAACATGTTTGAAATGGTTATATAAAGGAAAGAAATTCAGTTATATGGGACATCGTCTGTGGTTAGATGAGGATCATAGATTTAGATTCCAAAAACATGTCTTTGATGGCACTGAAGAGTTAAGAGAAGCACCTGAGACCACGATTGGGTCGGATATCTTTTTGATGTTGAAAGATATCAATTTCACTTATGGAAAGATGAATCAAACAAGTAGCACATAGTCAAGGAAAAGATCGAGGGAGATGTTAGAAGGTGATGTTGATATTCAGAGTGATGAGAAGGAAGATGAAGAAAATTATCCAAATGAGGCGGATTTATGAAAAAAAAGAAGTATTTTTTTTAGTTACCTTATTGGGAGCATAATTTATTGCGTCATAACCTTGATGTGTTGCATATAGAGAAGAATGTTTGTGAAAATATCATCGGGACAATTCTTAACGTGGATAGAAAATCAAAAGATAACTTAAAGAGTCGGCTAGACCTAATTGACATGGAAATTCGTCGTGATCTTTATCCGGAATTACTTCCTAATGGAAAATCACGGTTGCCTCCTGCTTGCTTTGGGATTCTAGAAAAGAGAAGGACGTCTTCTGTAAGGTGTTGAAAGATGTGAAGGTCCCAGATGCGTATGCCTAAAATATATCAAGATGTGTGAAGGTAAAGGATCAAAAACTTTCTTCCTTAAAGTCACATGATTACCACATCTTGATGCAAGACTTACTTTCAGTTGCTTTACGTTGTTCTATGTCAAAGCAAGTGACTTCTTCAATAATTGAACTTAGTAATATAATGAAAGCTATTTGTGCAAAGTTCTCAAGGTTGAAGAGCTTGAAAAACTTCAAGATCGAGCGGCTCTAACTTTATGCCACTTAGAGAAGATTTTTCCTCCATCATTCTTCACTATAATGGTGAATTTGGTTATCCATCTTCCTTATGAAGCAAAAGTCGGTGGACTAGTTTTTTATTGATGGATGTACCCATTAGAGAGGTATACTATGCTAATTGGCTTATTATACTTTTTATCTTAAACATAGGTTTAATTACACATTAAGATTGTTATGTATTCTGTTTTAGGTTTTTAGGAAAGTTGAAATTTTATTATCGGAACAAACGCTATCCCGAAGGTTCAATTGCTGAAGGATATTTAGCGGTATGACATTTTGTGCAAGATATTTGGAAGATGTTGAAACAAGATTTAACAGGCCGGGAAGAAATGATGGGCTCACACATAATAACTTAGCCGAGACATATTTATTTGATAGTTTTGGACAACCAATCGGCAAAGTTGAAGTAGTTGAGCTAGATGATATTTCTTGGGCACAAGCGCATCGATATGTGCTTTTCCATAGTGATTCACTGGAATCTTTACGCACGTAAGTTTCAATATGATTTTTAATTTAGCACATATTCAAGGGCTTCTATTCTTCATTTCTCACCTAAAATTAGTACTTTTTTTAATAGTGAGTATAGAAGCTACTTGAGAAGCTGTTTACGTGCTCGAAGATCACAACTTCACGAGATGGATAAGTTATTTACAGAAAATTTTCACGAATGGTTAGGAGAAGTTGTAAGTAACACAACTGTTTGTGATTTTATTATGATCAATCTATTATTTAATATATAAATAAAGTTAAGTGTTTGCCTTTGCGTTTTTTTGTAATAGGTTTGGAATGGAAGGGATGTTAGTGAAGAAGTTAAATGTCTTTCACAAGGACCGAATAGAATAGTGAAAAGATACAGTGCTTACATCATTAATGGATTTAGATTTCATACTAAAGCCCGTGAAAGATTTAGGAGAACACAAAACTCGGGAGTTGTTGTTTCTTCTTCGACAACAAGCTATGCTAGTGCTATGGATAGTAATCCTGTGGAGGGGGATGTTGATTATTATGAATTCTTAATGATATTATTGAGTTGGATTATTATGGCAAGTGGAAGGTCGTGTTATTCCGATGTGATTGGGCTGATGTGAACACTAGTAGAGGTGTTAAAAAAGATCAGTTTGGATTTACAATGGTGAATTTCTCTCGATTAATTCACACCGGACAACAACTGATTGACGAGCCTTATGTTTTTTCATCTCAAGTCAAACAAGTCTTTTATTCCGAAGATCCGAATGATGCGGGTTGGTATGTTGTACTCCGCAACACACCTAGATACTTGTTTGATATGGGTTATCAATGTAGAGATGATATTGAACAAAGAACAGAATGCTTGCCATTTACGGATCAAAACTTGGATGAAAATATCCCTAGTACCAGTACATATGTTCAGTAGGTTCGCGAAGATGTTGACGAAGACATTTATGAAGTTTGATTAAAAAACTGAATTTAGTAAGATTATTTTGAAACAAATATCGTGTATATAATATGCTTTTATACTGTAAATATTATTATTAATGTTCTTTACATTATAGTATTTAATTCTTATATTGATGTTGTTTACTTAAAATTGATGCATATAGCATGAGGAGGAGAAAATTAAGGGATATCAATATCATTCAAACCGGTTCCCAATCGGCTGGTGCTACTGTGGAGGGTGACACTAGAGTGACGCCGTCAGAGGTGCCGAATGCGTCGACTGCAGATGCTAACCCATCAGAGATGCCGACTAACTCCATGGCTGCAGAAACTGCAGTTCATACGAACTTGAATATAGGTATCGTGTTACAGAAATGTTAAAAGTACGCAAAATAGTTTGACAATAACATCTTGGACAATTGCTAATATATTTGTTTTTTGTGTAGTTGATAATGCTGGACAACGCAGAACTCGTGGTCGTACGACATTGAAGGAGTTATGAGTACTACCTCTTGAAGAGCGTATTGTTGTCGCAGCAAATACTAACCAGCAGACAATTGGTCCGTAAGCACAATTATTGGCTAGCTTTCTTAGCATGATTGCTCGAAATGGGATGAAGTGTCCCGTTCATTATGAGTCATGCCATGACGTGCCGAATGCTGAGAAGGTTGAGATGTTAAAGTTTATTGAGGTATAAGTGTGTTAAATTAGTATTGCATTATTTTAACAGTTTTGTTTATGATCGAAACTAACTTTGTTCAACTTTTCCGTTTTAGTCACGATTTTCTTTGCAGATTCCCACATCATATGTTCTGAAGTCATTGGGAAAAATGGAAAGATTATAAGTATGAGTTGAAGAAAAAGTATTTCGATCGAAATACTGATCCTAATGTCTTAATACGAACCATACCACGTGGTGTGGTTATGTGGCAGCATGAGAGACTCGTTAGATTCTGGTATACAAAAAAAGGAGAGGTATCATTTACGGATTTTATTTGGGTCATTTACTTATAATACTTGATATCATACAATTTACGGATTAATAACGTTTGCGGGTGTCCAATGTACAGGAATGAGAGAAGGTAGGGGTAACCAGTAGACAGCAACAGAAATAAATACTCTTACACCAGCAGTTCAAAAAGCTTTGCCAGAAAAGCTAATGAAAAAGTAAGTTTTCATTCATAATATATTATTAAATTAATGTTAAGTACATTTGGTCCCGGTATAGGACAAAATTATCAAACAGTCCGTAAGATTTGAAGTTGTCATAATCCTTGTTTTATTAGATAATTATTTCTTCTCAATTGTTTTAATTTAGTATTAATTATTACTATTTTGTAGGAACTTGAGCGGGTAGGGGGGGAATAGGACGAGTTGAACTGTTTCAGTTAACTCATACCAAAAAGGATGGATCATATTTGAACGTCGAGACTCGAGATATTGTGGTATATTTTATTGAAATTTGTTTTTATTTATAACTATATTACACAAAATATTATTAATTTTATTGTTTTATAGGAGAAAGCCCGGGATAAACTTGTTGAGTATCAAGCCGGAGCATCGGATGGCACATCAGTGAATATGCAAGAGGTCGAGAATCAAGTATTCACTGAAGGAATGAACGACATGGATGGGTTCGAGGTGTCGGACTGGGTCCGACACTATCTAGCTACTATGGCATTGGTTCACAGCGGTTTACCGTTTCTTCTTCACAAAACTCCAGTGCATATGAGGTTCAATGTTGAGAGAAGAAATGCAAAATATGAATAAATGTTTTGAGGAGAAGGAAGCAGAGAGACAAGCTCAACAAGAAGAACAGGATAGACGATATCAGGAGCTGCAGACACAGTTTCAATCGTTGATAAATTTAGTGCAGCAAAGGAATTCAGAAGGCTCAACGAGTTCACAAAATCCTCCATCTCAGGTAATATATCTTCCTTGTTAATTATGTTACTTTTATAACTTAATATCTTATATATTAATTATGTATTTTAACTTTTTTTAATAGGGCTCATGAGAACAACAATTTGCTGCGGAGAAAACGTTCTTCTTACGGCTGTTCTCCAACTTTTAGTATTTGTAACTTGTAATTTTTAGGACTGTCAGTGGATTTGATATGTTAAGTAATACATTTTTTGTACATTTGATATTAAATATATTTTTATATTATGCCATTTTCTTAATAATTTGTGGCGTTTGTGTATTATTAAAATGTTCTGTAAATAGTAATGCAGGTATTATTGATAAATATAACTTTTTAAACAAAATAAATGACAAAAAAAAAATGCATATTTAGCGGCGTTTCAAGAAACAAATGCCGCTAATTCTGGAAAAAAATAGTGGCGTTTAAAGAACATAAATGCCGCTAAATTTGAATAATTAGCGGCGTTTTATGATCACAAACGCCGTTAAACAAATCTGTTTAGCAGCGTTTTATAATACGAAACGCCGGTAAGTGCCTCTGCAAAATGACTTTTGGGCGTCCTACTTTTGCGTTTTAAAACGCCGCAGTAGATACCTACAAACGCCGCTAGATTAGCTGCGTTTTAGGAAGAAACGCCGCAAAATATCCTGTCCCTACATTTATCGGCGTTTGTGGGGGCTTTTTTTTGAACGCCTCCACTGGTTTAGCGGTGTTTATAAACGCCGCTATTCGTAAAAAAAAAAAAAAAAAAGCCAATAAAGGACCATTTTGCTGTAATGGCAGTATGATCTAGTGATTGGACTTTTTTAAACTTGTGTAAAAAATTTAAGTTCCGGTAAAAAGAAAAGAATAGAGGCGAAAGAATAAAGAGCGAGTTATAAACCAAAACCTAGGACCCCATCATGTGCAGCAATTCAATAAAATCCTAATCTTATCTTGTTTAATTTTGTATTCAAAATTAGCATTTGGATGGTATATTTTTAAATTTATAATTTTATCTGCTTTCCAATTGTTATCTGGTGCATAGTGTGATAAATGAAACTTGAATTTGTGGTAATGGAAGAGAACATATCCATCAAGTTACAAAGAAGAAATATTGCAAATGGCTGCAGATGAAGTAGGGCTTTGCTATATGCAGAAAACAAAAATATTATTGCATAACACACAACAAACACATAAACATAGTAGTGGATTATAACACATAAACAAAGTAGTGGCTTAATGGCTGCCAAATTCAGTCTAATAGTCTAGATCGTAATAGACTACTAGTAGTGCTAGTGCTAGTGCATGCACAAGGCACTTTATTTACTTAGTAATTTTGACAGCCTATTACATCAACAATTAAGCAGAAGTAATTGTTGCCGAAAATGTTGGGAAATTTCCATCCCCAATTTGAACTTCTGAGGTGATTCCTCCCAGTATACTGCTGCTCTTGGTGCTAGAATTGATCAGTGCATTAAAAATTGCAGCCCAACGATCGGTAGTAAAGGCGCCAGCTTGATCAACCAAAGTATAGGCCTGCAATGCATTATACAAGTGAAGTGATACATTTATTTAATTATAGTATTTTTTTTTCTTTGTTTTGGTTAAGAAGTAGAGATCATTATTATTAGTATTACATACCTTATTAGGAGAATTGGGCTGGTTGAACCAAGCTAGCAATACGTCATAGGCTTTGTTAGTGCTAATTGTGATGCGATACACAGTAGCTCCTTGTGACCCATTTTGATTTCCGACATGCTGAAAAGTAGCTGTAGCATTAGACAGGATCTGGCTAGGGTAAGAGCCAAGACCGCCAGCTCCAATACTTCCTTGCCAATCATTGGAAATCTGATATATGATGCCAGAGCTTGTAACGTTTTTAACACTACAAATGGTGGTGGTGACTTGAGCCATGTTAGTGTTCTCTAGGAAAGGGAAAGCTAGCTAGCTGATCTTCTTCAATTCCTTGTAGGTGTTGTGTTTGTGCATATATGTTAGAGACTAGCACATCTATCATCTATATATACTTGTTTGTTGAGCATAAAACGACAACCATTCACTTATTATAACATTTACATGTGTACAAATTGCCAAAGAATTTTTCTTTCTTTTTATTTTTCTAAGGACCAAAAGATTTGTTGAAAGGCACACGTGTAAAGACTCAGATTTTTAATTATTATTTTTATTCAAAATTTTAAATTTTCTCTCATTCATGAAATTAATTAACACCAATTCTAACTTTGGAGTATTTTTGACATTGTCAATAGTAAACATAATTAAGGTGAATCACTAGTAACAATAAATTCAATGAAAATTAAATTAAATTAAATATCAAATAATAATATTTTCGAGAGTATATTATAAATTTTTTATGTAAAATAATTGGTCGTTACAAATATTAAAGAGATGATAAAAGAAACTGCCATGCTGCTGTCTGTAACAATCCACCTTATCTACATGAGGCTATTAATTTTTTTGGATTGGAGAAACAAGAATGCCGAAGGTCTTGGAGTCATAAAACCGGCCAAGTGTAATTCAATGCTTTTTCAACTTAATTTCAATGTGACACTAATGCATCAAATAAAAGTGATGATCTCGTTTATTTTTTGTTCCCACCTACCTACCAAAATGCACGTTTAAAACAAAATAAGCCGGTACACTAGCTTAGTTGCAATCCTATATTTTAATCAATTCGTCACCATTAATATTTTTTATTATAAGAAATTAGCTTTTCCAACAAATTAAGGAGAACATTTTGTTGTTGCCTTTGTTACTTCTCTTGCCTTGTTGGATGTCATTTTCAACGGAAGATTGTCTTTCTCTTGTTAATATTTTTCTGGAGTAATCCAAACATGTTTTTTTTTTTCCATTAAACTTAAGCGAAACATTTTAATTTAATTATTTTATATTGTTAAATTATAATCCTAACTCAAAAAATTTGTATAATCGATTTTAACTGAATCTGATTTAACTTGATTTGGTTAATTGGACTCAACAACTTGAATTCGTTTAATCCGAATTTAAAATTGGCCTGAACTTGTACTCAAGATGACTATTTTAATACATTATTGGCTATTTTAATACATCAACTCATGGTAATGATGATGAGGTTCCAAGTTATTTTTGCTTTGCTTAATGTCCTCCTCGATTTCTGTTCCATGACAAATATTTTCTTTAAATTGTTTTGCTTTGTCTATTTGGATGCAGGGAATGCACCGAAAGAAGGTTGGATCATGTTTTATAACCCGTAAGAAGTTTGAAAAATCTATCTTTGACATTTTGTTTGGGATGACTCTGTAGTTTGGAGACATCTTTTGATGTTTATTTGAAAACTTTGTGTCATAATTTAATTATTTGTGACTCATACCTTAGTAATCATAAGACAATTGTTTTCTTTCTTTATTTTTCTGAGAGATTATATTAAAAATTATATATGAATTTAATATTTTTATTGATAATTACAATTATAATAAAATGAATATTAATAATGTAAAATGTATAAATTAAGCAATAATGACGAATAAAATTGACAGACTGAACTTTTACCTACGGACAGTGCATCGGTAAATATAGTATATTATCGAGGGAAAGTAACCTATACCGACGGATAGATCGAGTAATTAAAAAAATTGTAAATCATTTTACTGGTGGAACGACCGTCACTATAGGGTCATAAGCTTTTACTGACGGAACAACCGTCAGTAAATATCTATACAGATAGTTAAATTGGGAATCCTTTTACCGACAGAAAAATCCGTCAGTATAGGACAATATATCTTTACCGACGAAAAAATGTCGTCGCTAAGTGCTCGACAATGCTTTTAATGATGATCATTTTTTTGTCAAAATATCTATATTTTTCGTCGATAATGGTTTTTCAAGTCTTTACCGACAAATTTTAGGATATATACTAACACATTTTTGTCCATCAATAGATGATAATTTTTTTTGTAGTGTCAATCTTATCTACACGAGGCTATTAATTATTTGGATTGGAGTTGGAGTTGGAGTTGGAGTTGGAGTATACATTGGAAAGTAGAAACAAGAATGCCGAAGGTCTTGGAGTCATAAAACCCGACAAGTGTAATTCAATGCTTTTTCAACTTAATTTCAATGTGACACTAATGCATCAAATAAAAGTCATGATCTCGTTTATTTTTTTGTTCCGTTCCCACCTAACTACCCAAATGCACGTTTAAAACAAAATAAGCCGGTACACTAACTTCGCTGCAATCCTATATTCTAATCAATTCGTCACCATTAATATTTTTAATTATAAGAAATTAGCTTTTCCTACAAATTAAGGAGAACATTTTGTTGTTCCCTTTGTTACTTCCCTTGCTTTGTTGGATGTCATTTTCAACGAAAGATTGTCTCTCTTGTTGATATTTTTTGGGAGTAATCCGAACATGATTTCTTTCCATTAAACTTAAGAGAAACATTTTAGTTTAATTATTTTACAATGTTAAATTATAATCCTAACTCAAAAAATTCGTAGAATCGATTTTAATCAAATCTGATTTAAGATTTTTAAGTTTTGTTAACTTCCCATTGCTCCCTTTATGCTTACAAGTTTTGAAATAAATGGTATCGATTTTTAAATTTTTTGAATTTCCCATTTGCTCCCTTATGCTTACAAGTTTTGAAATAAATGGTCAGATTAATTTGTAATATTAAGAAAAGTTATGATTTTTAGGTAAACTTAATTACAAAGCTTAATTCAATTAGGCATGATCTCACACGGTTTGATGTGATTTTATTTTTAATTTAGATGAATTACTAAAATAAATAGTATTTATAATTATAAGGTGAATGGATATTTGAGTAAATAAATTGTTAATTAAAATTATTTTAACGGAGTTAAATAAGCTAACTTTATGATGATTTAGTATATTATATAGTGGACTAAAAAATTTAATTAGAATATAAATATTACATCATTGAGTTGGAAAATAACTTCAAAAGAAAACAATGATCAAAGCTATGATACATTAATGTTAAAAGAACAACTCCTTCAAAGCTAGGATACTTAGCGGTTTTTATATAATTTTTTATTAAATTTATATTATATCTTTCAACAATCATCAATCTATTATTATTATTAACATTAAATATTATCCCTAGAATCAATGAAAAAGGAGAATTGAGAATTTTGGATCATTACTTAGTTGACAACTAAGCATAGGTATTAAGCGGGTTGGGGGGTTAGTTTGAGTATTTCCAATTTTTTTTTTATTTAGAAGGAAAGAAATGAAAGAAAGGAAAAAGAAAGAAAAAGAAAAGAAAAGAAAGGAAAAAAAAGAAAGGAAAAAAAAAGATGGAGAAAAAATGGTGTGTTCGTGTTATTTTTTTTTGTGTTTGTAATATTATAAATTTATACAATTTTTTTTACACATTAATAATTCATTTTATATATATTTTGACGTATTTGTGTCGTATTCATGTTATTTTTTCGTCTGTTCAAAATATTATCATTTTATATGTCTATTACAAACATTAAAAGCAATCCTCAAATTCAACCTCATGCTTTCATTAGGGAAATTGAATTCATATTTTTTTGCCACCTTAGCAATGGTTTTGATCATTTTCTTAGGGATTTTTTGGGTAGTTGGATTATGTCTTAAGACATAGTTATGGAGTTAATTTTGGGTGAGGCACAAATTAGTTGGGGTATTATTGGCCTTCACTTATAAGTTAATGATTGGTAATGTGATTAATCTTTTCTGGTGACATTTTTTTAGTGTATTCGTGTCGTGTTCGTGTTATTTTTTCCACATTTTAAAAGTATTCGTGGTCATATTATTTTTTCATATGTTCAAAATATTAAAATTTACATAATTTTTACAAGTTAATTATTCATTTTATGTAGATTTTGACACATTCATTTCGTGTTCATGTTATTTTTCGTGTCGTGTTTGTGTTATTTTTTCGTAAGTTCAAAGTATTATAAATTTATATAAATTTTTACATGTTAATAATTTATTTTTTGTATATTTTGACATGTTCGTGTATTTTTTTTTTGTATTCATGTTATTTTTCATTTCCTATGGTATTTTAATTATTTTTTTTCATATTGTGTTCATGTCGTGTTTCAATTCATCCAAATATTTTGCAAAATTTGTAATGAAGATTCAATTTAGAGAAAATTTTGTGTGCTCGTGTCGTATCTCAATTCATCCTATATTTTACATAATTTTCCATAATGATTCAAGTTAGAGAAATTTTGTATGTTCATAATGTGTTCGTGTTATTTTATCGTGTGTTTAAAGTATTATAATTTTTTACACGTTAATAATTCGTCTTATGTTGATTTTAATTGTCCGTGTATTTGTGTCATGTTCATGTTATTTTTTGTGTCATGTTTTAATTATTTTTTTCACGTTGTGTTCGTGTCGTATAATCATGTTGTATCCGAAATTACCAAGTCTAATTGATATTATTCAAATAACTCCCAATTTGTGTCACGTGTCATCGTGTTCGTGTTATTTTTCTGTCATAATCGTATTCAAGGTATTATATGTTGGATATCATGGCTTATATTTAAGTGTATAAAAACGAAATATTTATATTAATACGTAGGTTGTCGTAAATGGATACACAGCGTACTATTTAAGTACACAATTGATATCATGTTTGAATGAGAAATTTGTCTCATTAATACCCACTTGAAGAGGAAGAGAGTTGGTTGATGTTTTATTTAGTATGTAATCCCACATAGAACAAAGAATGGCTTAAGCTTGTAGTTTATATATGCCTAGGTTCCATGTTGGGTTGGGCCCCAAGGGGCACCCAAGTTTTTGTGAAGGGTGAGGACCTACACAAACTTGGGCTACCACACACGCGCCACTAGGCCGGCTTTTGGGCTAAGTTGGGTTTGAGTCAGTAATTAATTTTGTACTACCCATCTGACTTATTTTTTCGGTTCAAATTGAACCAGCTCGACCAACCAAACAACGGCCCTGGACCGAATGATCTAATCTGTCTGATTAATTGCTTGCCGGTTCGGTCCTTTATCGAACCGTTATGTTGTTCCAGCAACGTTTTTTTTGGAGTTTGTCATGTCGATTCAGTACTGTGCATGACCGAACCGGTTCGTCTCATGTGGTGTGTCTGTTCTGACCGAACTGATACACCTATTCCGAATAGGCACTCTGGCTTCAATAAATACAGACTTTCTGAGTCTGTTTTATTAACTAATTTTGAATAGCAATTTTCTTCTCTTCCTCGAGTATTCTTTTCTGTGTTGAGAGAGAGTCATGCATTTTTGGTTCGTCGTGTTGCTTCGAGTATGCTCTCGACAGCAACGTAATCGAAGAGGCTTGGGAGACGATTTGCATACATTCTGCAAGCACCCTAGAGGCAAGCAAAATTCATCTTAAGGTCAGAGGTTCTACCTTGACTCGATTTTCATTCTTTCATTCTATCGAAACTGTAAGTGTTCTGTTATTCGTATTTGAATATTTTATATTCTGTTCATATTATTTTATATATGCAGTAATGAAATAATGCTAAGTGCCTACAAGATTTCCTAACATTATATATTTATATAAATCTTGACACGTTAATAATTCGTTTTATTTAGATTTTGACACGTTCATGTATTTGTATCGTGTTCATTTTAATTATTTTTCCCATGCTATGTTTGTTTCATATAATTATTTTGTGTTTGAAATTTTCGGATCTAAATGACCATATTCAAACAACTCTCAATTTTATATTAGATGTCGTATAATGATGGGAATTATTATTATTTTTAAATTATTTTTACTTCTCTTATTTTTTTATCTTTCAAATTTATTACAAAACATAAATGACCGTAGTGAAGTGCGTGCATCTATCTAGTATTAATTAATAATGTATACCTTCCCTTATCAACAATCATTCTAATTAAGAAAAAAATAAAAATAATTACTAATATATAGCGGTAAAGAAATGAAAAAAATATATTATTTTTATAAGAAATCAATTTTCAATAATCTATCTCTATTACTATTATCTCTTCCTAAATCTAATAATAAGAATATTATTGGTTAAACTTTTCATTAGCATTCTTTTAGTGATATTGAAATATTTTTGACATTGTCAATAGTAAACATAATTAAGGTGAACCACTAGTAACAATAAATTCAATGAAAATTAAATTAAATATCAAATAATAAAAACAATAATAATATTTTCCAGAGTATATTATAAATTTTTTTATGTAAAATAATTGGTCGTTACAAATACTAAAGAGATGATACAAGAAACTGCCATGCTACTGTCTAGACTTGCTCAGGGGTCAGGTTACTCACCCAAATCCAAAAGCCCGCCCGATATTTGAAAATGTTTGGGTAAAAATATTAGGTGAAAAATAAGGTTGGACAAAATTTAAAGCTTATTTTCTAAACGGATCGGGCCTTGATAAAAAATTTTAAGTCTGAATCTGACTCGAATACTTTGTTATTAAATAATAAATACATTTTATATCTAATAATAATAGATAATTATTATTAATGCCTTGGATTAATGGATAACAGCTCAGGGCCTTAGCTTCATGGTAGCAACAGATTTAAGAGAGGGACTAAGAAAAGAGGTCATGTCAAGGTTGGTTTCTTGGGTTTTGGGGTAGCTTATGTAGGCGTTTTATTTATGGATGTTTTAGTTTTGCAAGTTGTTGTTTGCTTGTTTCTTTACTTATGGCATGTCGAGTTTGCTTGTTTCTTTATTGTTGCCAGTGACAAGTATAGGGGCCTTAGGAACCACCTCCCATACTCGTTTGAATGACTTAAAAAAATGGGCGGGTTGGGTCGGGCTAGGATATCTCTTTGACAATATGGGTCGGGTCTGATAACAAAATCTTGCCCATATTTTGAATCGGATTGAGCCTAGACAGATATGTCGTAACCTAAAAAATAACAAGTCTCATCGCAAGATTTTATTACTCGTTAAACGTGACATTGAAAAACAGAGGAAAAGACGACTTAATTCCTCTTGAAATAAATAAAGGTTTGAAAATGACCTCGAAAAAGATATGGAGTCGCTACCAATCTTTTTTGAATAGGTGTGATCGGCCACCTATTAAAACTTTTTTTGTAAAACATTTTAAAATTAATTAAAATATTTTTAAAACCAATTTCAAGTCTGCGTTTTATACCAGAGAAAATCGAAGAAGTGGGTTCGGGACTCGGTTACGTGCGGGGAATGATTAGCACCCCCACAACGCCCGTAGAAAATGGTACCTTATTAATCGTGTGTTATCTCAAGTCTCGATAAAAAGTCGGTTTTTAATTTAGTATTTCAAGTTAATTCCCAATTTAAAGAAAAATAATTTCGTTTTTAATTGAAAATGATCCGGAATTTATTAATTCAAAATTTTCTCATATTCCCTGACAAAATCGGCAAAATATAGAAATTTTTATTTATTTGAAATTTTTTCCGAATCATTCTCGTTTTTTTGAAAGAAAGATATCTTTTATTAGTGATAATTGATGATATCCTCTCCAGCAAATCCGGTAGAGAACTCATGAATTATTTTAACTCGGGAATATCTTTATTTTATTGAAAATCATTATCTTTTTCAAAATATTTTAAAAAAAAATATGAATACGAATATGTGTGACATAGTAAGGATGATATAACAAAGTCTAGATAATATAATGCAACCTAAATGATATGATATAATTTAAATGGCATAGCATATTCTAAATGAAATGAAATATCCTAAGTAAGATGATATATTCTAAATGAAATGAAATATCCTAAGTGACATAATATATTATAAATGAAATGAAATATCCTAAGTGACATAATATTTTCTATATGAAATGAAATGACCTAGATAACATGATATATTCTAAATGAAATAAAATGATTTAAATGACATGAAAAATTTAAATAACATTGCATATTTTAAATAATATAATCTATATGACATGGATTATAATCTAAGTGACATGAAATGATATGAAACATAAAATAATGTTATCATGGAATATGCATGAAAATAAAAATAATAATGCATGAATATAGTATATGCTAAATGATGTGACAAAAATAAATAACTAAATAAAAAGTATAGGATAGCATGAAATATTCAAAACCATATAACATACAATATAACATCATAAAATGTAAATCAAAATAATAACAATACCATAGAAATTATCATAGCAAAAATCACATATTATATAGTATGCATGAACATGGAAAATGCAATGCATGAAAATGTATTTTTTTCCTTTAATAAAGAAATCCGTATATCTAAAAAGATATCCGGCTACCTTAGGAAAATATATAAAATTAAATTTTATAAAATCAAAATACTTTGTGATTGCTTAAAAACAATTCTGAAAATCTTGGATGAAAACTAGACTATAGCTGAATTCCCCTTTGAAAATAGCTCTATTTTCCTAAGTTTGAAAACTCAGACTTGACCACCCTTGACCTGAACTTTTAAAATCATTTAAAGATTAAAATAGCCTAGAAACCGCTCTAATATAGTAGCTAAAGTTCCTAATCAGCCCTCTAAGTAACTTAGCCAAAACAAAAAATTAATTTTCCCTCAAATTGAAATCTGACTTTACTGTCCAGTTTCAAAGAATGATTTTTTAACCTATTTTTAAAATTTCAAAAAAATCTAAAAAAAGTACTGAAGACTCATAACATGTAAACCTACACGGAGAAAAATTGGCTTAATTTTCTAATTAAAGATAACTTCCCAGAAAAATCGGGAAAGTCAGAACACTAGGTGAAAAACTGTTTTGCCAAAACACATTTTTTTTCTTTTGATAAAATCATTTAAAAATCAAAGTAAAAATATTGGAGACTCTCATAAGGACCTAAAAACAGTAGCTAAAACTTCTAAAAATTTGGACAAAAATTGGCTAAAGTAAAAAAATCACAAAGGTAGAATAATCAATTTGACAACTCTTTAATTTTCCACAAGTATGCTCAAGTGAGCATGACTTTGAGCCATTGGTTGACCTAAGTCATAAATCAAGTGGCATGACATGAGGTGCATGAACATACAACAAATTGAATGCATGAAATGCATGATTTAAAACCTAAATGACATGAAAAATGCATGGCATAAAGAGTATGGCCTAGACCAAACATGAACTTGCATGGCAATAAATGCAACCTAGGTCTAAACATGCATGAAATGCATGGTAATGCAAATGAAACCTAGACCTAAAAAAATGCATGGAAATAACACAAAAACATAGTATGCTAAATCAAAATACACAAAGTCATGGCATGAATGCAAACCTATCAACTAGCATGATGAAAATGCACACACAAAGCATGTAAAATAGAAGAGGTCGAATGGACATAGTCACAATATGATGGAATCCTAGCATGACATTTTCACAAACACATGACATACTAAAATGCAAAGCTAAAAAGAAACATGTTAAACCCTGTAACTTGAAATAAAGGCATGCACAATACTAGACACTTTCACAAACACATAGCGTAGTAAAATGCAAATCATGAACAACTCAAAAATGTTGAAAACAAAAAATTAAAAAATGGAAAACAAGGAAAGTAAACATGAATACAAGATGAAAAAAATCAAAAATAGAGGTAAGTAAGTAAAAAGATCAAAACAAACTCCATGTTTTTGTTATTTTTATAAAAATATAGAACATCAAAACATACTAAACATCCCAATCAACATGAAAAAGAAACAAACACAATCCAAAACCAAAATAAGGCCATTCGGCCATCTTTAAAAACATGGAGGAAATTTTATTTTTTCAAAGTTTTTTCAAGAAAGTATAAAAGAAGAACTTGAAGAAGAAGCTTAAAAACACTTATTTCAAAATTAAAATCAATAGAAACTCACCAAATATCAAATAAAAATAGCAAATCAAGGATGGAAATGCAAAAAAAGGTGCAAGAGTATGGTGCTTTTAGCTACCTCTAAAAGCTGTATTGTAAGCTTTTCATCTTCTTACTTTCTTTTCCCATATAAACTTTCTATTTGCTTTCAACAATGGAGAGTATTCAGCCAAGCAAGAGTGTGAAAATGAAAGAGACCCCCTCTCCCTTAAGGTGGCCGAATGGCCTTAGAATGGTGTAGAAGGTTCTAGAATTTTTCCTACCAATTTTGATCCTATGGCCTTTAATCCAAGATGCTTTCTATGTAAAATTCTCACCCTTAGATTGGAATAATCAGCTCCTAAATATGATGTCATGAAGATGATGTCATAAATAGGATGTCATAAATGTGACATCATCCCTCTCCATCCATTGGTCCATGTGTCACAATTTCAAAGGCTTGATCAAGAAAAATAACTACCTTCCTCTTCACTCTTAGCCCTTTGTTCTAAAATCTCAGCAACATCATTCTCCATTATGGGCTTGGCTGATTGGCCTTTTAAAATCCTGCCCAATCTCCAATTTTTTAAAGGCATTCTTTAGTTTTTTCGTTGAAATGACCTTTTTGACCCCCAAACCAAATTAAATACCAAACGAACTTCAAATCCAAATTTTTCTTCACCAATATCTTTCAAATGAATTAAGAATGAGATCTACAACTTTTCAGAATTTTTGGAACTCACTTGCTATTTTTTCAGGATTTATCTGCTTGAATTTCAGCATAGTGGGCTCGAGATTTGCCATTTTGCAAACGAACTCCGAATCTAGATTTTCTTTCGCCAATCTCTTCCAAATAATTTTATAATGAGATTTGCAAATTTTCAGAATTTTGGAACTCATTTGCTATTTTTTGGGATTTATCTTCTTGAATTTCAGCATAGTGGGCCTGAGATTTTGCCATTTTGCAAACGAGCTCCGAATCCAGATTTTTCTTCGCCAATCTCTTTCAAATGATTAAGAATGAGATTTGCAAATTTTTAGAATTTTTGGAGCTCATTTGCTATTTTTCCCAAATTTTCCAGTTTTGCCCTTTTGCCTCCGAAGCCCGATTTTGCTCAAAACAAGTTCGATTTTCAAATTTTCTTTTTCTAGTCCTTTTTCATATATTGAATTGGAGTTGGTCCGAAAACACCCAATTTTTACGATCAAATTCCCCTCCGATTTGATTTTTTCTTTTTTCATTATCGAGAATTTCCTCGTTTTTCCTCCAATTGGCTCTTTTCTCAAAATTTCTTCAAACTGAGCCTTGGGCTATCCTTTTTTACTCACTCCTCATCAATTAGGGGCTTTAGTTTTATCGAATCGGGCCATTTCTGCAATTTTCCCCAATTTCACCAAAATCCACTAAAAACCCTATTTCTTGGTTTTCTCCCGAATTGACTTTTCCTTCAGTTTTTCTTCTAAGTAGCTTCTCCATTACCCGTACTCACTGCTTATCTTTCATTTGGAACCTTCAATTTCGACCAATTCGATCGTTTAAGCACTTTTCCCAAATTTTTCGAATTAGGATTTCCTTTCTACTAAATCTCCGTAACCCAACTTTCAAACTCCATATCTTTCAATACAGACCTCGGATTATCAAAATCCTTTCACCTTTTTTCAATTGAACTTCAAATCTTGATTTTGAAAGTGGGTTGACTTTTTTAGTAATTGACTTTTTAAGGTTGACTTTTTATGGGTTGACTTTTTCAAGTTTGACTTTTTATGCTTGCCTTCTTAGACTAAGTTCCGAAGTACCACCTATAGGATGAGAAAAGCCTTTTTGCATTCTGAAACATCACTTTAAGAAGAAAACATACCTGATTTAGTGGTTCGGACAAAATTAGGTGTCTATAGCTATCTCTCTTTGGCTATTGCTGAGAATTAGGAATTAGGCAAAGATAAGCAAACACTAATTTTGTCCGATTAGTGAAATCACATGTGAAGAAAAGGGAAAAGGATTTTCATTTTTTCACTTTTTTCATTTTCCATTTTTTCATTTATTCATTTCTTCATTTTTCATTTTTTCATTCTTTCATTTTTCACTCTTTTTTTTAAAGCTGTAAATTGAAGATTTTGTCCTTAAATTGAGTTCCCTGACTAATCAAGGCTTGACCCGTCTTAAGGAAACGAGTTCGATTTGTAAGAGAAGAAAATAGAAGATTTTGTCCTTAAATTGAGTTCCCTGACTAATCAAGGCTCGACCCGTCTTAAGGAAACGAGTTCGATATTTAAAACAAAATATTTGACTCATTTGAGAAGCAGAACGAGTTTTAAAACAAAAGGAAATACCTCGATGATGGTCTCGGGGATCGATTCATTTGAGAAGCAGAACGAGTTCGATTAAAACAAAAGGAAATACCTCGATGATGGTCTCGGGGCTCGACTCATTTGAGAAGCAGAACAAGTTTGATTATAAACAAAAGGAAATACCTCGATGATGGTCTCGGAGCTCGACTCATTTGAGAAGCAGAACGAGTTCGATTTAAAGCAAAAGGAAATTCCTCGACGATGGTCTCGGGGCTCGACTCATTTGAGAAGCAGGATGAGTTCGATTTTAAAACAAAAGGAAAGCCTGGGTTTGGTTCATTTATAAAATAAATTTGACTTTGAAAACTAAAGGAATATACCTCGATGGTGGTCTCGGGGCTCGAATCATTTGAGAAGCTGAATGAATTCGATTTAAAACAAAGGGAAATACCTCGACGATGGTCTTGGGGCTCGACTCATTTGAGAAGCAGAATGAATTCGATTTAAAACAAAAGGAAATACCTCGACGATAGTCTCGGGGCTCGACTCATTTGAGAAGCAGAATGAATTCGATTTAAAACAAAAGAAAATACCTCGACAATGGTCTTGGGGCTCGACTCATTTGAGAAGCAGAATGAATTCGATTTAAAATAAAAGAAAATACTAAGAATGATCTTGGGTTTGATTCATTTGGAAAAATAAATTTAACTTGAAAATGAAAGGAACATACCTCGACGGAGGTATCGGGGCTCGACTCATTTGAGAAGCAGAACAAGTATGATTTAAAAAGAAACATACCTCGACGGTTGTCTCGAGGCTCAACTCATTTGAGAAGAAAAAATATTTCGATTTGGGAAAGCCAAAGTTTTCCCGATTCCTGCAATGTTAGCTAAATGCAATGATGAGAATGACATGCTTTGCAAATGCTTGTATGTTTCCTAAGGATGAATGCAATCAAATGATTGTGTCATGATTTCTAATCCATCGTTTCTTTGAGGTTCACAGATTATCTGACTTCATGACGGAGTCTTCAATTGTTCACTGATGCCCCACTTAAGGAACCTTTTACTTAAGATAAATTGTCAAAGAGTCCCAGTTTCTGACTTCACTGAAATTCACAAATATTTTGACTTTATGACGTAGTCTCCAACACATTCACTGTTATCGTTGGTGAATTTTCCAAACCTTTTCTAAGATTTAAATATACTCCTTAGTAATACTCTGAAATTCTTTTATTTAAAGATTTTTATGTTTACTAATTATCATTCAATTTAATAACAATCAAGATGCATCTCAAAAATGTATGAAAGAAATTATGAAACAAGCAAATGTCATGAAAGGGATAACAAAAATTTATTGCAACAAGTGTTTTAAAATGGTAAAAGTGAATATCAAGGATATAAGAAACAAATGTAAAGTTATAGGTTGTAGATGCCTCGGATGCTGAATATCTTAGACCCCTCCTTTTTCAAACCATCTGAAACTTCTTTTGAATGAGCAATTTACTTGGGTAATCTCTCGGCTTTCGTAGTTACGTCAGACTGAGTTGTTCTCCTTTCCTCTGATTTTCAGATACTTTCTCCCCTTTTACACGGAGCATTGATTCAAACCTTAATCAGTACTTCAGCCGCCCTTTACGGGTTTTCAACTCAAGTGTCCCCCATTCGGTATTAAGTCGCCCTTTGCGGGTTTTCGGCTTAAACCTCTTCTTTTACATTCTTTTTTCATTTTCATTTTTTTTATTTCTCTTTTTTCTTGTATTCTACCATGCATCTGAGAATTCTAAATGCTTCCCAGGTAAAAATGTCAATTCAAAAGATGGGATAAATTCTGAGAATAACCTTTCAAATTAAATATCTATGCTTGATCAAAATGGACTTTTAAAGCACGTGATGTAGGCCAAGGTTCGGGTTTAAAAAGAAAGGATAAATAGGCCCAAAGTGTTTTTAAGGGTGATTGGATCAAGGATCATTTCCTGAGAAGAATTCATTCTTGAATCATTTGTCCTTTTTTGGACTTTCTTTTCTTTTTCTTTTTCAATCTTTTTTCATTGCTAGCTTTCATTTGCCATTCTTTGATTTCACATTTTCCGATGGCTCTTTTTTTTGCCATGATTTTTTATTATTTTTCCCCGCATCTGCCCTCCAATGTAGAGGGTGATCCTTGATCAAGGTTCAAAGAAAGAAATAATTCCTAAAGCTCAAATGGGTGACTAAGGATAATTTTTTCTTAGTAAAGGGAATATGAAAGATGGCCATTCATCATATCAAGCAAGAATATTCTCCTTGAAAAGCAATCCTCAGGGGAGATAGATATATAAAATTTCCATTTGTACATTTGGAATCATTCGAATTTCCATGTGCACAGCATCACACTTTTTCTTCCCTTTTTTTTTTTCTTTTTTTCTTTTTTTTTTCCTTCAAGCATAATACTTCTTCAATTCATCAGCATTCATGGGATTTCTCAAATCATCCTCGTCAATCCGAGTTAGAATCAATTCTCCTCCAAAAAAAGCTCTTTTTACCACATAGGATCCTTCCCAATTTGGAGCCCATTTCCCCTGCGGATCCTTCACGATAGGGAGAATTTTCCTTAGTACCAACTCCCCTTCTTGAAACTGTTTGGGACGAACCTTCTTGTTGTGGGCTCGAATCATCATTTTCTGATACCACTGCCTATGACGAATTGCCTTCAATCTTTTCTCCTTGATGAGATTCAGCTGTTCATAACGAGCTCTAACCCATTCTGCCTCTTCTAAGCCAACCTCCACCAAAACACGAAGTGAAGGGATCTCAACTTCAATAGGTAGCACTGCTTCCATCCCATATACTAAAGAAAATGGCGTTGCCCCTGTAGATGTGTGAACCAAGGTACGATATGCATGAAGAGCAAAAGGCAAGATCTCATGCCAATCTTTGTACACATCAGTCATCTTCTCAATAATCTTCTTGATGTTTTTGTTGGCTGCTTCTACTGCCCCATTCATCTTCGGAAGGTAAGGTGCTGAATTATGGTGTGCGATCTTGAACTGAGTACACACTTCTCTCATCATCTTATTATTCAGATTAAGAGCATTATCTGAAATAATTCTTGCTGGTAATCCATATCGGCATATGATTTCCTTCTTAACAAATCTGCATACCACCGACTTTGTTACATTCGCATATGAAGCAGCTTCTACCCATTTTGTGAAATAATCTATAGCCACCAGGATGAAACGATTTCCATTCGGAGCTTTCGGAGTAATAGCCTCGATCATATCCATTCGCCACATCGAAAATGGCCATGGTGCAATCGTGACATGCAATGGCGATGGCGGCACATGAATCTTATCTGCATATATCTGGCATTTATGGCACTTTCGAGAATAACTGATACAATCTCCTTCCATCATTAGCCAACTCATAATCTGCTTAGCAAGCATGTGACCATTAGCATGGGTGCCACATATCCCTTCATGGACCTCTTCTATGATTTTCGAGCTTCGGCAAATTCGACACATCTCAATAAGACTTGGTCTTTCCTTTTCTTGTAAAGAATCTCACCATCTAAGACAAAACCCATCGCCAATCTTCTCAAAGTCCTCTTGTCATTTTCTGTTGCTAGTCCAGGATACTGTTGACTCTTGATGTATTGCAAGATGTCGTTATACCAAGGGAGACCATCTGATTCTTCTTCGATACTCAAGCAGTAGGCAGGAGACTCATAAATGCTCATCTTGATTGGCACAACTTCAGCCCCTCATTCACTTTAAACATTGATGACAAAGTAGCCAGAGCATCCGCCATTCGATTTTCTTCTCGGGGGAAGTAATTGAAATTTACTTCTTCAAATTCCTTTAACAAACTCAGTATGAACTCTCGATATCGGATTAACTTTGCATCTCGGGTTTCCCATTCTCCGCGCAATTGATATATCACTAAAGCTGAGTCTCCAAAAACCTCTAGTTTTTTTATCTTTCTATCTACGACAGCAGGAAGGCCCATAGTACATGCCTCATATGCTGCAGTGTTGTTTGTACGTTCAAAATCCAATCTGGAAGTGAAAGGATAATAATCTTCTTCTGGGGATATGAGGTATGCACCAATTCCGTGTACCATGGCATTGGATGCCCCATCAAAGTATATCTTCCATATTTTCTTCTTTTTAGAGGGAATCTCATATTCTTGCGAGACGCACATCAAGTCTTCATGCAGGAAATCAAAGTTCAGAGGCTCATAATCTTCCACTACACGACTTGCAAAAAACTCGGCTACTGCACTGCCCTTTATAGCTTTCTGACTTACGTATACAATGTCGTACTCTGACAACAAAATTGACCATCTTGCTGTCCTCTCTGACAAAGAAGGTGCTTCCAACATGTACTTGATTGGATTTAGCTTGGCAATAACCACGTCGTGTGGTACAACATATATTGTCTGAGCCTCTGAGCAGTCCAAGCTAAGGCACAACACAGCTTTTCTACCGACGAATATTTCAGCCCATAATCTGTAAACTTCTTGCTGAGATAGTAAATCGCTTGTTCTTTCTTCCCAGTCTCATCATGTTGCCCCAAGACACAACCCATGGATCTCTCAAATACTGATAAATACAGTATCATTGGTTTATCCGAAACAGGTGACATAAATACTGGTGGGTTTGATAGATAATGCTTAACCTTTTCAAAAGTGACCTAACACCCTTCATCCCGTTCTCCTGGATCATGTTTTCGAAGTAGCTTAAATGTTGGATCAAATTTATCGGTTAACTGAGAAATAAACCGACCAATGTAATTCAATCTTCCCTTACTTCCTTTTGAGTACGAGGTGGTGGTAAATTCTAGATGGCCTTCACTTTATCCAGATCAATCTCAATTCCCCTTTTGCTAACAACAAAACTCAACAATTTCCCCGAAGTGACTCCAAAAGTGCATTTTGCCGAGTTTAGCTTGAGCCGAAACTTTCTTAGTCTTTCAAAGAGTTTATTAAGATTCGCAATATGCTCCTCTTCTCCTTGTGACTTTGCAATCATATCATCAACATAGACTTCAATTCTCTTATGCATCATATCATGAAACAAGGTCACCATGGCTCTCTGATATGTTGCCCCAGCATTCTTCAACCCAAACGACATTACCTTGTAGCAGAATATTCCCCATATTGTAACAAATATGGTTTTCTCCATCCTTTCGATGCCATCTTAATCTGATTGTATCCCGAGAATCCGTCCATGAAAGAGAACAAGGAACTCTTCGCTGTATTATCCACCAAAGTATCGATATGAGGCAAAGAGAAATTATCTTCGGGACTGGCCTTATTCAGATCTCGGTAATTGACGCACATCTGCACCTGGCCATCCTTCTAGAACAATGTTTGCCACCCATTCTGAATATGTTGCCACTTCTAAGAACCCCGCATCAAACTGCTTCTTCACCTCTTCTTTTATGTTTAACTACATGTCTGACCTCATTCTTCTCAACTTTTGCTGAATTGGCTTGCACTCTGGCCTTAAAGGGAGCCTATGAACCACAATATCTGGATCCAACCCTGGCATGTCTTGGTATGACCATGCAAATACATCTACATATTCCCAGATCAAGGCTATGAATTCACCCTTTATTGATGATGACAATGAGGTCCCAATTTTAACCTCCTTTATTTCCTCATCACTTCCCAAATTTATCTTTTCCAATATATCCTTATAAGGAAGTACTTGTTTCTCCTCTTGTTCTATTTTCCTCAATAAATTCTGAGGTAGACCATAATCCTTAGTATCTTCGTTGGCCTCAAAATCACCCGTGCAAATGGGTCTTTCAAAATCAATTTCAGAATTACTGACAGGAAGGTCCTCATATTCTGTATCCGTACACCTGTAAATAGATGGGGAAGAAACAATATAGGAAAATATATATACAATGAAAGAAAAATAAATAGCATAAATGAAAGAATATGGACACATCAATATGAAGAAAATGCATCGTGCTTGTCATTTATTGAATGAAGATTTTTTCAACAAAAGCCCATTACTGAAAAAATTCTTAATATCCTCGGGCAAAGATAATTAAGATTGTTTTAAAGTATTACCTTGGAATAGACCTAAAGACTATCGGTAGTTTGGTTTCACTCCAATTTGTCAGTCTATACCCTCGTGGACAAGGTCGCACCATCCAGTTTGCATTCTTACTCTCAATTCCTTCCTCTCTAGTCATGCAGATCATCATATCCTGTGTATCACCCTTATCCATATGGAACTTCTCGAAAGCTTGTTCAATCATTATGAGTACATCATCAGAATCCTTTTCCTCGAACAGAAAACCGGCTAAGCAAAAGCTATGAAGGATTGGTGGGAAGTCATAGGCTCCAACTCAATACCCATACCCGCAAGATGGGCCATCCTCCTTTGTCGGTTCTTCTCCACTTGTTTCCTCTTCTCCTAAGCCTTCGGAAGATATCCTAGACCAAACCGGTCCTTATTTCCAACCACTTCAATTGCTCTGGCCATTTCCTGAAGATATTTTCCAAGACCTTTTCCTGCCCGACAACCCTTTCCCACAGTAGTCCTTACTCCCAGTCTTGTATTCTTGGACAACTTTGGCTTTGGAATTCTTCGTCCTTCAGTGACGAATACTGCATTTACAAACTCCAAAGACCAAAAAGAGTATTCCACAGCATCTTCGTTTGGCTCAATGTAAGGGGAACCAGTAGATGCAGAGGCTATGATGTCCTCTTCTCCTGAGGCAATGACCAAACGTCCCTCCATCATAAACTTCAGCTTCTGGTGGAGATATGAGGGTTCTAACAAGCAATTGTAGGACGGGGTAATATCCATGACCTAGAAATTCATGTTATAGGTACAAAGACCTATCTCCATCGGGAGCTCGATAGTTCCCATTACCTCCCATCTTGTTCCATCAAAGGCTCTAACCACCGTGCAACTTGGCAGCATATAAGAAATATCAACTGACAGTTTAGACAGGGTTGCCAAGGGCATCACATTTAATGAAGAACTGTTATCCAAAAGCACCCTTGGTAATATGTGTCCCTTGCAAGTGATCGTTATGTGAAGAGCTTTTGTTGACCCAATACCATTGGATGGTATTTCATCATAACTAAAATAAATGTGATCGTCTGCTACAATATTCCCCACCAGCCTGTCTAATTTCTTCACCGATATGTTATTGGCCATATATGCCTGATTTAGAACTCTTAACAAGGCATTTCTGTATGGCTCCAAATTTAGCAGCATTGATAGGATCGAAATTCTCGCTGGTTGACGTTGTAATTGCTCCACCACACTATATTTGCTATGCTTTATGAACTTTAGAAACTCACAAGCTTCTATTTGACTGATCCATCTCAATATGGACCTGTTCAACTACCTTCTTCCCTTTATCTACTTCCCCTCCCTTTCCTGGTAGACCTGGCTCAACAGTCTCAGGGGCATAGCATCTCCCACTACGAGTTAAGTGCCCCACTCCTGTTATGTCAGTCGCTACCTGCTGACTAGAAGTGCTCGGCATAACCATGATGCAATCATACTTCCATGGTGCAGCCTTATTTTCTTTATATGAAAAAGAGGATGGTAGTTCTATGATCAGTTTAGGCATGACTTCTTCAATAACCGGAGCAACCTTTTCCTCTGGCTGATCATAGTAAATGATCAGAGGTCTACCTATATCGTATCCAGTTGTATCCTCCGTAGCACCCACTTCTTTTTCTACTTTCTCGTAGAATTGGGCCTGGCTTTCATCCATCATCTGTTGGACTTTAACCAAGAAATCCCTATAATCCTATATGGTATGTCCTTTGCATTTATGGAAAAGACACCAATCTTCTATTTTGCTTGCCACCAATTTCAAACTACCCTTATCCTGAACTATACCAGCTTTAACCATTTCAACCCATACTTTTAACATTGGAGTCTTCACTTCACTGATATATTTCTTCACCAGACTGACTTTCCTCGATATCACTATATTCACCTGGTTCTAAGCATGATTGAGCAACGGATTACCCGCTACATTTGGCCCATTCTTTGACCCGAATTTCCCAACCCCGGAGTTGATCAAACTTTGGGCTTTCCTTTTAAAGGCAATGCAATCCTCGGTTGAATGCCCCTGAATCCCCGCTTGATACGCGCAGTTAGCATTTGTGCTGTACCACCTTGGGTATGGCAATGTCAAAGGTTTAAGGTATAGGGTGCAACAAGCTGACCCTGCAACAATTTGGGATATAGTTCACCATAAGTGGTAGAAATTGAGTCAAATGGGGGTTTTTGATCATTCTTTGGTGAACATTGGTCATTGCGCATGGTACCCTGGGTGTTTGGGATAGTGTTTCGGGGAAGGGTTATCTGTGGGGACACGCTAGTTGGAAAGGGATGTTGTGGTATATTGGTATAAGGTAATGGATTTTGAGTAAGCTGGTTCACAGTGGAGTAGTAAGGATTATACCCCGGGTAAGGTGTGTAGGGTGTAGGAGGTGCATAGGATGTAGAAAGAGTATAGGGCCTAGGGGGTTTATATGGTGTAGGAGGTGCATAGGGATATTGGTTGATGCTAACTACGTGAGTTTCGTCTTTCTTCTTAGCAGGAAATAACCTTCTTCGGAGTGGCAGACTCACTTCCCTCCGTTTTTCCATTTTCTATGGCAGTCTAATTCATTTCCCTGGATATAACCATATCCGTGAATTCTTAGTGGCACTCCCCACCAATTTGTCATAATACGGTGCCTTTAAAGTATTGATAAAAAGCACCGTTGTTTCTTTTCTAGTTAAAGGGGGTTGCACTTGAGTGGCCAAGTCCCTCCACCTTTGAGAGTACTCCTTGAAACTCTCAGTAGTCTTCTTTTCCATGTTCTGTAGTGACAGCCTGTCAGGTACCATATCAGATACATGCTTATAATGCTCCATAAAGGCCCTGGCTAAATCCATCCAAGAACGGATCTTAGTCCGAATCAGTTAATTATACCATCGGGTTGCAGGCCCGTCAAGCTATCCTGAAAGCAGTGGATAAGCAGTTCTTCATCATCATCATGTCCTGTCATTTTTCTGTAGTACATGGTCAGGTGTGCTAATGGGTTGGTAGTCCCATTATATTTCTCAAAATCGGGTACTTTAAACTTGGGAGGAATCACCAAGCCATGTACCAAGCTCATTTCTTTGGCATCCAGACTGCCAATATAACTCTACCCCTTCTATTGCTCTTAATCTCTCTTCCAGCAACTGATACTTCTTCTGAGATTCTGCATTCTTTTTCAGCTCAACCAACCTTGCCTTTTCTTTCTCAGCCAGTTCCTCAAAGTCTAAAACATCAATAATATCACTTGGGTCAGCCTCAATGTTACCTTTTCTAGGAGCATAATTATGTGCTTAGCCGCTGGTTGGATATAAACATAGGAGGCTGCCCTAGTTGGTAGCTCATTTCCCACATGCTGGGATGCTTGGCCCTTCAGCTACATGATTTCAGGTTGATCTTCCTCATTTACCACCGTTTTTCCTGTGATTGAATTCTCTCTCGGCCCTTTCTGTCTCATCATGGCATTCATCATTTCCATGAGTTTAGCCATTTGTTCCCTTGATTCCTCCTGAGACTTAATCAGTTGTTCCTGTAGTTCCCTTTGAACCCGTTCCATACTCTCAATACGAGCAAGATGATCATTCTCCATGATCCTAGCTTGACATCTAGTGTTGTAGTGGTGTCGAAAATCCGTTTCTTTTGGAGTGCGCCCGATTTTACCTTAAGTTTTAAAAAACCATGGATTATATTTTTTTGACTCATTTTTTATGTTTTATTAAAAATGAATGAATGACTAAATGTGAATGAATGAACAAATAAAATGAATAAATAAATGACTAAGTATATGAATATGAAAGAATAAATGAATGAACAAGTAAAATAAATAAGTGGCTAAGTATATGAATATGAATGAATAATCATAAAAAATAAATGAATGATTATAACTATGAATAAATGTACGAATGAACAAACAAAATATATAAAAAATATGAATGCATTTGAAAGTATTGGCCCCGGGATAATTCCAACCAAACGGTCTTTCATTGATTTCCTGGAACTAAGTACATCAAAGATAAAATAAAAGGAATACTGCATAAGACAAATCCATAATTCGCCTATCTATTTCAAAGTGCTGTTACAAAATACTAGTCCTATAGTAACTCCCTCAGATCTTGGACTTTCTTTCACAGTCTTCTTTTGATTGCCTTGCTTTTCAATTTGACCCAATACTTGTTCATGGCTCCTAGACATGTCACCAGAAACATCACTATGTAAACTTTCCTTAGCTTGCTTCTCCAGTTGATTGCCTCGGGCTTCTTTATGCTTCACTCTCTCTTTCCAATAGTTATTCTCCTTCTTGAGGTTTTTAACCTCTTGCTCCCATTCCCTGAAAGTCTTGACAGTCCCTTCAAATCTGAGCTCGAAGTGGTATTTTTTGTTTTCCAAGTGCAAATCCCTAAGATCTCCCTTGACAATGTCCCTTTCTCTCTTGATCTTTTCCTTTTCTCTTTCTCGAGCTGACTCTCTATTTTTCATGTCCTCAATCTCTTACTGCAGTCGAGCAATCTCTTTGCTCATTTAGGCCTTTTTTTTTTCGAATTCCACCCTTGCAAATTCTAACTCTGATGGCATTTCCTTAGGTGGCGAATTCATTAACTGGACCTCTTCCCATTAGATGTCAATAACCTATCATTAACCCTCAATTCCCTCCATACCATGTAGTCAGGTGTGACGATGTCGGCATATCGAGCCACTTTTATCCGATGAGTTTTCTTCCATGCTTCAATCACTACCCGCACCTTTCCAGAATACCCATCCTCTCCATAAGTAAACTCTGATAATCCTAGTTTATGAGTCGCGGGTGTGAATTATCGAGACTCGACCTGTCTTTGCACCAACAGAGGTGCATAACTCACAGATCCCCAAATTTCGAGTAGTGGGTTGTCTCCATATTTATACATAATCGGCATAGGAACCATCCATGGAGCTCTCCAAGTTACCATCTCCCCTCCCTCCCTCCGATTTGATTTTTCCTTTTTCCAATATCAGTAATTCACTCGTTTTTTCGTTTTTCCTCCAACTGACTTTTTTATCGAAATTTCTTCAAACTGAGCCTTGGACTATCTTTGTTTACTCATTCTTCATCAATTAGGGGCTTTAATTTTATCGAATCGGGCCATTTTTGCAATTTTCCCCAATTTTGCAAAATTCACCAAAAACCTTAATTTTCGGTTTTCCTTCCAAATTGACTCTTCCTTTGGTTCTACTTTCAATTAGCCTTTCCAACACCCATAATCATTGATTATATTCCATTTAAAACCTCCAACTTTGACCAATTTGATCGTTTAAGCATTTTTCCCAAATGTACCGAATTAGGGTTTCCTTTTTACTGAATCTCCATAACCCATCTTCCGAACTCTATATTTCTCGTTGTAGACCTTGAATTATCAAAATTCTTTCACCATTGTTCAATTAAACTTTGAATCTTGATTTTGAATGAGGGTTGACTTTTTCAATGGTTGACTTTTTGAGGTTGACTTTTTTGAGGTTGACTTTTTTTGGATTGAATTTTCATGCTTGACCTTTTAAACAAAGTCTTGGAGTACCATCCGCATGTTGAGAAGATATTTTCTGCATTTTAAAGCATCACCAGGAAGAAATTACCTGATTTAGGGGTTCAGACAAAATTAGGTGTCTACAGCTGCCCCTCTTTGGTTATTTTTTAGAATCAAGAATCAGGCAACGATAAATAAGCACTAATTTTGTCCGGTTAGTGAAATCACATGTGAAGAAAAGGAAAGAAAATTTTTTTATTTTCATTTTTCATCATTGTTTTTATAAAAAAAAAGCTGTAAATAGAAGATTTTGTCCTTAAATCGAGTTTCCTGACTAATCAAGGCTCGAACCGTCTTAAGGAAAAGAGTTCGATTAGCAAGAGAAAAAAATACCTCGACGGTGGTCTCGGGGCCTTATCTTGTCTTATATTAACCTTACTGGCGAAACTAGAAATTGAAATAAGCTGGGTGAAACCAGTAGTTGAAAAGTGATCCAGGTGAAACCCGAAAGTTAACATGAGATGACCTGGGCGGAACCAAAGGTTGAAAAGTTATCTAGGCGAAACCATAGATAATTTTCAAAGAGATGACTTGGGCAAAACCAAAAGTCGAAAACTTATCTAGGCAAAACCATAGATAATTTTCAAAGTGATGACTTGGGTGAAACCAGAAGTCGAAAAAGATTTGGATGAAGCCAGGAATTGAAATGAATATGGTGTCAGTTGTGTTTAAAATTCTGGGTATATTTCAGAGGCTTTGGGTATCACCACCAAAGATTTGTTCATTTTAAAATTGTAAAAACTCTGGATATCTCCACCAGAGGCTTCGGCTATCACCACTAAAGGCTTGTTCACTTTTAAAACTGAAAAACCTTGGATATCTCCACAGAGGCTTCGGCTATCACCACCAAAGGCTTGTTCACTTTTAAAACTATAAAACCCTGGATATCTCCACCAGAGGCTTTGGCTATCACCACCAAAGGCTTGTTCACTTTTAAAACCATAAAACCCTGGATATCTCCACCAGAGGCTTCGACTATCACCACCAAAGGCTTGTTCATTTTAAAATTGTAAAATTATGGGTTCGACTCATTTAGAAAACAAGTTCAATTTAAAAAATAATAGAAAGTACCTCGACGGTGGTCTCGAGGCTCGACTCATTTGAGAAGCAGAACGAGTTTGATTTTAAAACAAAATACCTCCACGGTGGTCTTGAGGCTCGACTCATTCGAGAAGCAGAACGAGTTCGATTTTAAAACAAAAAACCTCAATGATGGTCTTGGGGCTCGACTCATTTGAGAAGCAGAACGAGTTCGATTTTAAAACAAAATACCTTAACGGTGGTCTCGAGCTCGACTCATTTGAGAAGTAGAACGAGTTCGATTTTATAACAAAATACCTCAACGGTGGTCTCGGGGCTCGACTCCTTTGAGAAGTAGAACGAGTCCGATTTAGGAGAGAAAATTTTCCACTATTTGTGTTTTCAAATTTTAGTGGTCTCCAAACCTCTTCTAAAATTTAAATCTACTCCTTAGTAATACTTTGAAATCCTTTTGCTTAAAATTTTTATGTTTACTAAACATCATTCAATTTAATAACAATCAAAATGCATCACAAAATGTATGAAAGAAGGTATGAAACAACCAATTGTTATAAAAGGGATAACAAGATGACAGAGGTGAATATCAAGGATACAAGAAACAAATGTAGAGTTGTAGGTTGTAGATCCCCCCATATGCAGAATATCTTGGACCCTTTCTTCTTCAATTCATCTGAAATTTCTCTTGAATGAGCAATTTACTTGGGTAACCTCTCAGCTTTCGTAGTTGCGCCAGACTGAGTTTTTCCCCTTTTGTCTGATTTTCTGATACTTTCTCCCTCTTTACATGGAGCATTGATTCAATCCTTAATCAGTACTTGAGCCGTCCTTTGCGGGTTTCCAACCCAAGTGTCCCCCATTCGGTATTAAGCCCCCCTTTGCTGGTTTTTGGCTTAAACCTCTCCTTTTACATTCTTTTTCATTTTCTTTTTTGTTTGTTCTACCATGTATTTGAGAATTCTAAATGCTTCCAAGGTAAAAAGCATGTAATGTAGGCCAAGGTTTAGATTTAGAAAGAAAGGCTAAATAGGCCCAAAATGTGTTTAAGGGTGAGTGGATCAAGGATCATTTCATGAAGAGGATTCATTCTTGAAACATTCGTCCCTTTTTTGGACTTTCCTCTTTTTTCTTTCTTTGGAATCTTTTTCTTTCATTCTTGGCTTTTATTTTCCATTCTTTGATTTCACACTCTTTTTTTTCGATGGCTCTTTTAGCCATGATTTTTGAGAGGTTATTTTTCCTTGCATTTTCCCTCCAGTGTAGAGGGTGGTCCTTGATCAAGGTTCAAAGAAAGAAAAAATTCCTAAGGCTCAAAGAGGTGACTAAGGATAATTTCTTCTTAGCGAAAGGAATATGAAAGATGGCCATTCATCATATCAAGCATGAATATTTTCATTGAAAAGCAATCCTCAGGGGAAATAGATATATATGAATTTCATTTTTACATTTGGAATTATTCGAATTTCCACGTGCACAACATCACACTTTTCTTTTCTTTTTTTCATTTTTTTATTCTTTTTCTTCTTCAAGCGTAGTACTTCTTCAATTCGTCAGCATTCATGGGATTTCTCAAGTCATCCCCGTCCATCCGAGTCAAAATCAATGCTCCTCCAGAAAAAGCTCCCTTTACCACGTAGGACCCTTCCCAATTTGGAGCCCATTTCCTTCGCGGACCCTTCACTATAGGGAGAACTTTCTTTAGTACCAACTCTCCTTCCCAGAACTGCCTAGAACGAACCTTCTTATTGTGGGCTCGAATCATCCTTTTCTGATACATATGCCCATGGAAAATTGCTTTCATCATTTTCTCTTCGATAAGATTCAACTGTTCATAGCGAGCTCTAACCCACTCTGCCTCTTCTAAACTAATCTCCATCAAAACTAAAAGGGAAGGGATTTCAACCTCAATAGGTAACACTACCTTCCTTCCATATACCAAAGAAAATGGCATGGCACTTGTAGATGTACGAACTGAGGTACGGTATGCGTGAAGAGTAAAAGGCAAGATCTCATGCCAATCTTTGTAAACATCGGTCATCTTTTCAACAATCTTCTTGATGTTCTTATTGGCTGCTTCTACTGCCCTATTCATTTTTGGATGATAAGGTGCCGAATTATGATGCGTGATCTTGAACTGAGTACACACTTCTCTCATTATCTTATTGTTTAGATTGAGAGCATTGTCTGAAATGATTCTGTCTGGCAATCCATATAGGCATATGATTTCCTTCTTGACGAATCTGCATACCACTGGCTTCGTTACATTAGCATAAGAAGCAGCTTTCACCCACTTTGTGAAGTAATCTACAGCCACTAGGATGAAACGATGTCCATTTGAAGCTTTAGGGGTAATAGGTCCAATCATATCCATTCCCCACATCGAAAATGGCCATGGTGCAGTCATGACATGCAATGGTGATGGAGGCACATGAATCTTATCTGCATATATATATGACATTTATGGCACTTCCGGGAATAACTAATGAAATCTCCTTCCATCGTTAGCCAATAATATCCTGCCCTCATAATTTGTTTAGCAAGCATGTGACCATTGGCATGTGTTCCATATATCCCTTCGTGGACTTCTTCAAAGATTCTCCGAGCTTCGGCAGACCCGACACACCTCAATAGAACCTGGTCTTTCCCTTTCTTGTAGAGAATCTCACCATCTAGGACAAAACCCATTCCCAATCTTCTTAGCGTCCTCTTATCATTTTCCGTTGCTTGTTCAGGATACCGCTGACTCTTGATGTATTGCAAGATGTTGTGATACCAAGGGAGGCTATCCACTTATTCTTCAATATTCATGCAGTAGGCAGGAGACTTGTATATGCTCATCTTTATTGGCATAACTTTGGCCCCTTTATTTATTTTAAACATTGATGACAAAGTGGCTAAAGCATCCGCCATTTGGTTTTCTTCTCGGGGGAATTAGTTGAAACTCACTTCTTCGAATTCCTCTATCAGACTCAGTATGAGCTCTTAGTATCGTATTAACTTTGCATCTCGGGTTTCCCATTCTCCCCGTAATTGGTATATCATTAGGACTGAATCTCTGAAAACTTCCAATGTTTTGATCTTTCTGTCTACGGCAGCACGAAGGCCTATAGTACATGCCTCATATTCAGCAGTATTGTTTGTACAATCAAAATCTAATTTGGCAGTGAAAGGATACTAATCTTTTTTTGGGGATATGAGCACTGCGCCGATCCCGTGCCCCATGGCATTAGATGCACCATCAAAGTACATTTTCCATATTTTCTTCCTCGAGGTAATCTTATCTTCTTGCGAGACATACATTAGATCTTTATCAGGGAAATCAAAGCTCAAAGGCTCATAATCTTCAATCGCCTGACTTGCTAAGAACTCGGCTACTACGCTGCCTTTTATAGCTTTCTGACTCACATACACAATGTCGTACTCTGACAACAAAACTTGCCATCTTGTCGTTCTTCCTGACAAGGAAGATGCTTCCAACATATACTTGATGGGATCTAACTTGGCAATCAACCATGTCGTGTGGTACAACATGTATTGTCTGAGCCTTCGAGCGGTCCAAGCTAAGGCACAACAAAGCTTTTCTACCGATGAATACTTAAATTGCTTTTTCTTTCTTCCTGATCTCATCATGTTGCCCTAATACACAACCCATCGATCTCTCATATACTGATAAATAGAGTATCATTGGTTTCTTCGAAACAGGCGGCATTAGCATTGGTGGATTGGATAGATAGTGCTTAACTTTATCAAAGGCGATCTGGCACCCTTCATCCCATTCTCCCAGATCACGCTTCCGAAGTAGCTTAAATATTGGATCACATTTGTCAGTTAGCTGAGAAATAAACCGAGCAATATAATTCAATCTTCCTAGAAAACCTCTCACTTCTTTTTGAGTACAAGGTGGTGGCAAGTTCTGGATGGCCTTTACTTTATCTTAATCAATCTCAATTCCTCTCTTACTGACGATAAAACCTAAAAACTTCCCCGAAGTGACTCCGAAAGTGTATTTTGCCGGGTTTAGTTTGAGTCAAAACTTTCTTAGTCTTTCGAAGAGCTTTTTAAGATTCACAATATGCTCATCTTCTCCTTGTGACTTTGATCATGTCATCAACATAGACTTCAATCTCCTTATGCATCATATCATGAAACAATGTTACCATGGCTCTCTGGTATATTGCCCCAGCATTTTTCAATCCAAACGACATCACCTTATAGCAAAATGTTCCCCACATCGTCACAAACGTTGTTTCCTTCATATCCTCCGATGCTATCTTAATCTGATTGTACCCTGAGAATCTGTCCATGAAGGAAAACAAAGAACTCTTTGCCGTATTATCCACCAAGGTATCAATGTGAGGCAAAGGGAAATTATCTTTAGGACTGGCCTTATTCAGATCCCGGTAATCAACACACATCCGTACTTTGGCATCCTTCTTTGGAACTAGGACAATATTCGCTACCCATACAGATATTTTGCCACTTCCAAGAACCCAGCGTCGAACTGCTTTTTCACTTCTTCTTTTATCTTTAACAGCATGTCAAGCCTCATTCTTCTCAATTTTTGTTGAATTGGCTTGCATTCTGGCCTTAAAGGAAGCTTGTGAACCACAATATCAGGATCCAATCCTGGCATGTCTTGGTAGACCATGCAAATACATCGACATATTCCCGGAGTAAAGCTATCAGTTCACACTTTGTTGATGGTGGCAATGAGGTCCCAGTTTCGACCTTTTTTATTTCTTCTCTCTTTCCCAGGTTTATCATTTCTAGCAGCTCCTTATGAGGCAATACTTGCTTCTCCTCTTGTTCTATTTTTCCCAATAAATTTGGGGCAGACCATAACCTTCAGCATCTTCGTTGACGTCGAAACCACCCGTGCAAATGGACCTTTCAAAATCAATTTCAAAATTATTGACAGGATGGTCCCCATATTCCTCATCCGTACACTTGTAAATAGGTGAGGAAGAAACAATATAGGAAGGCGTATTGGGAATGAAAGAAAATGAGAGAGCAAAAATGAAAGAATATGGACACATCAATATGAAAAAAATGCATCGTGCTTGTTATTTATTAAATGAAGAGTTTTAAACATAAGCCCGTACAGAAAAATTCTTAATATCCTTGGGCAAAGATAATTAAGATTGTTTCAGAGTATTAATCTGGAGTAGACCTAAAAACTATAGAAAGCTCGATCGCACTCCAGTTTGTTAATTCATAGCCCGGTGGACAAGAAATCATATGGAAAATGAGCAAATCAGCATAGAAAAGAAAGAAAAATGCAATAGTTAGGTGCCAAAAGGCTATCTTTCAAGCTTCCTTCTTTTCAAAATTTTTCTTTGCTTTTCTACCACTTAGCTATTGCTCAAACATGAAAATACTCAGCCAAAAAAAACCTCCTCAAAATGAAAACCCTCATCCCATTTTTATAGGCAGCTGAATGGTTTTCTATGTTGACATAATGTTGTCATTTTTTTCCTAGCTAGCAAGATCCAAAGGCCACTAATCAAAGATGATAAAAATGTAAATTTACAACCATAGGATGAAGTGATCAGCCCCTAACCACAACTAGCTATCCAAGAATCCTAACTATAGACACCTAATTCTGTCCGGACCACTAAAACAGATATATTTTCTTCCTAAATTGATGTTTCAGAATGTAAAAAGACTTTTTTCATCCTGCAGGTGGTACTCCAAGACTTAGTTTAAGAGGGCGAGCATAAAAAGTCAAACTTGAAAAAGTCAACCTCAAAAAGTCAACCCTAAAAAGTCAACTACTAAAAAAGTCAACCCACTTTCAAAATCAAGATTTGAAGTTCAATTGAAAAATGGCAAAAGAATTTTGATAATCCGAGGTCTACATCGAAAGATATGGAGTTCGAAAGTTGGG
This sequence comes from Fremontodendron californicum, assembly GCA_030761205.1. Lineage (NCBI taxonomy): Eukaryota > Viridiplantae > Streptophyta > Magnoliopsida > Malvales > Malvaceae > Fremontodendron > Fremontodendron californicum. The sequence continues at coordinate 13,077,416 of JAULJL010000005.1, read as the reverse complement.
TTATGGAGATTCAGTAGAAAGAAAACCCTAATCCGAGAAATTTGGGGAAAAGTGCTTAAACGATCGAATTGGTCAAAATTGAAGGTTCCAAATGAAAGATAAGCACTGAATACGAGTAATGGAGAAGCCACTTGAAAGAAAAACTGAAAGAAAAGTCAATCTGGTAGAAAACCGAGAATTAGGGTTTTTGGTGGATTTCGGTGAAATTGAGAAGAATTACAGAAATAGCCCGACTTGATAAGACTAAAGCCCTTAATGGATGAGGAATGATTAAAAAGGATAGCCCAAGGCTCAGTTTGAAGAAAATCTGAAAATCGAACTTATTTTGAGCAAAACCGAGTTTCGGAGGCAAAAGGGAAAATTAGAAAATTTGGGAAAAATAGCAAATGAACTCCAAAAATTCTGAAAAAATGCAAATCTCATTCTTAAGTCATTTGGAAGAGATTGGAGAAAGAAAATCTTGATTCGGAGTTCGTTTGCAAAATGGAAAAATCTCGGGTTTCCTATGTAGTAATTCAAGAAGATAAATCCCGAAAAAATAGCAAATGAACTCCAAAAATTCTGAAAATATGCAAATCTCATTTTTAAATTATTTATAAGAGATTGGCGAAATAAAATCTTGATTCGTAGTTCGTTTGCAAAATGGCCAAAACCCGGGCCCCTTATGTAATACTTCAAGCAAATAAATCCTAAAAAAATACCAAATGAGTTCCAAAAATTATGAACACTTCCAGATCACACTTTTAAATTATTTGGAAGAGATTGGTGAAGAAAAATCTTTATTTTGAGCTCGTTTAAAAAATGGTAAAATTTAGGGGCATAAAACGGCAATTTTGGAAGAAAAAATCCAAATAAATAGCAAATGGACTCGAAATTTTTTGAAAACATCCAGAATTCAATTTTTTATTATTTTAAAAGTATTGAAAAAATAAAATTTGAATTTGGAGTCCGTTTGCCATTTATTTGCATTCGGGGGGCAAAAAGGTCATTTTACCCAAGAAACCGAAAAGGGCTTTTCTTGCCTTTCAAAAAAATCAAACTTGGGCTGGTAGAAGGAGGGCTGGCCGGACAAGGCCCAAGGAGGGGAAGGAGGTTTCTTATTTTTAATCAAGAGGCCAAAAATGAAGAGTTAGTTAGTGACTTTTTGATCAAGCCTTTGCAAATAAGCCACATGGACCACTACATGAAGAGGGAGAGTGTCAACATAATGGCTTAAGATTCTTGAACAGCTGTAATTATGGATAGCTGATGGCCTAATCTAAGGGTGATAATTTAATGTTTTAAACATCTTGGATCATTAGCCCTTGGATGAAAATTGGTTGGAGGAAAAATGACAACATGCTAACCTAGAGAGAGGAAGGTTTCGGCCACTACAAGGATCCTTACTCTTTCATTTTCAGCACTCTCTCATTTTTTATATTCTCTCTTTCTTTTGGCTGGTTGTCTCTCCATTGTTGCAAAGCAAAAAGAAAAGTTTAGAAAAGAAAAAAAAAGTTTGAAGAGAAAAAACTTGAAAGATAGCTTCTAGAGGTTGCTTTTAGCACCATACTCTTGCACTTTCTTTGATTTTCCATTCTTGATTTGCTGTTTTGATTATTATTTTGGTGAGTTTCTTTTGATTTTTATTTTTAAATAAGTGTTTTTAATGTTCTTCTATAGGTTCTTTCTTCATATTTTCTTATAAAAACTCTTGAAATAATTTTTTTCTCCTTGGTTCTTTGACATGGCCAAATGGCCCATCATTTTTTTTTTCTGTTTTAGTTGCTGTTTTGTTTTGTTATTTTTTGTTATTTTTGATATTAAATAAGTCTTGATGCTTTAAATCTTCTTCTACTACATAGACTTGAAGCTTGTTTTAATTTGGTTGCTTGTTTATTTCCATTTATGAGTCTATTATCATGTTCTTGCATTTTTGAGTTTCTGTTTTCAAAATGTTTAAGTTTGTTTATATTTTATATTTTGTAATCCATGTGTTTGTGAAAATTCTTGTTGGTTTTCATACCTCTACTTTATATTTGCAAGATTTGAGTGTTATGTTTTAGTTAAGTATGTTAGTATATGAAGTGTTAGTGAAAATGCCATGCTTACTTTGGACATGAGGCCATTCGGCCACTTCACATTTATTTGCTTTGTGTGTGCATTTTTGTTATGTTAGGTGATAGGCTTGCATTTTCATGACATTTGGTTGAGTATTTGGCTTAAGCATGCCTTGTGTTTGTGTTATTGCCATGCATATTTTAGATATTAGGATTGGTTAGTTTTTCCATGCATGTCCATGCATTTTAGACCTAGGTTGCATTAAATGCCATGCAAGTTCATTTAGGTCTAGGTCATTTTATTGATGCCATGCATTTTTTCATGACATTTAGGTTTAAAATCATGTATTTCATGTGTCATATTTGCTGTATTTTTCATGCATTTCATGTCTATGCCACTTGACTTATGACTTAGGCCAATCAATGGCTCAAAGTCATGCTCTCTTGAGCATACTTGTGAAAAATTAAAGAGTTGTCAAATTGATTATTATACCTTTGTGATTTTTTTTACTTAGTCAATTTTTTTCTAACTTTTCAAAAGTGCTAGCTACTGTTTGTGAGTCATTTAGACAGTCTTAAATATTTTTACTTCGATTTTTAAATGATTTTATCAAAGGCGAAAATGTATTTTGGTAAAACAGTTTTTTCACCCAGTACTCGTACATTCCCGATTTTTCTGGGAAGTCATCTTTAATCAGAAAATTAAGCTTATTTTTTTCCATGTAGTTTTACATGTCCTGAGTCTCCAGTATTTGTTTTATATTTTTTTTTGAATTTTTAAAAATAGGGTAAAAAATCGTGCTTTAAAACTGAACAGTGGAGTCATAATTGAATTTGAAGGAAAATCATTTTTCTGTTTTGGTTAAGTTACTTGGAGGGGGCTGATTAGGAAGTTTAGCTACTGACTTAGGGTAGTTTCTAAGCCTTTTTAAATTCTAAAAATGATTTTTTAAGTCTCGGGTTAAGATTGGTCAAGTCCGGGATTTTAAACTTAAGAAATTAGAGCCATTTAAAAAGGGTTTAGCCAAGTTTTTATTTTTAATCTAAGCTTTTCAAAATTGTTTTCAAACAATCACATAGTATTTTGATTTTAGAATATTTAATTTGATATATTTTCCTAAGGTAGCCGGATATCTTTTTAGATATACGGATTTCTTTAATTAAGGAAAAAATACATTTTCATGCATTGCATTTTACATATTCATGCATTTTATATAATATATGATTTTTGCTATGATAATTTCTATGGTAATGTTATTATTTTGATTTATATTTTTTGATGTTATATTGTTTATTATATGGTTTTGAATATTTCATGATATCCTATGCTTTTTATTTTAACTTTTTGTCATATTATTTAGTATATACTATGTTCATGCATTATTATTTTCATTTTGTTTTCATGCATATTATATGATAGCATTATTTTATATTTCATGTCATTTAAATTATATGCCATATCATTTATATTTGTCATGTCATTTAAATTATTTCATTTCATATAGAATATATTATGTTACCTAGGTCATTTCATTTCATGTAGAATATATTATGTTACATAGGTCATTTCATTTCATTTAGGATATATTATGTCATTTAGGTCATTTCATTTCATTTAGAACATATCTTATGACTTAGGATATTCCATTTCATATAGAATATATTATGTTACCTAGGTCATTTCATTTCATTTAGAATATATCATATAACTTAGGATATTTCATTTCATTTAGAATATGCTAAGACATTTAAATTATATCATATCATTTAAGTTGCATTATATTATTTAGACTTTGCTATGTCATTTTATTTACGTCTTACATATTCATATTCATATTTTCTTAAAAATGTTTTCAAAAAGGTAATGATTTTCAATAAAATAAAGATATTCCCGAGTTAAAATAATTCATGAGTTCTCTGCCGGGTTTGCTGGGGAGGATATCATCAATTATCATTAATAACGGAATATCTTCTTTAAAATGAGAATGATTCGGAAAGTTTTCCAAACTAATAAAAAATTTTATATTTTGCCATGTTTGTTGGGGAATATAGGAAAATTTTGAATTTATAAATTCCGGATCATTTTCAATTAAAAATGAAATTATTTTTCTTTAAATTGGGAATTAACTTGAAATACTAAATTTAAAATTGACTTTTTTCAGAGACTTGAGATAACACATGATTAATAAGGTACCGTTTTATACGTGCGTTGTGGGGGTGCTAATCCTTCCCCACACGTAACCGAGTCCCGAACCTGTTTCTTTAATTTTTCTAGTTTAAAACGCAGACTTGCAATTGGTTTTTAAAATGTTTTAATTAATTTTAAAATGTTTTATAAAACCGGTTTTAATAGGTGGCCGATCACACCTAGCAAAAAAAGATTGGTGGTGACTCATGTCTTTTTCAAGGTCATTTTCAAAACCTTCTTTTTTCTAGACGAATTAAGTTGACTTTTTCTCGATTTTTTTTAATGTCACGCTTAACGAATAATAAAGTCTTGCGATGAGACTTGTTATTTTTAGGTTGCGACACTAACCATAATGTGCTCATCCTTTCTCTTCATTCATTTGGCCACTTGGCAAGATCACAGAGGCTCAATCAAATAAAAATACCACCTTCCTATTCAATTTTGGCCCTTGGATAAGAGAAATCAGCCATTCCTTTCCCTCTTCATGGGCTGGCCAAATTACCCTTAAAATTCCAGCATCTTCTCTTTTTTTTTTTTTTTTTTTAAATTGCAAAAATGGCGCTCTTCGGTTTCTTCGATAAAATTGTACTTTAGCCCCCTAAACTTGATTAAATTGCAGACGGACCCCAAATATGGATTTTATTTTTCCAATACCTCCTAACCAATATAAAATTGAGTACTGGAAGTTTTCATAATTTTCCGAGCCCGTTTCCTATTTTTCCCGAATTTATCTTTGAAAGTTTCGGTTTGGTGCCTCCCAAATTTAGCTTTTTTCAATTGAGCTCCGATTCAAGATTTTTCTTCACCAATCTCTTCCAAATAATATAAAATTGAAATCTGGAAGTTTTGGTAATTTTCTGAGCTCGTTTTCTATTTTTCCCGAAATTTTCTTTTGGAATTTCAGCTTAGTGCACCCGAACTTTGCCATTTTTCAAATGAGCTCCGATTTTGGATTTTTCTTCACCAATACCTTCCAAATAATATAATGATGAGATCTGGAAGTTTTGGTAAGTTTTTGAGCTCGTTTCCTATTTTTCCCGAATTTATCTTCTGGAATTTCAGCTTAGTGCACCCGAACTTTGCCATTTTTCAAATGAGCTTCGATTCCGGATTTTTATTTGCCCATATCTTCCAAATGAAATAAAACTCAGTTCTGGAGGTTTTCATGATTTTTCGAGCTCGTTTCCTATTTTTCCTGGAATTTTCAAGATTGCCCTTTAACCTCCGAAACCTCGATTTTACTCAAAACAGGTTCGATTTCCAGATTTTCTTTTTCCATTGCCTTTTTTATATATTGAATTAGAGTTGGTCCGAAAACGCCTAATTTTTACTATCAAATTCCCCTCCGATTTGATTTTTCAATTTTCCAATATCGGGAATTCCCTTGTTTTTTCGTTTTTCCTCCAACCGACCCTTTTCTCGAAATTTCTTCAAACTGAGCCTTGGGCTATCTTTGTTTACTCATTCTTCATCAATTAGGGGCTTTAATTTTATCGAATCAGGTCATTTCTGTTGTTTTTCCCAATTTTGCAAAATTCACCAAAAACCCTAATTTTCGGTTTTCCTTCCAAATTGACTCTTCCTTTGGTTCTACTTCCAATTAGCCTTTCCAACACCCATAGTCATTGATTATATTCCATTTGAAACCTCCAACTTTGACCAATTTGATCGTTTAAGCATTTTTCTCAAATCTATCGAATTAGGGTTTTCTTTTTACTAAATCTCCATAACCCATCTTCCGGACTCTATATTTCTCGATGTAGACCTTGGATTATCAAAATTCTTTCACCATTGTTCAATTAAACTTTGAATCTTGATTTTGAATGAGGGTTGACTTTTTCAGTGGTTGGCTTTTTGAGGTTGACTTTTTTGGATTGACTTTTCATGCTTGACCTCTTAAACAAAGTCTTGAAGTACCATCCGTAGATTTAGAAGAGATTTTTTTGCATTCTAAAACATCACCAGGAAGAAATTACCTAATTTAGGGGTCCGAACAAAATTAGATGTCTACAGCATAACTTTAACATGTATCAAACTACCAAATCTAGATCTTTTTGAAGATTGTCATGTTTGCTTGACTTTCAAGGAATCCACGAAAGAATTTTCCAATTTTTCTATTACTCACGGCCTCGATAAAGGTTATTCTTTGGGGCTTTTGAGTGGTCTTTATTCAACTGGTCTATGATCTAGGTACATGTAGAGATAAGGTGTTTCCTAGGATTTAATCCATCCCTCATGATGATCACCAATTCTTTCGAAACTTATTTCACTTTTCAAAGAGCTTATTTTTTTCACACGGGAAATTATCCGTATGAATTTTTATTTTTAACCTTTTTATTTTTTTTTCCAAAGATTATAAAAACAAAACTTAAAAAAATCCAAAAATCCAAAACTTCAAATGAGATATGATGTATGATGCTTGCAATTTAAAGTTCATTCATTTCAAACAAACTGAAAAATGTATAAAATTTAAACCAAGGTTAAGAATTGCTCCTGATTGGCATACTACCCTGAGAACAAATAACCCTTAGCCCCATCGTCCCTGAAGAGCATCCATGAGCTCTTTGAACTTTGTCGGGTTTGCATCAAATAAGGCTTGAACTTTGTCCTTGAATGCAGTGCAACTCTCCGTGGAATACCCTTTAACCCCGCTATGATATTCGCATGTGACATTAGGATCATACCATTTCTGGTAACAAGACTTCCTGGGCTTTGCAAGTACAATGAAGATTGTATGGCTTTTGACAAGCAATATAAGAAGTTCTGTGTAGGTCATCGGAATTGAATGGTACACATTTGCCTTCTTTCTCTTACTGCTCTGAGAACATACTAAGTTAACCTTCGGATCATTTGGCATAGCGAACCCTTAGGGTGGTGTGAAAGGCATTGAAGCATGATGACTATGCTGAAGCCAATGGTCAATATAGGGTTGAGGATGAATAATTCCACCGAAAAGATCTTCTCGCATTGCACCAAACCTTCTCTTGTTTTTGTCTTCGATGGTTATGACTTGATCATGCTCTTTAGCAACACTATCCTTCTTCTTGATAGCAATTTTTGCATCAGTACTCACAATTTTTTTCTTTTTTATACCATCCTCAATCCTACCCACAGAAAACAATATGTCTGCGAACTCCAAAAAAATATTGCCGATCAATTTGTCATAGTATGGATATGGGAGAGTATCCACAAACAAAGCATTCATTTCTCTATTGGTAAGAGGTAGTCGGACTTGTAAGGCTACATCTTTCCATCTACAAGCATACTGTTTGTAGCTCTCATTGGATTCCTTTTTCATGTTTTGGAGGGTGAATCGATCTGGAGTTGTTTCCAACATGTACTTGTATTGTTCCAGGAATGCTCGAGAAAAGTCTTTCCATGTGTGCACTTGGCCTTTTTTAACTGATAATACCATTTAGATGCTCCCTCTGTCAGGCTGTCTTGAAAAACATGGATAAGCAGTTTCTCATTATAAGCATGCCCCACCTTTTTATTACAATATACGACCAAGTGTGTCTCAGGGCACTTAAGTCCATATTTTTCAAACTCTGGAACTTTGAATTTTGGTGGGATGACCGCATCGGGGATCAAGAGAAACTCCTTCATACTAAATTCATCTCCATCTTCAACAGCTCGAATTCTTTCCTCCAATAGGGCATACTCTAGTGGTATCTCCGCCTTTTGAATCCGCACTGACTGTGAATAAACCTTATCAAAAATTTGGTCTTCAACATTCTTTCCCGAATTGCCACACCCTTGAACTTGATTACTTTTCTGTGTAAAGTGTTCTCCCATAGTTTCTATCCATTGTCCAATATTTTCCTGAGTCATCTAAATCCCCTGCGAGACCTGTTCAGTTGTCTCATTCTGCACTTGTTCAATTTTTTCCATTTGGGTAGTATGATCCTCTCCCATTTTACTTTTCTACAAAAAGGAAACTAAGGCTATTTTTAGACAAGAACTCTATCGTGGCTCTTTATTTTAGGGGTTTGAGGAAAACCCCTTTTTATTTGCCTCTAGAGATAAAAAACTATCGATGATAATATTAACTTCTCTGTCATTGGCGTTGATAGAGCCATTGCTATGTGCAAATGAATTTAATGCTAATGCATGGATGGATGAAATATGTGGTATGACAAATAACTGATCGAATGCAAACGTAGAGGAAGACACAACAGAGGAAATAAGAATTGGAAGAACTTAATCATCAATATCTCATAACTATCGAAGCATAGTTAATTCATTCCCATGCCAATGTACAAAAGACAAAATCTGGAAAGTGGTTAAAATTGTCTTTGCAAGCATTTCATTGTCCTAGCATCCTAAGGCTATAAGAGCCGGCTACTGAAAAGACAAAATCCTACTACATCATTATCATCAATCTACCAACCCTAATTAGCCTTCCCAAGTCCTCTATCAATCAGTGTCGCTGGATTGAACCACTTGGCATCTATAAGAGTCTGTACTTTGTTCTTGAGGGCCTCACAGTGTTCAATGCTATGACTGACAACTCCACCGTGATAGTCACATCTTTTGTTTGGGTTATACCACTTAGGATGCGGTGGTCGTAGGGTTTCAACGGTGCATAGGAAACAAGGTGATCTTGGATCAATGTAGGAAAAAGCTCTTGGTAGTTGATTGTAATGGGATCAAAATGCCTTTGTGTCTTGTCCTTGGGTTGTTTCCTGGTGACACATGGACTAGGGGTTAGGACATTTGATGGTGGCTCGAAGGCTCGAACCAGAGTGTTTGAATGGAAAGTTGGCCAAATGATATATCGGCGAGGGTATGGATTGAGGCCAATTTGTGGTGATGGAGTGAGACCCAAAGACCTCGTGTCAGTCACCTTAGTGGATGATTGGACAGTAGTAATGTGAGGGTACTGGTTAGGAACGGGAACAGTTTGCACGAGTTGCATGGGATTCAAAACTTCCGTCTTTGGCATCAGGCTCTCCAGTTTATCCATTTTCATGATACTGTCCATAATTTCATCAGAGCTTAAACCCTTATACCATTGATTGGTGTGGGATCCAGCAGAGATCATTTGATCTGGACTCGATGATCTTGGTTGTTCCGAAGGCGATGCAGAGCCTTGAGAAAATTCCCTGATAACTCGTATAATTATATAGTTTTTAGTTATGTTTTATTATTGTTTTGTGTCAAATATGAGTTATTATTGTTTAGTCCAATTGTGTTTATGATCTTTTATATTTTTATGTATTTTGGTGTTTTTCACAAGTTTCTTTGAGTGATTTCAGATTACTAGAATTAAGGGCAAATCCAGTTCAGTTCCAGTTCCGACACCTTTTTCCATATCAGCTATATCTCGAGTTTCACTGAAGCAATAAGGCTGAAATTTGTAGCCATGCAAAGCTAAGAGGCATATCTATCTTTTTCATGTTTTACACTTCTTGAAACGGAGTCGTTTTCCCTAGCGAAATCGACCATCAAGTTGGCTGATGTGCAATGACGTCTGTGCTGACCTGTTTTCGTATTATGCCCATATCTTCTTATCCAAATCAGAAAATGAGCTGATTCCAACGGCTATGGATCAGTAACTGATAGGGTAACATTTTTCTAGAAGACCATGTGATCAGATAAGGCCTCCAAAATTGACAAAATCGACCATCAAGTTGGCTGATCAAAATCGTCATATATGACGAAAATTGTTAGAAAATGCATCCACCTATTATACCTACCTTTGAAATTTGTAAAGCTTGTCTCTTGTCATTTAGCCCTCCAAAATGTGTATAAATAGAGGGCCTTGGATGATTGTAAGGGATCATATTGTACATAGGTAGGATATTAGCCATTTTAATAAAATTCTCTAAGTTTTCTTCTTCTTTCTTTTCTCTAGTTTTCTTTCTTTTCTCTAGTTTTCTTTTTCTTTAGAGAGAGCAAGAGGTTGGATAATTAATATTCTTCCTCTTCTTCTTTCTTTCTTTTATTTTCTTCTTAGATTTTCTTTAATTTTATGTTTATGTTTACAATGCCTATGCTAGGCTAAACTTCTATTTGGTTAAGGGTGATTTCAAAGCCCTAGACATGTTTTATAATTGATTTTCAGATTCTATCTATCATTAATTTTCTATCAAAGTTGCTTATGTTCTTCTACAAGAATTGTTCATGATGTTGTCTTGATTTGTTTAGGTGTACAACTAGATAGATCTTGATAATTATCTATTGCTAGTTTAGGAGTCTTGATCCGTGTAATTGTCTTGATTTCCTACTCATAAGTGGCAATTTGTGATTAATGATTATGGTCAAGTTTTCAATAATTGCAAAGTGGAACATAACCTAAGTTGAACAATCCGAGCTTATGTGTTTGTTGCTTAGATCAACCTATCTTTCTCATCATAAAGCTGCCATTAAATTGAATCTAGAGAGCTTATTCTAGGTTGTTTGATGGTTAGAGATTAAATAGAGAGCTTGTTCTATTTAACGACAAACTAAGGAAAGATTGGGATAACAGAGCTTGTTGTTATCTACGGTTGTTAACTTTGATAGTTGGTTGATATTGATAGATCTGAAATTGATTCTTAATGATGTCTAGTGGTGGAGAATGAAACCTTAACCATATTTTTCATATTTGATTCTTCTTACTTACTTGTTTTCTTACTTTTCTAGTTTGCTTATTTTTAAAAGTATATTTATTTTTATTGGCTGGTTATACCGCCTAATTTGTATATTAACTTTGTTTTATTTTTATTGGCTGGTTATACCGCCTAATTTAGTATATATATTTTTATTGGCTGGTTATACCGCCTAATTTAGTATATATATTTTTATTGGCTGGTTATACCGCCTTGCATCTTATTCTTATTATTTACTTTAGTTTTCTGGCTTCAAAAACCCCTTTTCTTTTATTGTTCTAGAATTTAAGTTTTAAACTATTAACTTATAAACTAAAACCCAATCCCTGAGGACTCGACCCTTGCTAACTACTATACTTACAATTTATCTTTTTAGTGCAAGGTTAAATAAGAAAATTGTAGAAGAACATAGCCATTGGAATCAGCTCATTTGCTGATTTGGATAAGAAGATATGGGCATAATACGAAAACAGGTCAGCACAGACGTCATTGCACATCAGCCAACTTGATGGTCGATTTCGCTAGGGAAAATGACTCTGTTTCAAGAAGTGTAAAACATGAAAAAGATAGATATGCCTCTTAGCTTTGCATGGCTACAAATTTCAGCCTTATTGCTTCAGTGAAACTCGAGATATAGCTGATATGGCAAAAGGTGTGGGAACTGGAACTGAAAAGGATTTGCCCTTAATTCTAGTAATCTGAAATCACTCAAAGAAACTTGTGAAAAACACCAAAATACATAAAAATATAAAAGATCATAAACACAATTAGACTAAACAATAATAACTCGTATTTGACACAAAACAATAATAAAACATAACTAAAAACTATATAATTATACGAGTTATCACACCCCCACACTTAGATTGTTGCTAGTCCCTAGCAACGACTCAATAAAAATAAAATAAGAAAATCTAATCTAATCCATTTTCGTAGGAAATCACGGTGGCACTTAGCATGTGACACAAGCCTTTAAACCCCTAGGTGTCCCTAGTGGACGAGTTTAGTCTCGTGAGGGTTTACTAGAACGATACCCACAAACATTGAAAAACTAAAATATAAATAAACTGCATATACTAAAAATATTTACTCCTAATCCTTTCAATACAAATCAGAGACAATATTTGAACAAGTCTTATAAACTAATCAATAGCTTAGAGAATTTCACAAAAAATCATGCTTGAATGTAAATTGTTTGAGTTAAGCCAATATTAGCATAACATATCTCAATCAAAATATTGCATGTTCAAATTTAATCTCAACTTCTCACATGGGATACCCTCATGATTTTCACTCTTTAAAGTAGTGGTGAAGTGTTTACACTCAATCAATCTCATGAAAACAGTTCTACTATATTCTTGCTTGTCCACCTATTCTCCCCTATTTAGATCATACAACATCATGAATCAAGAGGTCTTTAATCAAGGTTGTAATGGGGCCAAGGGGTTTGTAATGTGGTTGAAGAACAAAAGGATAAAGATATCACAAAGGTTCCAAAGAGTTCATAAAGTTTAGAGACATAAAAAGATTATACAAAGAAACTTCTCAAAACTCTTTACAAGTACATAGTCACCTAGGCCGGATATTCATGTTGGGCCTTTTCTTCATTCTAAACAACTTTGTAACATCTTTTTCTTTTTCCACAAATTCAAGAGATGATTCATATATATATATATATTTTTTGACTTTTCTTTTCTTTCCCCCCCACACTTATTTCTTGTTTCTAACCAAAAAATATCCCTTGTCTTTGCAACTTGTCTCAAATCATGCTAATTCATCTTTGGAACAAAGGTAAAGATATAAGTATATTTAGGTTAGGGACAAGTTATGGTTACCAAAGAGATAGCTTATTCAATGTAGGCTCAAATTGGTTCACTAAGGGTGTGTTCTCTTGGAACATCAATAAGGGATGGCTGTTTGGCCCTGGCTAAAAATCCTAATGCCTCTATCATATTCATGTTGTCACATGTATCAATATAGTCTCAAACGGTTTAAAGCAAGTTCTAGAGAATCATGTAATCATAAGAGCACTCAAGAAAGAAATTAGATTGATTTGTATAATGCATCAATCATTATAGGCTCAAAAACTCACAAGGATGATTATACAAGTCAGATTAAGTCTAAACATGCTTCTTTCTCAATCAACATATCATATTAACATTGGCTCATAAAAAGGTTGACATCAAGCTCAATTCTCATGAAAATCTTCTCACTAATAAATCTGTTTTAGACTTATGCAATTCATATCTCATCATTGTATTAAAAAGGAACTAAAACTCACAAAAAAAAAATAATAATAATAATAAAGAAAAAAAAATAGTAGACAAAAATAAAAGAAATCCTAAATCATTCCCCCCCCCCACACTTAATTCTTACATTGTCCTCAATGTAAGTCTATTAACTCAAATGAAAGAATCATGTGTAAGAGAAAAGAACTAATAACATAAGAATAGGAACAACTAAGACTCAAAACAAAACAAAACCATACAACCTAAATAATCCTAAAATACTAAACAAAAATTAACAAGTAAACATAAAAAGATTAAAATCAAACTGACAAGGTATGTCTCAAGTCTCCCTTACTCAGACCTTGTTCAGAATGAATACTTCTAAATTGCTTAAAACACAACAAACTCTTTTTTTTTTTTTTTTTCAAAAGAAGAAATCAAACTGACAAGGTATGTCTCAAGTCTCCCTTACTCAGACCTTGTTCAGAATGAATACTTCTTAATTTTTTTTTTTTTTTTTTAAATTAGCAAAATATGTCCCTTACCCCCTACTAAAATATGACATTGTCCCCAATGTCAAATTTTAAAGGTAGAATTTAGGAGATATTACCTGCAGAGGTTGCTAACCACTTATTATAACTGAGACACAACAAGCAAAATGTTAGATAATGTCACAAAGACAAAGTGCAATCCACTCCTTGCTCGTCCATATCTCTTTTTCTTTTTCCGAGCGTTTGCGAAACAACCGTAGCAGATAAATACTCATAAGCTTGGAGCTTTTTAAGTAAATCTTCAATGGTTGTAGCAGAAATTATGGTTCTCCTTGCCTCTGAAAACATGAATCCATTATCCACAGCATTATCTAAATATAAAAGCAAATTACTAAAATAACCATTAATATTAAGCAAACCAATGGGTTTCTTATTTGTGACCAAAGATGACCAAGAAGCCACGCAAGCTATTTCTTCCAATGTACCCAGACCTCCTGGTAAAGCAATGAATGCATCGGCAGAATGGTACATGATTGTTATCCGTTCAGGGACACTCCAGACTTGTATTTCCTTACCCACGGTAGGTCCACAAAAACTTGTGAATAGTTTTGGCACGATTCCTAGAACTGGACTTCCTCCGGCGTGTGCTGCTGTAGCGACTGCTCCCATTAAACCCGTACTACCGCCTCCATAAATCAACTGGATCTTTTGTTGGGCAAGTATTACTCCAACTCTTATGGCTTCATCAGCGAATATGTTATTTTTCCCTGGATAAGCACCTCCAAAGACACAAATTTTTTTAATGCGTTGGGACGAAGTACTTTCCATTTTTTTTTCTTTTTGTTTCGAGTGCCTGAAAGAGAATGAGTACATGGTGTAATATATAGAGGACTGAGTAGTGAATCAGACAAGAGTAATAATGTCGCCGAAAGTGTATCTGACCTGTCAGAAGAAAATGTTAACCTAACAAAAGATTTTTGCGTGATTTCAGGAAGAAAATCAAAAAGAGAAGAAAAATCAACCGTAAAAGTCAAGAGTAATAATGTCGCCGAAAGTGTATCTGACCTGTCAGAAGAAAACGTTAACCTAACAAAAGATTTTTGCGTGATTTCAGGAAGAAAATCAAAAAGAGAAGAAAAAATCAACCGTAAAAGACAAATAAAAAAAAAACGAGAATAATTACACAAATCGAACAACACGTAAATTAAACCAAAATAAAGTTATTGCAAATCAAACCAAAAGCTGAGAAGTCATTTATTGTAGTTGTGATTGTGGCTCACATCTTCCTCTGGTTTTACGTCCAGAAACGGCTTAAACGCCTTCTATGAGTCGAGGATATGCTTCCCACCCAGTTTTCTTACAAGCTGGCAAACAGGGTCTTTTAACATCAGATTCCCAAGATGTTGCCATTCCCTTTGGAATTGCGGCCATAAATCAAGAATTTCTCTTTGTACGTCTCCACTAGGATGCGTCTCAAGAGAAATTTGGATATTACCCAAATTCTCCTTACTCAGTCCATCCTTAATGAATTCAATTTTATCATCTCAATTAGAGGACGGAATCCCAATAGAACGACATTTACCGTTACACGTCCATCGTGCACATTTGTGGCAGTTTGAACCCATGCGCTTTGCTCGTCGCTTCTTTGCAAAAGTGCTTCTACCTGTACCTGGTAAATGCAAAACAGGAAGATATTCATCTTCACGTACCTTGGCTTCAATTATCCAACGTATGTCTCCAGGAATCCCTTTGTGCATAAGCATTCTTAATCTTTCAAATCGAACTTGGTAAAGTTTCAGTAAAATATTTCGAGGAAAAGGAGGAAATCGTTTCTGCAATCTTGTGAGAATATCATCCATCCTAAAAAAAAATGAAAAAAAAATGAAAGAGAAATTAAAAGAGAAATTTATATACAATATCAGTTTTGTGGGTAGCTGATGGAACCGATTTAAATAATCACGGAGTACCGTTATCCGCCATTTAACCGGGGTAAAAAATTAAAAATTATATTTACATCTAGTTATTTTCAAAACCAGGATCAGAAAGAAAAACAACATAAAAAGACTCAAAAACAAAACACTCTAAATAAAATCCTAAATTCTTCCCCCCACACATAATTCTTACATTGTCATTAATGTAATGCTATTAATCCCAAATGAAAGAATCATGTGTAAGTGAAAAGAACTAATAAACAAAATAAACTTATGCAGCCTAAATGAACTTAGAAACACTAAACACAATTAGCAAAGAAACATAAGAAAAAGATAAAGAAAAAGAGAGCAAATCTGAGGATGGCAGTTTGGCAATGCTTTCACTAATTAGGCTGCCTCCCCCAATTAGCACTTGATTTAGTGTTTTGAACCTAACCAACACCCCTTCTTGGCATTTTAGGCTTGTCATGCTCATACATGAAATTTCCCAAATTTATGCGTTTGAGAGGAAGCTTTCTTTGCACAACAGTGGATGCATTCTCCATTACAAGTATTATTCCATCATCCTTTGTGGTGCATATGTCATCGAGGAATGGAGCATATTTTGATACTTGTTGAATGACCTCCACAAACAAGTTGTTTAAGGTTTCCGGCATGTGTTGTTCATGTTCTTCCTCCTTAAACTTTGCAAATCTACTAGGAAAAGGTGAAGAAGAAACATTAGTAAAAAGTGAAACCTTAAATGTTACCTCAGGTGCCGAAATACTCTTATTTGGATCTTTGGCTTCATTATCCTCAAGAATAGAATCCATCTCTAATTTTGTTTCATCCTCATCTTGTTCCTCATTCTTCAAGGTCACAATAGTAGCATTCTCCTTTGGGTTAACCATCGTTTGGGCTGGGAGTTCTTCAGATCTTTGTGCTACCCATCCCACCATACTACTAGCCAATTGGCTCATTTGCTTTTCCAAACTCTGGACGCTTGCCCTTGTTTCCTGTTGAAACTGCAAAGAATCAGTAACAAGAGAATAGACAAGATCTTCTAAAGAAGTACCTGAGTTTTGAGTCATATGTGGTGGTTGACAAAGATCTAGTTCTTGAGACCATGATTGATTGAAGCTAGAGTATATATATTTAGTTTTTAGTTATAGTTTTTAGTTATGTTTTATTATTGTTTTGTGTCAAATACGAGTTATTATTGTTTAGTCTAATTGTGTTTATGATCTTTTATATTTTTATGTAATTTGGTGTTTTTCACAAGTTTCTTTGAGTGATTTCAGATTACTAGAATTAAGGGCAAATCCAGTTCAGTTCCAGTTCCGACACCTTTTGCTATATCAGCTATATCTGGAGTTTCACTGAAGCAATAAGGCTGAAACTTTAACTGCGCAAAGTTAAGAGGCATATCTATCTTTTTCATGTTTTACACTTCTTGAAACGGAGTCGTTTTCCCTAGCGAAATCAACCATCAAGTTGGCTGATGTGCAATGACGTCTGTCCTGACAAGTTTTCGCCTTTTGACCATATCGTCCGATACACATCAGCAAATGAGCTGATTCCAACGGATATGGATCACTAACTGATAGGGGAACATTTGTCTAGAAGACCATGTGATCAGATAAAGCCTCCAATATTGATGAAATCGACCATCAAGTTGGCTGATGTGCAATGACGTCTGTGCTGACCTGTTTTCGTATTTTGCCCATATCTTCTTCTCCACATCAGCAAATGAGCTGATTCGAACGGCTATGAATCAGTAACTCATAGGGGAATATTTTTCTAGAAGACCATGTGATCAGATCAGGCCTCCAAGATTGAAAATATCGACCATCAAGTTGGCTGATCAAAATGGTCATACAATATGACGAAAATTGTTAGAAAAATGCACCCACCTATTATACCTACCTTTGAAATTTGTAAAGCTTGTCTCTTAGAGGGCCTTGGATGATTGTATCATATTGTACATAGGTAGGATATTAGCCATTTTAATAAAATTCTCTACGTTTTCTTCTTCTTTCTTTTCTCTAGTTTTCTTTCTTTTCTCTAGTTTTCTTTTTCTTTAGAGAGAGCAAGAGGTTGGATAATTAATATTCTTCCTCTTCTTCTTTCTTTCTTTTATTTTCTTCTTCGATTTTCTTTAATTTTATGTTTATGTTTACAATGCCTATGCTAGGCTAAACTTCTATTTGGTTAAGGGTGATTTCAAAGCCCTAGACATGTTTTGTGATTGATTTTCAGATTCTATCTATCATTAATTTTCTATCAAAGTTGCTTATGTTCTTCTACAAGAATTGTTCATGATGTTGTCTTGATTTATTTAGGTGTACAACAAGATAGATCTTGATAATTATCTATTGCTAGTCTAGGAGTCTTGATCCGTGTAATTGTCTTGATTTCCTATTCATAAGTGGCAATTTGTGATTAATGATTATGGTCAAGTTTTCAATAATTGCAAAGTGGAACATAACCTAAGTTGAACAATCCGAGCTTATGTGTTTGATGCTTAGATCAACCTATCTTTCTCATCATAAAGCTGCCATTAAATTGAATTTAGAGAGCTTATTCTAGGTTGTTTAATGGTTAGAGATTAAATAGAGAGCTTGTTCTATTTAACGACAAACTAAGGAAAGATTGGGATAACAGAGCTTGTTGTTATCTACGGTTGTTAACTTTGATAGTTGGTTGATATTGATAGATCTGAAATTGATTCTTAATGATGTCTAGTGGTGGAGAATGAAACCTTAACCATATTTTTCATATTTGATTCTTCTTACTTACTTGTTTTCTTACTTTTCTAGTTTGCTTATTTTTAAAAGTATATTTATTTTTATTGGCTGGTTATACCGCCTAATTTGTATATTAACTTTGTTTTATTTTTATTGGCTGGTTATACCGCCTAATTTAATATATATATTTTTATTGGCTGGTTATACCGCCTAATTTAGTATATATATTTTTATTGGCTGGTTATACCGCCTTGCATCTCATTCTTATTATTTACTTTAGTTTAAATCTGATTTCAAAAACCCCTTTTATTTTATTGTTTTTGAATTTAAGTTTTAAACTATTAACTTATAAACTAAAACCCAATCCCTGAGGACTCGACCCTTGCTAACTACTATACTTACAATTGATCTTTTTAGTGCAAGGTTAAATAAGATACACTCTTTTGGGTGCATCAAAATTTTTGGCGCCGTTGCCGGGGATTGTTTTCTTTAGTTTATTTGTTACTTGGTTTATTCTTATTTTCAGTTCTAATTAGTTCTATTTTCTTGTACATACAAGTTTTTCTTATCAAATTTTGAAAAAAAAAAAGAGAAAAGAAAAAGAAAACGATGGAATTGAGCAATCTAACACTTGAAGAGTTGGTGGCATACATGAACATGGAGAATCAACAAGCCAATCTCACCTCCCCAGTTCAACAATTGGCCATGGGAGGATGTCAAGGCCATCAAGTGTTCCAAGACCAACAGTATGATGATTACTCAAACACTTACCATGAGGGATGGTGGGATCATACTAATTATGGCTACTCGAAAAATTACCAAGAAGTAGATCCTTATGCCAATTACACTCATCCATCTAGATTTAATCAATCATGGTCTCAAGAACCAGATCTTTTTCAGCCACTACATATGACTCAAAACTCAGGTACTTCTTTAGAAGATCTTGTCGATTCTCTTGTTACTAATACTTTGCAATTTCAACAGGAAACAAGGGCAAGTATCCAGAGTTTGGAAAGGCAAATGAGCCTATTGGCTAGTAGTATGGTGGTATGGGTAGCACAAAGATCTGAAGAACTCTCTGCCCAAACGATGATTAACCCAAAGGAGAATGCTACTATTGTGACCTTGAGGAATGAGGAACAAGATGAGGATGAGACAAAATTAGAGATGAATTCTATTCTTGAGGATAATGAAGCCAATGATCCAAATAAGAGTATTTCAGCACCTGAGGTAACGTTTGAGATTCCAATTTTTACTAATGTTTCTTCTCCACCTTTTCCTAGTAGATTCGCAAAGTTCAAGGAGGATGAACATGAACAAGACACGCTGGAAACCTTAAACAGTTTGTTTGTGGATGTCATTCAACAAGTACCAAAAGATGCATCATTCCTCGATGAGATATGCACCACCAAGGATGATGGAATAATACTTGTAATGGAGAATACATCCACTGTTGTGCAAAGAAAGCTACCTCTCAAACGCATAAATTTGGGAAATTTCATGTATGAGCCTGACAAGCGTAAAAAGCCAAGAAGGGGTGTTGGTTAGATTCAAAACACTAACTCAAGTGTTAATTGGGAAGGCAGCCCAATTAAAGATGAAATTGCCAACCTTCCATATTCAGATTTGCTTTCTCTTTCTTTTCCTTTTTCTTTTATTATTTTTATTGTTTTTATTTTTATTTCTTATGTTTCTTTGTTAATTGTGTTTACTGTTTTTAAGTTCATTTAGGCTGCATAAGTTTCTTTTGTTTAATAGTTCTTTTCTCTTACATATAATTCTTGCATTGGGGGATAATGGCATTACATTAATGACAATGTAAGAATTATGTCCGGAGGGAAGAATTTAGGATTTTATTTAGAGTGTTTTATTTTTGAGTCTTTTTATGTTGTTTTTTCTTTTTGATCCTTGTTTTGAAAATAACTAGATGTAAATATAATTTTTATTTTTTTTAACCCCGGTTAAATGGCGGATAACGGTACTCCGTGATTATTTAAATCGGTTCCATCAGCTACCCACAAAACTGATATTGTATATAAATTTCTCTTCCAATTTCTCTTTCAATTTTTTTTCATTTTTTTTTCAGGATGGATGATATTCTCACAAGATTGCAGAAACGATTTCCTCCCTTTCCTCGAAATATTTTACTGAAGCTTTACCAAGTTCGACTTGAAAGATTAAGAATGCTTATGCACAAAGGGATTCCTGACGACATACGTTGGATAATTGAAGCCAAGGTACGTGAAGATGAATATCTTCCTGTTTTGCATTTACCAGGTACAGGTAGAAGCACTTTTGCAAAGAAGCGACGAGCAAAGCGCATGAGTTCAAATTGCCACAAATGTGCACGATGGACATGTAACGGTAAATGTCGTTCTATTGGGATTCCGTCCTCTAATCGAGATGATAAAATTGAATTCATTAAGGATGGACTGAGTAAGGAGAATTTGGGTAATATCCAACTTTCTCTTGAGACGCATCCTAGTGGAGACGTACAAAGAGAAATTCTTGATTTATGGCAGCAATTCCAAAGGGAATGGCAACATCTTGGGAATCTGATGTTAAAAGACCCTGTTTGCCAGCTTGTAAGAAAACTGGATGGGAAGCATATCCTCGACTCATAGAAGGCGTTTAAGCCGTTTCTGGACGTAAAACCAGAGGAAGATGTGAGCCACAATCACAACTACAATAAATGACTTCTCAGTTTTTGGTTTGATTTGCAATAACTTTATTTTGGTTTAATTTACGTGTTGTTCAATTTGTGTAATTATTCTCGTTTTTTTTTTATTTGTCTTTTACGGTTGATTTTTTCTTCTCTTTTTGATTTTCTTCCTGAAATCACGCAAAAATCTTTTGTTAGGTTAACATTTTCTTCTGACAGGTCAGATACACTTTCGGCGACATTATTACTCTTGTCTAATTCACTACTCAGTCCTCTATATATTACACCATGTACTCATTCTCTTTCAGGCACTCGAAGAAAAAAAAATGGAAAGTACTTCGTCCCAACGCATTAAAAAAATTTGTGTCTTTGGAGGTGCTTATCCAGGGAAAAATAACATATTCGCTGATGAAGCCATAAGAGTTGGAGTAATACTTGCCCAACAAAAGATCCACTTGATTTATGGAGGCGGTAGTACGGGTTTAATGGGAGCAGTCACTACAGCAGCACACGCCGGAGGAAGTCCAGTTCTAGGAATCGTGCCAAAACTATTCACAGATTTTTGTGGACCTACCGTGGGTAAGGAAATACAAGTCTGGAGTATCCCTGAACGGATAACAATCATGTACCATTCTGCCGATGCATTCATTGCTTTACCAGGAGGTCTGGGTACATTGGAAGAAATAGCTTGCGTGGCTTCTTGGTCATCTTTGGTCACAAATAAGAAACCGATTGGTTTGCTTAATATTAATGGTTATTTTAGTAATTTGCTTTCATATTTAGATAATGCTGTGGATAATGGATTCATGTTTTCAGAGGCAAGGAGAACCATAATTTCTGCTACAAACATTGAAGATTTACTCAAAAAGCTCCAAGCTTATGAGTGTTTATCTGCTACGGTTGTTTCGCAAACGCTCGGAAAAAGAAAAAGAGATATGGACGAGCAAGGAGTGGATTGCACTTTGTCTTTGTGACATTATCTAACATTTTGCTTGTTGTGTCTCAGTTATAATAAGTGGTTAGCAACCTCTGCAGGTAATATCTCCTAAATTCTACCTTTAAAATTTGACATTGGGGACAATGTCATATTTTAGTAGGGGGTAAGGGACATATTTTGCTAATAAAAAAAAAAAATTTGTTGTGTTTTAAGCCATTTAGAAGTATTCATTCTGAACAAGGTCTGAGTAAGGGAGACTTGAGACATACCTTGTCAGTTTGATTTCTTCTTTTCAAAAAAAAAAAAAAAAAAAATTGTTGTGTTTTAAGCAATTTAGAAGTATTCATTCTGAACAAGGTCTGAGTAAGGGAGACTTGAGACATACCTTGTCAGTTTGATTTTAATCTTTTTATGTTTACTTGTTAATTTTTGTTTAGTATTTTAGGATTATTTAGGTTGCATGAGTTTGTTTTGTTTTGTTTTGAGTCTAGTTGTTCCTATTCTTATGTTATTAATTCTTTTCTCTTACACAAGATTCTTTCATTTGGGTTAATAGACTTACATTGAGGACAATGTAAGAATTAAGTGTGGGGGGAATGATTTAGGATTTCTTTTATTTTCGTCTACTTTTTTTTTTTATGAGTCTTTATTATTATTATTTTTAGTGTGTTTTAGTTCCTTTTTAATACAATGATGAGATATGAATTGCATAGGTCTAAACTGGTTACTAGTGAGAAGATTTTCATGAGAATTAAGCTTGATACTAATTTTTATGAGCCAATGTTAATATGATATGTTGATTGAGAAAGAAGCATGTTTAGACTTAAAACTGACTTGTATAATCATCATTGTGAGTTTTCGAGCCTAAAATGATTGATGCATTATACAAATCAATCTAATTTCTTTCTTGAGTGCTCTTATGATTACATGATTCTCTAGAACTTGCTTTAAACCGTTTGAGACTATATTGATACATGTGACAACATGAATATGATAGAGGCATTAGGATTATAACCAGAGCCAAACAGCCATCCCTTATTGATGTTCCAAGAGAACACACCCTTAGTGAACCAATTTGAGCCTACATTGAATAAGCTATCTCTTTGGTAACCATAACTTGTCCCTAACCTAAATATACTTATATCTTTACCTTTGTTCTAAAGATGAATTAGCATGATTTGAGACAAGTTGCAAAGACAAGGGATATTTTTTGGTTAGAAACAAGAAATAAGTGTGGGGGGAAAAGAAAAGAAAAGTCAAGAGAAAAAGAAATGGAATACTGGAAAATACATTCCTATGTAAAAAAAAAATATATGAATCATCTCTTGAATTTGTGGAAAAAGAAAAAGATGTTACAAAGTTGTTTAGAATGAAGAAAAGGCCCAACATGAATATCCGGCCTAGGTGACTATGTACTTGTAAAGAGTTTTGAGAAGTTTCTTTGTATAATTTTTTTATGTCTCTAAACTTTATGAACTCTTTGGAACCTTTGTGATATCTTTATCCTTTTGTTCTTCAACCACATTACAAACCCCTTGGCCCCATTACAACCTTGATTAAAGACCTCTTGATTTATGAAGTTGCATGATCTTTTAGTGGAGAATAGGTGGACAAGCAAGCATATGGTAGAAGTGTTTTCATGAGATTGATTGAGTGTAAACACTTTACCACTACTTTAAAGAGTGAAAATCAAGAGAGTATCCCCTGTGAGAAGTTGAGATTAAGTTTGAATATGCACTATTTTGATTGAAATATGTTATGTTAATATTGGCTTAACTCAAACTATTTACATTCAAGCAAGATTTTTTGTGAATTTCTTTAAGCTATTGATTAGTTTTTAAGACTTGTCCAATGATTATCTCAAATTTATATTGGAAGGATTAGTTATAATTATTATTTTTAGTTTTTCTTATGTTTTCAATGTTTGTGGGTATCGTCCTAGTAAACCCTCACGAGACTAAACTCGTCCACTAGGGACACCTAGGGGTTTAAAGGCTTGTGTCACATGCTAAGTGCCACCGTGATTTCCTACGAAAATGGATTAGATTAGATTTTCTTATTTTATTTTTATTGAGTCGTTGCTAGGGACTAGCAACAATCTAAGTGTGGGGGTGTGATAACTCGTATAATTATATAGTTTTTAGTTATGTTTTATTATTGTTTTGTGTCAAATACGAGTTATTATTGTTTAGTCTAATTGTGTTTATGATCTTTTATATTTTTATGTAATTTGGTGTTTTTCACAAGTTTCTTTGAGTGATTTCAGATTACTAGAATTAAGGGCAAATCCAGTTCAGTTCCAGTTCCGACACCTTTTGCCATATCAGCTATATCTGGAGTTTCACTGAAGCAATAAGGCTGAAATTTTAACCGTGCAAAGTTAAGAGGCATATCTATCTTTTTCATGTTTTACACTTCTTGAAACGGAGTCGTTTTCCCTAGCGAAATCAACCATCAAGTTGGCTGATGTGCAATGACGTCTGTCCTGACAAGTTTTCGGCTTTTGACCATATCGTCCGATACACATCAGCAAATGAGCTGATTCCAACGGATATGGATCACTAACTGATAGGGGAACATTTGTCTAGAAGACCATGTGATCAGATAAAGCCTCCAATATTGATGAAATCGACCATCAAGTTGGCTGATGTGCAATGACGTCTGTGCTGACCTGTTTTCGTATTTTGCCCATATCTTCTTCTCCACATCAGCAAATGAGCTGATTCGAACGGCTATGAATCAGTAACTCATAGGGGAATATTTTTCTAGAAGACCATGTGATCCGATCAGGCCTCCAAGATTGAAAAAATCGACCATCAAGTTGGCTGATCAAAATGGTCATACAATATGACGAAAATTGTTAGAAAAATGCACCCACCTATTATACCTACCTTTGAAATTTGTAAAGCTTGTCTCTTGTCATTTATCCCTCCAAAATGTGTATAAATAGAGGGCCTTGGATGATTGTATCATATTGTACATAGGTAGGATATTAGCCATTTTAATAAAATTCTCTAAGTTTTCTTCTTCTTTCTTTTCTCTAGTTTTCTTTCTTTTCTCTAGTTTTCTTTTTCTTTAGATAGAGCAAGAGGTTGGATAATTAATATTCTTCCTCTTCTTCTTTCTTTCTTTTATTTTCTTCTTAGATTTTCTTTAATTTTATGTTTATGTTTACAATGCCTATGCTAGGCTAAACTTCTATTTGGTTAAGGGTGATTTCAAAGCCCTAGACATGTTTTGTGATTGATTTTCAGATTCGATCTATCATTAATTTTCTATCAAAGTTGCTTATGTTCTTCTACAAGAATTGTTCATGATGTTGTCTTGATTTATTTAGGTGTACAACTAGATAGATCTTGATAATTATCTATTGCTAGTCTAGGAGTCTTGATCCGTGTAATTGTCTTGATTTCCTATTCATAAGTGGCAATTTGTGATTAATGATTATGGTCAAGTTTTCAATAATTGCAAAGTGGAACATAACCTAAGTTGAACAATCCGAGCTTATGTGTTTGTTGCTTAGATCAACCTATCTTTCTCATCATAAAGCTGCCATTAAATTGAATTTAGAGAGCTTATTCTAGGTTGTTTAATGGTTAGAGATTAAATAGAGAGCTTGTTCTATTTAACGACAAACTAAGGAAAGATTGGGATAACAGAGCTTGTTGTTATCTACGGTTGTTAACTTTGATAGTTGGTTGATATTGATAGATGTGAAATTGATTCTTAATGATGTCTAGTGGTGGAGAATGAAACCTTAACCATATTTTTCATATTTGATTCTTCTTACTTACTTGTTTTCTTACTTTTCTAGTTTGCTTATTTTTAAAAGTATATTTATTTTTATTGGCTGGTTATACCGCCTAATTTGTATATTAACTTTGTTTTACTTTTATTGGTTGGTTATACCGCCTAATTTAGTATATATATTTTTATTGGCTGGTTATACCGCCTTGCATCTTCTTCTTATTATTTACTTTAGTTTAAATCTGGCTTCAAAAACCCCTTTTCTTTTATTGTTCTTGAATTTAAGTTTTAAACTATTAACTTATAAACTAAAACCCAATCCCTGAGGACTCGACCCTTGCTAACTACTATACTTACAATTTATCTTTTTAGTGCAAGGTTAAATAAGATACACTCTTTTGGGTAGGATATTAGCCATTTTAATAAAATTCTCTAAGTTTTCTTCTTCTTTCTTTTCTCTAGTTTTCTTTCTTTTCTCTAGTTTTCTTTTTCTTTAGAGAGAGCAAGAGGTTGGATAATTAATATTCTTCCTCTTCTTCTTTCTTTCTTTTATTTTCTTCTTAGATTTTCTTTAATTTTATGTTTATGTTTACAATGCCTATGCTAGGCTATACTTCTATTTGGTTAAGGGTGATTTCAAAGCCCTAGACATGTTTTATAATTGATTTTCAGATTCTATCTATCATTAATTTTCTATCAAAGTTGCTTATGTTCTTCTACAAGAATTGTTCATGATGTTGTCTTGATTTGTTTAGGTGTACAACTAGATAGATCTTGATAATTATCTATTGCTAGTTTAGGAGTCTTGATCCGTGTAATTGTCTTGATTTCCTATTCATAAGTGGCAATTTGTGATTAATGATTATGGTCAAGTTTTCAATAATTGCAAAGTGGAACATAACCTAAGTTGAACAATCCGAGCTTATGTGTTTGTTGCTTAGATCAACCTATCTTTCTCATCATAAAGCTGCCATTAAATTGAATCTAGAGAGCTTATTCTAGGTTGTTTGATGGTTAGAGATTAAATAGAGAGCTTGTTCTATTTAACGACAAACTAAGGAAAGATTGGGATAACAGAGCTTGTTGTTATCTACGGTTGTTAACTTTGATAGTTGGTTGATATTGATAGATCTGAAATTGATTCTTAATGATGTCTAGTGGTGGAGAATGAAACCTTAACCATATTTTTCATATTTGATTCTTCTTACTTACTTGTTTTCTTACTTTTCTAGTTTGCTTATTTTTAAAAGTATATTTATTTTTATTGGCTGGTTATACCGCCTAATTTGTATATTAACTTTGTTTTATTTTTATTGGCTGGTTATACCGCCTAATTTAGTATATATATTTTTATTGGCTGGTTATATAACTCGTATAATTATATAGTTTTTAGTTATGTTTTATTATTGTTTTGTGTCAAATACGAGTTATTATTGTTTAGTCTAATTGTGTTTATGATCTTTTATATTTTTATGTATTTTGGTGTTTTTCACAAGTTTCTTTGAGTGATTTCAGATTACTAGAATTAAGGGCAAATCCAGTTCAGTTCCAGTTCCCACACCTTTTGCCATATCAGCTATATCTCGAGTTTCACTGAAGAAATAAGGCTGAAATTTGTATCCATGCAAAGCTAAGAGGCATATCTATCTTTTTCATGTTTTACACTTCTTGAAACGGAGTCATTTTCCCTAGCGAAATCGACCATCAAGTTGGCTGATGTGCAATGACGTCTGTGCTGACCTGTTTTCGTATTATGCCCATATCTTCTTATCCAAATCAGCAAATGAGCTGATTCCAACGGCTATGGATCAGTAACTGATAGGGTAACATTTTTCTAGAAGACCATGTGATCAGATAAGGCCTCCAAAATTGACAAAATCGACCATCAAGTTGGCTGATCAAAATCGTCATATATGACGAAAATTGTTAGAAAATGCATCCACCTATTATACCTACCTTTGAAATTTGTAAAGCTTGTCTCTTGTCATTTAGCCCTCCAAAATGTGTATAAATAGAGGGCCTTGGATGATTGTAAGGGAGCATATTGTAGATAGGTAGGATATTAGCCATTGTAATAAAATTCTCTAAGTTTTCTTCTTCTTTCTTTTCTCTAGTTTTCTTTTTCTTTAGAAAGAGCAAGAGGTTGGATAATTAATATTCTTCTTCTTCTTCTTTCTTTCTTTTATTTTCTTCTTAGATTCTATTTAATTTTATGTTTATAATGCCTATGCTAGGCTAAACTTCTATTTGGTTAAGGGTGAATTCAAAGCCCTAGACATGTTTTGTGATTGATTTTCAGATTCTATCTATCATTAATTTTCTATCAAAGTTGCTTATGTTCTTCTACAAGAATTGTTCATGATGTTGTCTTGATTTATTTAGGTGTACAACTAGATAGATCTTGATAATTATCTATTGCTAGTTTAGGAGTCTTGATCCGTGTAATTGTCTTGATTTCCTATTCATAAGTGGCAATTTGTGATTAATGATTATGGTCAAGTTTTCAATAATTGCAAAGTGGAACATAACCTAAGTTGAACAATCCGAGCTTATGTGTTTGTTGCTTAGATCAACCTATCTTTCTCATCATAAAGCTGCCATTAAATTGAATTTAGAGAGCTTATTCTAGGTTGTTTAATGGTTAGAGATTAAATAGAGAGCTTGTTCTATTTAACGACAAACTAAGGAAAGATTGGGATAACAGAGCTTGTTGTTATCTACGGTTGTTAACTTTGATAGTTGGTTGATATTGATAGATCTGAAATTGATTCTTAATGATGTCTAGTGGTGGAGAATGAAACCTTAACCATATTTTTCATATTTGATTCTTCTTACTTACTTGTTTTCTTACTTTTCTAGTTTGTTTATTTTTAAAAGTATATTTATTTTTATTGGCTGGTTATACCGCCTAATTTGTATATTAACTTTGTTTTATTTTTATTGGCTGGTTATACCGCCTAATTTAGTATATATATTTTTATTGGCTGGTTATACCGCCTAATTTAGTATATATATTTTTATTGGCTGGTTATACCGCCTTGCATCTTATTCTTATTATTTACTTTAGTTTAAATCTGGCTTCAAAAACCCCTTTTCTTTTATTGTTTTCTTTGAACGTAAGTTATAAACTAATAACTCATAGATTAAAACCCAATCCCTGAGGACTCGACCCTTGCTAATCATTATACTTACAATTGATCTTTTTAGTGCAAGGTCTGTCCAAACGATGATTAACCCAAAGGAGAATGCTACTATTGTGACCTTGAAGAATGATGAACAAGATGAGGATGAGACAAAATTAGAGATGGATTCTATTCTTGAGGATAATGAAGCCACAAATCGAAATAAGAGTATTTCAGCACCTGAGGTAACGTTTAAGATTCCAATTTTTACTAATGTTTCTTCTCCACCTTTTCCTAGTAGATTTGCAAAGTTCAAGGAGGAAGAACATGAACAAAACATGCTGGAAACCTTAAAGAGTTTGTTTGTGGATGCCATTCAACAAGTACCAACATATGCTCCATTCCTCGATGAGATATGCAGCACAAAGGATGATGGAATAATACTTGTAATGGAGAATGCATCCAGTTTTGTGCAAAGAAAGCTTCCTATCAAACGTTCAAATTTGGGAAGTTTCATGTATGAGCCTAACAAGCCTAAAAAGCCAAGAAGGGGTGTTGGTTAGGTTGGACAACTTAAATCAGTACTAATTGGGAAGGCAATCCAATTAATGAAGAAATTACCAACCTGCCATACTCAGATTTGCTTTCTTTTCCTTTTCCTTTTATTATTTTTTATTGTTTTTATTTATTTACTTTTATGTTTATTTGTTTAGTAATTTAGGATTTTATTTAGAGTTTTTTTGTTTTTGAGTCTTTTTAGGTTGTTTTTCTTTCTGATCCTTGTTTTTAAAATAACTAGATGTAAATATAATTTTTAATTTTTTTACCCCGGTTAAATGGCGGATAACGGTACTCCGTGATTATTTAAATCGGTTCCATCAGCTACCCACAAAACTGATATTGTATATAAATTTCTCTTCCAATTTCTCTTTCATTTTTTTTTCATTTTTTTTTCAGGATGGATGATATTCTCACAAGATTGCAGAAACGATTTCCTCCTTTTCCTCGAAATATTTTACTGAAGCTTTACCAAGTTCGATTTGAAAGATTAAGAATGCTTATGCACAAAGGGATTCCTGGAGACATACGTTGGATAATTGAAGCCAAGGTACGTGAAGATGAATATCTTCCTGTTTTGCATTTACCAGGTACAGGTAGAAGCACTTTTGCAAAGAAGCGACGAGCAAAACGCATGGGTTCAAACTGCCACAAATGTGCACGATGGACGTGTAACGGTAAATGTCTTTCTATTGGGATTCCGTCCTCTAATTGAGATGATAAAATTGAATTCATTAAGGATGGACTGAGTAAGGAGAATTTGGGTAATATCCAACTTTCTCTTGAGACGCATCCTAGTGGAGACGTACAAAGAGAAATTCTTGATTTATGGCCGCAATTCCAAAGGGAATGGCAACATCTTGGGAATCTGATGTTAAAAGACCCTGTTTGCCAGCTTGTAAGAAAACTGGATGGGAAGCATATCCTCGACTCATAGAAGGCGTTTAAGCCGTTTCTGGACGTAAAACCAGAGGAAGATGTGAGCCACAATCACAACTACAATAAATGACTTCTCAGCTTTTGGTTTGATTTGCAATAACTTTATTTTGGTTTAATTTACGTGTTGTTCGATTTGTGTAATTATTCTCTTTTTTTTTTATTTGTCTTTTACGGTTGATTTTTTCTTCTCTTTTTGATTTTCTTCCTGAAATCACGCAAAAATCTTTTGTTAGGTTAACATTTTCTTCTGACAGGTCAGATACACTTTCGGCGACATTATTACTCTTGACTTTTACGGTTGATTTTTCTTCTCTTTTTGATTTTCTTCCTGAAATCACGCAAAAATCTTTTGTTAGGTTAACATTTTCTTCTGACAGGTCAGATACACTTTCGGCGACATTATTACTCTTGTCTGATTCACTACTCAGTCCTCTATATATTACACCATGTACTCATTCTCTTTCAGGCACTCGAAACAAAAAGAAAAAAAAATGGAAAGTACTTCGTCCCAACGCATTAAAAAAATTTGTGTCTTTGGAGGTGCTTATCCAGGGAAAAATAACATATTCGCTGATGAAGCCATAAGAGTTGGAGTAATACTTGCCCAACAAAAGATCCAGTTGATTTATGGAGGCGGTAGTACGGGTTTAATGGGAGCAGTCGCTACAGCAGCACACGCCGGAGGAAGTCCAGTTCTAGGAATCGTGCCAAAACTATTCACAAGTTTTTGTGGACCTACCGTGGGTAAGGAAATACAAGTCTGGAGTGTCCCTGAACGGATAACAATCATGTACCATTCTGCCGATGCATTCATTGCTTTACCAGGAGGTCTGGGTACATTGGAAGAAATAGCTTGCGTGGCTTCTTGGTCATCTTTGGTCACAAGTAAGAAACCCATTGGTTTGCTTAATATTAATGGTTATTTTAGTAATTTGCTTTTATATTTAGATAATGCTGTGGATAATGGATTCATGTTTTCAGAGGCAAGGAGAACCATAATTTCTGCTACAACCATTGAAGATTTACTTAAAAAGCTCCAAGCTTATGAGTGTTTATCTGCTACGGTTGTTTCGCAAACGCTCGGAAAAAGAAAAAGAGATATGGACGAGCAAGGAGTGGATTGCACTTTGTCTTTGTGACATTATCTAACATTTTGCTTGTTGTGTCTCAGTTATAATAAGTGGTTAGCAACCTCTGCAGGTAATATCTCCTAAATTCTACCTTTAAAATTTGACATTGGGGACAATGTCATATTTTAGTAGGGGGTAAGGGACATATTTTGCTAATTTAAAAAAAAAAAAAAATTAAGAAGTATTCATTCTGAACAAGGTCTGAGTAAGGGAGACTTGAGACATACCTTGTCAGTTTGATTTCTTCTTTTCAAAAAAAAAAAAAAAAAAAAGAGTTTGTTGTGTTTTAAGCAATTTAGAAGTATTCATTCTGAACAAGGTCTGAGTAAGGGAGACTTGAGACATACCTTGTCAGTTTGATTTTAATCTTTTTATGTTTACTTGTTAATTTTTGTTTAGTATTTTAGGATTATTTAGGTTGTATGGTTTTGTTTTGTTTTGAGTCTTAGTTGTTCCTATTCTTATGTTATTAGTTCTTTTCTCTTACACATGATTCTTTCATTTGAGTTAATAGACTTACATTGAGGATAATGTAAGAATTAAGTGTGGGGGGGAATGATTTAGGATTTCTTTTATTTTTGTCTACTATTTTTTTTTTCTTTATTATTATTATTATTTTTTTTTGTGAGTTTTAGTTCCTTTTTAATACAATGATGAGATATGAATTGCATAAGTCTAAAACAGATTTATTAGTGAGAAGATTTTCATGAGAATTGAGCTTGATGTCAACCTTTTTATGAGCCAATGTTAATATGATATGTTGATTGAGAAAGAAGCATGTTTAGACTTAATCTGACTTGTATAATCATCCTTGTGAGTTTTTGAGCCTATAATGATTGATGCATTATACAAATCAATCTAATTTCTTTCTTGAGTGCTCTTATGATTACATGATTCTCTAGAACTTGCTTTAAACCGTTTGAGACTATATTGATACATGTGACAACATGAATATGATAGAGGCATTAGGATTTTTAGCCAGGGCCAAACAGCCATCCCTTATTGATGTTCCAAGAGAACACACCCTTAGTGAACCAATTTGAGCCTACATTGAATAAGCTATCTCTTTGGTAACCATAACTTGTCCCTAACCTAAATATACTTATATCTTTACCTTTGTTCCAAAGATGAATTAGCATGATTTGAGACAAGTTGCAAAGACAAGGGATATTTTTTGGTTAGAAACAAGAAATAAGTGTGGGGGGAAAAGAAAAGAAAAGTCAAAAAAAATATATATATATATATATGAATCATCTCTTGAATTTGTGGAAAAAGAAAAAGATGTTACAAAGTTGTTTAGAATGAAGAAAAGGCCCAACATGAATATCCGGCCTAGGTGACTATGTACTTGTAAAGAGTTTTGAGAAGTTTCTTTGTATAATCTTTTTATGTCTCTAAACTTTATGAACTCTTTGGAACCTTTGTGATATCTTTATCCTTTTGTTCTTCAACCACATTACAAACCCCTTGGCCCCATTACAACCTTGATTAAAGACCTCTTGATTCATGATGTTGTATGATCTAAATAGGGGAGAATAGGTGGACAAGCAAGAATATGGTAGAACTGTTTTCATGAGATTGATTGAGTGTAAACACTTCACCACTACTTTAAAGAGTGAAAATCATGAGGGTATCCCATGTGAGAAGTTGAGATTAAATTTGAACATGCAATATTTTGATTGAGATATGTTATGCTAATATTGGCTTAACTCAAACAATTTACATTCAAGCATGATTTTTTGTGAAATTCTTTAAGCTATTGATTAGTTTATAAGACTTGTTCAAATATTGTCTCTAATTTGTATTGAAAGGATTATGAGTAAATATTTTTAGTATATGCAGTTTATTTATATTTTAGTTTTTCAATGTTTGTGGGTATCGTTCTAGTAAACCCTCACGAGACTAAACTCGTCCACTAGGGACACCTAGGGGTTTAAAGGCTTGTGTCACATGCTAAGTGCCACCGTGATTTCCTACGAAAATGGATTAGATTAGATTTTCTTATTTTATTTTTATTGAGTCGTTGCTAGGGACTAGCAACAATCTAAGTGTGGGGGTGTGATAACTCGTATAATTATATAGTTTTTAGTTATGTTTTATTATTGTTTTGTGTCAAATACGAGTTATTATTGTTTAGTCTAATTGTGTTTATGATCTTTTATATTTTTATGTATTTTGGTGTTTTTCACAAGTTTCTTTGAGTGATTTCAGATTACTAGAATTAAGGGCAAATCCAGTTCAGTTCCAGTTCCCACACCTTTTGCCATATCAGCTATATCTCGAGTTTCACTGAAGCAATAAGGCTGAAATTTGTAGCCATGCAAAGCTAAGAGGCATATCTATCTTTTTCATGTTTTACACTTCTTGAAACGGAGTCATTTTCCCTAGCGCAATCGACCATCAAGTTGGCTGATGTGCAATGACGTCTGTGCTGACCTGTTTTCGTATTATGCCCATATCTTCTTATCCAAATCAGCAAATGAGCTGATTCCAACGGCTATGGATCAGTAACTGATAGGGTAATATTTTTCTAGAAGACCATGTGATCAGATAAGGCCTCCAAAATTGACAAAATCGACCATCAAGTTGGCTGATCAAAATCGTCATATATGACGAAAATTGTTAGAAAATGCATCCACCTATTATACCTACCTTTGAAATTTGTAAAGCTTGTCTCTTGTCATTTAGCCCTCCAAAATGTGTATAAATAGAGGGCCTTGGATGATTGTAAGGGAGCATATTGTAGATAGGTAGGATATTAGCCATTGTAATAAAATTCTCTAAGTTTTCTTCTTCTTTCTTTTCTCTAGTTTTCTTTTTCTTTAGAAAGAGCAAGAGGTTGGATAATTAATATTCTTCTTCTTCTTCTTTCTTTCTTTTATTTTCTTCATAGATTCTATTTAATTTTATGTTTATAATGCCTATGCTAGGCTAAACTTCTATTTGGTTAAGGGTGAATTCAAAGCCCTAGACATGTTTTGTGATTGATTTTCAGATTCTATCTATCATTAATTTTCTATCAAAGTTGCTTATGTTCTTCTACAAGAATTGTTCATGATGTTGTCTTGATTTATTTAGGTGTACAACTAGATAGATCTTGATAATTATCTATTGCTAGTTTAGGAGTCTTGATCCGTGTAATTGTCTTGATTTCCTATTCATAAGTGGCAATTTGTGATTAATGATTATGGTCAAGTTTTCAATAATTGCAAAGTGGAACATAACCTAAGTTGAACAATCCGAGCTTATGTGTTTGTTGCTTAGATCAACCTATCTTTCTCATCATAAAGCTGCCATTAAATTGAATTTAGAGAGCTTATTCTAGGTTGTTTAATGGTTAGAGATTAAATAGAGAGTTTGTTCTATTTAACGACAAACTAAGGAAAGATTGGGATAACAGAGCTTGTTGTTATCTACGGTTGTTAACTTTGATAGTTGGTTGATATTGATAGATCTGAAATTGATTCTTAATGATGTCTAGTGGTGGAGAATGAAACCTTAACCATATTTTTCATATTTGATTCTTCTTACTTACTTGTTTTCTTACTTTTCTAGTTTGTTTATTTTTAAAAGTATATTTATTTTTATTGGCTGGTTATACCGCCTAATTTGTATATTAACTTTGTTTTATTTTTATTGGCTGGTTATACCGCCTAATTTAGTATATATATTTTTATTGGCTGGTTATACCGCCTAATTTAGTATATATATTTTTATTGGCTGGTTATACCGCCTTGCATCTTATTCTTATTATTTACTTTAGTTTAAATCTGGCTTCAAAAACCCCTTTTCTTTTATTGTTTTCTTTGAACGTAAGTTATAAACTAATAACTCATAGATTAAAACCCAATCCCTGAGGACTCGACCCTTGCTAATCATTATACTTACAATTGATCTTTTTAGTGCAAGGTCTGTCCAAACGATGATTAACCCAAAGGAAAATGCTACTATTGTGACCTTGAAGAATGATGAACAAGATGAGGATGAGACAAAATTAGAGATGGATTCTATTCTTGAGGATAATGAAGCCACAAATCGAAATAAGAGTATTTCAGCACCTGAGGTAACGTTTAAGATTCCAATTTTTACTAATGTTTCTTCTCCACCTTTTCCTAGTAGATTTGCAAAGTTCAAGGAGGAAGAACATGAACAAAACATGCTGGAAACCTTAAAGAGTTTGTTTGTGGATGCCATTCAACAAGTACCAACATATGCTCCATTCCTCGATGAGATATGCAGCACAAAGGATGATGGAATAATACTTGTAATGGAGAATGCATCCAGTTTTGTGCAAAGAAAGCTTCCTATCAAACGTTCAAATTTGGGAAGTTTCATGTATGAGCCTAACAAGCCTAAAAAGCCAAGAAGGGGTGTTGGTTAGGTTGGACAACTTAAATCAGTACTAATTGGGAAGGCAGTCCAATTAATGAAGAAATTACCAACCTGCCATACTCAGATTTGCTTTCTTTTCCTTTTCCTTTTATTATTTATTATTGTTTTTATTTATTTACTTTTATGTTTATTTGTTTAGTAATTTAGGATGAGAGCTTGTTCTATTTAACGACAAACTAAGGAAAGATTGGGATAACAGAGCTTGTTGTTATCTACGGTTGTTAACTTTGATAGTTGGTTGATATTGATAGATCTGAAATTGATTCTTAATGATGTCTAGTGGTGGAGAATGAAACCTTAACCATATTTTTCATATTTGATTCTTCTTACTTACTTGTTTTCTTACTTTTCTAGTTTGCTTATTTTTAAAAGTATATTTATTTTTATTGGCTGGTTATACCGCCTAATTTGTATATTAACTTTGTTTTATTTTTATTGGCTGGTTATACCGCCTAATTTAGTATATATATTTTTATTGGCTGGTTATACCGCCTAATTTAGTATATATATTTTTATTGGCTGGTTATACCGCCTTGCATCTTATTCTTATTATTTACTTTAGTTTTCTGGCTTCAAAAACCCCTTTTCTTTTATTGTTCTTGAATTTAAGTTTTAAACTATTAACTTATAAACTAAAACCCAATCCCTGAGGACTCGACCCTTGCTAACTACTATACTTACAATTTATCTTTTTAGTGCAAGGTTAAATAAGATACACTCTTTTGGGTGCATCATTCCCCCTTAACCTCAACAAGATCCTCAACCATTTTCATCAATTTAGCGAGCTGTTCTTTCACCTTCCGGATTCCGTGTCCAAATTCCTCTTGATTGCATTCCAAAGCATCCAACGTTCCTCCAATTCACTCCCCATACTTTAACCCCTTCTCATGCAATTGATAAATGAGATTATTATCAAAATGAGATAAAAAAAATGAGTGTACATGCTCTATTCACTTATGCACGAATGTAATGATGATTAATGCATAAAATGTACAAGATGCAAAGATGCTTGAGGAGATGAATTTTCATATTTACAACTACTCAAATAATACGCATAATATGCAAAATGCAAATGAAAAGATCAAGAAAAAGAAGATCCTAATATCACTCTTTATTTTTTGATTTTTTTCTTCTTTTTATTTTTCTTGACAACTTTTTTTTTTGACATTTTTCTTTTTTCATATTTTCTCAAAAGTCTAAAACGAAATGGAGATTTTTATTATATTTTTTTCACAACACCACAATAGAACGTTTTCATTATTCTCTTCTCATTTTTTCATTTCATTTTTTCCTTTTTTCCTTTTCATGGAATACAATCTCTGTTTTTCCTATTCTGAAAATTCCTTATAAATGTACAAGTATAAAAGAATTTTTTTGAAATAACCCAAAATTTCGGTATTATTACAAATGATAGATGGAAAAAGAGTAAAGCAGTTAAGAGTAAAATCATCAATACAAAGAGAAAAAAAACCTAATGAACATTTGCCCTAACAGTATCAACTTATTTAGGCATCACGATGCCTTTGGAACGAAAATTTAAACTTATTACGGGCAATGTACGTTTATCCTTGCCCAGTGTACGAGGTTTATTCGGACTGTAAAATAAATAGCAGGAGGTAAGAGGTGTTCCTCCGAGTGTCCCTAACTTTGGGATACCTAATCAAAAAATTCGGCATGGCTTCGCCTAAACTGGCTTCATATGGTCCTCTATATAAGGGTGAATTAGGTGCTAAAAAAGCCCCGAATCGTTCCTTAGTGTTGCCTGTGAAGGCTAGTAAGGCACCCCGATCCAAAAGAAAGAGTTCGATTCCTTGGAGTATATTTCTTTAGCCCATGAAGAGAATCATCATGAGAGCTTAGGTAATTTATACTCTGGAAGTATTTTGCTAGCCCATGCAGAGGATCATCACGAGAGCATAGCTACTTTACATCCATTTAAAAGGACGGAGCTCGGGTATAGAGCTCATGTTATGCAAATGCAAGTGTGTGGGTGAGGACGGATAAGCAAACCTTTCACCACCTATTCTACAACCCTATTCCTAAATACCCTGACAATTTATTAAAACAAAGATCAAGAATAATGTAACGCATTAACAAACCAAAGAGCATAGTAATATACAACAATAAATAACCAGAGAAACAATAATATGCATGCAAATGAACATATTTAAATATATTTTATTATTTTTGGAAATCCTCCTTATTTTATGAAAAAATGGAAATTATAATTAAATACCAATTAGAACCAACAAAACTGAGACTTTTGATAACACACGACTAATTTTAGGCCTGACTCTCTAAATGTCCTCAGCGGAGTCGCCAAGCTGTCATAACAAAAAATCATGAGGTCCCGTCGCAGGACCCCTCTTTTCAATTAAGTGACGTTAAAAGGTAGAAAACAAAATTGAGGGTTTGAAAACAACATCGGAAAAAAAAATTGAGTCGCCACCGATCTTTTTTGGTTAGGTGTGATCGATCACCTATTAAAACTTGTTTTTGTAGAACATTTTGGAATTAATTAAAACATTTCAAGAAAACCAAATTTGTAGTCTGCGCTTTAATCCATAGAGAAAACAAAAGCAGGTTCGAGAGTCGGTTACGTGCGGGGAAGGATTAGCACCCCTACAATGCCCGTATAAAATAGTACCTTATTTATCACGTGTTATCAT
The DNA here is from genome assembly GCA_030761205.1 of Fremontodendron californicum. NCBI lineage: Eukaryota > Viridiplantae > Streptophyta > Magnoliopsida > Malvales > Malvaceae > Fremontodendron > Fremontodendron californicum. Next base: position 13,039,067 of record JAULJL010000005.1, on the reverse strand, counting down.
GAAATCTCGATAAAAGTTGGTTTTAGGTTTGACATTTAAAATTAATTCCCTTAAAAAACAATCATATTATTTGAGAATGATCCATAATTTATTAATGCAAAAAAATTTCCATGTTTCCCGGCAGACCCGGCAAAACAGAGAAACTTTTATTTATTTTGGAATTCTCCGAATCACCCTCGTTTCGAAAAAGAAAAAAAATAGATATTATGTTATTAATGATAATTGATGATATCCTCCCGGCAGACCCAGCAGAGAACTCATGAATCATTAAACTCGGGAATAACCTTATTTTGTTAAAAATCATTAATTCTTATGCATTGAAAACAATATATAAAAAAAATGACCATAAATATACAAATTATTACTAAGGTACAAATATGAATTAAACAACATGCATAATTGTCATGGCAAACAATTTATTATGACATGGCAAAAGAATCAATGACATGGCATACATGACATGGCAAACTTTATTACAACATGGCAAGAGAATTTATGACATGGCATATATGATATAAGCACCAATCATAAAAATGACATCATCATAGAATATTCACAATCACATCATGATCAAAATGGCAACATGAATATTAGATCATAAAATGACATCATCATGGAATATTCATAAACATAGAATTTGCATGATTAAAATGGCAAATGTAGATATCATGGAATATGCATGGTCATGGAATATGCCCACATCATTATTTTGAAATTCATTTTCATGGATTTTCTTCTTGGTGAAATTATATAAATGGCACTTATCGGGATATTTTCTCGAACTCCCTGGCAAACCCGACAAAGTTTTGGAAAAATATATTTTCGCGTGACACGTATATAATTCCGAGTAAAACGTAACCCATACCTTTCTATTCCATAAACACGTGCGTTGAATAATTTCCTAACCTCCCCTGCAAACCCGGCAAAGATTAGGAACTAATTCCCACCAAATGTTTAGGAAACTGGAAAACACGTTTTTATGCCAAATTTAGTTGCTCCATACCTCATTGTTAATGATGGTTTCGAGATAAGAATGAAGGACAATAGTTGCTCCATCATTCTCAAAGACATGCACTATGGATCGGCAACATTACATAATGGTTTATATGTTTTGGATCCAAAGATGCATGTGTTCAAAATAAATGTGAAGAAAGGATGATCCAAGTAAGACCTACATCTGGCATTGTAGACTTGGTCATATCAATGAGACAAGGATTTCCAAATTACATAAACATGGTTATTTGGAACCCTTTGATTATGAATCATATGGGACATGTGAATGTTGTCTCCTTGGTAAGATGACCAAAACTCTCTTTACAGGAAAGGTTGAAAGAGCTGGTGTTTTATTGTGCTTAATACATTCAGATGTATGTAGGCCACTAAACATAGCTGCCAGAAATGGTCACACATACTTCATAACCTTTATTGATAATCATTCAAGATTTGGTTATGTGTATCTGATGAGATACAAGTCTGAAGCTTTTGAAAAGTTCAAAGAGTTCAGAGCTGAAGTAGAGAAACAGACTGGGAAAAATATTCTGGCTCTTAGATTAGATCGAGGAGGAGAATATTTAACCCATGATTTCTTGGATCATTTGACAGAAAATGGAATTCTGTCGCAATGGACTCCACTTAGAACTCCTCAGTATAACGGAGTGTGCGAGAGGCGAAATCGAACCTTGTTGGACATGGTTTGGTCCATGATGTCTAAGGTTGACATTTCAATATCCTTTTAGGGATATGCCTTAGAGACAACAGCTTACCTTCTAAATAGGGTTCCAAGCAAGTCGGTAGATAAGGTACCATATGAGATATGGAATGGCAAGAAGCCATGTCTATCTTTTCTAAAGATTTGGGGATACACGGCTTATGGAAGCGTGTACCTTCTGATAAGATGAGAGTTAGATCAGAAAAATATAAGTTTGTGGGGTATCCTAAAGAGACTGTTGGATATTACTTTTACAGTCCTACTGATCAAAAGGTGTTTGTTTCAAAACACGCTGCTTTTCTAGAGAAAGAGTTTCTACTAGAAGGATTCAGTGGGAGTAAAGTAGAAGTTCAAGAAACACAACCTAACATTTCCTCGGAACCTGAGCCATCGGTCGAGGCATTAGATGCTCGGACTGATCCTCAAGAAACACAAGTACTTTGAAGGTCTAGTAGGGAGAGGTAAACACATTGAAAAAAGATAGTTTGCCCGTTAATAATGAACCTACTACATATAAGGAAGCGATGTTTGACATCAATTCCAAGAAATGGCTTGAAGCCATGAAATCTGAAATGGCTGCCATGGAAGTTAACTAAGTTTGGTCTTTAGTTGATCTAACCTCAAGGGATAAAACCCATAGGGTGCAAATGGGTCTTTCAAATAAAGACAGACATGGACGACAAAGTACAAATGTATAAGGCCAGATTGGTGGCAAAAGGTTATAATCAAGTTGAAGGCATTGATTTTGAAGAAACCTTTTCACAAGTTGCCATGGTTAAGTCCATTAGGATTATGCTTGCTATTGCTGCATACCATGATTATGAGATATGGCATATGGATGTAAAAACTGCATTCCTTAACGGGAATTTGCAAGAGGAAGTGTACATGACACAACCTGAAGGTTTTTCATCCAAGGCCACTTCTACTAAGGTATGCAAGCTGCAAAAGTCCATTTATGTACTAAAGCAAGCATCTCGGAGTTGGAACATTAGGTTTGATGAAACAATTAGAGAATTTGGTTTCATTAAGAATCATGATGAACCATGTGTCTACAAGAAGGTAAATGGACATGCAGTTGTGTTCCTAGTGCTATATGTCGACGACATATTGCTTCTAGGAAACGATGTACAGATGCTTCAGACGACCAAAGTCTGGCTCTCCAAACAATTCTCCATGAAGGATTCGGGAGAAGCAGCATATATTCTGGGAATTAAGATCTATAGAGACAGATCGAAAAGGCTGCTTGGATTGTCCCAATCCGTTTACATAGACAAGGTGCTAAAGAGGTTTAGGATGGATATCTCCAAAAGAGGTAACTTGCCTATGTTACATGGTGTACATCTCTCGAAAGAGATGTGTCCTAAAACTTAGGAAGAAAGGACACGAATGGATAGGATCTCATATGCTTAGGCAATTGGATCTATCATGTGGGCCATGTTGTGCACAAGAATAGATGTATCATACGCTCTGAGTGTCACGAGCAGATACCAAACCAATCCTAGTGAGAGTCACTAGACTGCTGTGAAAAATATCCTCAAGTACTTGAGAAGAACTAAGGATATTTTCTTGGTCTATGGAGGGACTGAACTCCAAATTAAGGGTTATAAAGATGCTGGATTCCAAACTGATAAGGATGATAGTAAATCGCAGGGTGGTTATGTATTCACCTTAAATGGAGCTGCAATCAGTTGGAAAAGTTCCAAATAGACTACAACTGCGGATTCAACAACAGAAGCTGAAAACATCTCTGCGTGTGAGGCAGCGAAAGAGGCTGTTAGGATTAAGAAGTTCATAACTGAACTTGGTGTGGTTCCAAGCATTGTTGATCCAGTACCACTTTACTGTGATAACAATGGAGCCATACGCAAGCTAAGGAACCAAGGTCTCATCATAAATCCAAACATGTATTACGGCAATATCACTTGATTATAGATATAATTCAAAGAGGTGATATAAGTATGGAAAGGTACCCACAGAGGATAAAATTGCTGATCCTTTCACTAAGGTTCTGTCCTAGCAGAAACACAATCGTCACATGGAAGGACATGGGCTTAAGTACATGGGCGATTGGCTTTAGTGCTAGTGGAGATTGTTGGTGTAAGCCCTGCAAGCCAATCGAGTTGGGCTTGTAAGACACTATTTATATATTCATGTATTGCACATTATAGTTTATTAATTATAATTGAGGTATTTCTTTATCCATAAGTATTGTTATAATTGTTATAAATAACTTGGGAAGATAAAGCCCAAGAAATACAGTGGTATTGCAAAGGAATTGTAAGGAGTTACAATTATGAGGATCCTTATGCATCAATGTCGTGTTTCTAAAATTGTTCCTGGTCATTGTATTGTCAAGACAGGGAATTGACAATGCTCAAAGACTAGCATATGTTAAGCCTTCATGCACTTGATGCATGCAACCGATCTCATAGGTTGAAAGTATAGAGATACTTGGGGATAACATATAGGTGATTGTTAGTTGAACAAGTTCACTGAACATGACCCGCTATTAGAGTTCCATTTCGTATTTCACTTAAGTGTCTATGGAAAATACTCTCATGTGTCAATAGTGTAAGTAATCCTTTGACTTGTGATACCAGATCATCTTGTATGTGTATTGTCATACTTAGATTTCATCATGAACGGGTCCCAACAAGAGGATGCTTATGGTAGGGTGTTATTGGGTATGACATGAAGCATATGAAGATGAATGAGTGGTCCAGAGAGGATTAATCACCCCAAGTGATATGAGGGGACATATCTCACATGCATCTGGCTTATATTAACTTATGAAAGTCCTTGGCCAAGGAAATACTTAAGGAGTTAATATTAAAGTTGCAGATCTAATATGTAATGGGATTAAAAGTAGACACTGAACCATGCTCTTTCCTATCCTGGGATATTTGATGAAGGGATCGAATTACACAGACATATTGTAGACGAAAGGCTTGTCGAACCTTGTTGACTCTCTCGGCATTTGGGTGGTCATGATGCATTGCTAGTTGCCTCTCATGATCTATAAATATAAATAGGAAATTCTTAATTGAATTTAATTTATATTTATTGCCAACATGTTTGGGGACTAATGGGTCACACACAAAAGGTGATTAATGAAATTAAAAAGAGATTGGGCCAGATTAAATATTCATTAATTGTTGTGGGCTTATTGTCAATATTTAATAATATGTATAAGGGCTTTAGTGCAGTTAGTCCAATAGTTGGCATACACTAAACCTAGTTATATATATGTATATGCCTCATATGTTGTTTCCACCTCCCCTAAGCAAGCTGAAACTCTGGTAGCCGCATTCTCTCACCTCCCTGTGAGAACCGGCGCATAGAGAAAAGAAGAGGAGTAATCTGTTTTCTTCTTGCCTACTTCTTTTTAGCTAACTAGAGTAAGAGGAGGAAAGTTTCTCACAACCTAGACTACTAGCATCATCTTGGCAAAACATAATCTCAACCTTGTGAAGGTTTTCAAGTCACCTGTGTGGATTATTGTTAGAGGTCAAACAATTAGACGGCTTTGGTTCGCGACAACCGGGCTTTGTGTGCAAGAACAAGAACATCAAGAATATGTCTTGAGGTTTCGGCAATCTCCATCATAGAAGTATGAGATTTTGATTGTTATCTGTTCTTGACAGGATTATCGTTTTGAATTCATAGGCAGATCCATGAAGGGATTCAGTTGTTCTTTGTTTTTGTTTATTCCGCTGCGTTGTTAATTTAACTTGTTGATTAAATTATACATTATCTCTTTTTGAGCATGATCTGAATCCTAACAAGTTTACAATGTCCTTCTCAAATCATCTCAAACACAAATTCTTCCACTACCAATCCAAATCTTGGTTATACTTCGTGGCAAAGACAAGATTAACAATTTCTTGGTTGGATTCTTTCATCTCTTATGGAACCTGTCCTTGCTCAAGTTGTTGGTTGCACAACTTCATATTCTCTTTGGTCTTCTCTAGAATGTCTCTTTGTTAATAAATCTAGAAATCACCTCATGCAACTAAAATTGAAACTTCAAATTACCAAGAAACATAACCTATCCATTTCTGATTATCTCCAAAAATTCAAGTCCATTACAGAAAACCTTGCCATAGCCGGCCAACCATTTCAGTTCAAGACCTACTACTTCATATCCTTGCAGGATTAGGACCAGAATATGATCCTGTAGTTGTCTTTGTATCCATACGTCCTGACCCTGTTACTATTAATGATCTACATAACTTTCTCTTAAGTTATGAGCATCGTCTTGAACAACATACTCTGTCAGAAAACACTAAACCTGTTGCCAATGTAAATGTAAGAAAATTTTCCTCTAACAATCGATTTCAAAGATCCTTTGATCGCAATTGTGGTTTTTCTTCTAGCTCCACTTATTTTCGAGGCAGGGGACGAGCCACTTCTTTTCGAGGCAGGGGACGAGGGCGAGGTAAAACCTATCATGCTGGATTCTTTACCAATCAAAATACCTCTGCTTCTATGACTAGTCACCCTTAATGTCAGATTTACAATAAAATTGGACTTCCAGACTTAAACTGCTATAATAGATTTGCTCATGGTTTTCAAGGTACTTCAGGCTCAAACTTATCTACTATGTTAGCCTCAACATCCTCTGCTCCACATGATGATTGGTTTCAGACTCAAATGCAAACAATCATTTAACTTCAGACCTTAGCAATATTTAACTGCATTCATAATATCAAAGGTATGATCGTGTCAAGATAGGAAATGGCACAAGTTTGCAAATAAAACATATTGGCTCATCCAAACTCTCTTTTCTTTCCCGACCCTTTCATTTAAATAATATTCTTTTCCTTCTATTACTAAAAATATTCTTAGTGTTTCCCAATTTACTCTGATAATAATGTTTTCGTTGAATTTCACCCTTCCTTTTGTGTTGTTAAGGATCAATCCTCGGCCTAGGTCCTTCTTAGAGAGTTCTTGATCAAGGTCTTTATCGTATCACTTCCAATCTTGCCTCCATTTCCACATTTCAACCTCAAGCTTTTATTGGTGAAAAAGTTTCCTCGGATGTATGGCACCAATGTTTAGGTCATCCTACATCCAGATTAGTTCAACATGTTATCTCTTCTAATAATCTACCAGTTACAAGCAATAAGTCAATGTCTTTTTTCTCGTCATGCCAATTAGGAAAATCACATAGATTACCCTTTCATTTATCTAATTCTGTGTCCAAAGGTCCACTTGATTTAGTCCACTCTAATGTATAGGGACCCTCTTCAGTTTATTCCAATAATGGACATCATTTTTATATAAGTTTTTTGATAATTTCAGTAAGTATACCTAGCTATTTTCAATGAAACAAAAATATGAAGTTTTTCAAAATTTTCAAAGATTTAAAATGCAAGTTGAAACATTCTTTGATCGTACCATTAAAGCTTTGCAAATAGAATGGGGGTAGAGATTGAAATGTCTCAATCTTTTTGCAATCAAATGGTATTCTTCATAGAATTTCTTTTCCTCACACCCATGAACAAAATGGCATTCTCAACCTTTTTTCATCCTACACAACCACATGCTGTTTGCAAACTCCATAAAGCTATCTATGGTCTTAAACAAAATCCACGGGCATGGTTTCATAGACTTAGCACCTTTTTACTTGAACTTGATTTTGTTAATTCCAAGCCTGATTGCACATTATTTATTTAGCATATCAGCACCAGTATACTCATCTTACTTATCTATGTTGATGATATCATCATAAGTGGTAGCAATGATTCAATAATTAATTCTTTGATTTATGATCTTAATACTTCTTTTAAGTTAAAGGATCTTGGAAGATTACATTATTTCCTTGGCATTGAAGTTCAACAGACTCCCACTAGTCTTGTTTTGTCACAACAAAAATATATTCAAGATCTTTTTTTCAAGACAAAAAATGGAAGGAGCAAAGCCTTGTATTACTCCAGCTGCCACAGGTATTCTTTTATCCAAATTTGTTGGTGAACCTTTTCATGATATTTAGCTCTATAGAAGTACAGTTGGAGCCCTTCAATATGCAACAATCACAAGGCTAGAAATTGCATATTCTATAAATAAGGTTTGTTAATTTATGCATCAACCTACTCAATTATACTGGATTGCTGTAAAACGTATTCTTCGCTACCTCAAGTACAATATTTAGCATGGTCTTCACATGCAACCATCCAAGTCTCTAAGTTTACATGCCTACTCAGATGCTGATTGGGCAGGCTGTCCTGATGACAGGCGTTCAACAACTGGATATTATGTTTATTTGGGGAAGAACTTAGTATCTTGGAACTCCAAAAAGCAAACCATTGTTGCTAGATCGAGTACAGAGGCTGAGTATAGAGGAATAGCACATGCCACTGCATAATTGATTTGGCCTCAAAGTCTACTTAAAAAACTTCATCTATTTTTACCTAATCCTCCTACTTTGTGGTGTGATAATCTAAGTGCAACTTATCTTACAGCTAACCTAATTTTCCATGCAAGAACAAAACATATTGAAATTGATTACCACTTTGTCATGGAAAAAGTTGTCAATAAATATCTTGATGTTAGGTTCATATCATTTGCTCATCAATTATATGATATTTTGACCAAGCCTTTATCTTCTTAGAGATTTGTTATGCTTAGAAACAAGCTCATGGTGTCTTCATCACCCATTCGCTTGAGGGGGAATGATAAGAATAAATGATATCTTTAAGATGTAGATCAAATCAATCTACAATCTTCATCTCATAGTTGATAGGGTTTAAGATAACTTTTATTTTAATTGTTACTAGAGATTAGGATAAGTTTATATTGATGTAACTTGTTTTATCTCTTGTACATATTCTCTCTATAAATACATAACTCACTCCTTACTAGAAATCAAGTGAGTGTGATTATTCTTTACCTTTTCTAAATCTTCTTCTTTACCTTTACTAAAACTTCAACATAAACTAACCCCACATTGCTTAGAAAAGTCAAGAATAAAGAATATACAATAAGATATTCTTTTTAGCTTAGACAATTAAACTAAGTGCTATGGGCCTAAGGTGCTAGTAAGCCCACCTAGTGGGCTACTAATTATTTAATGTTAAAGATGGGCACTTGGGTTTTAAATTGTTAATGCAATTGATTTTTTTTTTTTATTTTTTAATTCTATAAAAAATTATATTAAATAGTAATCAGTTGCATTGAATAGTTGTGTTTTCTGAAAACATAGAGTTATGTAAAGACACAACATTTTCCTAAAGAGTTGTTGTGTAAGAAAACAACTTATGCCAACAGACAAGTTACTAACAAATGTAATTTACATTGTCTATAAAAGGAGACTTTCTATTCTGCCATTTTCACAAGTCTGCTTGGAACGTTTATGACTTTGTTATATCCTGGAGGCATTATAAAGCCTTAAGAAAAGTGTTTTTCACGCCTCAAAGTCAGCATTTAAATCTCTTATCTTAATTATTTTTTTTCTAACAATCTTAAGGCTTTATACTGATGGAGACCGAATTGAATTCAAGTGTGAAGGTTCATTTCCAAAATCAAGATATTATCAAACTGGATATGTTCAATGGGACCAACTACATAAGATGGAAAAACAATATGGTGTTTCTGTTAACCACATTGAAGATTTTTTTATGTTTTTGATCCGAATATGTAACTATTACCAGAAGAAACAACTTCAGATTCTAATGCTATTACAAAGGAGAAAAGCAAACGCCAAGAGGACGAGTTTATCTGCCATAGATATATTCTGAACTCTCTTACTGATCGATTATATAACCTTTACAGAAATATGTCTTCCCCAAAATCAATCTAGACTGCACTTAAGAACACATACAGAAATGAAAAGAAAGGCACATATAAGTTTCTTGCTTTGAGATACTTTGAATTTACCATGACTATACCAAATCTATCATAGATCAAGTGCATGAATTGCAAATTCTGGCCTCTAAATTAAGTGAATTGGAAATCAAAATTCCTAATTCACTCCAAGTGGAAGCAATTTTATCAAAATTGCCTCTTTCTTGGAATGGATATAGGAAGAAGATACTGCATTCTTCAGAATCTTATAGTATTCAGGATTTTCAAACTCATTTACTAATTGAGGCTAAATGTACATGCCCTATTCATATATGCGTGAATGCAATGATGATTGATGCATGAAATGTACGAAATGCAAAAATGCTTGAAGAAATAAATTCTCATATCTACAACTTCTCAAATTATATGAATGTTATGCAAAATGCAATGAAAAGATCAAGGAAAAGAAGATCCTAATATCACTCTTTATTTATTTGATTTTTTCTTTTCTACTTTTTCAAATTTTCTGACAACTACTCTTTTTAACATCTTTTCCTTCTTTTTTCATATTTTCTTAAAAAATCAAAACTAAAAGGAAATTTTAATTTTTTTACAACACTACTCCACCACAAAAGAACTTTTTCATTTATTCTCTTCTCATTTTTTTCATTTTTTTCAAGAAGAAATATTTTTATTCTTTCCATGGAATAAAAACTCTTTTTTTCTTTTCTAAAAATTCGTACAAAGGTATAAGTATAAAAGAAAATTTTCAAAATATCCAAAAAAAATACTAATTTCCTATATTATTACAAATGATATGTGGAAAAAAAGTAAAGCAGTAAAAGAGTAAAATCATCAATACAAAGTAAAAGGTTAATGAACATTTGCCCCAACAATATCAACTTATTTAGGTATCACGATGCCTTTGGGGGGAATATTAAACTTATTACGGACGATGTACGTTCATCTTTGCCCGGTGTACGATGCTTATTTGGGATGTAAAATAGATAGCAAAGGGTTGGAAATGTTCCTCCATGTGTTCCTAATTTTGGTGTATCTATAGGAAATTCGACATGGCTTCGCCTAAGCTAGCTACATATGGTTCTCTATATGAGGTTGAATTAGGTTCTAAAAGCCCCAAATTGCTCCTCACTGTTGTTCGTGAGGACTAGTAAGGCACCCTGATCTAAAGAAAATGGTTCAATTTGTTAGAGCATATTTTTCTAGCCCATGCAGATTGTTAATCATGAAGGCATAAGTACTCTTATACTCTAGAAGTGTTTCACTAGCCTATGCAGATTGTTAATCACGAAGGCTTAGTTACTTTGCTTCCACTTAGAAAGGACGAAGCCTGGGAATAGAGCTCATGTTATGCATACGCGAGTGTAGTGTCTGAAGAGGAACAAACAAACCTTTCACCATCTATTCTATGACCCTTGTTCCAAATACCCCAAAAATTTATTAAAACAAAAATCAAATAATATACAACATTAATTAATCAAAGAAGCAATAATAATATGCATGTAAATGGATTCATTCACAAACATTTTTTATTTTTTAAGGAAATCCTTTTCATTTAAAAATATAGGAATTATAATTAAATACCATTTAAAAACCAAGAAATCGAGATTTTTGATAACACATGATTAATTTTAAGCCTAACTCTTTAAATATCCCCAATGGAGTCGCCAAGCTGTCATAACGATCTCAAAACCGCTAAATGACATTGGGGGTGGAAAAGATAATGCGTCCTCGTAAATAATATTTGGTTTTGAAAAATCAAAAAATGGGAGTAGCCACCGATATTTTTTTGCTATGTGTGATCGGTCACCTATTAAAACCAGTTTTCATTAAAAATTTAAAATTAATTAAAATCTTTTGAAAAAATCAATTTTAAGGTCCTCGTTAAACTAGAGAAAATCAAAATATGGGTTCGAGAATCAGTAACTTGCGGGGAAGGTGTTTGCACCCCCACAACGCCCGTGTAAAACGATACCTTATTAATCATGTCATAAGTCTTGGTAAAAGTTGATTTTAGATATCGGTATTTTGAAATAATTTCCTTTAAAATAATCATATTATTTTGAGGATGATACATAATTAATTATCACAAAATTTTCTATATTCCCCTGCAAAGCCGACAAAACATAGAATTTTTCTTTACTTTTAAAATCATCCGCATCATTTTTTTTTTGAAAAAGATATTCATTTATTAATGATAATTGATGAAATCCTCCCCGCAAACCCAGTAGAGAACTCATGAATTATTTTAACTTGAGAATATTGCCTCGTTTATTATTAAAATGTCACTTTTATATGCATTAAAACTCATTTAAACAAACATGAATATGCAAAACAAATATTAATATGCGATATGAGCAAAGTATTATAAAACTAATTGTCACATGGCATAATTAACATGATCATCAAATGACATAATTAAGAACATACTATAGGTAGTAATTATAAACTAACATAAACAAGAAATATGCACGATAATTAAAAAATAACATAATCAAGATCATGACATGGACAATAATTAAATATCATAAACAAAAATATGCATACAATCATAATTTGAAAATCTTTTTTTCATGAATTTTTATTTGAAATTACATAAATGGCAAACGTCGAAAACTTTAACCTAACTCCTCAGCAAACCCGACAAAGCTTAGAAAAATATTCTTTCACCTAACACGTATGTAATTTCGAGTAAAGCGAAAATCATACTTTAGGATTTCATAAACATGTGCGTTGAAATGTTTCCTAACCTCCCCGGCAAACCTGGTAAAGATTAAGAAATAATTCTCACCAAATGTTTATGAACTCGAGAACGCACGTTTTTAGTGATAAATTTGGAAAAACATTCTTTCTGAAAGTATGAAATGCATAAAAGGGGACCATTATTGAAATGTGTTTCTCTCTTGAAGAAAGGGAATCCAAATACCTATAAAGATATCCTAACACCTTTGAAAGAAACTTAAATTGGACTTTAAAAATTGAAGGATTTTGGGCATGGATTTTTGCTTGAAGGGTGTCCGAATATCATGGAAGAGGTATTCGGATTCCTTTAGCAACTTTAGGCCAATTGACTCGATAAAGAGGAGCATTCGATTGCCATGACATAGTTATCATAATACCCTTCTATTTTGCCTTAATGCAACAATTTGAAAACCAGGAAAAGATTAGAAGATGCAAATTTTTTTAAGAAAACAAATGGCTTGGCCGAATGCCCTTTAGCACAAAAAACAAAAATTTGACTCATTTTTGAAGCTCGTTTTAGTTACCCAAAGCTCATTTTAGCAAGACCTCATTTTTTAAGACTTGAAAAGCAAAGAAAACAAATATAAAAATTCCCCCTTTAGGTTTGGCTAGCTCCCTCCCTTAATGCCAAAACCATAAATTTTTACTCGTTTTAAAGCTCGTTTTAGCTACCCAAAATTTGTTTCATCAAAACCAATTTTTTAACCTTAAAAAAAAAACAAAACAAAATCAACTTGGAACCCTCCTATATGGTTCGGCCAGCCCACTTTCACATGGACTCAAAAAAGTTTTTAATTTATTTTACCAAAAAATGCATAGACTCATATAGCCCACAATCTCCATATCTAATCTCTAAAACTTTGATTTTCCCAACACTTGGAAAAACAAGACCTTCGCTATGGACTATTGATTACTCCTAACCAAAATCTTAGTGGAAATCATTTTGAAAACATGTTTTAATACAAACAAAGTGGTTGGCTCAAGGTTGGCCTCATGGATGGTTAATCTGGCCTAACCATCACATAGAGCAAAAATGCTCCAAGATCATCAAGATCATAACACGCTTTTTCAAAGAGAAAAAAAATAGGCAACATCAAGAATGCTCCACCATAAACCATAGTCAACAATATGTAAACATCCAACATAACAAAAATGACATTAAGAGAATGTAAAGAAGGATTGCTAAGAAACTAGCAAGTTGGCTCAAAGTTGGCCACATAGATGGTTAATCCGGCTCAACTATCACTTAGAAAAATCTAAGATCATAAAGCTCATAACTTGATTAAATTGAAAAGGAAATCAAACAAGTCTCTAGGTGTGTTGCGGAGTACAACATACCAACCCGCATCATTCGGATATTCGGAATAAAAGACTTGTTTGACTTGAGATGAAAAAACATAAGGCCCGTCAATAAGGTACTTTTTTATCACAGTATGCACCAGATAACAATTGGAAAGCAGATAAAATTATAAATTTAAAAATATACCATCCAAATGCTAATTTTGAATACAAAATTAAATAGGATAAGATTAGGATTTAATTTGAATTGCTGCACATGATGGGGTGCTAGGTTTTGGTTTATAACTAACTCTTTATTCTTTCTCCTCTATTCTTTTCTTTTTACCGGACCTTAAATTTTTTTACACAAGTTTAAAAAAGTCCAATCACTAGATCATACTGCTTGTAACATTTTAGAAAAATTATCTTGTATCAAAACATTTTTTTGAAAGTTTAATCATTTTTTTTGTTTAAAAATATTCTAGAAACGATGAAAGAAAAAACGTCAAAACTTGAGTTTGGTCTCTTTATTATCTCAATTTTACGATTTTAATCCGTGTAATTCAATAAAGTTGAAAACATAGAAAATAATATTTAAATATAATTATTTCTACATCTTTAAACTGAAGTTAAAAAGAGTTCACATTATATTTTAATACAAAAGTAGATTTTTTGAAAAAACAAAAACATTTGTGATGAAAAATCAAATATTATATGTGGAACTGACATGTTTGATATCCTTCACAAAAATGTTTTCAAAATATTATTATCTATGTTTTCTTTGTCTCCTTTCTTGTGTTTTTCAATAAGAAAATTGAGATCATAAAACTTTGTTTCAAATTAAATATATGTGATTATTATCGATATTTGAGATTTAAATGCACTTCATATTTTAATATGTACAAAACAATATGTACCTTATATGTAAAAAAAAATTATGATGGATATCAAAATTTAACTCATTTACATTATGTTGATATTTGTCATTCATATTCAGATTGAGAGTGATAAAAAATAATAAAATATAAACCTAACAACTATTGTACAATAATTCATATATAACTTATAATATCACTTACATATGTTTTTTTACTATTTCACCATCAGAATATTTTTCTTTTGATTCAATACATAATTTTTTTTTTTAAATCACTTACATCAACCCATCTCATATTATTATTCAATATTTTAATTTTTTGCGATCATTTATCAATATAATAATTTTATAATTAGATAATATGAAAAAAAAAAGTATTAATATGACCTTATTTTTCAAAAACAATTAAAGAATAAATCATTATACGACATGTGACACAAAATTGAAAGTTATTTGAATAGTGCTAATTAGAGGTTTTTTTTATTCAAATATAGCCAAAAAAAATTCCCAAAATACTGTTCATTTCAGATTATTTCCCAAAATCCGCTTGTTTTAACATTAGCTGGGAAATCGCCACCCCCCATGGCGATTTCCCAGCGTAAAAAAAAAACACATTTTGGCTAAAAACACCAAGGGAAATCGCCATGGGGGTGGCGATTTCCCTTCATGTATAATTTTTTTTTTAATTAATAAACAAATTTTTAATTTATTTTTTAATTTGTAAATTTTGTTTTTTAATTTTAAAAATTATAAATTAAATTAAAATATTTTTTAGGTTTGGTTATTTAATTTTTTTTAAATATATATTAAAAATGTAATTTAATTTATTATTAAATTTTTATAAAAAAATAAAAATATATTTCTTATTAAAATTTAAAAAAGAAGATTATATTGATTATTAAATATTTATATCAAAAATTGTATTTTTTATAATTTTGTAATATTATAAAAAGCAAAATTTATTTATATCAAAAATATTTTAATGATGTAAAATGTAAACAAATTTTTTTTTTTAAAGAAATTTATCGAGTTACTTTTTTAAATAAAGAAGTTATTTTTAAGTTGGTATCGTAAAATAATTTTTTTAATTTGATTTTTTTTATTGAGTTGGTATTCGATTAACTCGTGACATCAATTTAATCATTGTTTTTAATAATAGTATAGATTGTTACAGTTTAAAACTGGATATTTGATAAAATAATTTTAATTTAATTTATGATTAAAATTTTAAAAAAATACAATTTTATTTCTTATTAAAATTTAAAAAAGAAAATTTTATTTCAGTCCATCAAATGCTGCAGAAAATATAGGAATTGGATTCCTTCTGCAATGGATAAGACTGATGATTTAGGGTTTTAGAGAGGTTTCAGCTATATTTCAGTCCATCAAATGCTGCAGAAAATATTGGAATTTGATTCTTTCTGCAATGGATAAGACTGATGATTTAGGGTTTTAGACAGGTTTCAGCTATTTTTCAGTCCATCAAATGCTGCAGAAAATATTGGAATTTGATTCTTTCTGCAATGGATAAGACTGATGATTTAGGGTTTTAGAGAGGTTTCAGCTATATTCAGTCCATCAAATGCTGCAGAAAATATTGGAATTTCATTCTTTCTGCAATGGATAAGACTGATAATTTAGGGTTTTAGACAGTTTCAGCTATTTTTCAGTCCATCAAATGCTGCAGAAAATATTGGAATTGGATTCTTTCTGCAATGGATAAGACTGATGATTTAGGGTTTTAGACAAGTTTCAGCTATTTTTTAGTCCATCAAATGCTGCAGAAAATATTGGAATTAGATTCTTTCTGCAATGGATGAGACAAATGATGGGATTTATCAATCATATTTTGCATTGAATAAGTTATAACTTTTTCAGTCAAATAGTCCTAGGCAGAATATCAGAATCAGATTCCATCCTATACAAAGGATGGGATTTGTCATCTGGTACAACATAATGAACCATTATAAATTCATAATACTTATGAAGGTTTACAATACCCCCTACAACAGTTTTTCAATCAGATTTTTCCTTAGTGCTAAAACCTCCTCATTCTCATCCTTCTATATTTCTTCTTTCTTTTGCGAAGTGATAATACCTACATTCTCATCTTTCTTAGTTTCATTACTACATAACATGAGCAATAGAGTGATCGTATTGGTCTACTATAATGGCCAAATTCATAATACTGACGAAGGTGCTACCTTTGATTGTGAACGTCCAAAAAGTTTTCGTGTTGAAGATGACGTCACATTAGAGGAACTGAAACTGCAAATTCATACAAAAATTAAAGCTGGAAATAGAAAAAGAGTTTCAGAGGTTAAGTACAGGCATCCTCTTTCTATTGGTGAAGGATGTGTCCGATATAGAACATTTCCACTTGAAGATGATGATGATGTCAGATGCATGTTTTATGCTCATGAGACATTTGCAAATGTTGGTGTACTTGAGTTATATGCTGACATAGATGATGTTGACGATGATTGCGGCCCTTCAAATGTTCGCACAACAGAAAACTTTCCCATAGAAGATTATGATTCTGGGTCGTTCTATGTTCACACTACATACGACGTTCCCACAGAAGAAGTCGTGCCCTTATCTCAAGCTACAACTTTTCAGACTTCATTAGTCTCACAAACCATAATTCCTACTACCCTCGAAGATGAGCCAGCTGGTGTTGATCCTGTTCGTCCACGTGGAGTCCATGGTAAAGATGTCGGTGAATTTAGTGAGCAGGAAGAGGATGCTGAATTCGCAAGTGATGACAATACTGATTCTGACCCAGACGTCGTCCCTGCTGAGATCAACACTCATGGAGATATCAACACTCATGGAGATATTCCCCCATATGAGGCTGCATCCCATATGCAAACACTGGATCTGGAGGCAATGAATGTGCCGGAATTTCCAGAGTATGCTCATACATTAGCTACGCCTCTGACATTTGATCCATCTGCAGTTGATCTGTGTGTTGGTGATAACTCGTATAATTATATAGTTTTTAGTTATGTTTTATTATTGTTTTGTGTCAAATACGAGTTATTATTGCTTAGTCTAATCGTGTTTATGATTTTTTATATTTTTATGTAATTTGGTGTTTTTCACGAGTTTCTTTGAGTGATTTCAGATTACTAGGTTAAATCAACAATTAAGGGCAAATCCAGTTCAGTTCCAGTTCCGACACCTTTTGCCATATCAGCTATATCTGGAGTTTCACTAAAGCAAAAAGGCTGAAATTTTAACCGTGCAAAGTTAAGAGGCATATCTATCTTTTTCATGTTTTACACTTCTTGAAACGGAGTCGTTTTCCCTAGCGAAATCGACCATCAAATTCGCTGATGTGCAATGACGTCTGTGCTGACCTGTTTTCGTATTTTGCCCATATCTTCTTATCCACATCAGCAAATGAGCTGATTCCAACGGCTATGGATCAGTAACTGATAGGGGAACATTGTTCTAGAAGACCATGTAATCAGATCAGGCCTCCAATATTGACAAAATCGACCATCAAGTTGGCTGATCAAAATTGTCATACAATATGACGAAAATTGTTAGAAAAATGCACCCACCTATTATACCTACCTTTGAAATTTGTAAAGCTTGTCTCTTGTCATTTAGCCCTCCAAAATGTGTATAAATAGAGGGCCTTGGATGATTGTAGAGGATCATATGGTAGATTGGTAGGAAATTAGCCATTGTAATAAAATTCTCTAAGTTTTCTTCTTCTTTCTTTTCTCTAGTTTTCTTTTTCTTTATTTTCTTCTCCTTCTTCTTTCTTTTATTTCCTTCTTAGATTCTCTTTAATTTTATGTTTATGTTTACAATTCCTATGCTAGGCTAAACTTCTATTTGGTTAAGGGTGATTTCAAAGCGCTAGACATATTTTGTGATTGATTTTCAGATTCTATCTATCATTAATTTTCTATCAAAGTTGCTTATGTTCTTCTACAAGAATTGTTCATGATGTTGTCTTGATTTATTTAGGTGTACAACTAGATAGATCTTGATAATTATCTATTGCTAGTTTAGGAGTCTTGATCCGTGTAATTGTCTTGATTTCCTATTCATAAGTGGCAATTTGTGATTAATGATTATGGTCAAGTTTTCAAAAATTGCAAAGTGGAACATAACCTAAGTTGAACAATCCGAGCTTATGTGTTTGTTGCTTAGATCAACCTATCTTTCTCATCATAAAGCTGTCATTAAATTGAATTTAGAGAGCTTATTCTAGGTTGTTTAATGGTTAGAGATTAAATAGAGAGCTTGTTCTATTTAACGACAAACTAAGGAAAGATTGGGATAACAGAGCTTGTTGTTATCTACGGTTGTTAACTTTGATAGTTGGTTGATATTGATAGATCTGAAATTGATTCTTAATGATGTCTAGTGGTGGAGAATGAAACCTTAACCATATTTTTCATATTTGATTCTTCTTACTTACTTGTTTTCTTACTTTTCTAGTTTGCTTATTTTTAAAAGTATATTTATTTTTATTGGCTGGTTATACCGCCTAATTTGTATATTAACTTTGTTTTATTTTTATTGGCTGGTTATACCGCCTAATTTAGTATATATATTTTTATTGGCTGGTTATACCGCCTAATTTAGTATGTATATTTTTATTGGCTGGTTATACCGCCTTGCATCTTATTCTTATTATTTACTTTAGTTTAAATCTGGCTTCAAAAACCCCTTTTCTTTTATTGTTTTCTTTGAACGTAAGTTATAAACTAATAACTCATAGATTAAAACCCAATCCCTGAGGACTCGACCCTTGCTAATCATTATACATACAATTGATCTTTTTAGTGCAAGGTTAAATAAGATACACTCTTTTGGGTGCATCAAATTTTTGGCGCCGTTGCCGGGGATTATTTTTTTTAGTTTATTTGTTACTTGGTTTATTCTTATTTTCAGTTCTAATGAGTTTTATTTTCTTGTACATACGGGTTTTTCTTATCAAATTTTGAAAGAAAAAAAAAAAAACGATGGAATTGAGCAATCTAACACTTGAAGAGTTGGTGGCATACATGAACATGGAGAATCAACAAGCCAAGCTCACCTCCCCAGTTCAACAATTGGCCATGGGAGGATGTCAAGGCCATCAAGTGTTCGAAGACCAACAGTATGATCATTACTCAAACACTTACCATGAGGGATGGTGGGATCATACTAATTATGGCTACTCGAAAAATTACCAAGAAGTAAATCCTTATGCGAATTACACTCATCCATCTAGCTTCAATCAATCATGGTCTCAAGAACCAGATCTTCTTCAACCACCACATATGACTCAAAACTAAGGTACTTCTTTAGAAGATCTTGTCGATTCTCTTGTTACTAATACTTTGCAATTTCAACAGGAAACAAGGGCAAGCATCCAGAGTTTGGAAAAGCAAATGAGCCTATTGGCTAGTAGTATGGTGGAATTAGTAGCAGAAAGATCTCTAGCACTCCCTTCCCAAACGGTGATTAACCCAAAGGAGAATGCTACTATTGTGACCTTGAGAAATGAGGAACAAGATGAGGATGAGACAAAACCAAAGATGGATTCACTTCTTGAGGATAATGAAGCCACCATTCAAATTGAGAGTACTTTGACACCTCAGGTAGCTTTTAAGGTTCTTATTTCTACTAATGTTCCTTCTCCACTTTTTCCTAGCAGATTTGCAAAGTCCAAGAAGGAGGAACATGAACAACAATTTTTGGAAACCTTAAACAGCTTGCTTGTGGATGCCATTAGACAAGTACCAAGATATGCACAATTCCTCAAAGAGCTATACCCCACCAAGAATGATGAAATAATACGTGTGGGGAAGAATGCATTGGCTGTTTTGCAAAGAAAACTTCCTCCAAAACGCAAAAATCCGAGAAGTTTCATGTCTAAGCCAAAAGATCCTAAAAAGCCAAGAAGGGGAATTGGCTAGACTGGAAACAATCAATCAAGTGCTAATTGGGGGAGGCAGCCTAATTAGTGAAAGCATTGCCAAACTGCCATCCTCAGATTTGCTCTCTTTTTCTTTATCTTTTTCTTATGTTTCTTTGTTAATTGTGTTTAGTGTTTTTAAGTTCATTTAGGCTGCATAAGTTTATTTTGTTTAATAGTTCTTTTCACTTACACATGATTCTTTCATTTGGGTTAATAGCATTACATTAATGACAATGTAAGAATTATGTGTGGGGGGAAGCATTTAGGATTTTGTTTTTGAGTTTTTTTTTTTATGCTGTTTTTCTTTCTGATCCTTGTTTTGAAAATAACTAGATGTAAATATAATTTTTATTTTTTTAACCCCGGTTAAATGGCGGATAACGGTACTCCGTGATTATTTAAATCGGTTCCATCAGCTACCCACAAAACTGATATTGTATATAAATTTCTCTTCCAATTTCTCTTTCAATTTTTTTTCATTTTTTTTCAGGATGGATGATATTCTCACAAGATTGCAGAAACGATTTCCTCCTTTTCCTCGAAATATTTTACTGAAGCTTTACCAAGTTTGATTTGAAAGATTAAGAATGCTTATGCACAAAGGGATTCCTGGAGACATACGTTGGATAATTGAAGCCAAGGTACGTGAAGATGAATATCTTCCTGTTTTGCATTTACCAGGTACAAGTAGAAGCACTTTTGCAAAGAAGCGACGAGCAAAGCGCATGAGTTCAAATTGCCACAAATGTGCACGATGGACGTGTAACGGTAAATGTCGTTCAATTGGGATTCCGTCCTCTAATCGAGATGATAAAATTGAATTCATTAAGGATGGACTGAGTAAGGAGAATTTGGGTAATATCCAACTTTCTCTTGAGACGCATCCTAGTGGAGACGTACAAAGAGAAAATCTTGATTTATGGCCGCAATTCCAAAGGGAATGGCAACATCTTGGGAATCTGATGTTAAAAGACCTTGTTTGCCAGCTTGTAAGAAAACTGGATGGGAAGCATATCCTCGACTCATAGAAGGCGTTTAAGCCGTTTCTGGACGTAAAACCAGAGGAAGATGTGAGCCACAATCACAACTACAATAAATGACTTCTCAGCTTTTGGTTTGATTTGCAATAACTTTATTTCGGTTTAATTTAAGTGTTATTCGATTTGTGTAATTATTCTCATTTTTTTTATTTGTCTTTTACGGTTGATTTTTCTTCTCTTTTTGATTTTCTTCCTGAAATCACGCAAAAATCTTTTGTTAGGTTAACATTTTCTTCTGACAGGTCAAATACACTTTCGGCGACATTATTACTCTTGACTTTTACGGTTGATTTTTCTTCTCTTTTTGATTTTCTTCCTGAAATCACGCAAAAATCTTTTGTTAGGTTAACATTTTCTTCTGACAGGTCAGATACACTTTCGGCGACATTATTACTCTTGTCTGATTCACTACTCAGTCCTCTATATATTACACCATGTACTCATTCTCTTTCAGGCACTCGAAAAAAAAAAAAGAAAAAAAAAATGGAAAGTACTTCGTCCCAACGCATTAAAAAAATTTGTGTCTTTGGAGGTGCTTATCCAGGGAAAAATAACATATTCGCTGATGAAGCCATAAGAGTTGGAGTAATACTTGCCCAACAAAAGATCCAGTTGATTTATGGAGGCGGTAGTACGGGTTTAATGGGAGCAGTCGCTACAGCAGCACACGCCGGAGGAAGTCCAGTTCTAGGAGTCGTGCCAAAACTATTCATAGATTTTTGTGGACCTACCGTGGGTAAGGAAATACAAGTCTGGAGTATCCCTGAACGGATAACAATCATGTACCATTCTGCCGATGCATTCATTGCTTTACCAGGAGGTCTGGGTACATTGGAAGAAATAGCTTGCGTGGCTTCTTGGTCATCTTTGGTCACAAATAAGAAACCCATTGGTTTGCTTAATATTAATGGTTATTTTAATAATTTGCTTTCATATTTAGATAATGCTGTGGATAATGGATTCATGTTTTCAGAGGCAAGGACAACCATAATTTCTGCTACAACCATTGAAGATTTACTCAAAAAGCTCCAAGCTTATGAGTGTTTATCTGCTACGGTTGTTTCGCAAACGCTCGGAAAAAGAAAAAGAGATATGGATGAGCAAGGAGTGGATTGCACTTTGTCTTTGTGACATTATCTAACATTTTGTTTGTTATGTCTCAGTTATAATAAGTGGTTAGCAACCTCTACAGGTAATATCTCCTAAATTTTACCTTCAAAAAAAAAAAAAAAAAAAAAGAAAGAAATTTGTGTTTTAAGCCATTTAAAAGTATTCATTCTGAACAAGGTCTGAGTAAGGGAGACTTGAGACATACCTTGTCAGTTTGATTTTAATCTTTTTATGTTTACTTGTTAATTTTTGTTTAGTATTTTAGGATTATTTAGGTTGCATGGTTTTGTTTTGTTTTGAGTCTTAGTTGTTCCTATTCTTATGTTATTAGTTCTTTTCTCTTACACATGATTCTTTCATTTGAGTTAATAGACTTACATTGAGGACAATGTAAGAATTAAGTGTGGGGTGAATGATTTAGGATTTCTTTTATTTTTGTCTACTATTTTTTTTTATGAGTCTTTATTATTATTATTATTATTTTTTTTGGTGAGTTTTAGTTCCTTTTTAATACAATGATGAGATATGAATTGCATAAGTCTAAAACAGATTTATTAGTGAGAAGATTTTCATGAGAATTGAGCTTGATGTCAACCTTTTTATGAGCCAATGTTAATATGATATGTTGATTGAGAAAGAAGCATGTTTAGACTTAATCTGACTTGTATAATCATCCTTGTGAGTTTTTGAGCCTATAATGATTGATGCATTATACAAATCAATCTAATTTCTTTCTTGAGTGCTCTTATGATTACATGATTCTCTAGAACTTGCTTTAAACCGTTTGAGACTATATTGATACATGTGACAACATGAATATGATAGAGGCATTAGGATTATAACCAGAGCCAAACAGCCATCCATTATTAATGTTCCAAGAGAACACACCCTTAGTGAACCAATTTGAGCCTACATTGAATAAGCTATCTCTTTGGTAACCATAACTTGTCCCTAACCTAAATATACTTATATCTTTACCTTTGTTCCAAAGATGAATTAGCATGTTTTGAGACAAGTTGCAAAGATAAGGAAGATTTATTGAAAATTTGGGTTAGAAACAAGAAATAAGTGTGGGGGGAAAAGAAAGAAAAAAGTCAAGAGAAAAAGAAAGGGATCATTGTCAAATACATTCCCATATTAAAAAAAAAAAAAAAAATCTTCTCTTGAACTTCTAGTTAAAGTAAAGAAAAAGATGTTACAAAGTTGGTTAGAATGATGCAAAGGCTCAACATGAATATTTAGCCTATGTTATTATGTGCCTTATAAGAGTTTTGAGAAGTTTTATTTGTATGATCTTTTTATGTCTCTAAACTTTATGAACTCTTTGGAACCTTTGTGATATCTTTATCCTTTTGTTCTTCAACCACATTACAAACCCCTTGGCCCCATTACAACCTTGATTAAAGACCTCTTGATTCATGAAGTTGTATGATCTAAATAGTGGAGAATAGGTGGACAAGCAAGAATATGGTAGAACTGTTTTCATGAGATTGATTGAGTGTAAACACTTCACCACTACTTTAAAGAGTGAAAATCATGAGGGTATCCCATGTGAGTAGTTGAGATTAAGTTTGAATATGCACTATTTTGATTGAAATATGTTATGTTAATATTGGCTTAACTCAAACAATTTACATTCAAGCATGATTTTTTGTGAAATTCTTTAAGCTATTGATTAGTTTATAAGACTTGTTCAAAGATTGTCTCTAATTTGTATTGAAAGGATTAGGAGTAAATATTTTTAGTATATGTAGTTTATTTATATTTTAGTTTTTCAATGTTTGTGGGTATCGTTCTAGTAAACCCTCACGAGACTAAACTCGTCCACTAGGGACACCTAGGGGTTTAAAGGCTTGTGTCACATGCTAAGTGCCACCGTGATTTCCTACGAAAATGGATTAGATTAGATTTTCTTATTTTATTTTTATTTGTTTTGCTCGAGGACTAGCAAAAAGCTAAGTGTGGGGGTGTGATAACTCGTATAATTATATAGTTTTTAGTTATGTTTTATTATTGTTTTGTGTCAAATACGAGTTATTATTGCTTAGTCTAATCGTGTTTATGATTTTTTATATTTTTATGTAATTTGGTGTTTTTCACGAGTTTCTTTGAGTGATTTCAGATTACTAGGTTAAATCAACAATTAAGGGCAAATCCAGTTCAGTTCCAGTTCCGACACCTTTTGCCATATCAGCTATATCTGGAGTTTCACTAAATCAAAAAGGCTGAAATTTTAACCGTGCAAAGTTAAGAGGCATATCTATCGTTTTCATGTTTTACACTTCTTGAAACGGAGTCGTTTTCCCTAGCGAAATCGACCATCAAGTTGGCTGATGTGCAATGACGTCTGTGCTGACCTGTTTTCGTATTTTGCCCATATCTTCTTATCCACATCAGAAAATGAGCTGATTCCAACGGCTATGGATCAGTAACTGATAGGGGAACATTGTTCTAGAAGACCATGTAATCAGATCAGGCCTCCAATATTGACAAAATCGACCATCAAGTTGGCTGATCAAAATTGTCATACAATATGACGAAAATTGTTAGAAAAATGCACCCACCTATTATACCTACCTTTGAAATTTGTAAAGCTTGTCTCTTGTCATTTAGCCCTCCAAAATGTGTATAAATAGAGGGCCTTAGATGATTGTAGAGGATCATATGGTAGATTGGTAGGAAATTAGCCATTGTAATAAAATTCTCTAAGTTTTCTTCTTCTTTCTTTTCTCTAGTTTTCTTTTTCTTTATTTTCTTCTCCTTCTTCTTTCTTTTATTTCCTTCTTAGATTCTCTTTAATTTTATGTTTATGCTTACAATTCCTATGCTAGGCTAAACTTCTATTTGGTTAAGGGTGATTTCAAAGCCCTAGACATATTTTTGATTGATTTTCAGATTCTATCTATCATTAATTTTCTATCAAAGTTGCTTATGTTCTTCTACAAGAATTGTTCATGATGTTGTCTTGATTTATTTAGGTGTACAACTAGATAGATCTTGATAATTATTTATTGCTAGTTTAGGAGTCTTGATCCGTGTAATTGTCTTGATTTCCTATTCATAAGTGGCAATTTGTGATTAATGATTATGGTCAAGTTTTCAATAATTGCAAGGTGGAACATAACCTAAGTTGAACAATCCGAGCTTATGTGTTTGTTGCTTAGATCAACCTATCTTTCTCATCATAAAGCTGCCATTAAATTGAATTTAGAGAGCTTATACTAGGTTGTTTAATGGTTAGAGATTAAATAGAGAGCTTGTTCTATTTAACGACAAACTAAGGAAAGATTGGGATAACAGAGCTTGTTGTTATCTACGGTTGTTAACTTTGATAGTTGGTTGATATTGATAGATCTGAAATTGATTCTTAATGATGTCTAGTGGTGGAGAATGAAACCTTAACCATATTTTTCATATTTGATTCTTCTTACTTACTTGTTTTCTTACTTTTCTAGTTTGCTTATTTTTAAAAGTATATTTATTTTTATTGGCTGGTTATACCGCCTAATTTGTATATTAACTTTGTTTTATTTTTATTGGCTGGTTATACCGCCTAATTTAGTATATATATTTTTATTGGCTGGTTATACCGCCTAATTTAGTATGTATATTTTTATTGGCTGGTTATACCGCCTTGCATCTTATTCTTATTATTTACTTTAGTTTAAATCTGGCTTCAAAAACCCCTTTTCTTTTATTGTTTTCTTTGAACGTAACTTATAAACTAATAACTCATAGATTAAAACCCAATCCCTGAGGACTCGACCCTTGCTAATCATTATACTTACAATTGATCTTTTTAGTGCAAGGTTAAATAAGATACACTCTTTTGGGTGCATCAGTTGGCTTACAATTCCCAACGAAAGAGGCTGTGCTTTCAGCCATCAAGCACTATAACATAAAAAACTCTGTAGATTACAGAGTAATTGAATCTGAGCGGGCGAAATATTATGCCAAGTGCGTAATGTATGGGAATGGGTGTAATTGGAGAATAAGGGCAACTTTTATGAAGAAGAAACAGCTATGAGAGATTAGAAAATATGAAGGGCCTCATACTTGCACATCGGGGAGGATTTCACAAGATCATTGCAAGTTAGATTGTAACATGATCTGTTCATGCATTTTGTCATTGGTCCAAGCAAATCCGGAGATTTCCGTTTCAGTTTTGATCGCTGAGATGCGAATCTGGTATGGATACATCACCTCCTATAAGAAAACATGGCAAGCAAAGCAAAAGGCAATTGTTCGAGTATTTGGCGATTGGGAAAGATCGTACAATGAGCTACCTAAATGGTTAGGTGCAATGCAACATTTCGTACCTGGTACAATTGTGATTTTGCAAATGGTACCTGCATATCACGGTGATTGACTGGTCCAGGGTAAGAGAATATTCCATCGACTATTTTGGACATTTAAATCGTGCATTAAAGGGTATCCGTATTGTAAACCTATTGTGCAAATAGACGGTACTTTCTTATATGGAAAATACAAAGGCACATTATTGTTAGCTATTGCACAAGATAGCAACCGAAACATACTGCCAATTGCCTTTGCCATTATGGAGGGTGAGACAACAGAGGCTTGGTCATTCTTTCTCAGTAACTTGCACAGACACGTGACAAAACAGCCTGGCATTTGCTTGATGTCTGATCGACATGAAGCCATCAAAACTGCGATTAGACGCGATGGTGGATGGAATCCTCCACATGCATATTCAGTGTACTGCATTCGACACATTGTAGCGAACTTTATGAAAAAGTTTAACAATAAGGAATTGCGTCGACAAATTGTTAACATGGGTATGGAATCAAATCATAGTTATTTTATCTCTTATATTTCGTTTAGCATATAAAATAATACTGAAATTCACAAGTTTTTTGTTTTAAAATTTATTAGGATACGAGTTGAGGCGACCGAATTTTCATTTCATGTATGGCAATCTTCATGGAGAAAATACAGAGGCGGCTAATTGGCTTGATAGGATCCCCAAGGAGAAGTGGGCGCAGTCATATGATCAAGGAAGACGTTATGGCCATATGACAACCAACCTAGCTGAATCTATCAATTCGGTGTTGAAGGGAACGCGTCATCTTCCCATTACTGCTTTAGTGCAATCAACATATTATAGGTTGGCTGCACTTTTTGTTAAGATGGGGAACAAGCAAATTGCCATGATGGAGGGAGGGCACACATATTGTGAAACAGTCACACAGGCTATGCAAGAAAATCGCAGGAAAGCTAACTCCCACATTGTTCGTAATTTTACGAGAGCAAATCAATCTTTTCTGGTTGAAGAGTTAGTTGATCCACAAGAGGGTGTTTCTGCAATGAAGTACAAAGTCAACCTTAGTGACATGTGGTGTGATTGTGGAAAGTTTCAAGCACAAAGGTTCCCTTGTTCACATGTAGTTGCTGTCTGTGCACATGTCCATGTAGATTGCATGCAATATGTGGACAAAGTCTATAGACTGGAAACTATATTGAATGTTTATAGACATGAGTTCGAAGCTGTTGGAAACGAAGGTTACTGGCCTCAATATGATGGTCCAGAAGTGTGTCCCAATCAAGAAATGCGGAGAAATCCACATGGTCGGCCAAAATCAAGTCGTATTCGTAATGAAATGGACCTCAGGGAGAAAGGCCAACCAAAACGTTGTGGATTATGCGGAAATGAAGGTCATAACCGTCGAAATTGTCCGCATCGATCTGGCACATTGGGGGAGACTTCGCATCAACAATAAATGAATTACATGTTTTTGTCAACTTATCATGTACTTTGGATTATTATTTTAGATATAAGGGAAAATGTAATGCAAGTTTTTTTTGTTTTTTTTTTTTTTTTTTTTTTTTATCTAATACAAATCAATTAACAAAATTTACAAAAATTTGTTCATAAATTTTAAATAATAAAATATACCTTACGAACTTTTTTTTTTTTTAAATTATAAAAAAATTATTTTAATTTAATTTATAATTTTTAAAATTAAAAAACAAAACTTACAAATTTTTAAAATTAAAACAAAACTTACAAATAAAATTTTTGATATACAAATTTAAGAAGAAATATTATTTTGTTTTTTTAATTTTTATAAGAAAATTTTTTTTCCATATTTAAATTTAATAATAAATTTAATTTATAATTTTTAAAATTAAAAAATAAAATTTACAAATTAAAAAATAAATTTAAAATATGTTTATTAATTAAAAAAAATATACATGAAGGGAAATCGCCACCCCCCATGTCGATTTCCCTTCATCTTTTTTGCAAATTTTGCAAAATTAACCAAGGGAAATCGCCATGGGGGGTGGCGATTTCCCTTGGTTAATTTTGCAAAATTTGCAAAAAACACCAAGGGAAATCGCCACCCCCTATGGCGATTTCCCTTGGTATTTTTAGCCAAAATGTGTTTTTTTACGCTGGGAAATCGCCATGGGGGGTGGCGATTTCCCAGCTAGTGTTAAAACAAGCGGATTTTGGGAAATAATCTGAAATGAAGGGTATTTTGGGAATTTTTTTTTTGTGGCTATTTTTGAATAAAAAAACCGCTAATTAGACTTGACAATTTCGGATATGTACCATGAAAAATAATTAAAACACAACATGACACGAAAAAATAACTAAAACACGACATGAATGTATCAAAATTTATATAAAATAAATTATTAACGTGTCAAATTTTTTATAAATATATAATACCTTGAATATGATATGAAAAAATAACACAAACATGACACGAATACACGAATCTTTCTCTCTTTTTTTTTTTTTATCTCTTTCCTTCTTTCCTTTCCTTTCTTTTCTTGCCCTCTTTCTTTCCCTCTCTTTCTCTTTCTCTTTCTCTTTTCTTTCTTTCTTCATAAAAAAATTAAAAGCTTATCAAAAATAAAATAAAAGCTTGTCACACTCGTGGCAAGCAATCACAATCCAATTGCCCTCCAATGTACTGACCTTAGTTTAATTGTATGTAATAGATAGTACATCCAAAAAGAATTTAAATCTATAGTAGTTATTATTAATTTTTAAATTAATGTCTTTTCTCTCATTTTTTTTTTTTGGTATTGATTTTTTTGGCATTGATTTTTTTAATTTTGAATATTTATTATCATTTAAATGATGACTTATTTTTTATTATTATGGTTTAATTTATTTTAAAATTTAATTACATAATAGATTAATTTTCTTTAAAAATTGAGAAAATTTAGATTTGGCTAATTTATGTGTTCTTCCTTACTTTTAATTTTTCAAAAAAAAAAAAAATTTAAAATGTGAAAAAGATAAAAAAAAATTCCATAGGGTTCTTTTATTATTCTGGTATTAACTATCATATTGAGATGAAAGAACGATTAAATTTAGATTTTAATCGAAGAAAAAAAAAACAAAAAACAAAGCCAATAAAATGGTCCAAAAGTTTTTTTTTTTTTTTCAGAACACAAATTCATGAAAACTCAAAATATATGTTTTGTTTCAAAAATTTTAAAAGGTACAAATTATAGTTCATCAAAATTTACTATTTGGCATTTTAAAATTTTTTTATAATTTTTTAAATAATATCTAAAATGAAAGAAAGTAAAAAGTAAAACTTGAAATAATAAATAATAAAAGAAATTAATATTTTCCTTTTATTTTTTCTTTTACTAAGTCTATTTTTCTTCTTTCTTTCTGTTTTTAGATATTTTTGCTCAGTATTTTCAGTTTATATTTTTGAATGATTTGAAAATAAAAAAAATTATTGAAAATTATAAGAGTCACTTTTAATAAAATTTATATCTAACTCAACTGCTATTATTTTTTAAAAATTAAAATACATTTTCTTAATTAATTTTGGTTCATTATTATTACTGTTTGGTCAAGAATGAAATAGAATAATATATATATATATATATGGATTTTAAAAAAAGAGGATTCAGATCCTATAACCACTAAACCAGAGTCTCGGATGATCATATATACGTATATATGTTGATAAAAGTATGTCATAATATTCAAACTATTATGAAATATTATTCATATATTTTTATTTAAAGATATTACCTATATAAAATATGTTTGAAATCTTCTTCATGATTTTTTTCCATTACTTTCGAATATATTGAACAAATTTCCAAAAAAAAAAAAAAAACTGGATCTTTTAATATTAAAGAAAAAAATTCTTGATTAAAATTCACCAATAATCAATTACTTTTATTTAATATTTCATTTTAATTTACGACTTCTAAACTCAATTTTTTGATTCACGACCTTTTAAAACTGTTTCAAATTCATTTATTTTGTCAATCACCGTTAACAATTTAACGTAATATACCACGTCAATGCCACATGGCATAAATTTCAATTAGAAAATCAAATTAGTCATTTTTTATCATGTAGGCATCCACATATGTAAAACCCACATTCTTATATAGAATTACCAAAACAAGTTGCATGAACAAGCATAAATATTTTAAAATTTGTTTAAATCCATATATATATATTCTTCTATAATATTTTGAATGAGATTCATATATTTTATCCATATGTGAACATACTTTGAAAATGTCCTTGATAATTTCCGAAAATTAATGACCTTAACTTTTAATCTGATTATTACATATTGTGCAATACCAAAAACAATTGCATTATAGTATAAATGATTTTTATGTTAGATCAAATTAGAAAATAAACATTTTTGTTGATTTATATAAGTATTTGGTATTTCCTTTTAAAAACTTAAAAACCATGAATCAAGAACCCAATAAAAAAAGAAAATGCCCAAGACCCGAAAGCTCACCAAATCCAATTTTAAAACAAAAATGTCTGAGAATTTTATGATACTTTGTATAGGATCATGAGATTTTTAACACGATGAAAAATTGTTGGGGATTGATTTTGTTGGGCTAAAAGAGCTTGTGTATTTTAATTGGCTCCAAAGGGATGTCTGTATATTTATTTTACCATAAAGGGGTGTGTACAATATTAATATGCCCTAAAGGGGTGTGTTCATTTTTATTTTGCCTCAAAGGGGTGTGGGTATATTTATATGACATTATGTAAAATTTATTTGATCCCAAGGGTGTTTGATAATAAATTGATCCTAAATGGATGTGTGATAATAATAACTCTAAATGG
Organism: Fremontodendron californicum; assembly: GCA_030761205.1. Taxonomy (NCBI): domain Eukaryota; kingdom Viridiplantae; phylum Streptophyta; class Magnoliopsida; order Malvales; family Malvaceae; genus Fremontodendron; species Fremontodendron californicum. The sequence goes on along the minus strand of JAULJL010000005.1, from coordinate 13,007,471 downwards.
GTGTGATATTTATTTGAATCCAGAGGGTTGTGAGAATAAATTCTCCCTAAATGATGTTTGATAATAAATTGATTCTAAATGGGTGTGTGATAATAGTTTAACCTTAAACGGATACGAAATATTTATTTAGTCCCAAAGGGTTGTGTGATAATAAATTAGCTCTCAGTAAGTGTGAAATTAGTAATTGGTCCATATAGTATGTGACTTATTATTTAGCTCGAAAGGGTGTGTGAATTATTATGTGCGAATGTTTCTTTGACACCAAAGGAGTGTGTGTATTTTAATTGACCCGAAGAGGGTGTAATATTTAAAGGAGTGTTTGACATATTATTTGGCCCGAAAGTATATGTGACCTATTATTTGACTCGAAAGGGTTCGTGATTTATTATTTGACTCGAAATTGTGTCTAAATTACTATTTGGCCCTAAGGGTGAGTGAATTATTATTGGCTCAAAAAAGTGTGTGGATTATTATTTGTATGAATATTTATTTTGCCCAGCGTGCAATATGATTTGCTGAAAAGAATGTGAATACTTTTTTTTGACCCTAATAGGGTGTGTGAATTTTAAGTAGTTTTAAAAAGGTGTGACCTAAAAATGTTACGATTGCAAAATGATCTTCAAACATGTGGACAATGGCCGATCTTGATATTTTATTTTGGAGGAGCCAATTAGTATTATATTTTATATTAGATTTATTTTATCATATGTATACACATGCAAATAATATATTAATAAAAAGTAACCAATCTCATAAAATTATAAAATAAAAATATTACTATGATAGCATTAAACTTTTAAAGATAAAAAGATTTTCAAATTAATAGTAAAAGGAAAATATCATATATACATTTATCTAATATTGTACTCATTTCACACAGACATAGTATATAAGTTTTCAAAATTCTATTATAATCTAAAAAATTCTTAGATAAGAAATGAGTGTGTGAAATGAATATATGAAATAAGTGCATGTAGAACTATTTATAGTAAAATTACTAATTACATAGCTTTTTTAATGATTATGAGAACTTTTTTTGATAATTTAAACTTGAAATAAAAAGTAAATAAATCAATCGTTAAACAATATATTTTTTATCAAGAAAAAAAATAGATATAATTTTAAAATAATGAAGTTGAAATATTAAAATTACAAATTATGATTTTGTCCTAACTTTTATAAAATGATTTCCAATTTGAGTTTTTTTTTGGTTGAAACAAGATTGCATGACAACATGGAATAGAGATCTAGAGTAAAATTGAAAGTTAAAAATTATATGAAGAGGAGAAGTTGTAATAAGGTAGAAAGAGAACGAAAAACACATATTTGGTACTTGGGTGAAGATTGGAGTTTTGTCAAAAGTCAAAAAATTAATTTGGTTTTTGTTAAATTCACATGATTGTACTTTAAAAATTAAAACTAATAACAAGTCTCTTAATTTTAGAAATTTGTAGATAATAATTGGTGGGTACCAAAAAAAAATTAGTACTATAATTTTAACTCTTTTTAAATTATGAAATTAAAAAAAAAGTTAATAATTTTAATTTGAGTGAATTAATTTAAATTTATTTAATATTAATATATATAAACATACTAAACAAATTTTAAAAACTTTGGGGAAGGCCCCCTTAGGCTCTCAAGAAGATCCGCCATTGCATGTGGATATATTTTGTTAAAGTCAACAACTCCTCTAGAATTCTCTCATCTAGAATTCTCTCCAAACTTTATTATTTCTCTAGGTTTTTCTAAAATTTTCTTAAGTCTTCTTTCTAGAGTTCTCTCTAGATTTTTTATTGTTCTTTCTCTAGAATATTAAACCAACACACTAGAACATTCTAGGTTGGTTTAGTAACCAACATAGAAAGCTATAAATAGGGTGGGATGTAAGTTGTTAGATTAAGAGAAATGAGTAGAGAGAAAAAGGAAGAAAAAGATATGAGTGAAAGAGTGAAGTTGTGAGTGCATATTAAAAGAGTGTGTCTAGTGTATATTTGGTCTTTTCTCATATTAATAAAAGAGTTGTTTTTCGGAAGTTACTGTAGCATCCCGAGATAAAGTTACTGTAGCAAATCGGTACTGTAGCACAAAACTACAATTGGTACGAGAGTCAAAAATCAACAAATTGGTATCAGAGCTAGACGATCCTAAGGACCGGAGTATCAGAGTCAGAAGATCCTGAGGATTGGAGTATCAGAGTCAGACGATCTTGAGGACCGGGCGATCAGAGCGGGACGATTAGAGCGGGACGATCCAAAGGACTAGAATATCAGAGCTAGACGGTCAGGGACCGGAGTATGCCCATCAGAGAAAAGACAAGAAGCCAGAAGTTTCTCGAAATCAGATGATCGAGAATTGTAATTATCGATGATAGATCGAGTCGCGGAAAGGGCTACCTGAAGCAGTGTGAGAGCAATCACGAAAACAGGTGAAAAGGGCTACCTACTTACCTAAAGTAGTGTGAGAGCCATCACGAGAATAGGTGAAAAGGGCTACCTACTTGGAGTAGAGTGAGAGCCGTCACAAGAAGAAGTGAAAAGGGCTACCTACTATCAGAGTGAAAGCCACCGCGAGAAGACAGAGCTAGACGGTCAGGGACCGGAGTACGCATATCGGAGAAAGACAGTCTGGGACTGTGAAGATTATTGGTCTGGGGCCAAGACGATCGAGGATCGTAGTTCGTAAAGACGTGAAAATTCTGTCAGTACACAGTCTAGAACTGTGAAGTTAATCGGTCTGGGACCAAGACGATCGGGGATCGTAGTTCGTGAGGATATAGAGACTGACAGAATACAACCTTGAGAAAAGTGAGGCACTCTCAAGTCATAATGGAAGATTTTTCAAGTCCAGTTGGTAAGCTCGAGAAGCTTAATAACAGAAATTATAATACGTGGAGTATTCGCATGCAATATTACATGCTCGGGCAAGATTTATGGGATATTGTTAACGGTGAAGCTTCAACACCACCAACTGATGCCGGAGAACTAAGAAAATGGAAGATCAAAGCCGGTAAGGCCATGTACGTGTTATCAGTCACTGTTGAGGATGGTTTATTACAACTCATCAAGGATGCAAAGACACCGAAGGAAGCCTGGGACACACTCACAATGCTGTTCGCGAGGAAAAATGATGTTAGGCTCCAACAATTGGAGAATGAACTCCTGTCAATCTCGCAGCAAAATATGTCGGTAAGCGAATATTTTTCTAAAGTTAAAACTCTTTGTGATGAAATTTCAAAATTAGATCCAGAAAATGCCATTACCGAAACGAGGATGAGAAGAATTATCATCCATGGCTTGCGACCTGAATACAACGGGATTGTTACTGCAACTCGTGGATGGAGCAAAGAACCAACTTTAACTGAGTTGGAAAATATCCTAGCCAATCAAGAGGCTTTAGATAACCAAATGTCTAAAGTCATGATAAAAGATTATGAGAAAGCCCTCTTTAGCAATAGAAGAGGTAAAGTTGCTATGAGCCAAGGAATAGAAGACATTGAAGTTCAAAACAAACAAGAAGCTTGGCAACGGAGGAGCTTTCAGCGAGGGGGAGCTCAAATTGTTCGAGATAGAGACGATTGCGAAAATGTGAGGTCTCATTGTCGAAATATTAAGTGTTTCAAGTGTGGCAAGCTTGGCCACTATGCTCGAGATTGTCGATATAGACAAGTGCAAGGCTATGCAACAGTGTTCTCACGACAGGAGCATAACTATGAAGAAGAATGGGATTTTGAGACAGCATTTACTATTGAAGAATGCGAAGAACTCGTATCTGGTTGCACCACCGAGTTAGAAGAAAATGTTCATGAAGACGAAGAAGAAATTGATTTTGAGAATATTCAACCAAGACAAGAGACAATTGAAGAGCCTTCAAAAGAAGAGAACGAGTCTCTGTTTCAATCACAAGAAAAGATTTTTGAAGATGAAAGGTTATTTCACGAAGAGGCGAAGAAGCTTGAAGATGATGTCAACATTGAGAAAGATGACAACGAGGTCATCGACACTGTTAAGACTTACAAAGGCGTGAAAGATATGAAGATCGATTGTGAAGTCAACAAATTAATGGTAGTTGACAAAGTCGAGTATGCCAAAGTCAGAGACAGGCTAGCAGAGAGAATCAAGAAGAACGAAGATAGAAATAGTGTTGAAGCAAAGACGGAAGTGAACAAAATCAAGAATCAAAAGAGAAGAGAGCAATCAACGAAAGATGAAGCAGAACTAATGATGCTGATGAATTTTAAGAAGAGAAAGAAAAAGAGAAGATATTTGATGCAAGATTTGATAAGTCCAGAAGACAGTCTGGAATGACAACCAAACCGACATCAAGAGAGTAGTTGTTGAGGGGGAGTGTTAAAGTCAACAACTCCTCTAGAATTCTCTCATCTAGAATTCTCTCCAAACTTTTTTATTTCTCTAGGTTTTTCTAAAATTTTCTTAAGTCTTCTTTCTAGAGTTCTCTCTAGATTTTTTATTGTTCTTTCTCTAGAATATTAAACCAACACACTAGAACATTCTAGGTTGGTTTAGTAACCAACATAGAAAGCTATAAATAGGGTGGGATGTAAGTTGTTAGATTAAGAGAAATGAGTAGAGAGAAAAAGGAAGAAAAAGATATGAGTGAAAGAGTGAAGTTGTGAGTGCATATTAAAAGAGTGTGTCTAGTGTATATTTGGTCTTTTCTCATATTAATAAAAGAGTTGTTTTTCGGAAGTTACTGTAGCATCCCGAGATAAAGTTACTGTAGCAAATCGGTACTGTAGCACAAAACTACAATTGGTACGAGAGTCAAAAATCAACATATTTTCCGCAAGGTGAATGTATGTATAAATTTGGCATAAGTGAGTGCGTGGGTTAATAGTTTTCTTCACAATCGTATGTATGTTATTGTGTAATCACAACTCGTGATTGTGAGGTTAATTCGATCAGTTGCTATCTATATATAAATAATTTTGTAAACTATGAGAAATTGAATATTTATAATTTATCTTTTTTTTTTTTTTTTGGAATTTGAAATTGTAGGAATGGATTGTACTTGCCTAGTATTGAAAACAAATTATTTTTGTTGAATATAGAAAGTTATGGGATTGTCAAATTTATTGTACATTATTTTTCTTGAAATTTAATTTTTTAAAAGGTTTTAGTAACTTAATAATTGTATAAAGTGTGCCTCAATGGGTGTCGCAACTCATTTATTTAATATTTTAATATTTATAGGAATACCGTGGGTGTAGACCTGCTCATCACTACAAGAGGACAGATTTTACAGACGAAATTTTTCGTCGGTAAAATTCCTGATTCCGCCGATAAAGATTTACCGACGGAAATATCCATTAGAAATTTTCGTCGGTAATTCTTAAGTCGGTGATACTATATCCGCCGGCAAATAAAATTCCCTCGGTATAAATATTACCGACGAAAATTTTTCGACAGAATTTCCGTCGATAATACTATTTGTGATGGAATTAATTTTATGCCTATTCCGTTGCAAGTTTGTTATTACCGACGAAAAATTCCGTCGGTAATATTTTTTTGTATAATTATAATATATTATAATTTTGTTTATATAATTATCATTATAATAATCAATTATATTAAAAATATTAATTATTTTGCAATTAAATGAAATGAAATAATTAATATTATAATTAAATGAAATTCATTAAAAATTGTAACAATATTCGAATACAATCTCATAAGGCTTTTAGGCAGAAATTCAGTAAAAACACAAGGCATCACTTTGAGCCATCAGATTATTGCATGCAAGTCCTGAAAGACATGATTGTATGTTGCCTATGCTTGGATTACAACACATCATGAAGAAGGCAGTTTCAATGTTGAATACTTGGAAACCCTCTGCCATCAGAGAAGATCGCACTACACTTTTTAATGTTTCATGAAGAAGGCAGTTTCAATCTTGTCTTACGTCCTAAAGAACATTGTCGAAACAAATGTTTCAAACAAAGCTATCAAGTAAGTCATGGAACATCTTTGATTCCAAATTCTTCTAGCCTTGTGATGCCACAAGCAAGCCCTTTCTTTCACAAATTTGGGTTTTGAATGATAGCAAGTAAAAAAATCAATCAACAACATCAGTATGACATCAATGTCTATAAAAGAAATGCCCTTGGCAGGTGGAACTCTTATAGAACAATTACTGGCATTTTTCATCGTTCATGTACAGAGAAACATTAGCTTTGAGCAAATGATGGCATGATCAGTAAAATAAAACAATAAGAACAAGCATCAATACTAAGTTCTAAACACAAGATGGACACAAATGCAAATGTTTAAGAATCAAACTATAGTTAAATTCCTCGCCTCAGTAAAAGTAAAATATGAATTTGGAAACAAGCTTCCAATCCCAGTTAGAAATAGCAGTCTCAAGTTATCAACTTGGCCAAACAATATGCCCCAAACAAAGAAGAAAAGAAGATTACATGTGGTAAAGCCTTTTGATATTATAGTATTTTGAATACTAACAATAAGATATCAAACCTAACAAAAACATGATCAACTAATGCGGAGTAATATATTCATTCAGTTTCAACTCGAGATTATCACCAATTATAGCTCCTAATTTTAACTACAAATTTGAAAAAAAAAAGGAAAGCAGAACTGAATTAATTTTACATTTGTAATGGACTAACTGATGACCAACAAGGTAACAAGAACGTGGGTTCAAATCTGCGAATCATGATCATTATGCAAATCTGCGAATCAAGATCATCATTTTAACTTTAACTAAAAATTAAGATAATAGAAAAAAAAAAAAAGTAAAGATGGTAGATTTAACATTTTTTTGCTAGCTCAGGAAACTTCTGATCCAAACACCAAATCGTCCAAAATTAATTTTCCTCTTTCAATTATTTAAAAATTCAAAAAAAAAAATTTGCAATGGAAAATTTCGTCGTTATTAGACGCCCTATTCCGTCGCAAAAACTTTGGCGAGAAAGTTCAGGCCCCCGCCAAACTTTTAGCAACGGAAAAGTTTATCACAAAAATTTTGTCGCAAATAATTAAATCCCGTCGCTAAAATCTAAAAAATCCGTCAGCAAAAGTCAAAACTTTTTTTGACGGAAATATTCCGTCGAAAATAATTTCGTCGCTATAAACATTTTCTCTTGTAGTGCATGGGCTCAGCCGCGGTCCGGATTTTTTGCAACTTCTTTGCCCAGGCTCGGCCCTGGCAGGCTTGGACCAGCCCTATATAATTATTTTTTTAAAATTTTTAAAATTAAAATTAAATTTAAATAAAATAATATTATTTTAATATATAAACAGTGATCCGAGCTGGACGAGCCGAATCACAAAAATGCCTGCTGGGCTGGGCCGGACGGACTGGCCGGCCCTTGAGCAAGTCTATGTGGGTGTCTTAGAGTTTATCTGAAAGAAGCTCGATAAGATTGATCACCTTCACTCATAGTGTGGTCAACTTAGCTTGACTTGGACACATAAGAGAATAGGAGATTATTTTGTTAGATATTAGATATATTCGTTATAACGCCTAGTGCTTGTATATTAGTATTAAGGGAATATGTTGTAATTTTTTTTGTTCATTTACAGCTTGGAAATATTCATGTTTGAATGGTTTGTGAAAATTTTATCAATTTAAAAATTCGCTACTCATATGATAATTTCTTAAGTGATGTGGCTTTAGTTGGGTTGTCTTACTTGAGTGCGGTTGCAGATCATTAAAATATAGGTATACATGTAGCACTTTTTTTTAATTACGATTGGGGAAACAGATGAAACATATGAACATGAAAGATTTTTAAAGGTTGCAAATCTAAAAGGTCGCAAATCTAAAAATTAAATTTTAAAGATCGTAAATTAAATAAAATATTGAACAAAGCTAGTAGTTGTATGGTGCAATTTACCCAAAAAAATTTTATTTTATGCTTTTGATTTTATTATAAGTTTTTTTTTTTTATGCTCAACTTGAATTTCATCTTGAACAAAATATTAAAGTCTTCAAATTTATTGATTTTTAATTAAATCAATGTTTATCTTTTACACTTTTATGTCTTGTCCATCTTCAATAAAAATTTAGACTCCTTAACATACACTTTAAATATAGTTATTCCTAAATCTTTATTGAAATAAAAATAGTTATTCCTAAATTTCTATTAAAATAAATATAGTTATTCCTAAATTTCTATTAAAATAAAATAGTTATTTCAGTATTCAAGAAAAGAATACTAATGAAGAGTTTAAACAATAATAGTTTTAATATTATATTTAGGAAAAGATAAAAGTAATAATGAAAGATTATTGAATATTGATCTCTTGTAATTTTTTTTTAAGTTTCTTCTTTTTTAAATTTTTTTACTGCTATAAAGTATATTAGTATTTATCGAATTGCCTTTGTTATTTTCTTTTAAATGTAGGTTCGTCATTATGTAGGAAAAGCTAATTTCTTATACTAAAAAATATTTATCGAATTGCCTTTGTTAGTGTACCGACTTATTTTCTTTTAAACGTGCATTTTTTGTAGGTAGGCCGGAACAAAAAAATGAATGAGATGACTTTTATTTTATGTGTAATTTGAATAATTTTTTATGAACCATTTTTGGTAGTTATACTCCAATCCACCAACCAGAATAGAGAATTGATTTTAGATAAGATGGATTTTGTCAAAGCATAAGTCCTTTTTTTTTTTTTTTAATTGTTTGTGGCTGAAATAAAAGTTCAAAAATCTTCCACTTTATGACGTACCAACAAATTTTGTATCATTATCCAACATAAATTTAGCAAAGGTAAAATAAATCTTCCCTTTATTTTTATATCTTGGTTAGGGTATGCCTTGATTTATTTCATTTTAGTTAATTTCCTTTATTGAAACATGAGATAATATGATGTTTTCCTTTCGTAATAACTGCCTTGTTAATAGGCGAGGTTTTAGTAGATGTTTTAAACCAGAAAGTTTAGGTGTTGTTCCATAAATTAATAATTTTTCATAAATAAAATAATATTTAATTTAAGTTCATATCAATTTTTCAAATCATTCGAATTCAGATCATTTGAGGTCGAATCATTTCAAATTCAAATCAATTTCAAGTTTGAATTAGACAAATTCAAGTTGAATTTTTATTATCAAATCAAATTACACCAAATTAAATTAAAATTGACTGGCATCAGATTGAGTTAGAATTAGTTGAACGTGTTTTTTGAGTTAAGATTAATTTAGCCTCGTAAATACTTATATTATAACGCAAGGCAAAGGGAACAACGAATACACCAATAGTTCTCCTTTGTAGGAAAAACTAATTTCTTATAATAAAATATATTAATCGTCACAAAATGATTAAAATATAGGAATAGAGTTAATGTCGAATTGCCTTTGTTAGTGTACAGGCTTATTGTCATGTGTAGCACACGCGTGTTTGGTACAAGCAAACATTGAATTTTTTTTCCTTTAAACGTGCAACTTTAGTAGTTAGGTCGGAACAAAAAATAAATGAGTGACTTTATTCTGAAAAAAAAAGGATGATTTTAATCTTACATGATAAAACAACATACTTTTCAATGAGAAATAAAATACAAATCTCTCTAAAAGAAGAATAAGTTATTGATACTTAGTTGATATAATAATAATAATAATAATAATAATAAATATTTTAAAACCAAAACAATTGCACCAAGATAGACTTTCCACGAAAACTGATAGGAACGATGGTTTGCCAGCTAATGGATTAATTTCCCCCCAAAAAAAAAAAACATTGCTTGAATATTTTTTTTTTTTTTACCATGCCAATAAAATTTTTATTAGAGACCGAAGAGATTACAAAGGATAAAGGCTAGCAACAACGCTAGCAACGACAAGATCTCAAACTTCTGTCAATAAAGAGCAATTTCACACATCTTATATCAAAAGAACTTCTTGCAGATTAAGAACGAACGACAAAATAGAGAGCCATTAAGCCAACGAAATGGCATCTGAACTATGTATGAGCCCACTCCTTTACTTCGATATTTTGATTTAAATAGATACTTTATACATCAAAATGTATTGAGAAATCAATCTGTTATCACAACTATAGACACCTAATTTTGTTCGAATCCCTAAACAAAATACGTTTCTTCTACAAATTCATTTCTTCTAAATTCACTCCAATTTCATGGTTTAGTGGCCTTAACATTTGGGTTCGGTAAAGTGGGCATGAATATTTTGATACTTCGGATTGGAAAAGTCAAAATTGACCAAAGTCAAAGTCAAAGTTGACCAAAAGTGAAAGTCAAAGGGCAAAAGATCAACTTTGAAAAATCAAGATTAAAAAGAAAAATTGAATGCTAAAGAGGTAATCTTGATGATTGAAAGTCAACTTTGAATAAGGGGAAGACATTTGGTTGAACCGAAATAGTGAGAAAGTTTGGGTGGAAAATTCAAGACAATTTGCAAGTCCAATGGATAGAAAATTTGGTGAAAAGTTGGAAGACCATTATTATCTTGACTAAGTGGTATGGAATTTTTGTTAAAATATGGGAACCCATTATTTATATCTAAGTGTTAGAAATTTTTGGCGGAAGTATGGAAGCCCATCATTATATATCTAAGTAGTAGGAATTTTTTTTTTTTTGTGTGGAAGAGGGATGTCAATTTTTCAAGACCAATAAGAAGGAAGATGGGTAGGAGATGAGAGCCCAACTTTGTGAGAAAATATGGAAGGTCCAAGCTTTAAGGGTCTAAGAAGAGAAGAAAAATATGGAAGGCCCAAAGTTAAAGTCCATGTAGGAAAATGGATGGGAGGAAGAGGGGTGAGATTAGAAAAAATAAAAAGTTGTAGGAACATTGTGTAAATAAGTGCAAGGTAAAGTCATAATAAAATGAAGAGTGGAGGATGCTCTTGAAAGGCTAAATGACAAGGAAGTAAATAAGTGAATAAGTCATGAGAGAGTAAGGACATGACTCATCATGTTGGTACATGAGTTGGCATTTTTGGTCAATGAGAGCTATTCTTGGGAACCAAGTTGGAAAACCATTGGCTAGCCAATGGATGGTGAACTTAATGAGGAAGGGAGGAATCCCATTGGCTAGCAAACAAGGTAATGCCATTTGGCTAAAAAAAATGAAGACACTAGAAGGTTTTAGGTGTGTTTCGGCCAAGAGGAAAAATAGAAGGCAGCCCCTAAGTTTTTTGATACATTCGGTCACTCACTTGGAGAAAGAGGAGAAAAAAAAAGAAAAAAAAAAGAAGAAAAGGAAAAGAAGAGAGAAAAAGGAGAAAGGAGGAAAAGTTTGAGAGTTTTTTCTTGGAAAGCTTAGCTAAGGTAGCTTACATTCTCTTCTTTTTCATTATTTTCCATTCATTTTCAAGTTTTCTTTCTTCTTCTTCTTTATGTTTTTATCTCTTTTCTTTCAACTTGAAGGTTTTCAAAAACTTCTCTTTTTTTTTTTCTTTCGAAACTACAAAGTTTTTTGCCAAAATAATTTCTCTTGTTTTTTCTACAAGAGGCACAACTTGGTTCCTTTTTTACTGTATTTTTGCTTCATGTTTTCTCTTGATATTTAGTGTATTGTGGTCTATTATGGATGATTGATGATTTTTTCCTTGTTTTCCTTTTCAATATAATTAAGTTATGAGCTTGATGATCTTAGATTTTTCTAAGAGATAGTTGAGTCAGATTAACCATCTATATGGCCAACTTTGAGCCAACTTGCTAGTTTCTTAGAAATCCTTCTCTACATTCTCTTAATGTCATTGTTGTTATGTTGGATGTTTACATATTGTTGACTATGGTTTATGGTGGAGCATTCTTGATGTTGCCTATTTTTCTTCTCTTTGAAAAAGTGTGTTATGAGCTTGATAATCTTGGAGCATTTTTGCTCTAAGTGATGGTTAGGCCAGATTAACCATCCATGAGGCCAACCTTGAGCCAACCACTTTGTTTGTATTAAAACATGTTTTCAAAATGATTTCCAATAAGATTTTGGTTAGGATTAATCAATAGTACATAGCCAACGTCTTGTTTTTCCAAGTGTTGGAAAAATCAAAGTTTTAGAGGTTGGATATGGGGATTGTGGGCTATATGAGTCTATGCATTTTTTGGTAAAATAAATTAAAAACTTTTTTGAGTCCATGTAAAAGGGGGCTGGCCGAACCATATAGGAGGGTTCCAAGTTGATTTTGTTTTTTTTTTTTTTTAAAGGTTATAAAATTGGCTTTGATGAAACAAATTTTGGGTAGCTAAAACGAGCTTTAAAACGAGTAAAAATTTATGGTTTTGGCATTAAGGGAGGGAGCTGGCTGAACCTAAAGGGGGAATCTTTAAATTTGTTTTCTTTGATTTTTAAGTCTTACAAAATGAGGTCTTGCTAAAATAAGCTTTGGGTAACTAAAACGAGCTTAAAAAATGAGTCAAAATTTTTTTTGTTGTGCTAAAGGGCATTCGGCCAAGCCATTTGTTTTCTTAAAAAAATTTGCATCTTCTAATCTTTTCCTGGTTTTCAAATTGATGCATTAAGGCTAAATCGAGGGGTATTATGATGACTAAGTCATGGCAATCGAATGCTTCTCTTCATCGAGTCAATTGGCCTAAAGTTGCTAAAGGAATCCGAATACCTCTTCCATGATATCCGGATACCCTTCAAGCAAAAATCATGCCCAAAATCCTTCAATTTTTAAAGTCCAATATAAGTTTCTTTCAAAGGTATTAGGATATCTCTACAGGTATTTGGATGCCCTTTCTTCAAGAGAGTAACACATTTCGATAATGGTCCCGTTTTTATGCATTTCATACTTCCAAAAAGAATGTTTTTCCAAATTTATCACTAAAAACGTGCTTTCTCGTTTCATAAACATTTGGCGAGAATTATTTCTTAATCTTCACTAGGTTTGCCGGGGAGGTTAGGAAATTTTTCAGTGCACATTGTTGCAACCTAGAAAATAACAAGTCTCATCGCAAGACTTTATTATTCGTTAAGCGTGACATTAAAAAAAAACCGAGAAAAAGTCGACTTAATTCCTTTAGAAAATCAAAGGTTCTGAAAATAATTTTGAAAAAGACATGGAGTCACCACCAATCTTTTTTTGGCTAGGTGTGATCGGCCACCTATTAAAACCGGTTTTATAAAATATTTTAAAATTAATTAAAACATTTTTTAAAACCAATTTCAAGTCTGCATTTTAAACCAAAGAAATCAAAGAAGTGGGTTCGGGACTCGGTTACTTGTGGGGAAGGATTAGCACCCCCACAACGCCCGTACAAAACGGTACCTTATTAATCGTGTGTTATCTCAAGTCTCGATAAAAATCGATTTTTAATTTGGTATTTCAAGTTAATTCCCAATTTAAAGAAAAATAATTCCATTTTTTAATTGAAAATGATCCGAAATTTATTAATTCAAAATTTTTCTATATTTCCCAACAAGCGTGGTAAAATATAGAAATTTTTATTATTTTTGAAAAATTTTCCGAACCATTATAGTTTTAAAGAAGATATTCCGTTATTAATGATAATTGATGATATCCTCCCCAGCAAATTCGACAGATAACTCATGAATTATTTTAACTCGGGAATATCTTTATTTTATTGAAAATCATTACCTTTTTCAAAATATTTTTAAAAAAAAATATGAATATGAATATGTGTGACATAAATAAAATGACATAGCAAAGTCTAGATAATATAATGCAACCTAAATGGTATGATATAATTTAAATGTCATAGCATATTCTAAATGAAATGAAATAACCTAGGTAACATGATATATTCTATATGAAATGAAATGAAATATCCTAAGTGACATAATATATTCTACATGAAATGAAATGACCTAGGTAACATGATATATTCTAAATGGAATAAAATAACCTAAGTAACATGATATATTCTATATGAAATGAAATGACCTAGGTAACATGATATATTCTAAATGGAATAAAATGATTTAAATGACATGGCAAATATAAATGATATGGCATATAATCTAAATGAAATGAAATGACATGAAACATAAAATAATGCTAACATATAATATGTATGAAAATAAAAATAAAAATAAAAATAATAATGCATGAACATAGTATATGCTAAATAATATGACAAAAATAACTAAATAAAAAGCATAGTATATCATAAAATATTCAAACAAATATAATAATTAATATAATATCAAAAATTTAAATCAAAGATAATAACACCATCATGAAAATTAACATAGCAAAAATCACATATTATATAGTATGCATGAATACGGAAAATGCAATGCATGAGAATGTATTTTTTTTCTTTAATTAAGAAAATTCATATATCTAAAAAGATATCCGGCTACCTTAGGAAAATATATCAAATTAAATATTCTAAAACCAAAATACTTTGTGATTGTTTGAAAACAATTTTGAAAAGCTTAGATTAAAAATAAAAACTTAGTTAAACCCTTTTTACATGGCTCTAATTTCCTAAGTTTAAAATCCCGGACTTGACCACTCTTAATCCGAGATTTAAAAAATCATTTTTAGAGTTTAAAAAGGCTTAGAAACTACCCTAAGTCAGTAGCTAAACTTCTTAATCAGCCCCCTCTAAGTAACTTAACCAAAACAGAAAAATGATTCTCCTTCAAATTCAATTCTGCCTCTACTGTCTAGATTTAAAGCACGATTTTTTACCCTATTTTTAAAAATTCAAACAAATCTAAAAAAAGTACTGGAGACTCAGAACATGTAAAACTACACAGGAAAAAATCGGCTTAATTTTCTGATTAAAGATGACTAACTAGAAAAATCGGGAAATTACGAGTACTGGGTGAAAAAACTGTTTTGCTAAAACACATTTTTTTTGCCTTTGATAAAATCTTTTAAAAATCAAAGTAAAAATGTTAGAGACTCTCCTAAAGACTCACAAACAGTAGCTAACACTTTTGAAAAGTTAGACAAAAATTGGCTAAGTGAAAAAAATCACAAACGTAGAATAATCAATTTGACAACTTTTTAATTTTCCACAAGTATGCTCAACATGAGCATGACTTTAAGCCATTGATTGGTCTAAGTCATGAATCATGTGGCAATGACAAGAAATGCATGAAAATACAGCAAATATGATGCATGAAATGCATGATTTAAGACCTAAATGACATGAAAAATGCATGGCATAGAGAATATGACCTAGACCTAAATGAACTTGCATGGCATTTAATGCAACCTAGGTCTAAAATGCATGAATATGCATGGCAAAGCAAACCAATCCTAAACCTAAAGAATGCATGGCAATAACACAAACATATAGCATGCTTAGACAAAATACACAACCAAATATCATGAAAATGCAAACCTATCAACTAGCATAACAAAAAATGCACACACAAAGCATACAATATGAGGGGTGGCCGAATGGTCCCATATTTTAAAATGAGCACGGCATTTTCACAAACACTTAACACAATAACATGCATAGCTAAAGAATAATACTAAAATGATGCAAATATAAAGTAAAGGCATGAAAACCAATAGGCATTTTTGCAAACACATGGATTAACAGTAAAACATAAACAAACTTAAACATTTTGAAAATAGAAAATCAAAAATGCAAGGCAAGTAAAATAAACATGATAACAAGATAGTAGACTCAAAAATAGAAACAAGCAAGCAACCAAATCAAAACAAGCTTCATGTTTATGTATTTGAAGAAGATTTAAAGCATCAAAACTTGTTAAATATCATGAATAACATGAAATAAAAATGCAAACAACAACTACACTAAAAGAAACAAGCCATTCGGCCACCCCTCTAAGTCATGAAAAAAAAAATTCCCAAAGCTTTTTCCAAGAAAGTATAAAGAAGAACTTGAAGAAGAATATTAAAAACACTTATTTTCAAAAGAAAAATCAAAAGAAACTCACCAAAATAGTAATCAAAACAGCAAATCAAGAATAATAAATCAAGGAAAGTGCAAGAGTATGGTGCTTAAAGCAACCTCTAGAAGCTATATTGCAAGCTTTTTCTCTTCTAACTTTCTTTTATTTTCTTTTCTAAACTTTTGTTTTTGCCTTTCAAAAATGGAGAGAAAATCAGCCAAAACAAGAGAGTGAATAGCTGAAAATGAAAGAGAGACCCCCTTCCCCTTGTAGTGGCCGAATGGCCTTCTAATTGCTAGGATGTTGTCATTTTTCCTTCAACCAATTTTGATCCAAAGGCTATTAATTCAAGATGTTTAAAATGTGAAATTATCACCCTTAGATTAGGTAATCAGCTATCCATAGTTACAGCTATTCAAGAATCTTAAGCCATTATGTTGACATTCTCCTTCTTCATGCATTGGTTAATGTGGCTCAATTACAAAGGCTTGATCAAAAAAATAACTACCTTCCTCTTCATTGTTGGCCTTTTGATTAAAAATCAGAAAATATTTGCCCACCATTGGGCCTTGGCCGGCTGACCCCTCATCTTCCAGCCCAATCTCCATTTTTTTAAAAGGCAAGAAAAGCCCTTTTCGGTTTCTTAGGTAAAATGACATTTTTGCCCCCCGAACATAAATAAATAGCAAACGGACTCCAAATTCAAATTTTATTTTTTCAATACTTTCAAAATAATAAAAAATTGAATTATGGAGGTTTTCAAAATTTTTTGAGTCCATTTGCTTTTTATTTGGATTTTTTCTTCCAAAATTGCCCTTTTGTGCTCCCAAACTTTACCATTTTTTAAACGAGCTCCAAATCCAGATTTTTCTTCACCAATCTCTTCCAAATAATTTAAAAGTATGATCTGAAAGTTTTCATGATTTTTGGAACTCATTTGGCATTTTTTTTCGGGATTTATCTGTTTGAATTACTCATACTAGGCCCGAGATTTGGCCATTTTGCAAACGAACTCCGAATCCAGATTTTATTTCTCCAATATCTTTGAAATAAATTAAGAATGAGATATGCAAATTTTCAGAATTTTTGGAGTTCATTTGCTATTTTTTCGGGATTTATCTTGAATTTCTGCATAGGGGACCCGGGATTTGGCCATTTTACAAACGAACTCTGAATCCGGATTTTATTTTTCCAATCTCTTCAAAATGATTTAAGAATGAGATCTGTAAATTTTCAAAATTTTTGGAGTTCATTTGCTATTTTTCTCAAATTTTCCAATTTTGCCTTTTTGCCTCTGAAACTCGATTTTGCTCAAAATAAGTCCGATTTGCAGATTTTCTTCAAACTGAGCCTTGGGCTATCCTTGTTTAATCAGTCCTCATCAATTAGGGCTTTAGTCTTACCGAATCGGGCCATTTATGTAATTCTTCCAAATTTCACCGAAATCCACCAAAAATCCTAATTCTCGGTTTTCTTCCGAATTGACTTTTCTTTCAGTTTTTCTTTCAAGTAGCTTCTCCATTACCCGTAATCAGTGCTTATCTTTCATTTGGAACTTTCAATTTTTACCAATTTGATCGTTTAAGCACTTTGCCCCAAATTTCTCGAACTAGGGTTTCCTTTCTATTGAATCTCCGTAACCCAACTTCCGAACTCCATATCTTTCGATGTAGACCTCAGATTATCAAAATTCTTTCGCCATTTGTCAATTGAACTTCAAATCTTTATTTTGAAAGTGGGTTGACTTTTTTAGTAGTTGACTTTTTAGGGTTGACTTTTTGAGGTTGACTTTTTCAAGTTTGACTTTTTATGCTCACTTTCTTAGACTAAGTCTCGGAGTACCACCTGGAGGATGAAAAAAGTCTTTTTACATTTTGAAACATCAATTTAGGAAGAAAACATACCGGTTTTAGTGGTTCGGACAAAATTAGGTGTCTATCAGGCAAAGATAAACAAACACTAATTTTGTCCGGTTAGTGAAATCACATGTGAGGAGAAGAGAAAGGGAGTTTTCCTTTTTATTTTTTCATTTTTCATTTTTTTCATTTTTTTTCATTTTTTTTCATTTTTTTCATTTTTTTTTTCATTTTTTTATTTTCCATTTTTTATTTTTTTGAAAAAACTATAAATAGAAGATTTTGTCCTTAAATTGAGTTCCCTGAGGTCTTATCCTGTCTTGTGCTAACCTTACTAGCATGGGTAAAACCGAAAATTGAAAAAGATTTGGATGAAACCAGGGATTGAAATGACATAGGTAAAACCAAAAATTTGAAAAAGATCTCGATGAAACCAAAAATTGAAAAGCATGGGTGAAACCAGAAATTTGAAAAAGATCTGGATGAAACCAGAAATTGAAAAGCATGGGTGAAACTAGAAAATTGAAAAATGATCTGGATGAAACCAAAAATTGAAAAGCATGGGTGAAACCAGAAAAAGATCTGGATGAAACCAGAAATTGAAAACATGGGTGAAACCAGAAATTTGAAAAAGATCTGGATGAAACCAGAAATTAAAAAACATGGGTGAAACCAGAAAAAGATCTGAATGAAACCAGAAATTGAAAAACATGGATGAAACCAGAAATTTGAAAAATATCTGGATGAAACCAGAAATTGAAAAACATGGGTGAAACCAGAAAAAGATCTGGATGAAACCAGAAATTGAAAAGCATGGGTGAAACCAGAAATTGAAAAAGATATGGATGAAACCAGAGATTAAAAAGGCATGGGTGAAATCAGAAATTTGAAAATGATCTAGATGGAACCAAAATTTGAAAAGCGTGGGTGAAATCGAAAATTTGAAAAAAATCTCGATGAAACCAGAAATTGAAAAACATGGGTGAAACCAGAAAAAGATCTGGATGAAACCAGAAATTGAACAACATGGGAGAAACCAGAAAAATATCTGGATGAAACCAGAAATTGAAAAGCATGGGTGAAACAATAAAAAGATCTAGATGAAACCAAAAATTGAAAAGCATAGGTGAAACCATAAATTGAAAAAGATCTAGATGAAACCAGAGATTAAAAAAGGCATGGATGAAACCAGAAATTTGAAAATGATCTGGATGGAACCAGAAATTGAAAAGCATGGGTGAAACCAGAAATTTGAAAAAGATCTGGATGAAACCAAAAATTGAAAAACATGGGTGAAACCAGAAAAAGATCTAGATAAAACCAGAAATTGAAATGGCTTGAAAATTAACCTGAAGGATTTGAGAGAGGATGCAAATGCTTGATGGTGTAAATGCAAATGTCTTGGATTGATACAAATGCTTCTTGAAATGATACAGAAGTCTTGGATTGATGCAAATGCTTCTAAATGCAAATACAAATGTCTTGGATTGATGCAAATGCTTCTAAATGTAGATGCAGATGTCCTTACAAATCATGTTCATGTAAGTGGTTCATGAATGGTGTAATTGCAGCTACAATGAAGATGCGATGATCCTAGAAATGATGCACTGGCTTGAGATGATGCGAATGCAAATATTTATGAAGGATGTACTTGTAAAGGTAGAATGTAGATGCTTATGGAATAGTGCAAATGCAAATATCCATGGATGATGCAAATGCTTGCTGACACGGTGCAGATGCAAAGCTTAATAGAGAGATGAGTGTTCATGAATGATGCAAATGCCCCCAATCGTTTTTCTAGACTTTGCCTTAGCCTTTCCCATTCATTTTTTCTCTTCAAATCAGAGTATATCTTCAACTCCTTTTTCAATCTTTGGCTATTCTTTTTGCCACAACAGTTTTTAAACTCTTATCAACAAAAATCTGCTTGCTGAGTTTTATTTCTTCTTCTCATATTTGGAAGTCAAGGTTATCCCTAGTAATTCCACACCTTTGGATTGAAAAAACTCTTATCTCATGTCAACATCAAAAATGAGTATTTCAAAAATATTTTTTATTTTCCCTTTCTGAAAAACAATTTTGCTTATTTAATGAAAACTTCTAAGTCAAAATTTTTTAACCCCACAGTGTGTAATGTACAAATCTTTTGAAGACTGATGATCACTGTTAGAAATTTTCCTAAGTGTTAATTTGGGTTTTTCAACTTGAATTGACAAGGCTTGGTACAACATGATTTTGGTTTTTCCAAGAAAACTTCACAACAAAAAATGCATGTCCTTTCTAGGTTCACAAATGGAACATGTTTTATAAATCATGAATTCATTGAGAACCAAATAAATTCTATATTCTTTTAGTTTCCATATCAAGGTATTTTGACAAGCGTCAAGATTGGCTGGGATGTTTAAACTGGAAAGTTTAATTTTGGAGGAAAAAAGTCTCGGTTTTTTGAAGACATTTCTTCGAATGAGAGCTGTCAATTTGGGAGGTTCAAAAATTCCTAGATGTTCCTCGATGACCACTTTTTCAAGATGACCTTCTGTTTTGTGGTATCAGCACTATCATAGATGGCATCAAAAATTTCCATTTTACTCTAGACCGCCCGTTTTTGGGTTTTCGCCCTAGAATCCCATTCTTTCCTTTTTTTTGTTCTACCATGCACTTGAGAAATCTAAATTCTTCCTTAGTGAAATGATAACTCAATGAGATGGGATAAAATCTGAGGAAAAACCCTTCAAATTAAATATTCATGCTTGATCAAAATGGACTTTTAAAGCACGTAATGTAGGCCATGGTTCAGGGTTCAGAAAGAAAAGATAAATAGGCCGAAAATATGTGTTTGAGGGTAATCAGATCAAGGATAATTTCTTAAGGAGGATTCCATTTCGAAGCATTTATCCCTTTTTGGACTTTTCATTCCTTTTGACTTTGCTTTTTTTCTTCTTTGTTTTTGGCTTTCATTTGCCATAGCTTTTTCACACACTTTTTTTGTGTGTTTTTCTTTTGTTTTGTTCTTGGCTTCCATTTCGCCATCTTTTCCTTTTCCTTTTGACAGAGTGAGCCCATATTCATTCGGGGCTCCATTTGCTTTGTATCTGTCTTTGAGCTAAGACTCATTTTTTCGTGATCTTTGAGAAGATCATTCATCGTATTTGCCCCCTAGTGTAGAGGGTGATCCTTGATCAAGGTTCCAAGAAGAAAAAAATCTTTTGGCTCAAAAGAGGTGACTATGGATAATTTTTTCTTATGAAAGGGATATGAAAGATGGCCATTCATCATATCAAGCATAAATATTCTCATTGAAAAGCAATCCTCAGGGGAAATAGATAATCGAAATTTTATTTTACACTTTTGAATCATCCGAATTCTCGTATGCATGATATCCCAATTTGTTCTTTTTCTTAATCGCATGCCCCCAATGATTCATGCGTTAGTCCCATCCTTTTTCACCATATAACCATCATTTCCACATATGATGCCCCAATTTGATTAACCATGAGAATTTGTATCAACGAGGAACATAGCAAGTCTAGGTCTATTTTGAAAAGGCTAAGTTTCAATCTGTGTTCTTTGAAGAGACAAGGAAAATATGATCGAAAAACGGGTTTTCTCTGGGACATGGGATAATCTAGTTTAATCATTGTGCCCTTGGGTGTCAATCATGAAGTGATGTTTGGGCAATTAGTATTTTGTGGTTGTTGGTAAAGGTCATGAATGGTTTTAGCACAATCTTGACATAATTACCAAAATCTAGATTCTTGAAAGAATGTCTCATTTGTTTGAATTTCAAGGAATTTGAAAAAATTTCAAAAAGTTCGTTCCTTTGTTCATGGTCTAGATTAGGATTTACTTCTTTGCTTATCCTGTGATGACAATGTTTTTTTTTCTTTTTTTATGAAGTTCCATCATTCATATTCCTTGAAGCATTAGGTCTTTCAAGTGTTCTCGATTCAAGGGGTTTAGGCATAGAGAAGTCCAAAAGAGAGGGGGGAGGGTATTGGGTTATTTCTAACAATGATCATCAATATTCTCGAGACCGTCCATTATTAAAACTTCTTTAATGTTTTTTTTTTTTTTGCAAATTCAAATTATTGTTAAAACACAACAAACACAAAGCATTTAAAATTCAAAATTCATTTAATTCATATGAATGTCACCATAAGACAAGTGTTTTCATCATGAGGTATGGAACTACATGCATAAAAAACTCCCCCTTGACATGTTCTCCCTAATTCAAACTGGCTATTCCTCAGTACTCTTTTCGACCTTTCCATCTACTTATCCTATTATGACATCCACAATGGTCTCATCATTCCCATTCAGTAGATTCTCCATGCTATCTGACTTTTGTTTCTTCCCCATATCTAACTGCCCTTTCTTGATGAGTGATTAAACCTTCCGTTTCAAACATAGGCAATTTTTCATGGAATGTCCCTGAATCCTAGAATGATAATCACAATATGCATTCTCGTCATACTAGCTCGGATATGGGGGTTGGATAGGCTCCACTAGAACTTTAGTGAGGAGTTGCTCTTCAACCAGCTGGGGCAATAGTTCACAGTAAGACATGGAGAGTGGCTCAAACTAATCTCTTTTCCGGATATTCTTCAATTTCTTATGACAAACAAAAGGTTGAAAATTTACTGGATTTTGAGAGTCCATTGGGTATAAGTATGAACCCTGGGGTATATAGTTCATAGAAAGACTGGGTGGTTGGTATGAAGTAGCCGAAATATACGGGGCAAAGTCTCCCATAGCTTGGACATCTTTCTCTTTCTTTTTGAGCGTCCTGTTTTTCTCTGCATTAAATGTTTTACCTCTTTCGAGTTTCACAGCCTTGATAGCATTTTCTATCATTTCCCTGGAGATTACTATATCCGAAAAATTCTTCGTGGTGTTGCCAACAAGTCTATCATAGTATGGGGCCTGTAGTGTATTCACAAAAAGGACAGTGGTTTCCTTCTGAGTTAGGGGCGGTTGTACTTGGGTGGCCATGTTCCTTCACCTCTGAGCATACTCTTTGAAGCACTCAGTAACCTTTTTCTCCATATTTTGCAAGGTGAGACGGTCAGGTGTCATGTCGGTCACATGCTTGTACTGGTTTAGAAAAGCCCTGGACAAATCATTCCAAGAGCGAATCTTATCCTTGCTCAACTGACTATACCACCTAATTGTGGGCCCGCTAAGGCTATCTTGAAAGCAGTGAATCAAAAGCTTATCATTATCTATGTGACTTGCCATCTTTCGGCAGAACATGGTGATGTGGGTTGATGGATCGGTCGTCTCATCATATTTCACAAAGTCACGGACCTTGAATTTAGGAGAAATGACTAAATTGAGGACTAAGCATCATTCTTTCGCATCCATACTCCCGAATATGTCTGTATTTTCTACTGTCTGAAGCCTTTCATCTAGCAACTGATATTTCCCTTGGGAATCTTCCAACCCAGCCTCGTTCGACTCAACGATCTTCAGTTTTGCTTGTTTAGCTGGATCATCTAAATTCAGAATGCTGTTGGGATTAATTGTATTCTGGCCATTTAACACCATGACCTCACTCTGACCCTCTTGTGCCTCTAACCATTCTCTGGCGGCCAAGTTTCTATTGTATCCCTTTCCCTTGATTACGGTGGACATCAGCTCCATCAATTTAGTCATCTGATCCTTTGATTTTGCTTAAGACTTTACCAGCTGTGCTCACAATTCTTCATGTACCATTTCCATTCTTTCCATTTGGGCAGCTTGTTCATTCTCCATAGCTCTAGCCTGTATTAAAAGGGTACTCAGTACTTCTTATACCTCTGATTTGAAATGGAAATTCTTTCAAAGACTCTTAAAGCCAAGCCAACTTCTATTTTATTTCCCCAAATTTATGTCATGATGAAGGAGTCATGAATGCAATTTGATGTACGTGAAGCCTAAACAATATGATGTATGGACATGTACAGTGGAAACATGCTGACTATATATGTAATAAATGCAATTACAATGCTAACATGCTGCAAGCATAGAATAAACAGATCAACGCATGGATATATGTAATGAATGATCATGTATATTTCAGCGTATTTCCCAATGAATGATCGTATCCACTATGAATGCAACACGATGTCAATTATGATGCATGTAAACAATGAATGATTGACACAGAGTATATACAAAGAAAATCATACTGACCATGTGTGTCATGGATGCGACCTAATGCTAACATGATGTATGTATGAATGTATGGTATGACAAATAATTGATCGGGTGCAAAATGCAAAGAGGAAGATATCACAGAGGAAATAAGAATCGGAGGAACTTAATCATTAACATCTCATAAATTTGAAGCATAATCAATTCATTCCCATATCAACATTCACAATGGTATAAACCATGTTTTACAAAATTTGAGCAGTGGTTAAAACTGTCTTTACAAGCACTTTATTCTTCCTAGCATCCTAAGGCTATAAGAGCCGGCTACTAAAAAAGTGAAATCCTAGTACATCATATCAGACCGAAGCCTTTCTACATCATTGCTCTCAATCTCCCAATCCTAATTACACTTTCCCAACCCTCTATCAATCAGAGTCGTTGCGGGTAGATCCACTTGATCTCTATAAGAGATTGCACTTTCTTTTTGAAGGCTATATAGTCTTCAATGCTATGGCCAGTAATTCCACAGTGATAATCACATCTTGCTTTTGGATTATACCACTTTGGATATGGTGGTAACAGGGGGTTCAGCGGGATACAGGCAACCATGTGATTTTGGATCAGTATAGGGAGAAGCTCCTGGTAGCTGATTGGAATGGGATCATTCTGCTCTTGAGTCTTGTTTTTGAGTTGTTTCTTAGTCACACATGGCCTAGGAGTTGGGGTACTTGGTGGGGGCACTAAGGTTCGATCCAAAATGTTTACATGGAGAAGTGGCAGAACAGCATGGTAAGGGTATGGATTTGGACACAGGACCCTTGGAGGTTGTACATAGTTCGAGGTTCCTATCCCAAATGCTTGATAAGGTGATTGATGAGGGAAATAGTACGAACTGGCAGTTGGTGGTGATGGAATGGCATTCAGGTCTCCTGTAGTGGTCATCCCAATGGACGATTGGACCATAGTAGGGTGGGGATACTGGTTTGGACCTAGAACAATTTGCAGGTATGGTATAGGATACGAGGTTTCTATCTTTGGTATCAGGCTCTTGGGTTTAATCATTTTCACAATTTTGTCCACAATTTCATCAGGATTGCAACCTTTGTGCCATTGACAAGCGCAGGATCCAGCAAGGATTGTATGTTCTGGACCTAATGGTTTTGGTTGATCTGAAGGCGATGTAGAGCCCTGAGAAAGTTCCCCCTTACTCTTACCCATATCCTCAAACAATTTCATCATTTTGGCAAGATGTTCTTTCACCTCCCGGATTTCATGCCCAAATTCTTCTTGATTACGTTCCAAAGCACCCAATCGTTCCTCTGATTCATTCCTCATATCTCGAACCCCTTTCATGCAAATAAAAATGTCATGAGATTAAAATACAATTATGAAGGTACATGCTCTATTCTTATGTGCATAAATATACTGATGATTAATGCATGAACATATACAGAGAAATTATGATGACTATGTATGCCATGGATGCAATCTAATTCCAACATGATGCATTTTTCAAAAAAAATGAATAAATTGTTGCACATGTATATACAAATAATGACCATGCATGTCATAAACAT
Organism: Fremontodendron californicum; assembly: GCA_030761205.1. Taxonomy (NCBI): domain Eukaryota; kingdom Viridiplantae; phylum Streptophyta; class Magnoliopsida; order Malvales; family Malvaceae; genus Fremontodendron; species Fremontodendron californicum. The sequence continues at coordinate 12,982,117 of JAULJL010000005.1, read as the reverse complement.
ATTCTACAATGAATGACCATGCATGCTATGACTGTAACATGATGTCAGAATGATACATGCAAAAAATAAATGAATTAACACAAAGGTAGGTACAAAGAATGACCATGTATATCACAAATGTATTCTATAATGAATAACCATACATGTTAGGACTATAATATGATGTCAAAATGATACATGTAAAGAAAAATGAATTAACACAAAGGTATATGTGAAGAATGACCAATGATTACACGAAATTGGTGGGACCTAAATCTTGATTATTCAAAAATCTCATTATGCAAGATTTGCCTCCAAATTTAATCTATGATTTTTGAAACATTTTTTCTCCATGAAAAACCAACATATTTTTCAAAAGAATTTCGGGGTAGTGGATTCTACTATGGTACAATGTCCTTATGTTCATTCAACACTACCGGTCTACAATTCTCATTCAACCAATGAATGTTTATGAAATCATCAAATGAGATTATTATTACCATTCATTTATTGCAAAAAAAATGAGATAAAAAATACAACCATGAATGTACATGAACTATTCACACATGCATGAAATGTGCAAAATGCAAAAATGTTTGCAAAAAAATGTTTATATTTTCAATTTCAAAAAGTTAGTGAACACTTGCCCCAACAGTGTCTGCTTATTTAGGCATCATGATGCCTTCGGGGCAGGGTATTATACTTATTAAGGGCGATGTACGTACATCGTTGCCCAATCTACAACCTTATTCAGAGTGTAAAATAGGTAACAAAAGGTTTAGAAATGTCCCTCCATGTGTTCCTATCTTCGGTGTATCTAACGAAAATCTAGCATGGCTTCGCCTAGGTTCACTATATGAGGGTGAATCGGTTCTAAAGGCCCCGAATTGCTCCTCACGTCGCCGGTGAAGGCTAGTAAGGCACCCAGATAAAAGCGGGTTCAATTCGTTAGAGTATATTTCCCTAGCCCATGCGGATTGTTAATCATAGGAGCTTAGGTAACTTATACTCCGGAAGTATTTTACTAACCTATGCGGATTGTTAATCACGAGAGTGTAGCTACTTTACTTCCACTTAAAGGGACGAAATCCGGGTATAGGGCTCATGATTTGCAAATGCAAGTGCAATGTGTGTGAGGAGGAACAATCAAACCTTTCATCAACTATCCTAACTGTCGCAACCTAAAAAAAATAACAAGTCTCATCGCAAGACTTTATTATTCGTTAAGCGTGACATTAAAAAAAACCGAGGAAAAGTCGACTTAATTCCTCTAGAAAATGAAGGTTTTGAAAATGACCTTAAAAAAAATGGAGTCGCCACCAATCTTTTTTAGCTAGGTGTGATCGGCCACCTATTAAAACCGGTTTTATAAAAATATTTTAAAAATTAATTAAAACATTTTTGTAAAACCAATTTCAAGTCTGCGTTTTGAACCAGAGAAATCAAAGAAACGGGTTCGGGACTCGGTTACGTGTGGGGAAGGATTAGCACCCCCACAACGCCCGTATGAAACGGTACCTTATTAATCGTGTGTTATCTCAAGTCTCGATAAAAAAATCGGTTTTAAATTTAGTATTTCAAGTTAATTCCCAATTTAAAGAAAAATAATTTCATTTTTAATTGAAAATGATCCGGAATTTATAAATTCAAAATTTTCCTATATTCCCCAACAAACATGGCAAAATATAGAAATTTTTATTAATTTGGAAAACTTTCCGAATCATCATTTTTTGAAAGAAAGATATTCCTTTATTACTAATAATTGATGATATTCCCTCCAGCAAACCCGTTAGAGAACTCATGAATTATTTTAACTCGGGAATATCTTTATTTTTTATTGAAAAATCATTATCCTTTTGAAAACATTTTAAAAGATATGAATATGTATATACATGACATCAATAAAATGACATAGCAAAATCTAAATAATATAATGCATCCTAAATGATATAATTTAAATGCCTTAGCATATTCTAAATGAAATGAAATGTCCTAAGTTATATGACATATTCTAAATGAAATGAAATGACCTAAGTAACATAACATATTCTATATGAAATGAAATAATTTAGGTAACATAATATATTCTATATGAAATGAAATAATTTGAATGACATGGCAAATATGAATGATATGGCATATAATTTAAATGACATAGAATATAAAATAATGCTATCATATAATATGCATGGAAATAAAAATGAAAATAATAATTGATGAACATAGTATATGCTAAATAATGTAACAAAAGATAATTAAATAAAAAGCATAGGATATCATGAAATGTTCCAAATCATATAATAAACAATATAACATAACTCAAAATCATAACAATATCATAGAAATTATCATAGAAAAAATCACATATTATATAAAATGCATGAATATGGAAAATGCAATGCATGAAAATGTATTTTTTTCCTTTAATTAAGGAAATCCGTATATCTAAAAACATATCCGGCTACCTTAGGAAAATATGTTAAATTAAATATTCTGAAACCCATAATACTTTGTGATTGTTTGAAAACAATTTTGAAAAGCTTAGATTAAAAATAAAAAAACTGGGCTAAACCTTTTTTAAATGGTTCTAATTTCCTAAGTTTAAAATCCCGGACTTGACCACCCTTAACCCGAGACTTAAAAAATCATTTTTAGAGTTTAAAAAGGCTTAGAAACTACCCTAAGTCAGTAGCTAAACTTCCTAATAAGCTCCCTCTAAGTAATTTAACCAAAACAGAAAAATGATTTTTCTTTAAATTCAATTATGACTCCATTGTCCAGTTTTAAGCCACGATTTTTTATCCTATTTTTAAAACTATAAAAAAATCTAAACAAAATACTGGAGACTCAGGACATGTAAAACTACACGTGAAAAAATCAGCTTAATTTTATGATTAACGATGAATGCCCAAAAAAAAGGGGAAATTACGAGTACTAGGTGAAAAAAAATTGTTTTGCCAAAATACATTTTTGCCTTTAATAAAATCATTTAAAATCAAAGTAAAAATATTTAAGACTCACAAAATGACTCACAAACAGTATCTAGGACTTTTTTAAAGTTAGATAAAAATTGGCTAAGTACAAAAAAATCACAAAGGTAGAATAATCAATTTGACAAACCTTAATTTTCCACAAGTGTGCTCGAGAGAGCATGACTTTGAACCATTAATTGGCTTAAGTCATTAGTCAAGTGGCATGAACATGAAATGCATGAAAAAATACAGCAAATATGATGCATGAAATGCATGAGTTTAAACCTAAATGTCATGAAAAAATGCATGGCATCCATGTAGTGACCTAGACCTAAATGAACTTGCATGGCATTTAATGCAACCTAGGTTTAAAATGCATGAACATGCATGGCAAAATAAACCAAACCTAATAACTAAAACATGCATGGCAATAACACAAACACAAGGCATGCTTAAACCAAAAACTCAACCAAATATCATGCAAATGCTAACCTATCAACTAACATAGCAAAAATGCAACACACAAGGCAAAACACATGGAGTAGCCGAATGGCCTCAAGCTCCAACAAGCATGGCATTTTCACAAACAGTTGATATACTAACATGCTCAACTAAAATATAACATTCAAATCATGCAAACACAAAGTAGAAATACTAAAACCAAACAAGCATTTTCACAAACACTTGATATACTAACATGCTCAACTAAAATATAACATTCAAATCATGCAAATACAAAATAGAAATACTAAAACCAAACAAGCATTTTCACAAACACTTGATATACTAAATATAAAAAATCAACAAATTTAAACATTATGAAAACAAAAAATTAAAAATGCAAGAACATGATATTTAAATCATAAATGGCAACAAACAAAGCGGCCAAATTAAAACATGATTCAAATATATGAAGTAGAAGAACACTTAAAGCATCAAGATTAAAGAAAATAACATAATAAATTAAAGCAAAAACAGCAACAATAATAATAAAAAAAAATGTAGGCCATTCGGCCATTAAAGAAAAATAAGAAAAAAAATGTAAAAATTATTTAAGAAAGAGATGAAGAAAGAACTTAAGAAGAACATAAAAAAAAAACACTTATTTAAAAAGAAAACTCACCAAATAATAATCAAAACAGCAAAAACAAGAATGGAAAATCAAGAAAGTGCAAGAGTTTGTGCTAAAAGCAACCTCAAGAAGCTATATTTCAAGCTTTATCTCTTCAAACTTTCCTTTCTTTTCTAAACTTTTTCTTTTTGCTTTCAACCAAGGAGAAAAAAAACTAAGAAGAAATCTGAAAATGAAGTGAAGAAAAATGAAAATCCCCCTCTCCCTTAAGTCAGCTGAATTCCCCCTCTCTCCTCCAAGGAATGTTGTCAATTTTTTCCCAACCAATTTCCATCCAATGGCTGGTAATTCAAGGTGAAAAATCATGAAATTATCACCCTTAGATTAGCATATCAGCTGTCCATAATTACAGCTATTCAAGAATAATGTTGACACTCTCCCTTGGCCTATGTAGCTTAATCACAATAGCTTGATCAAAAAGAATCTCTAACTAACTCTTAATTCTTGGCCATTTGATTGAAAAATCAGAAGCTTCCTCCTTCCTTTGGGCCTTGGCAGGCCAACACTCTCTTTTTCAGCCCAAGTCTGATTTTTTGAAAGGCCAAAAGAAGCCATTTTCGGTTGCTTGGGTGAAATGACCGTTTTGCCCCCCGGGTGCAAATAAATGGCAAACGGACTCCAAATTCAAATTTTTTTTAATACTTTAAAAATAATAAAATATTGAATTCTGGAAGTTTTCAAAAATTTCCGAGTCCGTTTGCTATTTATTTGGATTTTTTCTTCCAAAAATGCCCTTTTATGCCCCCACATTTTTACCATTTTTTAAACGAGCTCCAAATCAAGATTTTTCTTCACCAATCTCTTACAAATAATTTAAAAGTGTGATCTGGAAGTTTTCATAATTTTTGGAACTCATTTGGTATTTTTTCGGGATTTATCTGCTTGAATTACTACATAGGGGCTCGGGATTTGGCCATTTTGCAAACGAACTCCGAATCAAGATTTTCTTTTTTCGTCAATCTCTTCCAAATAATTTAAAAATGAGATTTGAAAAATTTCAGAATTTTTGGAGTCTATTTTCTATTTTTTCGGGATTTATCTTCTTGAATTATTGCATAGGAGGCCCGGGATTTGGCCATTTTGCAAACGAACTCTGAGTCAAGATTTTATTTCGCCAATCTCTTCCAAATAATTTAAAAATGACATTTACAAATTTTTAGAAGATTTGGAGTTCATTTGCTATTTTTTTGGGATTTTCCTTCTTGAATTTCTACATTAGAGACCCGGGATTTGGCCATTTTGCAAACAAACTCCGAATCAAGATTTTCTTTCGCCAATCTCTTTCAAATGATTTAAGAATAATATTTGCAAATTTTCAGAATTTTCGGAGTCCTTTTGCTATTTTTTCCAAATTTTCCAATTTTGCCCTTTTGCCTCTGAAACCCGGTTTTGCTCAAAACAAATCCGTTTTTTCAGATTTTCTTCAAACTGAGCCTTGGGCTATCCCTTTTTAATCATTCCTCATCCATTGGGAGCTTTATTCTTACCAAGTCTGGCAATTTCTGTAATTCTTCCCGATTTCAACGAAATCCACTAAAAACCCTAATTCTCAGTTTTCTCCCGGATTGACATTTCTTTCAATTTTTCTTTCAAGTGGCTTCTCCATTACCCGTAGTCAGTGCTTATCTTTCATTTGGAACCTTCAATTTCGACCAATTCGATCATTTAAGCACTTTTCCCCAAATTTCCCGAATTAGGGTTTCCTTTCTACTGAATCTCCAAATCCCAACTTCCGAACTCCATATCTTTTGATATAGACCTCGGATGATCAAAATTCTTTCGCCATTTTTCAATTGATCTTCAAATCTTGATTTTGAAAGTGGGTTGACTTTTTCAGTAGTTGACTTTTTGGGTTGACTTTTTTGGGGTTGACTTTTTTCGGGGTTGACTTTTTTTGAGTTTGACTTTTTATGCACACCCTTTTAAACTAAGTCTCGGGGTACCACCTGCAGGATGAAAAAAAAATTTTAAATTTTGAAACATCAATTTAGGAAGAAAACATACCTGGTTTAGTGGTCCCGACAAAATTAGGTGTCTACACTAACCTCTATCCTAAATGCCCCAACAAGATATTAAAAACAAGATTAAAAATAGTGTAACGCATTAACCAACAAGAATGCAATAGTAATTTACAACATTAAATAACTAGAAAACAAATAAAATGCATGTGAATGAATATGAACATATTTAAAACATTTTATTATTTTCAAAATTCTCCTTTATTTTTATAAAAAATGTGGGAATTAAAATTAAATATCGGATAAACCAACAAAAATCGAGAATTGGATAACACACGACTAATTGTAGGCCCGACTCTCTAAATGTCCCCAGTGGAGTCGCTAAGCTGTCGCAACCTAAAAAATAACAAGTCTCATCGCAAGACTTTATTATTCGTTAAGCATGACATTAAAGAAAAAACCGAGGAAAAGTCGACATAATTCCTCTAGAAAATCGAAGGTTTTGAAAATAACCTTGAAAAAGACATGGAGCCGCCACCAATCTTTTTTTGGCTAGGTGTGATTGGTCAGCTATTAAAATCGGTTTTATAAAACATTTTAAAATTAATTAAAATACTTTTTAAAACCAATTTCAAGTCTGCGTTTTAAACCAGAGAAATCAAAGAAGCGGGTTCGGGACTCGATTACGTGTGGGGAAGGATTAGCACCCCCACAATGCCCGTATAAAATGGTACCTTATTAATCGTGTGTTATCTCAAGTCTCGGTAAAAAGTCGATTTTTAATTTGGTATTTCAAGTTAATTCACAATTTAAAGAAAAATAATTCCATTTTTTAATTGAAAATGATCCAGAATTTACCAATTCAAAGTTTTCCTATATTTCCCAACAAGCGTGACAAAATATAGAAATTTTTATTATTTTTGGAAAATTTTCTGAACCATTCTCGTTTTAAAGAAGATATTCCTTTATTAATAATAATTGATGATATCCTCCCCAACAAACCCGGCAGAGAACTCATGAATTATTTTAACTTGGGAATATCTTTATTTTATTGAAAATCATTACCTTTTTCAAAATATTTAAAAAAAAAAGAAATATGAATATATGTGACATAAATAAAATGACATAGCAAAGTCTAGATAATATAATGCAACCTAAATAGTATGATATAATTTAAATGTCATAACATAATCTAAATGAAATGAAATAACCTAGGTAACATGATATATTCTATATGAAATGAAATATCCTAAGTGACATAATATATTCTATATGAAATGAAATGACCTAGGTAATATGATATATTCTAAATGGAATAAAATAACCTAAGTAACATGATATATTCTATATGAAATGAAATGACCTAGGTAACATGATATATTCTAAATGGAATAAAATGATTTAAATGACATGGCAAATATAAATGATATGACATATAACCTAAATGATATGGAATGACATGAAACATAAAATAATGCTAACATATAATATGCATGAAAATAAAAATAAATTTAAAAATAATAATGCATGAACATAGTATATGCTAAATAATATGACAAAAATAACTAAATAAAAAGCATAGGATATCATAAAATATTCAAAACCATATAATAATTAATATAATATCAAAAATTTAAATCAAAGATAATAACACCATCATGAAAATTAACATAGCAAAAATCACATATTATATAGTATGCATGAATATGGAAAATGCAATGCATGAGAATGTATTTTTTCCTTTAATTAAGAAAATTCGTATATCTAAAAAGATATCTGGCTACCTTAGGAAAATATATCAAATTAAATATTCTAAAACCAAAATACTTTGTGATTGTTTGAAAACAATTTTGAAAAGCTTAGATTAAAAATAAAAACTTAGCTAAACCCTTTTTAAATGGCTCTAATTTCCTAAGTTTAAAATCCCGGACTTGACCACCCTTAACCCGAGATTTAAAAAATCATTTTAGAGTTTAAAAGGGCTTAGAAACTACCCTAAGTCAGTAGCTAAACTTCTTAATCAGCCCCCTCTAAGTAACTTAACCAAAACATAAAAATCATTCTCCTTCAAATTCAATTCTGCCTCTACTGTCTAGTTTTAAAGAACGTTTTTTTACCCTATTTTTAAAAATTCAAAAAAAATCTAAAAAAATTAATGGAGACTCAGGACATGTAAACTTACACGGAAAAAAATTGGCTTAATTTTCTGATTAAAGATGACTGCCCAGAAAAATCGGGAAAGTACGAGTGCATGATTTAAAACCTAAATGACATGAAAAATGCATGGCATAGAGAATATGACCTAGACCTAAATGAACTTGCATGGCATTTAATGCAACCTAGGTCTAAAATGCATGAATATGCATGGCAAAGCAAACCAATTCTAAACCTAAAGAATGCTTGGAAATAACACAAACATATAGCATGCTTAAACAAAATACACAGCCAAATATCATGAAAATGCAAACCTATCAACTAGCATAACAAAAAATGCACACACAAAGCATACATTATGAGGGGTGGCCGAATGGTCCCATATTTTAAAATGAGCATGGCATTTTCACAAACACTTAACTCAATAACATGCATAGCTAAAGAATAATACTCAAATCATGCAAATATAAAGTAAAGGCATGAAAACCAATAGGCATTTTCACAAACACATGGATTAACAAAATGTAAAACATACACAAACTTAAACACTTTGAAAACAGAAAATAAAAAATGAAAGACAAGTAAAATAAACATGATAACAAGATAGTAGACTCAAAAATAGAAACAAGCAAGCAAGGAACCAAATCAAAACAAGCTTCATGTGTATGTATTTGAAGAACATTTAAAGCATAAAAACTTGTTAAATATCATGAATAACATGAAATAAAAATGCAAACAGCAACTACACTAAAAAAAACAAGCCATTATGCCACCCCTCTAAGTGATGAAAAAAAATTTCCCAAAGCTTTTTCCAAGAAAGTATAAAGAAGAACTTGAAGAAGAATATTAAAAACACTTATTTTCAAAAGAAAAATCAAAAGAAACTCACCAAAATAGTAATCAAAACAGAAAATCAAGAATAGAAAATCAAGGAAAGTGCAAGAGTATGGTGCCTAAAGCAACCTCTAGAAGCTATATTGCAAGCTTTTTCTCTTCTAACTTTCTTTTCTTTTCTAAACTTTTCTTTTCTAAACTTTTCTTTTCTAAACTTTTCTTTTTGCCTTTCAAAAATGGAGAGAAAATCAGCCCAAACAAGAGAGTGAATTGCAAAAAATGAAAGAGAGACCCCCTTCCCCTTGTAGTGGCCGAATGGCCTTCTAATGCTAGGATGTTGTTATTTTTCCTTCAACCAATTTTGATCCAAAGACTATTAATCCAAGATGTTTAAAATGTGAAATTATCACCCTTAGATTAGGTAATCAACTATCCACAATTATAAGGTTTCAAGAATCTTAAGCCACTATGTTGACATTCTCCCTCTTCATACATTGGTCCATGTGACACAAAAATACAAAGGCTTGATCAAAAATATAACTACCTTCCTCTTCATTGTTGGCCTTTTGATTAAAAATCAAAAAATATTTGCCCACCATTGGGCCTTGGCCGGCTGACCCCTCATCTTCCAGCCCAATCTTCATTCTTTTAAAAGGCAAGAAAAACCCTTTTCGATTTTTTGGGTAAAATGACCTTTTTGCCCCTCGAACGTAAATAAATAGCAAACGGACTCCAAATTCAAATTTTATTTTTTAAATACTTTCAAAATAATAAAAAATTGAATTCTTGAGGTTTTTCATAATTTTCCGAGCCCATTTGCTATTTATTTGGATTTTTTCTTCCAAAATTGCCCTTTTGTGCTCCCAAACTTTACCATTTTTGAAATGAGCTCCAAATCCAAAATTTTCTTCACCAATCTCTTCCATATAATTTAAAAGTATGATCTGGAAGTTTTCATAATTTTTGGAACTCATTTGGTTTTTTTTCGGGATTTATCTGCTTGAATTACTACATAGTGAGCTCGGGATTTGGCCATTTTGTAAACGAACCACGAATCTGGATTTTATTTTGCCAATCTCTTCCAAATAAATTAAGAATGAGATCTGCAAATTTTCAAATTTTTTGGAGTTCATTTGCTATTTTTCGAAATTTATCTTCTGAATTTCTGTATAGGGGACCCGAGATTTGGCCATTTTGCAAACGAACTCTGAATCTAGATTTTCTTTCGCCAATCTCTTTGAAATGATTTAAGAAAGAGATCTGCAAATTTTCAAAAAATTTTGGAGTTCATTTGCTATTTTTTCCAAATTTTCCTTTTTGCCTCTGAAACCCGGTTTTGCTCAAAACAATTCCGATTTTCAGATTTTCTTCAAACTGAGCCTTGGGCTATCCTTGTTTAATCACTCCTCATCAATTAGGGGCTTTAGTCTTACCGAATCGGTCCAATTCTGTAATTCTTCCAAATTTCATTGAAATCCACCAAAAACCCTAATTCTCAGTTTTCTTTCGAATTGACTTTTCTTTCAGTTTTTCTTTCAAGTAGCTTCTCCATTACCTGTAGTCAGTGCTTATCTTTCATTTGGAACTTTCAATTTCGAAGCACTTTTCTACAAACTTCCCGAACTAGGGTTTCTTTTATACTAAATCTCCGTAACCCAACTTTCGAACTCCATATCTTTCGATGTAGACCTCGGATTATCAAAATTCTTTTGCCATTTTTCAATTGAACTTCAAACCTTAATTTTGAAAGTGGGTTGACTTTTCAATAGTTGACTTTTTGTGGTTGACTTTTAGGGTTGACTTTTTTATGTTTGACTTTTTATGCTCGCCTTCTTAGACTAAGTCTCGTAGTACCACCTGTAGGATGAAAAAAGTCTTTTTACATTCTGAAACATCAATTTAGGAAGAAAACATACCTATTTTAGTGGTCCGGACAAAATTAGGTGTCTACACACATGTTTATGAAATCCTAAAGTATGGTTTTTGTTTTACTCGAAATTGCATACGTGTTAGGCAAAAGAATATTTTTCTAAGCTTTGTCGGGTTTGCCGAGGAATTGGGTTAAATTTTTCGACGTTTGCCATTTATGTAATTTCAAATAAAAATTCATGAAAAAAAGATTTTCAAATTATGATTGTATGCATATTTTTGTTTATGATATTTAATTATTGTCCATGTCATGATCTTGATTACGTTATTTATTAATTTTCGTGCATATTTCTTGTTTATGTTAGTTTATAATTAAAACCTATAGTATGTTCTTAATTATGTCATTTGATTATCATGTTAATTATGCCATGTGATAATTAGTGTTCATAATACTTTGCTCATATCGCATATTAATATTTGTTTGCATATTCATATGTCTTGTCCAGGAAAATTTGGATGTCTTGTCCGAAATTTGGTTGTCTTGTCCAGAAAAATTTGGATGTCTTGTTCGAAATCTGGTTGTCTTGTCCAGGAAAATTTGGATGTCTTGTCCAAAATCTGGTTGTCTTGTCCAGGAAAATTATATAAATGACATGTGTCAGGATAATCAAGCTCCCCAACAACCCAGCAGAGTTTTTGAAAAATCTCTTTTCACACGGCACTGTATATAATTATATTCTGGATGTCTTGTCCAAAGAAAATTTTGGATGTCTTGTCCAAAAGGTTTGGATGTCTTGTCCGAATGATCTGGTTGTCTTGTCTAGAAAAGTTTATATAAGTGACATGTGTCAGGATAATCGAGTTCCCCAACAACCCGGCAGAGTTTTCGAAAATCTATTTTCACACGGCATCATATATAATTGTATTCTAGATGTCTTGTCCAGAAATTTTTTGGATAAAGTGATTGCTTCCTTTTGTGTCAACTGTGTTGGACTAAAAAAGGAAAGCTTTCTACAATTTCTACAATGTTAGTCGAATACAATGATGTTGATGCTAAGTTTTGCAAAATGCTTGTAAGATGCATGTTCCCAAGGGATGAATGCAATTATATGATTGTTATGAGTTTTAATCCATGGTTTTGCTAAGGTTCACGAATCTTCTCAACTCCACTGTTTGCTCTACTTTATGAGCTTTTCTTTGTGGTTTCACCATGATCCACACGTTTTGACTTTGTGACAGTGTATCCAATCCTATCTCTGATTTACTTGACTTGATGAGCTCTTCAGTATCTTGGGTCAATGTGTTTAGTGCATCCAAAGTTTGCCCCACTTGATGAGTTTTTAGGCATTACGGATTGTTGCAAGTTTTCTCCAAATTTTAGTGGTTTCCAAAGCTCCTATAAAATTTAAATCTACTCCATAGTAATACAAAGAAATCCTTTTATTTAAATATTTTTATGTTTAATAATCATCATTCAATTTGATAATATTCAACATGCATCACAACATATATGAAAGATGGTGTGAAACAGCCAAATGCCTTGAAAGGGCCAATAAGAGTTCATTGCAAAAAGGTTTAGATAACAAAAATGAATATTAAGTATTAAAAAGAAAAATGCAACAAAAAAGCTATAGATGCCCCATATGCGGAATATCTTGGACCCTTCCTGCTCTAATTCCTCTGAAATATCTTTTGAGCAAACCATTTGCTTGGGTGACTTCTCTGCTTTCGCTGTTGCTTCAGACTAAGCTTTACCCTTTTGTCTGAATTCTCGATACTTTCTCCCCTTTTACACGGAGCATTGATTCAATCTTTGATCAGTACTTGGGCCACCCTTTGCAGGTTTTCAACCTAAGTGTCCCCCGTTCGGTTTTAAGTCACCATTTTTGAGTTTTTGGCTTCAACCTCTCCTTTTACATTTTTTTTCATTTGTTTTTTCTTTTTTAGTGTTCCACCATGGATGTGAGAATTCTAAATGCTTCCATGGTAAAATGACAATTCCAAAAGATGGGATGAAATCTGAGAAAAACCCTTCAAATTAAATACTCGAGCTTGATCAAAATGGACTTTAAAAGCACGTAATGTAGGCCAAGGTTTAGGTTTAGAAAGAAAGGATAAATAGTCCCAAAATATGTTTAAGGGTGATTGGATCAAGGATCATTTCATGAGGAGGTTTCATTTTCAAAACATTCGTCCTTTTTGGATTTTTCTCCTTTGAATTGGGATTCTTGTTTCTTTTCATTCTTGGCTTTCATTTGCCATTCTTTGGTTTCACACGGTTTTTTTTTCTTTTTGTGTTTTCTCTTTTTTTTTTTCTTTTTGATGGCTCTTTTCGCCATATTTTTTTTAAGGAGATTTTTCCTCGCCTTTGCACCCAGTGTGGAGGGTGATCCTTGATCAGGGTTCAAAGAAAGAAAAGATTTCTAAGGCTCAAAGGGGTGACTAGGGATAATTTCTTCTTAGTGACAAGAATAAGAAAGATGACCATTTCTCGTATCAAGCACGAATATTCTCATTGAAAAGAAATCCTAAGGGGAAATAGATACATAGAAGTTTCACTTTTACAATTGGAATCATTCAAATTCACATATGCACAGTATCACACTTTTTTTCTCTCTTTTTTTCTTCTTTTTTCTTTTCTTCAAGCATAGTATTTCTTCAATTCGTCGGCGTTCACGGGATTTCTCAAGTCATCATCATCCATCCGCGTTAAGATCAATGCTCCTCAAGAAAAAGCTTTTTTTACCATGTAGGGTCCTTCCCAATTTGGAGCCCATTTTTCACGAGGGTCTTTAACAATAGGGAGAACTTTCCTCAGTACCAACTCTCCCTCTCGAAACTGCATGGGGCGAACCTTCTTGTTGTGGACTCGGATCATCTTTTTCTGATACATCTACCTATGACAAATTGCCTTCAGCCTTTTATTGGTGTATGCCCTAGAGCCAATCAGATTGAGCATGGGATACACAATCAATAAAGCATACCCTTCATTATAGACATAGTGATACAAGGTTTTCCGTCATGTTAGTACAATGATAAGGAGTTATTAAGTACCAATCGGATGAAGCCCATGGAACATAATGGCCTTGCAAAGGAATTATAAAGAGTTATAATAATGAGATCCTTATGCATCAAAGCCTTGTTCCTCAAAATGTTCCCGGTCATTGTATTGTCAGGACGGGCATTGGCAATGCTCAAAGACTAGTATTTGTTAAGTATTCTTACTTATGAAGTAAGCAACCGATCTTATACAGGTTGAAGTATGGGATACTTAGGATTACATATAGGTGCTTGTCTGTTGAACAAGTTCACTGAACATGGCCCACCAAGAGAACTTCATTTGGTAATATATTACTCTATTGTCTATGATAATGTTCTCTTAGTACCAGTCGTGTAAATTAGTCCTCAGACTTGTGATACCAGGTCATCTTGTATGGAGAGTGTCATACTTGGATTCCATCACGAACGGGTCCCAAACACGAGGATGCTTATAGTAGGGTGTTATTGGGTATGACATGAACCATACGAAGATGAATGAGTGATCCAGAGAGGATTCACCACTCCCTGTGATATTTGAGACATCTCATTTGTTCTCGACTACGATTAACTTGATTAAGTCTTTGGCCAAAGCATGATGGATTTAGGAGAAATTTGTTTCTCTAAATTCATAAGGTTAATCATATGTTGTGAAGAACTAATATGGATTGATCATGAGTAGTCATTGCACCATGCTCATGCGCTATCCGGGATATATGGTGAAAGGACCGTATTACACCGACAGGCTGGTTGCTGAAAGGTTCTAAAAGGTCACGCTGACTTCACAATATTTGGGTGGTCATGATGGGTTGCTAGATCATGCTCTTGATCTATGAAAACAATTTAATGAGATTTACTTATGTTCATTGCCAACATATTGGGAAACTAGAAGGTCAAACCCATAAGAATAGATATGTATAGATTAAACATTGTATTCTATTAAGGTAAAATTTAATGGAATAAAAGATCTATATTGAGGACTTAATTGAAGAAGTTCAATTAAGAAAGATTAAGACATGATTGAGATTTGAGAAATCTAAGGACAATGTCTTAATGAGATAAGAGGAATCAAGAAGTCTTATCTAGTATAGTCGACTTTGACATAGAGATGTACAAGGTGAATTTCGAATGACTATGCTATATTGGAATAATGTCATGAGATGATATTAATAGATTAATGACATGAATTGTTCATGAGGAGAAAGAAATTTAATTGAGATTTAAATTACTTTCGTTTCTAAATTAATCTTTCTAATTTATAAGCATGATAAATTAGAATGGGTCCAAAGTGACTATTCTAATTTAGGATAGTCCACTAAGAATGGTTAGCCCATCTTAAGGCATTAAGATTGATGGACCATTATTATTATTAGATAATATAATGGGCCTATTGATCCATTTTAGAATTAAATAGTTTAAGTCCAAGTGGATTAATGTAAACCTTGTGCAACAAGCTACAGGGGACGGCCAAGCTTAGGGAGAGACGGGTTAGGGTTTGCGCTACTATATAAATCGGATATAGAGGTTGTAGCTACCTAAGAGACTTTTATTCTACTTGTTATGTTCTGATTTTGCTTGAGAGAAAGTTTGGTTTCAAGAAGAGAACCCTTCCGTAGCAAAACAGTGAAATCGCAGCCTCTCTACAGTTACAAGTGCTTGCCGCAATTCCTTCTTTTCTTGGTGTTTTCTTGCCGCTTCTTCACCTTGTTGAGTGAGATTGGTTTAGGGAGAAAAACACAAGGATAGAGAAGTTTTGACTGTGATCTTAGGATCAAATTGCTAGCACAAGTGAATCGTCATACCTTAGACAAGGATCCATCAGCTGTTCGTGTGGACTAAATCTAAAGGAAGGACAATTGTGCTTCTTGTGGTCTTGGGCGAGTTGGAAGCTTTGTAGATCTTGGATTCAAGAGTAATTCGTGATTTGTATCTGCAACTTAAGGTTACAATATCTTAAGTAGGTAACTTCTATATCATATGGGTGATTTAGTTGTTTTGAATGCTATAAACATATGCTAAACACAAGCCTAAAATCCTGTTATACTTCGGGTGCTTCATTGTTTATTTATGCTGCACTTTGATTATTATGTTTAAGCATGAGCCCAAGGTATAGTAAACCCAATAGTGGTATCATAGCCAAGGTTCTGTTGTTTACATGAGGTTTGTGCATGTCAATTCTTGGTGATATACAAGTTTTTGTGTTGTGTATTGATTTTGGCATGATTTCGGTTCCTAAGGATTTTAAAGAAAAGTTATTTTCTTTAATTTTGTTAAATCTAGATAGAATCTATATAATGACTTCAATCATGTTTAAAATTGTTTGAAAGGTAGATTAAAATTGTTTTAATCAATAAGGATTAAAGCCATGACATGTCTTAGTAAACCCGACAAGTTTTGATGTCAAAAACATAGTTTTGAGTCAAGTTTTGTAAGCTGATTTGGGGATGATATAAAATTGATTTTTTAGATGTTTCAGATCTGGAAATTTTATATTACATGCTTCTATTGAAGTTACAAAATTGATTTGAGCTTAAAACATTTACGCAAAGTTGTTTTTGGGCATGAAACGTTATTACTACAATGCTGAAATTTTCTACACTGTTTTGTAGGTGTGGAAACGTTCCACATGCATGCCATAAAATTCGAGCATGAGTGTTGAAACATTCCACATGTTTGCTAGGAATTTTGGACAGTATCCAAGTTTAATATGATTCATCTATGACGGCTGGTTTAGGCATGGAACATGACTGGATAAAGTGGCAATTGTTGCTACATGCTAGTAGGCCGAACCGCGACACCAAGTAGGCAATTGTAGTCGAATTGGGTGCAGAAATAAGGGGAGGCCAACAAGATCTTTTAGGGCATCCAATAGCCATTGTATATGGCATACAATAGTCTGATCACGGGCTGGCAGCGGCCATTCGATGGCCTAAGAGATTGCCTGTGCCTAGGACACTAAAAGTTAGAGTCCAACTCCAACAAGGAAACTGTTTCCTAGTGGGAGTGTGAATCCTAAATGTTTTTGTAGTATGATTAGGTAAGAGTTACCTAATGAGACTTTAAGTTCCTAAAGAGTTAGGATGGATTTCAAACTTAAAGACTCGGTATAAGACAATGAGATGTCCTAAGATGTTTAGGATGTTTGAGCATGCTAGAATGTTTTGTCTTTAATTAAGACAAGCAACCTAAAAGTTAGGTAAAGTTCGATTTCAAGATAGCTTTCTTAATTGTTAAGATTTTATTAAAAGTGTTTTAATAATTTGGAACCGAAATTGCTAAAATGATTTGATAAATTGTCTCAAATTTATTCGGTGACATTTATGCAAATAGTACACAAGATCACCAGGTGATATTGACTATGCATGTTTTTAGTTCATGCTTATAATATGATTATGTATGCATGAAGGATGGTTATGGACTAGACCTTAGTATGACTAGTGAATGTATGGTTGAATTTTCTTATTGGTATTTTATAAATAGTGTCTGCGCACCCTGCCTTCTCTTTTTCATTTCGGAGTTGTAAATTCTCTTCTCATCTAACTCCCCTCGAATGTAACTCAAGGGTTCTAATAAAGCAATGTAATTTTTATATTCTTTATAGATTTATATTTAGGATAGGAAGTAGAATTTATGTAAATTCCAAGATTGTAAGGAGATATGGCGCCAAGAAGAAGCAACCAAGGAGATTACCAACAAAGCTTTCGAAGACTATGTATGGTATCCCTTAGGAATTTGACCAACTAGTTTCCTAATGGCTCAAGGAAACTGGATTAGAATCAAGTCCATAATCATCCTAGTAGATTGCATGTGATAGATTTATTTTGAATTATGTATATGCGATGTATGTAATTGAATGAATGCTATGCATGTGAATCTAGTATGAAGTCAATGAGACTTATATAAGAGTTAAATGAAATCCCTCATTAAATTACATTCAGTCCATGTTACGCATGATAAATTGCCTTCCACCATCATAACAAGATAACCAGAATTCTTCTATTCAGAGGCTTGTTGAGTCACTCGACGTCAAACTTATGTACGAACATGTTTGAGTTATAGAAGATGGGTCTTACTCAACTAGGTGTTATGTTATCGAGATGCTTTAAAACTTGATCGCATGACATTTAGAGGCATAGTTAGGCGAAATGCATATGATGTATTTAGGAAAAAGAGTTGTCACCAAACTGGATCTAGGAGTTGCATAGAGATGTAATTGGTAAATTAAGTTACCTACTCAATTAGTTTCAGCATAGCTTGTTGAGTCACTCAAGGTTATGCTAGAATGAAAGGGGTCCTAGCTCATTAAGAAGTTTAAGAGTTAAATTTCTCGAAATAGTAGTAGAGGGCTATTATTTTGTTAAAATAATGAGAATAATCATTTAAGTATTAAAGCCAGACATCACTGAGAAGCATACTTGATGCTAATAAGTTAACTGGGCCAAACTTCATTGACTGGTTTCGCAATGTTAAGGTTGTCTTGACATAGGAAAAGAAAGCTTATGTTCTTGATGAGTCCATTCCAGATAAGCCTGCTGCTGATGCAACTGAGGAGGAGAGGGTGGCCTATAGAGTTCATAGAGATGATCTCGTACAAGCAACATGTATGCTGTTTGCTAGTATGGCACCCAATCTCCAAAAGTAGTATGAGGCGATGAATACTCAAGATATCATTCTTAACCTTAGAGAACTGTTCGCTAAGGAGAACCGCACTGAGAGATTTGACATCTCAAAGGAATTGTTCCAAACAAAGATGTCAGAGGGAAGCCCAGTGAGACCTCATGTGCTTAAGATGATAGGGTATATTACCCGATTATAGCAGATTGGATGGGTTATAGATCATGATCTAAGCATTGATCTAATCCTTACTTCACTACCTGAGAGCTATTCGCAGTTTGTATTGAACTTCAACCCGAACCACTTGGAGGCTACCCTTTCTGGGTTGCTGAATATGCTCACACAGGCCGAGCAAACCATTGTTAAGGACAATTCATCTGTCCATTTAGTCTCTTCCTCTAAACCGAAAGGTAAGAAGAAAATAAAGACTAGATGGGATGTATCTCCTGCTTCAAAGAGTTTAAAGCCCGATGATGGTGTTGCAAAGGAAGAAAAGGATAATGATAAGGATAAGGATAATGCTAACAAAGCTTGCTTCCATTGTGGGAAAACTGGTCATTGGAGGCGCAATTGCAAAGAGTACCTTGAGTCTAACAAGGGAAAGAAGCTGAAAGGAGTTTCAACTTCAGGTATAATATGATTCACTCCTCTTGGTATATGATACGTATCATTTGGTACTAAATATGAATGACATATTGTAGGGACCAAAGGAAAGGAGCAGCGAAGCTGGACCATGAAGATGGCAATCGAGTTTGATGTTACATAAGAGCTTGTCGATCTTATGGATTTTAATAAGACATTTATTTATGATTTATTTAGAAAGATTTGATGTTTCATTGGCATTATAGGCCAATGTTGAGGATATTTAATTTATGTTTTTGAAACATATTGCTTTGCTGGCATAAGATGCCATGCTAATTTAATTTCCTCTTAAATAAATCAGTTATAGAATAGTTCTATAACATAGTCTTATATTATACAACTTGCAAAGTATTATGAATACCATTTAGCTAAGTGATATGGAATTCGAATTGTTATTGAATTAGTCCCTTAACATCTATATATGTAGGATTTAGTGGGAGGTGTTAATAACTCTTTAAATGGTAAAAGGTTATGATAAATTGCCATTTTTGAAAAATACAATTAGTTGGAAACGTTCCATACTTGAAAGATTGCACGTTTATATTAAAGGTTTTTAAGACTACCTCTTTTGTTTTGGCTTGCAAAAGGAGTTATATTTGGACCATTAGCTACTTGCTAATAAATAGATTCCTATAGTTGTTATAGAAACAACTAAGCCATTTGAATGGAATCTAGGTCTCGTTGTGATCTGAATTATTAACCTTGATAATGAGATTATCATGTATATGACAAAGCATATTCTCAATGCACTTAAGCTATGTCCTTGTAGAGACACAATTGCTAATCGAAAGAGTTCGGCATTGGATGCGTTAGTGATTGGCTTCGTGCAAGTGGGAGATTGTTGGTGTATGCCCTAGAGCCAATCAGATTGAGCATGGGATACACAGTCAATAAAGCATACCCTTCACTATGGACATAGTGATACAAGGTTTTCCTTCATGTTAGTAAAATTGTAAGGAGTTATTAAGTACTAATCGGATGAAGCCCATGGAAAATAATGGCCTTGAAAATGAATTATAAAGAGTTAAAGTTATGAGATCCTTATGCATCAAAGCCTTGTTCCTCAAACTGTTCTTGGTCATCGTATTGGCAAGACAGGGTATTGGCAATGCTCAAAGACTAGAATATGTTAAGCTTTATTACATATGAAGTAAGCAATCGATCTCACACAGGTTGAAGTATGGGATACCTGGGATAACATATAGGTTCTTGTCTGTTGAACAAGTTCACTGAACATGGCCCGCCAAGAGAACTTTATTTGGTAATATATCACTCTAGTGTCAATGATAATGTTCTCCTAGTACCAGTCGTGTAAATTAGTCCTCAAACTTGTGATACCAGGTCATCTTGTATGGAGAGTGTCATACTTAGATTCCATCACGAACAGGTCCCAAACACGAGGATGCTTATAGTAGGGCGTTATTGAGTATGAAATGAACCATACGAAGATGAATGAGTGATCCAGAGATGATTCACCACTCCTTGTGATATTGCAGACATATCTCATTTGTTCTCGACTACGATTAACTTAATTAAGTCTTTGGCCAAAGCATGATGGAATTAGGAGAAAGTTGTTTCTCTAAATTCATAAGGTTAATCATAAGTTGCGAAGAACTACTATGGATTGATCATGAGTAGACACTGCATCATGCTCATGCGCTATCCGGGATATATGGTGAAAGGACTGTATTACACCGGCAGGCTGGTTGCTGAAAGGTTCTAAAAGGTCACACTGACTTCACAATATTTGGGTGGTCATGATGGGTTGCTAGTGTAGACACCTAATTTTGTCCGGACCACTAAACAGGTATGTTTTCTTCCCATATTGATGTTTCCAAGTATAAAAAGACTGTTTTCATCCTGCAGGTGGTACTCCGAGACTTAGTTTAAGAGGACAAGCACAAAAAGACAAACTTGAAAAAAAGTCAACCCGAAAAAGTCAACCCCGAAAAAGTCAACCCCAAAAAGTCAACTACTGAAAAAGTCAACCCACTTTCAAAATCAAGATTTTAAGTTCAATTGAAAAATGGCGAGAGAATTTTGATAATCCGAGGTCTACATTGAAAGATATGGAGTTCGGAAGTTGGGATTTGGAGATTCAGTAGAAAAGAAACCCTAATCCAAGAAATTTGGGGAAAAGTGCTTAAACGATCAAACTGGTCGAAATTGAAGGTTCCAAATGAAAGATAAGCACTGACTAAGGGTAATGGAGAAGTCACTTGCAAGAAAAACCGAAAGAAAAGTCAATCCGGGAGAAAACCGAGAATTAGGGTTTCTAGTGGATTTCGGTGAAATCGGGAAGAATCACAGAAATGGCCCGACTTGGTAAGACCAAAGCCCCCAATGGATAAAGAATGGTTAAAAAGGATGGCCCAAGGCTCAGATTGAAGAAAATCTGAAAATCGGATTTGTTTTGAGCAAAACCGGTTTCGGAGGTTAAAGGGCAAAATTGGAAAAATTTGGGAAAAATAGCAAATGGACTCCGAAAATTATGGAAAATTTGTCAATCTCATTCTTAAATCATTTGAAAGAGATTGGCGAAAGAAAATCTTGATTCCGAGTTCGTTTGCAAAATGGCCAAATCTCGGGCCTCCTATGCAGTAATTCAAGCCGATAAATCCCGAAAAAATACCAAATGAGCTCCAAAAATTATGAAAACTTACAGATCACACTTTTTAATTATTTTGAAGAGATTGGTGAAGAAAAATCTTGATTTGGAGCTCGTTTAAAAAATGGTAAAAAGTAGGGGCATAAAAGGACATTTTGGGAAGAAAAAATCCAAATAAATAGCAAACGGACTTGGATAATTTTGAAAACTTCCAGAACTCAATATCTTATTATTTTTGAAGTATTAAAAAAAGAAAAATTGAATTTGGAGCCCGTTTGATATTTATTTTGCATCCGGGGGGCAAAATGGTCGTTTCACCCAAGCAACCGAAAAGGGTTTCTTTGGGCCTTTCAAAAATCAGAGTTGGGCTGGAAAAGAGAAGTGCTGGCCTGCCCAAGCCCAAAGGAAGGAGGAAGCTTAGGATTTTTTCAATCAAGTGATTAAAAACCAAGAGTTAAGTTAGAGATTTTCATTTTTGAGCCTAAGTCCCAATCCCACATCCCATTGTAATGTCAAGCCAAGGAGGTGCTCACCTTATAAATAAAGGGTCTTGGCCTTTGGTTGAAATCACCCACTACCCCTTGTGAGATAGTCTATACACTTGTATTAGGATTATCCGGGTGGTGAGTCATAGTGTTTTTGTTGAGAGGGTTTGTAGCTTAATCCGTTCAAAAGCTACTCTGAGGGTTTATAGCTTAATCCGTTCAAAATCTACTTGTGAGAGGGTTTGTAGCTTAATCCGTTCAAAAGCTACTCTGAGGGTTTGTAGCTTAATCCGTTCAAAAGCTAATCTAAGGGTTTATAGCTTAATCCGTTCAAAAGCTACTTGGTGAGTTTTCATTTTAAAATAATGTTTCTTGTTCTTCCTTCATTTCCTTTCTTAAGTATATTTTTCTTACATTTTGTTTTTACAATAAACTCACCATGGCCAAATGGCCTACATTATTTATTTTAAGTTGTTATTTTTGATTCATTTTACCATATTGTTTATGCTATTTTCTTTATTTTTGATGTTTTAAATATTATGTTATTTCATGTTCTTAAGTTATATTTAATTTGGTTGCTTTGTTTGTTGCCATTTATGTCTTAGATATCATGTTTTTACATTTTTAATTTTCTGTTTTCATGTTGTTTAAATTTGAGCATGTTTTAGAGTTAGCATATTAAGTGTTTGTGAAAATGCTTGTGTGATTCTTTGCATGATTCTTGTTTTATATCTTAGTAAGCATGTTTTAGATTTGGTATATTAGGTGTTTGTGAAAATGCTTGTGTGATTTTTGTGTTATGACTTAGTTTTTCATGCTAGCATACCAAGTGTTTGTGAAAATGCCATGCTTGTTGAAGCTTGGAGCCATTTGGCTACTCCATGTGTTTTGCATTGTGTGTTGTATTTTTGTCATGCTAGTTGTTAGGTTTTTGCATTTGCATGATATTTGGTTGGATTTTTGAATTAAGCATGCCTTGTGTTTGTGAAATTGCCATGCATGTCTTAGGTCTAGGTTACATTAAATGTCATGCAAGTTCATGTTAGGTCTAGGCCATATTATTTGTGTCATGCATTTTCCTTACATTTAGGTTTAGATCCATGCATTTCATGCATTATGTTTGCTGCATTGTTTCATGCATTTCATGTTCATGCCACTTGAATAATGACCTGAGCCAATTAATGGTTCAAAGTCATGCTCTCTTGAGCACACTTGTGGAAAATTAAGTTTGTCAAATTGATTATTCTACCTTTGTGATTTTTTTACTTAAGCCAATTTTTATCTAACTTTCAAAAAGTCCTAGCTACTGTTTTCAAGTCATTCTATGAGTTTCAAATATTTTTTATTTTGATTTTTAAATGATTTTATCAAAGACAAAAAAAATGTGTTTGCAAAGCATTTTTTTTTCACCCAAAACTCGTACATCTCAGATTTTTCTGGGAATTCATCTTTGTTCAGAAAATTAAGTCGATTTTTTTCCGTGTATTTTTACATGTCCTGAGTCTCTAATAATTTTTTCAGAATTTTTGGAATTTTAAAAAATAGGGTAAAAAATCGTGGATTAAAACTGGATAGTGGAGTCAGAATTGATTTTAAAGAAAAACAAAGCAGTTTTTTCTCCTCCAAAAACTCGTACATCTCTGGTTTTTCTGGGAATTCATCTTTGATCAGAAAATTAAGTCGATTTTTTTCCGTGTATTTTTACATGTCCTGAGTCTCCAATAATGTTTTCAGAATTTTTGGAATTTCTAAAAATAGGGTAAAAAATCGTGGATTAAAACTGGACAGTGGAGTCAGAATTGATTTTAAAGAAAAACAAAGCAGTTTTTTCTCCTCCAAAAACTCGTACATCTCTGGTTTTTCTGGGAATTCATCTTTGATCAGAAAATTAAGTCGATTTTTTTTCGTGTATTTTTACATGTCCTGAGTCTCCAATAATTTTTTCAGAATTTTTGGAATTTTTAAAAATAGGGTAAAAAATCGTGGATTAAAACTGGACAGTGGAGTCAGAATTGAATTTAAAGAAAAACCAATTTCCTGTTTTGGTTAATTTACTTAGAGTGGGCTGATTAGGAGGGTTAGCTACTGACTTAGGGTAATTTCTAAGCCTTTTTAAACTCTAAAAATGGTTTTTCAAGTCCCGGGTTAAGGGTAGTCAAGTCCGGATTTTTTTTAAATATAGAAAATTAGAGCCATTTAAAAAAATTTTAGCCCAGTTTTTATTCAAGCTTCTCAAAATTGTTTTCAAACAATCACAAAGTATTTTGGTTTTAGAATATTTAATTTGACATATTTTCCTAAGGTAGCCGGATATCTTTTTAGATATACGGATTTCCTTAATTAAAGGAAAAAATACATTTCATGCATTGCATTTTTATATTCATGCATTTTATATAATATGTGATTCTTGTTATAATAATTTCTATGATATTGATTTATATTTTTGATGTTATATGGTTTATTATATGATCTGGAATATTTCATGATATCCTATGCTTTTATTTAGTTATTTTTTTGGTCATATTATTTAGCATATACTATGTTCATTGCATTATTATTTTCATTTTTATTTTCATGCATATTATATGGTAGCATTATTTCATATTCCATCTCATTTAAATTATATGCCATACCATTCATATTTGTCATGTCATTTAGGTTGCATTATATTATTTAGACTTTACTATGTCATTTTATTTATGTCATGCATATACATATTCATTTATTTTAAATGTTTGCAAAAGATAATGGTTTTCAATAAAAATAAAGATATTCCCGAGTTAAAATAATTCATGAGTTCTCTATCGGGTTTGCTGGAGGGAATATCATCAATTATCATTAATAAAGGAATATCTTTCTTTCAAAAAAAGAGAATGATTCGGAAAGTTTTCCAAAACTAATAAAAATTTCTATATTTTGCCACGTTTGTTGGGGAATATAGGAAAATTTTGAATTTATAAATTCCGGATCATTGTGAATAAAAAATGAAATTATTTTTCTTTAAATTGGGAATTAACTTGAAATACTAAATTTAAAACCAACTTTTTACCGAGACTTGAGATAACACACGATTAATAAGGTACCGATTTATACGGGCGTTGTGGGGGTGCTAATCCTTCCCCACACGTAACCGACTCCCGAACCCGCTTCTTTGATTTCTCTGGTTTAAAACGCAGACTTGAAATTGGTTTTTAAAATGTTTTAATTAATTTTTAAAATATTTTATAAAACCGGTTTTAATAGGTGGCCGATCACACCTAGCTAAAAAAGATTGGTGGCGACTCCATGTCTTTTTTAAGGTCATTTTCAAAACCTTCATTTTTCTAGAGGAATTAAGTCGACTTTTCCTCGGTTTTTTTTAATATCACGCTTAACGAATAATAAAGTCTTGCGATGAGACTCGTTGTTACTTTTTTTAGGTTGCGACAGCTTGGCGACTCCGCTGGGGACATATTAGAGAGTCAGGCCTAGAATTAGTCGTGTATTATCAAAGTCTCGGTTTTTGTTGGTTTAATTGGTATTTGATTTTAATTCCCACATTTTTTTAATAAGGAGAATTTTGAAAATAATAAATTGTTTTTAAATATGTTCATACTCATGTGCATGCATTTTATTTTTGTTCTCTAGTTATTTAAGGTTGTATATTATAATTGCTTGTTGGTTAATGCGTTACACTATTCTTGAATGTTTTAATTGCTAGGGCATTTAGAATAAGGTTTGTAGAATAGGTGGTGAAAGGTTTATTATTCCTCCACACACACTACACGTGCATTTGCATAACATGAATCCTATACCCGGGTTCCGTCCTTTTAAGTGGGAGTAAAGTAACTACGCCTTCTTGATTGATCCTCCGTATGGGCTAGTGAAACACTTTCGGAGTATAAAGTACCTAATGCCTTCGTGATGATCCTCCGCATGGGCATAGGAAAATATACTCTAACGAATTGAACCCGCTTTTATCGGGGTGCCTTACTAGCCTTCACCGGCGACAGTGAGGAACAATTCGGAGCCTTAGAACCGATTCACCCTCATATAGTGAACCTAGGCGAAGCCATGCCGGATTTCCGTTAGATATACCGAAAATAGGAACACATAGAGGGACAGTTCTAAACCTTTTGTTACCTATTTTACACTCCGAATAAGTGTGGTAGATCGGGCAACGATGTACGTACATCGCCCGTAATAAATGTGATACTCTGCCTCGAAGGCATCGTGATGCCTAAATAAGCAGATATTGTTGGGGCAGATGTTCATTAGCTGTTTTTTAAAAAAAAAAATCTTTTTTCAAGCATTTTGCATGTTGCACATTTCATGCATGTGTGAATAGAGCATGTACATTTTTGGTTGTGTTATTGATCTCATTCTTTGCAATAAACAGTTGGTAATTTCATTTGATGATTTCATAAAACCGGTAGTGTCACATGAACATTTGCATATGGTACCATAGTGGGATCCACCCTGAAATTCTTTTGAAAATAATGTGATTGGTTTTTCATAAATAAAAAAAAAACACAAAAAAAAGCATGTAAAAGAAAATCATAAATTTGGAGGCAATCTTGCATAATGAGATTTTTGTATAATCAAGATTTAGGTCCCACCAATTTCGTGTAATCATTGATTTCTTTGTATATACCTTTGTGTTAATTCATTTATTTTTGCATGTATCATTTTGACATCATGTTATAGTCATAGCATACATGGTCATTCATTGTTAGGACACGTTTATGACATGCATAGTCATTATCTGTATATACCTGGCATTAGATTGCATCCATAGCATACATAGTCATCATAATTTCTCTGTATATGTTCATGCATTAATCATCAATTTATTCATGCACATAGGAATAGAGCGTGTACATTCATAATCT
Source organism: Fremontodendron californicum (assembly GCA_030761205.1). Lineage (NCBI taxonomy): Eukaryota > Viridiplantae > Streptophyta > Magnoliopsida > Malvales > Malvaceae > Fremontodendron > Fremontodendron californicum. The sequence continues at coordinate 12,954,963 of JAULJL010000005.1, read as the reverse complement.
TAATCTCATGACATTTTCATTTGCATGAAAGGGGTTCGAGATATGAGGAATGAATCGGAGGAACGATTGGGTGCTTTGGAACGCAATCAAGATGAATATGGACATGAAATCCGAGAGGTGAAGGAACAACTTGCCAAATTGCTGAAAATGGTTGAGGATATGGGTAACAGTAAAGGTGAACTTTCTCAGGGCTTCGCATCATCTTCGGATCAACCAAAACCATTAGGTCCAGAACATACAATCCTTGCTGGATCCTGCACTTGTCAATGCCACAAAGGTTGCAATCCTGATGAAATTGTGGACAAAATCATGAAAATAATTAAACCTGAAAGCCTGATACCAAAGACAGAAACCTCGAATCCAGTACCATACCTGCAAACTGTTCTAGGTCCAAACCAGTATCCCCACCCTACTATGGTCCAATCGTCCATTGGGACGACCACTACGGGATTCCTGAATCCCACTCCATCGTTACCAACTACCAGTTCATACTATTTCCCTCATCAATCACCTTATCCAGTACCTGGGATAGGAACCTCGAGCTATGTACAACCTCCAAAGGCCCCGTGTCCAAATCCATACCCTTACCATGCTGTTCCGCCACATCCCCATGTAAACACTCCGGTTCGAACCTTAGTGCTACCACCAAGTGCCCCAACTCCTAGGCCATGTGTGACTAAGAAACGATCCCAGAATAAGACCCAAATGCATTTTGATCCCATTCCAATCAGCTACCAAGAGCTCCTCCCTATACTGATCCAAAATCACATGGTTGCCTGTGTCCCATTGAAACCCCTGTTACCACCATATCCAATGTGGTATAATCCAAATGAAAGATGTGATTATCACTATGGAATTGTTGGCCATAGCATCGAAGATTGTATAGCAGTCAAAAGGAAAGTGCAAGCTCTCATAGATGCCAAGTGGTTAGATCCAACGACACTGATTGATAAAGGACTGGGAAAACGCCATTAGGATTGGGAGATTTACAGCATTGAGGTGGAAAGACTTCGGTCTTATATGATGTAATAGGATTTCACTTTTTCAGTAGCCGGCTCTTATAGCCTTAGGATGCTAGGAAGAATAAAGTGCTTGTAAAGACAGTTTTAACTACTGCTCAAATTTTGTAAAACATGGTTTATACCATTGTGAACATTGATATGGGAATGAATTGAGTATGCTTCAAATTTATAAGATGTTGATGATTAAGTTCCTCCGATTCTTATTTCCTCCGTGATATCTTCCCCTTTGTATTTTGCATCCCATCAATTATCTGTCAGGTTGCATTCATAACAAACATAGTCAGCATAATTTCTTTGTATATGTTCATGCATTAATTTGCTTATTACATACATCATGTTAGCATTAGGTCGCATTCATGACACACATGGTTAGCATGATTTTCTTTGTATATACTCTATATCAATCATTCATTGTTTGCATGTATCATAATTGACACCGTGTTGCATTCATAGGATATATGATCATTCATTGGGAAACATGCTAAAATGCACATGATCAGTCATTGCATATATCCATGTGTTGATTTGTTTATTCTTTGTTTGCAACATGTTGGCATTGTGATTGCATTTATCACATATATGGTCAGCATGTTTCCATTGTACATATCCATACATCATATTGTTTAGGCTTCACATGCATCAAATTGCATTCATGGCTCATTCATCATGACATACATTTGGGGGAAATAAAATAGAAGTTGGCTTGGCTTTAGGAGTCTTTGAAAGAATTTCCATTTCAAATCAGAAGAAGTACTGAGTACACTTTTAATACAGGCTGGTGCTATGGAGGATGAACAAGTTGCCCGAATGGAAAAAATGGAAAGGGAACAGAGAGAATTGCGAGAACAGCTAGCAAAATCTCAAGCAGAATCTAAGGATCAGATGACTAAACTGATGGAGCTAATGTCTGCTGTAATCAAGGGAAAAGGATACACCGAAAACTTTGTCGCCGGAGAAGGGTTAGAGGTACAAAAGGGCCAAGATGAGGTCGCAATAAGTGATGCCCAGAACACTGTTAACCCCGTCAATGTCCTAAACTCAGATGATCCAGCTGAACAGGCAAAGTTGAAAAGGGTTGCAGTAAATGAGGTTGAGTTGGCAGATTCTCAAGGGAAATATCAGTTGTTAGATGAAAGGCTCCGGGCAATAGAAAGAACAGATGTATTCTGGAGTGTGGAGGCGAAAGAACGATGCTTGGTCCTCGATTTAGTCATTCCTCCTAAGTTCAAGATCCCTGACTTTGTGAAATATGACGGGACGACCGATCCATCAGCCCACATCACTATGTTCTGCCGAAAGATGACAAGTCAGATAGATAATGATAAGCTTTTAATTCACTGCTTTCAGGATAGCCTCAGCGGGTCCGCAATTAGGTGGTATAGTCAGTTGAGCAAGGATCATATTCGCTCTTGGAATGATTTGGCTGGGGCTTTTCTAAACCAGTACAAGCATATGACCGACAGGACACTTGATCGTCTCACTTTGCAAAATATGGAGAAAAAAGCTACTGAGAGCTTCAAAGAATATGCACAACGGTGGATGAGCCTGGCTGCCCAAGTACAACCGCCCTTGACACAAAAGGAAATCACTATCCTTTTTGTGAATACACTGCAGGCCCCGTACTATGACAGACTCGTCGGCAATGCTTCGAAGAATTTTGCGGACATGGTAATTTCAGGGGAGATGATTGAGAATGCTATCAAGAATGGGAAACTTGAAAGAGAAGGAACATCCAATACCGAGAGAAATAAGGCACCAAGAAAGAAAGAGGAAGATGTCCAAACTATGGAAGATTTCATCCCATATTCCCAATTTCCCTCATACCAATCATGTTACCCTACTGAGGTATCTCCAAGCCTTTATCCTTACCTACCTACCCAAACACCTAATCCTATACCAGCCCTTGCAACAAGGCCTACTTCTAGAAAACGACTGCGAGAAAATCAAGAAAGAATTCCAATCCCCATCCCTGACTTACTGCCATTACTAATAAAGAATCAGTACCTTACCCCGGTACCTTTGAAAATAGCTCCGAATCCATCAGCAAGGAGTTATGACCCTGACAGCAAGTGTGATTATCACCTAGGGGTAGTTGGGCATTCAACTAAAAAATGCAGACAACTGAAGGAAAGGATTGAAAGTCTTATCCGTGATGGTATTTTGACACCGGAGCTTATCGATCAATGGAAGGCCACTTAGCCCTAAATCAATTTCTTTCAGGGTTTTAGGGGGAGAATTACTACCTTTGAAGGATGTCAATAGGAGCATTTTTGACGCATGTAGTTTTATACACTGTGATGATGAAAGCACTTGTCTCATGTTAACATCTACATGAATTAAATGAATTTTAAATGCTTTGTGTTTGTTGTGTTTTAAATAAACGTGAATTTACAAAAACAAGCATTAAGGAAGTTTTAATAATGGATAGTCTCAAGAAGATTGATGATCAGTGTTAGAAATGACCCAACACCATCCCCCTCTTTTTTGGGCTTCTCTATACCTAAACCTTGAATCGATAACACTTGAAAGACCTAATGCTTCAAGGAAAAATGAATGAAAAAAGAGAAGCATTGTCATTGCAAAATAAGCAAGGATGTAAATCCTAGTCTAGGCTATGAACAAAGGAACGAACTTTTTGAAAATTTTCAAATTCCTTGAAATTCAAACAAATGAGACATTCTTTCAAGAGTCTAGATTTTGATAATTTGGTGTGTGTCAAGATTGTGCTAAAACCATTCATGACCTTTCCCAATAACCACAAAACACTAATTGCCCAAACATCACTTCATGATTGACATCATGGGGCACAATGATTAAACTAGATTATCCCTTGTCCGAGAGAAAACCTGTTTTTGGGTCGTATTTTCCTTGTCTCTTCAAAGAACTCAGATTGGAAACTCAGCCTTTTCAAAACAGACCTAGACTTGCCATGTTCCTCGTTGATCCAAATTCGCATGGATAATCAAATTGGGGCATCATATGTGGAAATGATGGATACATAGTGAAGAAGGATGGGCTAATGCATGAATCATTGGGGGCATGCGACGAAAAAAACAAAAAAAAAAGAAAAAAAAGAAAAAGAAAAATCATGATATCATGCATATGAGAATTCGGATGATTCCAAAGTGCAAAATGAAATTCTGAATATCTATTTCCCCTGAGGATTGCTTTTCAATGAGAATATTTGGGCTTGATATGATGAATGGCCATCTTTCATATCCATTTCACAAGAAAAAAATTATTATCCATAGTCACCCCTTTTGAGCCAAAAGAATTCTTAATTCTTTGAACCCTGATCAAGGATTACCCTCTACACTGGGGGGCAAATGCGAGGAAAGATCTTTTCAAAGATCATTGAGAAATGAGTGACAGCTCAGGGACAGACACAAAGCAAATGGAGCCCCGAATAAATACGGGCGCACTCTGTCAAAGAAAAAAGAAGAGGAAAAGATGACGAAATGAAAGCCAAGAAAAACAAACAAAAAACACAATAAAAAAATGTGTGTGAAAGACATGGCAAAATGAAAGCCAAAAGCAAGGAAGAAAAAAAGCAAAGTCAAAAGGAATGAAAAGACCAAAAGGGACATGCTTCAAAGAAAATCCTCTTCAAGAAAGGATCCTTGATTTGATTACCCTCAAACACATATTTTGGGCCTATTTATACTTTCTTTCTGAACCCTGAGCCATGACCTACATTACGTGCTTTAAAAGTCCATTTTGATCAAGCATGAATGTTTAATTTGAAGGGTTTTCCTCAAGATTTTATCCCATCTCATCAAATTCTCATTTCACTAAGGAAGAATTTAGAATTCTCAAGTGCATGGTAAAAAAAAAAAAAAAGAGAAAAGAATGGGACTCTAGGGCGAAAACCCAAAAAACGGGCGGTCTAGAGTAGAATAGGAATTTTTGATGCCATCTATGATAGTGCTGATACCCCAAAAGAAAAGATCTTATTAAAGGAGTGGTCATCGAGGAACATCTAGGAATTCCTGAACCCCCCAAATTGTCAGTTCTCATTCAGAGGATTGTCTTCAAAAATTGAAACTTTTGTTCCCAAGATTAAACTTTCTGGTTTAAACATCTCAGCCAATCTTGACGCTTGTCAAAATGCCTTGATACGGAAACAAAAAAGAATGTTGAATTTGCTGGGTTCTCAATGAATTCATGATTTATAAAACCTATTCCATTTGTGAGCCTAAAAGGGATATACATTTTTGTCATGAAGTTTTCCTGAAAAAGCCAGAATCTTGTTATACCAAGCCTTGCCAATCCCAGTTGAAAAAACCCAGATTGATACTTAGAGAAATTTCTAACAATGATCATCAGTCTTCAAAATATTTGTACATCACACATTTTGGAGATAATATTTTTCGTTCAGAAGTTTTCAAAATGAGAAAACAAATAAAGATATTTTTGAAATACCCATTCTGATGTTGACATGAGACAAGGATTTTTCTAACTCAAAGGTGTAAAACTGCCAGAATAGGTCCTGACTTCCAGATATGAGAAGAAGAAATCGAACCTAGTGCAGATCTCTGTTGATGAAAGTTTGAAAACTGTTGGGGCAAAGAGAATAGCCAAAATGAATTGAAGATATACTCTGATTTGAAGAGGAAAAATGAATTTGAAAGGCTAAGCCAAAGCCTAGAAAAAAAAACAACCGGGGGCATTTGCATCACTCATAAGCACTCATCTCTCTATCAAGCTTTTGCATCTACACAGTGTCGGCAAGCATTTGCATCATTCATGGGTATTTGCATTGGCATTATTCCATAAGCATCTGTATTTTACCTTTACATTTACATTCTTCATGGAATTCGTATTTGTGTCATCTCAAACAATTGCATCATTTCTAGAATCATTTCATTTTCGTTAATGTGTGGTAATTGTAGTTACACCATTCATAAACCAGTTACATGAACACAATTAGTAGGGGCATCTGCATCATGAAACATGGGCATCAATCCAAGTCATTTACATTTGCATTAAAGACATTTGCACCAGTTTAAGTCATTTCGTATCTTATTCAACATATGCATTTGCATCAAAAAGCATTCGCATCTTCTCAAAATATTTAGGTTAATTTTCAACAATTCTTCAGCACCATTTTTAAGACCTCCGGGCATAATTCATAGGTAAGACCTCCGGGCAACATCTTTAAGACCTCCGGGCATAACTTTTTTCAGGGGTAAGGCCTCCGGGCACTATTCTTAAGACCTTCGGGCATCATTTTTAAAGTCGCATACAACGCATTTCTTCTAAATTATGGGTAAGGCCTCCGGGCACCATTCCTAATACCTCCGGGCATCATTTTTAAAGTCGCATACAGTGCATTTCTTCCAAATTATGGGTAAGGCCTCCGGGCACCATTCTTAAGACCTCCGAGCATCATTTTTAAAGTCGCATACAGCGCATTTCTTCCAAATTATGGGTAAGGCCTCCGGGCACCATTCTTAAGACCTCCGGGCATCATTTTTAAAGTCGCATACAACGTATTTTTTTCAAATCACGGGTAAGGCCTCCGGGCACCATTCTTAAGACCTTCGGGCATCATTTTTAAAGTCGCATACAGCGCATTTCTTCCATATTATGGGTAAGGCCTCCGGGCACCATTCTTAAGACCTCCGGGCATCATTTTTAAAGTCGCATACAACACATTTCTTCCAAATCACGGGTAAGGCCTCCGGGCACCATTCTTAAGACCTCCGGGCATCATTTTTAAAGTCGCATACAGCGAATTTCTTCCAAATTATGGGTAAGGCCTCCGGGCACCATTCTTAAGACCTCCGGGCATCATTTTTAAAGTCGCATACAGCGCATTTCTTCCAAATTATGGGTAAGGCCTCCGGGCACCATTCTTAAGACTTCCGGGCATCATTTTTAAAGTCGCATACAGTGCATTTCTTCCAAATTATGGGTAAGGCCTCCGGGCACCATTCTTAAGACCTCTGGGCATCATTTTTAAAGTCGCATACAGCGCATTTTTTTCAAATCACGGGTAAGGCCTCCGGGCACCATTCTTAAGACCTCCGGGCATCATTTTTAAAGTCGCATACAGCGCATTTCTTCCAAATTATGGGTAAGGCCTCCGGGCACTATTCTTAAGACCTCCGGGCATCATTTTTAAAGTCGCATACAGCGCATTTCTTCCAAATCACGGGTAAGGCCTCCGGGCACCATTCTTAAGACCTTCGGGCATCATTTTTAAAGTCGTATACAGCGAATTTCTTCCAAATTATGGGTAAGGCCTCCGGGCACCATTCTTAAGACCTCCGGGCATCATTTTTAAAGTCGCATACAGCGCATTTCTTCCAAATTATGGGTAAGGCCTCCGGGCACCATTCTTAAGACCTCCAGGCAACATCTTTAAGACCTCCGGGCATAACTATTTTTTCAGGGGTAAGGCCTATGGGCACCATTTTTAAGACCTCCGGGCATAATTTTTCAAATCACAGGTAAGACCTCCGGGCAACATCTTTAAGACCTCCGGGCATAACTTTTTTTCAGGGGTAAGGCCTATGGGCACCATTTTTAAGACCTACGGGCATATTTTTTCAAATCACAGGTAAGACCTCCGGGCAACATCTTTAAGACCTCCGGGCATAACTCTTTTTTCAGGGGTAAGGCCTATGGGCACCATTTTTAAGACCTCCGGGCATAATTTTTCAAATCACAGGTAAGACCTCCGGGCAACATCTTTAAGACCTCCGGGCATAACTTTTTTCAGGGGTAAGGCCGTCGGGCACCAATTGGTAAGACCTCCGGGCACCAGTTTTTTAACACCTCCGGGCACCAATTTTAAAGACCTTCGGGCATAAATTTTTCTTTTGAAAATCGAATTCGTTTTCTTAAGACGAATCGAGCCTTGTTTAGGCAGGGAATTCAATTTAAGGACAAAATCTTCAATTTATTGTTTAAAAATAAATAAAAAAAAATTAAAAAATTGAAAAAGAGAAAAAAAAATAGAAAGAAGAAAAAAAAAAGTAGAAAATGAAAAATGAAAAATGAAAAAAAAAAAAAATAGAAAATGAAAAAAAAATAATGAAAATGAAAAAGAAACCCCTTTCCCTTTCCTTCACATGTGATTTCACTGACCGTACAAAATTAGTGTTGGTTTATCTTTGCCTGATTCCTGATTCTCAGCAATAGCCAAAGAGGGGCAGCTGTAGACACCTAATTTTGTCCGGACCACTAAACAGGTATGTTTTCTTCCCATATTGATGTTTCCAAGTATAAAAGTGTGGGGGTGTGATAACTCGTATAATTATATAGTTTTTAGTTATGTTTTTATGATCTTTTATATTTTTATGTAATTTGGTGTTTTTCACGAGTTTGTTTGAGTGATTTCAGATTACTAGGTTAAATCAAGAATTAAGGGCAAATCCAATTCAGTTCCAGTTCCGACACCTTTTGCCATATCAGCTATATCTGGAGTTTCACCAAATCATTAAGGCTGAAATTTTGAAAGTGCAAATTTAAGAGGCATATCTATCTTTTTCATGTTTTACACTTCTTGAAACGGAGCCGTTTTCCCTACCGAAATCAACCATCAAGTTGGCTGATGTGCAATGACGTCTGTTCTGCACCGTTTTGGTATTTTGACCATATCTTACGATCCACATGAGCAAATGATCGGATTTCAACGGCTATGGATCAGTAACTGATAGGGGCATATTTTTCTAGAAGACAATTTGATCAGATCGAGCCTCCAACATTGACAAAATCGACCATCAAGCTGGCTGATCAGAATTGTCATACAACATGACGAAAATTGTTAGAAAAATGCACCCACCTATTATACCTACCTTTGAAATTTATAAAGCTTGTCTCTTGTCATTTAGCTCTCCAAAATGTGTATAAATAGAGGGCCTTGGATGAGTATTAGGAAACATTATACATTGGTAGGATATTAGCCATTGTAATAAAATTCTCTAAGTTTTCTTCTTCTTTCCTTTCTCTAGTTTTCTTTTTCTTTATTTACTTATGCTTCTTACATTTCTTTTCATTTTATTCATATCTAGTATGTGTTGCTAATCATATTGTTGAGGTGATGAGGTTAAGCTCTTGGTAAATGCTAAGGTTAGTCTCTTAAACATGAGCTAAAATGAATCATCATTTATAAACACTAGTATAGATAATATTTTCTTTTGGTTTAAAATCATACCTGCAAAGTAGAGATCTTGATTCATTATTGACAATGAAAATGGCACAGTAAATGCTTGGTTTCATAACCTTGATTTGTTGTAGACATATACCTTGGCATAAGGAATGCTTGGACTCTTTTTATGAGTTTTGAGGACACCAAATGAACATAATATCATATGCTATGGACGTTGGACAATTTGGACTGAATTGCTAAACCTTCCGATTGGAACCTCCCTTATGTGTGGATTTCAATTGTGTAATAAAACAAGATTAATCTTAGCATAATACCAAGAGTGGATTCTCTAACCTCAACATCCTTTCTTATTGTTTTTTATATCTTGTTTAATTGCTTTTATGTTATTTTGTTTATTTTGTTCTCTAATATCTTGTTTACTTTCTTTGTTATTGATTCCCTAATATCTTGTTTATTTTCTTTTTCATATATATTTATAAACTTATACATACTAGTACGCTTCCCTGTGGTTCGACCTCGGACACCCGAGAATTTATTACTTGAACATAACCTGCACTTGGGTTTACAACTCTTAATTGAGTCTCCATCAAGTTTTTGGCGCCGTTGCCGGGGAAGCAATACTAAGTATATAAGTTTATAAGTATATTTATTTTTATTGGCTGGTTATACCGCCTATATTTATTTTTATTGGCTGGTTATACCGCCTAATTTTGTATATATTTATTTTTATTGGCTGGTTATACCGCCTAATCTGTATATTAACTTTGTTTTATGCTTGTTTGGCGACGTGATTTTAGATCTCGTCGTTTAGTTAGATTTTATTGTTAAACTTTTTCAGGTAATCTTTCTAATACAACTTCTAACATGGCTGACAATGAAAGTGTTCATGCTGAAGATGAGAACAGACAAGTACGCACCATGTGTGACTACTTGCAACCAACTCGAAGCTCATCACCCTCTTGTCTTATTTTTCCTCTCAATGCAAACAACTTTCGTTTTAAACCAGGTATGATAGCTTTGCTTCCAAATTTCCATGGGTTAGAATCGGAAAGTGCTTACTCGTTTCTAAAAGACTTCGAAGATGTATGTGTCACCTTTAATGACCAACAATGTACAAATAAAATTGTCAAGCTAAAATTATTTCCTTTTTCTTTAAAAGATAAAGCAAAAATTTGGCTTCATAATTTAAAACCAAGGTCAATTGGCACATGGCAAGAATTACAAACTGAGTTTCTGAAGAAATTTTTCCCAGCACATAAAACTACTGCTTTGAAAAGACAGATTCAAAATTTCAATCAAAATCAAAATGAAGCATTTTTTCAGTGCTGGGAGCATTTTAAAGATTTGTTAAGTTCTTGTCCACATCATGGTTTTGAAAAATGGCGTCTTATTAGTTTCTTTTATGAAAGTTTAACTCCCAAAACTAAACAATTTGTTGAAACAATGTGTAACGGTGAGTTTCTAGAAAAAGAACCTGAAGAAGCCTTTGACTACCTAGACCATTTGGCAGATAACTCTCAAGCCTGGCACACAGATAATTCCTCTGAAAGTTCCAATAGATCTAATCTTTTTTCTAACAGAGGTAAATATCATTTTAGTCAAAAAGATGAGATAAAAGCTAAAGTAGCTAATTTGGCTAGAAAGGTTGAAGCCATGGAACTTAGAGAAGTAAAAGAAGTCAAAACGGTTAAAAATGAAGAAAGTTGTGGAATTTGTGAAATCATGGGACACCCCACTTCTGAATGTCCAAACATTCCCATTCTTAAAGAAGAGTTGCATGATCAAGTAAATTCCATAAACACATTTAAAAAGCCTTTTCCTTCTCCTTACTCTGAAACGTATAACCCTGAATGGAGAAATCATCCCAACTTCAGTTGGCGGAATAATAATCATGTTCAGGTACCACAATCTCAAAAGCCGGGCAACACTTTTTCCTATCAACCTTCACGTGTACAAACCTTGGAAGAGACATTGCAAGCATTCATGCAAACACAAGCAAATGTGAATAACCAAACTTCACAGGACATCAATGAGATCAAAAACACCTTGTCCACATTGACAGCTTCATTACGCACTCAAGAGAAAGGTAAGTTTCCTGCTCAACCTCAGCCTAACCCTTCTACTCAATGTCTTGTTTCTTGCTCCAATGAAACTCAACAGGAAAATGCCAGTTCTATCACAACTCTTCGAAGTGGAAAGGCAATTGACAAAAACATTCCATCAAAAGACCAAGATCCTCCTTCCCCTCCGAAAAGTAATGGTAAGGATGATGGTAAGTCTGAACTTCTTGAAAATTTGGACAAAGAAAAAGGTATGCATCCTGCTCCTTTTCCTCAAAGGTTGCAAACAATAAAGAATTTGAATCAAAATGCAGAAATTTATGAACTTTTCAAACAAGTTAAGATTAACATTCCTTTATTGGATGCAATCAAACAAGTTCCATCTTATGCTAAATTTTTGAAGGACATGTGCACATTTAAAAGGAAACATAATGTACAAAAGAAAGCATTTTTGACGGAAAGTGTGAGCTCAATCATTCAGCACCTTACTCCACCAAAATTCAAAGATCCTGGATGTCCAACAATCTCATGCATCATTGGAAACACTAGAATAGAACGTGCATTGCTTGATCTTGGTGCTAGTGTTAACCTTTTGCCTTTTTCTGTTTATCAACAGTTAGGTTTAGGTGAACTCAAGGAAACACCTGTTACACTTCAACTAGTTGATCGTTCTGTAAAAATTCCTCGAGGGATAGTTGAAGATGTTTTGGTTCAAATTGATAATTTTTACTTCCCTGTTGATTTTATTGTTTTGGACACACATCCTGTTTCAAATCCAAATGTTCAAATTCCTGTTATATTAGGCCGTCCATTTCTTGCAACTTCTAATGCTCTGACAAATTGCAGGAATGGTATTTTGAACATTTCTTTTGGAAATATGACTTTAGAATTAAATGTGTTCAACATTTGCAAGCAACCTGGTGATGATTCAGAAGTACATGAAGTGGATTTCATTGAAGAACTTGTTCATGAACATCTCACCACTACCACATTCCATGATCCTTTAGAAGCTTATTTAATTGAATGTGAGTTTGATAATGCTTCAGAAATTTCACACACTGATTCTTTGTTAAATTCTTTTCAGGATAAGCATCGTTGGAAACAAAAGTTTGAGGAACTCCCATCCCTCACAAATGTCACTGTACCATCAACTATTGAACCGCCCAAGCTGGATTTAAAACCATTGCCATCCGAGCTAAAATATTCCTTTTTGGGAAAAATTCCTTCTCAATGGAGCCCACAAGATAAAAGGAAGTTTCTGAATGAGGTAAAGAAGTTCTACTGGGATGACCCTTACTTGTTCAAATATTGTCCTAATCAAATTTTTCGAAAATGCATTCCCGACAATGAGGTAAGTAGTGTAATTAAGTTTTGTCATTCCGAGGCATGTGGTGGTCATTTTTCATCAAAGAAAACTGCTGCAAAAATTTTACAGTGTGGATTTTACTGGCCAACTTTATTCAAAGATGCATATGAGAATTCTAAAATTCATAAAGAAAGACTAAAGCCTTTCATGACAAGTTAATTTCAAGAAAAACATTTGATGTTGGGCAAAAAGTTATACTTTATAATTCTAGACTTCACATATTTCCTGGTAAGTTGAGATCAAGATGGACTGGCCCATTTGTGGTTAAGCATGTGTATCATTATGGAGCAGTTGACATTGAGAATCCTTAAAATGGTAACGTATTCAAGGTAAATGGACAAAGACTCAAACTCTTTTTGGAAAATCATGTTACTCAAGAAGAGGTTGTTTTTCTTTCTGATCCTTGTTTTGAAAATAACTAGATGTAAATATAATTTTTACTAATCTTCAAAAAAGAAAAAAAAACATTTTTTTTAACCCCGGTTAAATGGCGGATAACGGTACTCCGTGATTATTTAAGTCGGTTCCATCAGCTACCCACAAAACTGATATTGTATATAAATTTCTCTTTCAATTTCTTTTTCATTTTTTTTTAAGATGGATGATATTCTCACAAGATTGCAGAAACGATTTCCTCCTTTTCCTCGGAATATTTTACTGAAGCTTTACCAAGTTCGATTTGAAAGATTAAGAATGCTTATGCACAAAGGGATTCCTGAAGACATACGTTGGATAATTGAAGCCAAGGTACGTGAAGATGAATATCTTCCTGTTTTGCATTTACCAGGTACAGGTAGAAGCACTTTTGCAAAGAAGCGACGAGCAAAGCGCATGAGTTCAAATTGCCACAAATGTGCACGATGGACGTGTAACGATAAATGTCGTTCTATTGGGATTCCGTCCTCTAATCGAGATGATAAAATTGAATTCATTAAGGATGGACTGAGTAAGGAGAATTTGGGTAATATCCAACTTTCTCTTGAGACGCATCCTAGTGGAGACGTACAAAGAGAAATTCTTGATTTATGGCCGCAATTCCAAAGGGAATGGCAACATCTTGGGAATCTGATGTTAAAAGACCCTGTTTGCCAGCTTGTAAGAAAACTGGATGGGAAGCATATCCTCGACTCATAGAAGGCGTTTAAGCCGTTTCTGGACGTAAAACCAGAGGAAGATGTGAGCCACAATCACAACTACAATAAATGACTTCTCAACTTTTGGTTTGATTTGCAATAACTTCATTTCGGTTTAATTTACGTGTTGTTAGATTTGTGTAATTATTCTCGTTTTTTTTTTTTGCATTGGTCTTTTACGGTTGATTTTTCTTCTCTTTTTGATTTTCTTCCTGAAATCACGCAAAAATCTTTTGTTAGGTTAACATTTTCTTCTGACAGGTCAAATACACTTTCGGCGATATTATTACTCTTGTCTGATTCACTACTCAGTCCTCTATATATTACACCATGTACTCATTCTCTTTCAGGCACTCGAAAAAGAAAAAAAATGGAAAGCACTTCGTCCCAGCGCATTAAAAAAATTTGTGTCTTTGGAGGTGATTATCCAGGGAAAAATAACATATTCGCTGATGAAGCCATAAGTGTTGGAGTAATACTTGCCCAACAAAAGATCCAGTTGATTTATGGAGGCGGTAGTACGGGTCTAATGGGAGCAGTCGCTACAGCAGCACACGCCGGAGGAAGTCCAGTTCTAGGAATCGTGCCAAAACTATTCACAGATTTTTGTGGACCTACCGTGGGTAAAGAAATACAAGTTTGGAGTATCCCTGAACGGATGACAATCATGTACCATTCTGCCGATGCATTCATTGCTTTACCAGGAGGTCTGGGTACATTGGAAGAAATAGCTTGCGTGGCTTCTTGGTCATCTTTGGTCACAAATAAGAAACCCATTGGTTTGCTTAATATTAATGGTTATTTTAGTAATTTGCTTTCATATTTAGATAATGCTGTGGATAATGGATTCATGTTTTCAGAGGCAAGGAGAACCATAATTTCTGCTACAACCATTGAAGATTTACTCAAAAAGCTCCAAGCTTATGAGTATTTATCTGCTACGGTTGTTTTGCAAACACTCGGAAAAAAGAAAAAGAGATATGGACGAGCAAGGAGTGGATTGCACTCTGTCTTTGTGACATTATCTAACATTTTGTTTGTTGTGTCTCAGTTATAATAAGTGGTTAGCAACCTCTGCAGGTAATATCTCCTAAATTCTACCTTTAGTAGGGGGTAAGGGACATATTTTGCTAATTTTAAAAAAAAAAAAAAAAAAAATTTGATATGTTTTAAGCAATTTAGAAGTATTCATTCTGAACAAGGTCTGAGTAAGGGAGACTTGAGACATACCTTGTCAGTTTGATTTTAATCTTTTTATGTTTACTTGTTAATTTTTGTTTAGTATTTTAGGATTAATTAGGTTGCATTAGTTTGTTTTGTTTTGAGTCTTAGTTATTCATATTCTTATGTTATTAGTTCTTTTCTCTTACACATGATTCTTTCATTTGGGTTAATAGACTTACATTGAGGACAATGTAAGAATTAAGTGTGGGGGGAACGATTTAGGATTTCTTTTATTTTTGTCTACTATTTTTTTTATGAGTCTTTATTATTATTATTATTTTTTTAATGTGTTCTAGTTCCTTTTTAATACAATGATGAGATATGAATTGCATAAGTCTAAAACAGATTTATTAGTGAGAAGATTTTCATGAGAATTGAGCTTGATGTCAACCTTTTTATGAGCCAATGTTAATATGATATGTTGATTGAGAAAGAAGCATGTTTAGACTTAATCTGACTTGTATAATCATCCTTGTGAGTTTTTGAGCCTATAATGATTGATGCATTGTACAAATCAATCTAATTTCTTTCTTGAGTGCTCTTATGATTACATGATTCTCTAGAACTTGCTTTAAACCGTTTGAGACTATATTGATACATGTGACAACATGAATATGATAGAGGCATTAGGATTATAACCAGAGCCAAACAGCCATCCATTATTAATGTTCTAAGAGAACATCCCCACTAATGAGCCAATTTGAGCCTACATTAAATATGCTATTTTATTGGTAACCAGAACTTACACCTTGCCTAAATATACTTATATCCTTACCCTTGTTCTAAAGATGGATTATATATTTTGAGACATATTGCAAAAACAAGGGATACTTTTTGAAAATTTGGGTTAGAACGAAAGATAAGTGTGGGGGAGGAGAGAGGCAAAAGTCAAGAGAAAAAGAAAGGGATCATTGTCAAATACATTCCCATATTAAAAAAAAAAAAATCTTCTCTTGAACTTCTAGTTAAAGTAAAGAAAAAGATGTTACAAAGTTGGTTAGAATGAAGCAAAGGCTCAACATGAATATTTAGCCTATGTTATTATGTGCTTTATAAGAGTTTTGAGAACTTTTATTCGTATGATCTTATTATGTCTCTAAACTCTATGAACTCTTTGGAACCTTTGTGATATCTTTATCCTTTTGTTCTTTAACAACATTATAACCCTTTGGCCCCATTACAACCTTGAAAAAAGACCTCTTGATTTATGAAGTTGTATGATCTAAATGGTGGAGAATAGGTGGACAAGCAAGCATATGGTAGAACTGTTTTCATGAGATTGATTGAGTGTAAACACTTTACCACTACTTTAAAGAGTGAAAATCATGAGAGTATAGTGAGAAGTTGAGATTAAGTTGAATATGCACTATTTTGATTGAAATATGTTATGTTAATATTGGCTTAACTCATTTATTTATATTCAAGCATGAATTTTTGTGAAATTCTTTGAGCTATTGATTAGTTTATAAGACTTGTTCAAAGATTGTCTCTAATTTATATTGAAAGGATTAGGAGTAAATATTTTTAGTGTATGTAGTTTACTTATATTTTAGTTTTTCAATGTTTGTGGGTATCGTTCTAGCAAACCCTCACGAGACTAAACTCGTCCACTAGGGACACCTAGGGGTTTAAAGGCTTGTGTCACATGCTAAGTGCCACCGTGATTTCCAACGAAAATGGATTAGATTAGATTTTCTTATTTTATTTTTATTGAGTCGTTGCTAGGGACTAGCAACAATCTAAGTGTGGGGGTGTGATAACTCGTATAATTATATAGTTTTTAGTTATGTTTTATTATTGTTTTGTGTCAAATACGAGTTATTATTGCTTAGTCTAATTGTTTTTATGATCTTTTATATTTTTATGTAATTTGGTGTTTTTCACGAGTTTCTTTGAGTGATTTCAGATTACTAGGTTAAATCAAGAATTAAGGGCAAATCCAATTCAGTTCCAGTTCCGACACCTTTTGCCATATCAGCTATATCTGGAGTTTCACCGAATCATTAAGGCTGAAATTTTGACAGTGCAAAGCTAAGAGGCATATCTATCTTTTTCATGTTTTACATTTCTTGAAACGGAGTCGTTTTCCCTACCGAAATCAACCATCAAGTTGGCTGATGTGCAATGACGTCTTTTCTGCACCGTTTTGGTATTTTGACCATATCTTCCGATCCACATGAGCAAATGATCGGATTTCAACGGCTATGGATCAGTAACTGATAGGGGCATATTTTTCTAGAGACCATTTGATCAGATCGAGCCTCCAACATTGACAAAATCGACCATCAAGCTGGCTGATCAGAATTGTCATACAACATGACGAAAATTGTTAGAAAAATGGACCCACCTATTATACCTACCTTTGAAATTTATAAAGCTTGTCTCTTGTCATTTAGCTCTCCAAAATGTGTATAAATAGAGGGCCTTGGATGAGTATTAGGAAACATTATACATTGGTAGGATATTAGCCATTGTAATAAAATTCTCTAAGTTTTCTTCTTCTTTCCTTTCTCTAGTTTTCTTTTTCTTTATTTACTTATGCTTCTTACATTTCTTTTCATTTTATTCATATCTAGTATGTGTTGCTAATCATATTGTTGAGGTGATGAGGTGAAGCTCTTGGTAAATGCTAAGGTTAGTCTCTTAAACATGAGCTAAAATGAATCATCATTTATAAACACTAGTATAGATAATATTTTCTTTTGGTTTAAAATCATACTTGCAAAGTAGAGATCTTGATTCATTATTGACAATGAAAATGGCACAGTAAATGCTTGGTTTCATAACCTTGATTTGTTGTAGACATATACCTTGGCATAAGGAATGCTTGGACTCTTTTTATGAGTTTTGAGGACACCAAATGAACATAATATCATATGCTATGGACGTTGGACAATTTGGACTGAATTGCTAAACCTTCCGATTGAAACCTCCCTTATGTGTGGATTTCAATTGTGTAATAAAACAAGATTAATCTTAGCATAATACCAAGAGTGGATTCTCTAACCTCAACATCCTTTCTTATTGTTTTTTATATCTTGTTTAATTGCTTTTATGTTATTTTGTTTATTTTGTTCTCTAATATCTTGTTTACTTTCTTTGTTATTGATTCCCTAATATCTTGTTTATTTTCTTTTTCATATTTATTTATAAACTTATACTTACTAGTACGCTTCCCTGTGGTTCGACCTCGGACACCCGAGAATTTATTACTTGAACATAAGCACATAATAACATAGGCTAAATATTCATGTTGAGCCTTTGCTTCATTCTAACCAACTTTGTAACATCTTTTTCTTTACTTTAACTAGAAGTTCAAGAGAAGAGTTTTGAGAAGTTTTATTCGTATGATCTTATTATGTCTCTAAACTCTATGAACTCTTTGGAACCTTTGTGATATCTTTATCCTTTTGTTCTTTAACCACATTATAACCCTTTGGCCCCATTACAACCTTGAAAAAAGACCTCTTGATTTATGGAGTTGTATGATCTAAATAGTGGAGAATAGGTGGACAAGCAAGCATATGGTAGAACTGTTTTCCTGAGATTGATTGAGTGTAAACACTTTACCACTACTTTAAAGAGTGAAAATCATGAGAGTATAGTGAGAAGTTGAGATTAAGTTGAATATGCACTATTTTGATTGAATTATGTTATGTTAATATTGGCTTAACTCATTTATTTACATTCAAGCATGAATTTTTGTGAAATTCTTTGAGCTACTGATTAGTTTATAAGACTTGTTCAAAGATTGTCTCTAATTTATATTGAAAGGATTAGGAGTAAATATTTTTAGTGTATGTAGTTTACTTATATTTTAGTTTTTCAATGTTTGTGGGTATCGTTCTAGCAAACCCTCACGAAACTAAACTCGTCCACTAGGGACACCTAGGGGTTTAAAGGCTTGTGTCACATGCTAAGTGCCACCGTGATTTCCAACGAAAATGGATTAGATTAGATTTTCTTATTTTATTTTTATTGAGTCGTTGCTAGGGACTAGCAACAATCTAAGTGTGGGGGTGTGATAACTCGTATAATTATTTAGTTCTTAGTTATGTTTTATTATTGTTTTGTGTCAAATACGAGTTATTATTGCTTAGTCTAATTGTGTTTATGATATTTTATATTTTTATGTAATTTGGTGTTTTTCACGAGTTTCTTTGAGTGATTTCAGATTACTAGGTTAAATCAAGAATTAAGGGCAAATCCAATTCAGTTCCAGTTCCGACACTTTTTTCCATATCAGCTATATCTGGAGTTTCACTGAAGCATTAAGGCTGAAATTTGTATCCGTGCAAAGCTAAGAGGCATATCTATCTTTTTCATGTTTTACACTTCTTGAAACGGAGTCGTTTTCCCTAGCGAAATCGACCATCAAGTTGGCTGATGTGCAATGACGTCTGTGCTGACCTGTTTTGGTATTTTGACCATATCTTCCGATCCACATGAGCGAATGATCTGATTCCAACGGCTATGGATCCGTAACTGATAGGGGTATATTTTTCTAGAAGACCATTTGATCAGATCAAGCCTCCAACATTGACAAAATCGACCATCAAGCTGGCTGATCAGAATTGTCATACAATATGACGAAAATTGTTAGAAAAATGCACCCACCTATTATACCTACCTTTGAAATTTGTAAAGCTTGTCTCTTGACATTGCTTAGTCTAATTTTGTATATATTTATTTTTATTGGCTGGTTATACCGCCTAATCTCTATATTAACTTTGTTTTATGCTTGTTTGGCGACGTGATTTTAGATATCGTCGTTTAGTTAGATTTTATTGTTAAACTTTTTCAGGTAATCTTTCTAATACAACTCCTAACATGGCTGACAATGAAAGTGTTCATGCTGAAGATGAGAACAGACAAGTACGCACCATGCGTGACTAGTTGCAACCAACTCGAAGCTCATCACCCTCTTGTTTTATTTTTCCTCTCAATGCAAACAACTTTCCTTTTAAACCAGGTATGATAGCTTTGCTTCCAAATTTCCATGGGTTAGAATCGGAAAGTGCTTACTCGTTTCTAAAAGACTTCGAAGATGTATGTGTCACCTTTAATGACCAACAATGCACAAATGAAATTGTCAAGCTAAAATTATTTCCTTTTTCTTTAAAAGATAAAGCAAAAATTTGGCTTCATAATTTAAAACCAAGGTTAATTGGCACATGGCAAGAATTACAAACTGAGTTTCTGAAGAAATTTTTCCCAGCACATAAAACTACTGCTTTGAAAAGACAGATTCAAAATTTCAATCAAAATCAAAATGAAGCATTTTTTCAGTGCTGGGAGCGTTTTAAAGATTTGTTAAGTTCTTGTCCACATCATGGTTTTGAAAAATGGCGTCTTATTAGTTTCTTTTATGAAAGTTTAACTCCCAAAACTAAACAATTTGTTGAAACAATGTGTAACGGTGAGTTTCTAGAAAAAGAACCTGAAGAAGCCTTTGACTACCTAGACCATTTGGCAGATAACTCTCAAGCCTGGCACACAGATAATTCCTCAGAAAGTTCCAATAGATCTAATCTTGTTTCTAACAGAGGAAAATATCATTTTAGTCAAGAAGATGAGATAAAAGCTAAAGTAGCTAATTTGGCTAGAAAGATTGAAGCCATGGAACTTAGAGAAGTAAAAGAAGTCAAAACGGTTAAAAATGAAGAAAGTTGTGGAATTTGTGAAATCATGGGACACCCCACTTCTGAATGTCCAAACATTCCCATTCTTAAAGAAGCGTTGCATGATCAAGTAAATTCCATAAACACATTTAAAAAGCCTTTTCCTTCTCCTTACTCTGAAACGTATAACCCTGAATGGAGAAATCATCCCAACTTCAGTTGGCGGAATAATAATCATGTTCAGGTACCACAATCTCAAAAGCCGGGCAACACTTTTTCCTATCAACCTTCACGTGTACAAACCTTGGAAGAGACATTGCAAGCATTCATGCAAACACAAGCAAATGTGAATAACCAAACTTCACAGGACATCAATGAGATCAAAAACACCTTGTCCACATTGACAGCTTCATTACGCACTCAAGAAAAAGGTAAGTTTCCTGCTCAACCTCAGCCTAACCCTTCTACTCAATGTTTTGTTTCTTGCTCCAATGAAACTCAACAGGAAAATGCAAGTTCTATCACAACTCTTCGAAGTGGAAAGGCAATTGACAAAAACATTCCATCAAAAGACCAAGATCCTCCTTCCCCTCCGAAAAGAAACGGTAAGGATGATGGTAAGTCTGAACTTCTTGAAAATTTGGACAAAGAAAAAGGTATGCATCCTGCTCCTTTTCCTCAAAGGTTGCAAACAATAAAGAATTTGAATCAAAATGCAGAAATTTATGAACTTTTCAAACAAGTTAAGATTAACATTCCTTTATTGGATGCAATCAAACAAGTTCCATCTTATGCTAAATTTTTGAAGGACATGTGCACATTTAAAAGGAAACATAATGTACAAAAGAAAGCATTTTTGACGGAAAGTGTGAGCTCAATCATTCAGCACCTTACTCCACCAAAATTCAAAGATCCTGGATGTCCAACAATCTCATGCATCATTGGAAACACTAGAATAGAACGTGCATTGCTTGATCTTGGTGCTAGTGTTAATCTTTTGCCTTTTTCTGTTTATCAACAGTTAGGTTTAGGTGAACTCAAGGAAACACCTGTTACACTTCAACTAGCTGATCGTTCTGTAAAAATTCCTCGAGGGATAGTTGAAGATGTTTTGGTTCAAATTGATAATTTTTACTTCCCTGTTGATTTTATTGTTTTGGACACACATCCTGTTTCAAATCCAAATGTTCAAATTCCTGTTATATTAGGCCGTCCATTTCTTGCAACTTCTAATGCTCTGATAAATTGCAGGAATGGTATGTTGAACATTTCTTTTGGAAATATGACTTTAGAATTAAATGTGTTCAACATTTGCAAAGAACCTGGTGATGATTCAGAAGTACATGAAGTGGATTTCATTGAAGAACTTGTTCATGAACATCTCACCACTACTACATTCCATGATCCTTTAGAAGCTTATTTAATTGAATGTGAGTTTGATAATGCTTCAGAAATTTCACACACTGATTCTTTGTTAAATTCTTTTCAGGTTAAGCATTGTTGGAAACAAAAGTTTGAGGAACTCAAAAATGATGCATATGAGAATTCTAAAATTCATAAAGAAAGAACTAAAACCTTTCATGACAAGTTAATTTCAAGAAAAACATTTGATGTTAGGCAAAAAGTTCTACTTTATAATTCTAGACTTCACATATTTCCTGGTAAGTTGAGATCAAGATGGACTGCCCATTTGTGGGTAAGCATGTGTATCATTATGGAGCAGTTGACATTGAGAATCCTCAAAATGGTAACGTATTCAAGGTAAATGGACAAAGACTCAAACTCTTTTTGGAAAATCATGTTACTCAAGAAGAGGTTGTTTTTCTTTCTGATCATTGTTTTGAAAATAACTAGATATAAATATAATTTTTACTAATCTTTAAAAAAAAAAAAAAAATTCATTTTTTTTCCCGGTTAAATGGCGGATAACGGTACTCCATGATTATTTAAGTCGGTTCCATCAGCTACCCACAAAACTGATATTGTATATAAATTTCTTTTTCAATTTCTTTTTCATTTTTTTTTTCAGGATGGATGATATTCTCAAAAGATTGTAGAAACGATTTCCTCCTTTTCCTCGAAATATTTTAGTGAAGCTTTACCAAGTTCGATTTGAAAGATTAAGAATGCTTATGCACAAAGGGATTCCTGAAGACATGCGTTGGATAATTGAAGCCAAGGTACGTGAAGATGAGTATCTTCCTGTTTTGCATTTACCAGGTACAGGTAGAAGCACTTATGCAAAGAAGCGACGAGCAAAGCGCATGAGTTCAAATTGCCACAAGTGTGCACGATGGACGTGTAACGGTAAATGTCGTTCTATTGGGATTCCGTCCTCTAATCGAGATGATAAAATTGACTTCATTAAGGATGGTTTGAGTAAGGAGAATTTGGGTAATATCCAACTTTCTCTTGAGACGTATCCTAGTGGAGACGTACAGAGAGAAATTCTTGATTTATGGCCGCAATTCCAAAGGGAATGGCAACATCTTGGGAATCTGATGATAAAAGACCCTGCTTGCCAGCTTGTAAGAAAACTGGATGGGAAGCATATCCTCGACTCATAGAAGGCGTTTAAGCCGTTTCTGGACGTAAAACCAGAGGAAGATGCCAAATACACTTTCGGCGACATTATTACTTTTGACTTTTACGGTTGATTTTTCTTCTCTTTTTGATTTTCTTCCTGAAATCACGCAAAAATCTTTTGTTAGGTTAACATTTTCTTCTGACAGGTCAAATACACTTTCGGCGACATTATTACTCTTGTCTGATTCACTACTCAGTCCTCTCTATATTACACCATGTACTCATTCTCTTTCAGGCACTCGAAAAAGAAAAAAAATGGAAAGCACTTCGTCCCAGCGCATTAAAAAAATTTGTATCTTTGGAGGTGCTTATCCAGGGAAAAATAACATATTCGCTGATGAAGCCATAAGTGTTGGAGTAATACTTGCCCAACAAAAGATCCAGTTGATTTATGGAGGCGGTAGTACGGGTCTAATGGGAGCAGTCGCTACAGCAGCACACGCCGGAGGAAGTCCAGTTCTAGGAATCGTGCCAAAACTATTCACAGATTTTTGTGGACCTACCGTGGGTAAAGAAATACAAGTTTGGAGTATCCCTGAACGGATGACAATCATGTACCATTCTGCCGATGCATTCATTGCTTTACCAGGAGGTCTGGGTACATTGGAAGAAATAGCTTGCGTGGCTTCTTGGTCATCTTTGGTCACAAATAAGAAACCCATTGGTTTGCTTAATATTAATGGTTATTTTAGTAATTTGCTTTCATATTTAGATAATGCTGTGGATAATGGATTCATGTTTTCAGAGGCAAGGAGAACCATAATTTCTGCTACAACCATTGAAGATTTACTCAAAAAGCTACAAGCTTATGAGTGTTTATCTGCTACGGTTGTTTCGCAAACGCTCGGAAAAAGAAAAAGAGATATGGACGAGCAAGGAGTGGATTGCACTTTGTCTTTGTGACATTATCTAACATTTTGCTTGTTGTGTCTCAGTTATAATAAGTGGTTAGCAACCTCTGCAGGTAATATCTCCTAAATTCTACCTTTAAAATTTGACATTGGGGACAATGTCATATTTTAGTAGGGGGTAAGGGACATATTTTGCTAAAAAAAAAAAAATGGTTGTGTTTTAAGATATTTAGAAGTATTCATTCTGAACAAGGTCTGAGTAAGGGAGACTTGAGACATACCTTGTCAGTTTGATTTAATCTTCTTCTTCTTCAAAAAAAAAAAAAAGCATGTTTAGACTTAGTGTGTTTTTTAGTTACTTTCAATACTATAATGAGATATGAATTGCATAAGTCTAAAACAGATTTATTAGTGAGAAGATTTTCATGAGAATTGAGCTTGATATCAAATTTTTTATGAGCCAATGTTAATATGATATGTTGATTGAGAAAGAAGCATGTTTAGACTTAATCTGACTTGTATAATCATCCTTGTGAGTTTTTGAGCCTATAATGATTGATGCATTATAAAAATCAATCTAATTTCTTTCTTGAGTGCTCTTATGATTACATGATTCTCTAGAACTTGCTTTAAACCGTTTGATACTATATTGATACATGTGACAACATGAATATGATAGAGGCATTAGGATTATAACCAGAGCCAAACAGCCATCCCTTATTAATGTTCTAAGAGAACATCCCCACTAGTGAGCCAATTTGAGCCTACATTAAATATGCTGTTTTATTGGTAACCACAACTTACACCTAGCCTAAATATACTTATATCCTTACCCTTGTTCTAAAGATGGATTTTTATATTTTGAGACATATTAAAAAAAAAAAAAAAGGGGATATTTTTAGTTGAAAATTTGGGTTAGAAACAAAAGATAAGTGTGGGGGAAGAAAAGAAAAGAAAAAGTCAAGAGAAAAAGAAAGGAAACATTGTCAAATACATTCCCATATTAAAAAAAAAAAAAAAAGAATCTTCTCTTGAACTTCTAGAAAAAGATGTTACAAAGTTGGTTAGAATGATGCAAAGGCTCAACATGAATATTTAGCCTATGTTATTATGTGCTTTATAAGAGTTTTGAGAAGTTTTATTTGTATGATCTTATTATGTCTCTAAAATCTATGAACTCTTTGGAACCTTTGTGATATCTTTATCCTTTTGTTCTTTAACCACATTATAACCCTTTGGCCCCATTACAACCTTGAATAAAGACCTCTTGATTTATGAAGTTGTATGATCTAAATAGTGGAGAATAGGTGGACAAGCAAGCATATGGTAGAAGTGTTTTCATGAGATTGATTGAGTGTAAACACTTTACCACTACTTTAAAGAGTGAAAATCAAGAGAGTATCCCATGTGAGAAGTTGAGATTAAGTTTGAATATGCACTATTTTGATTGAAATATGTTATGTTAATATTGGCTTAACTCATTTATTTACATTCAAGCAAGATTTTTTGTGAATTTCTTTAAGCTATTGATTAGTTTTTAAGACTTGTCCAATGATTATCTCTAATTTATATTGGAAGGATTAGTTATAATTATTATTTTTAGTTTTTCTTATGTCTTCAATGTTTGTGGGTATCGTCCTAGTAAACCCTCACGAGACTAAACTCGTCCACTAGGGACACCTAGGGGTTTAAAGGCTTGTGTCACATGCTAAGTGCCACCGTGATTTCCTACGAAAATGGATTAGATTAGATTTTCTTATTTTATTTTTATTGAGTCGTTGCTAGGGACAAGCAACAATCTAAGTGTGGGGGTGTGATAACTCGTATAATTATATAGTTTTTAGTTATGTTTTATTATTGTTTTCTGTCAAATACGAGTTATTATTGCTTAGTCTAATTGCGTTTATGATTTTTTATATTTTTATGCAATTTGGTGTTTTTCACAAGTTTCTTTGAGTGATTTCAGATTACTAGAATTAAGGGCAAATCCAGTTCAGTTCCAGTTCCGACACCGTTTGCCATATCAGCTATATCTCGAGTTTGACTGAGGCAATAAGGCTGAAATTTGTATCCGTGCAAAGCTAAGAGGCATATCTATCTTTTTCATGTTTTACACTTCTTGAAACGGAGTCGTTTTCCCTATCGAAATCGACCATCAATTTGGCCGATGTGCAATGACGTCTGTGCTGACCTGTTTTCGTATTTTGCCCATATCTTCTTATCCACATCAGCAAATGATCTGATTCCAACGTCTCTGGATCCGTAACGGATAGGGGTATATTTTTATAGAAGACCATTTGATCTGATCGAGCCTCCAACATTGACAAAATCGACCATCAAGCTGGCTGATCAGAATTGTCATACAATATGACGAAAATTGTTAGAAAAATGCACCCACCTATTATACCTACCTTTGAAATTTATAAAGCTTGTCTCTTGTCATTTAGCTCTCCAAAATGTGTATAAATAGAGGGCCTTGGATGAGCAACATGATACATTGGTAGGATATTAGCCATTGTAATAAAATTCTCTAAGTTTTCTTCTTCTTTCCTTTCTCTAGTTTTCTTTTTCTTTATTTACTTATGCTTCTTACATTTCTTTTCATTTTATTCATATCTAGTATGTGTTGCTAATCATATTGTTGAGGTGATGAGGTGAAGCTCTTGGTAAATGCTAAGGTTAGTCTCTTAAACATGAGCTAAAATGAATCATCATTTATAAACACTAGTATAGATAATATTTTCTTTTGGTTTAAAATCATACTTGCAAAGTAGAGATCTTGATTCATTATTGACAATGAAAATGGCACAGTAAATGCTTGGTTTCATAACCTTGATTTGTTGTAGACATATACCTTGGCATAAGGAATGCTTGGACTCTTTTTATGAGTTTTGAGGACACCAAATGAACATAATATCATATGCTATGGACGTTGGACAATTTGGACTGAATTGCTAAACCTTCCGATTGGAACCTCCCTTATGTGTGGATTTCAATTGTGTAATAAAACAAGATTAATCTTAGCATAATACCAAGAGTGGATTCTCTAACCTCAACATCCTTTCTTATTGTTTTTTATATCTTGTTTAATTGCTTTTATGTTATTTTGTTTATTTTGTTCTCCAATATCTTGTTTACTTTCTTTGTTATTGATTCCCTAATATCTTATTTATTTTCTTTTTCATATATATTTATAAACTTATACTTACTAGTACGCTTCCCTGTGGTTCGACCTCGGACACCCGAGAATTTATTACTTGAACATAACCTGCACTTGGGTTTACAACTCTTAATTGAGTCTCCATCAAGTTTTTGTGTGATAACTCGTATAATTATATAGTTTTTAGTTATGTTTTATTATTGTTTTGTGTCAAATACGAGTTATTATTGCTTAGTCTAATTGTGTTTATGATTTTTTATATTTTTATGCAATTTGGTGTTTTTCACAAGTTTCTTTGAGTGATTTCAGATTACTAGAATTAAGGGCAAATCCAGTTCAGTTCCAGTTCCGACACCATTTGCCATATCAGCTATATCTCGAGTTTCACTGAAGCAATAAGGCTGAAATTTGTATCCGTGCAAAGCTAAGAGGCATATCTATCTTTTTCATGTTTTACACTTCTTGAAACGGAGTCGTTTTCCCTATCGAAATCGACCATCAAGTTGGCTGATGTGCAATGACGTCTGTGCTGACCTGTTTTTGTATTTTGCCCATAGCTTCTTATCCACATCAGAAAATGATCTGATTCCAATGGCTATGGATCCGTAACTGATAGGGGTATATTTTTCTAGAAGACCATTTGATCAGATCGAGCCTCCAACATTGACAAAATCGACCATCAAGCTGGCTGATCAGAATTGTCATACAATATGACAAAAATTGTTAGAAAAATGCACCCACCTATTATACCTACCTTTGAAATTTATAAAGCTTGTCTCTTGTCATTTAGCTCTCCAAAATGTGTATAAATAGAGGGCCTTGGATGAGCAACATGATACATTGGTAGGATATTAGCCATTGTAATAAAATTCTCTAAGTTTTCTTCTTCTTTCCTTTCTCTAGTTTTCTTTTTCTTTATTTACTTATGCTTCTTACATTTCTTTTCATTTTATTCATATCTAGTATGTGTTGCTAATCATATTGTTGAGGTGATGAGGTGAAGCTCTTGGTAAATGCTAAGGTTAGTCTCTTAAACATGAGCTAAAATGAATCATCATTTATAAACACTAGTATAGATAATATTTTCTTTTGGTTTAAAATCATACTTGCAAAGTAGAGATCTTGATTCATTATTGACAATGAAAATGGCACAGTAAATGCTTGGTTTCATAACCTTGATTTGTTGTAGACATATACCTTGGCATAAGGAATGCTTGGACTCTTTTTATGAGTTTTGAGGACACCAAATGAACATAATATCATATGCTATGGACGTTGGACAATTTGGACTGAATTGCTAAACCTTCCGATTGGAACCTCCCTTATGTGTGGATTTCAATTGTGTAATAAAACAAGATTAATCTTAGCATAATACCAAGAGTGGATTCTCTAACCTCAACATCCTTTCTTATTGTTTTTTATATCTTGTTTAATTGCTTTTATGTTATTTTGTTTATTTTGTTCTCTAATATCTTGTTTACTTTCTTTGTTATTGATTCCCTAATATCTTGTTTATTTTCATTTTCATATATATTTATAAACTTATACTTACTAGTACGCTTCCCTGTGGTTCGACCTCGGACACCCGAGAATTTATTACTTGAACATAACCTGCACTTGGGTTTACAACTCTTAATTGAGTCTCCATCAAGTTTTTGGCGCCGTTGCCGGGGAAGCAATACTAAGTATATAAGTTTAGAAAAATGCAACGGCCGTTGGAATCAGCTCATTTGCTGATATGGATAAGAAGATATGGGCAAAATACGAAAACAGGTCAGCACAGACGTCATTGCACATCAGCCAACTTGATGGTCGATTTAGCTAGGGAAAACGACTCTGTTTCAAGAAGTGTAAAACATGAAAAAGATAGATATGCCTCTTAGCTTTGCACGGCTACAAATTTCAGCCTTATTGCTTCAGTGAAACTCGAGATATAGCTGATATGGCAAACGGTGTCGGAACTGGAACTGAACTGGATTTGCCCTTAATTCTAGTAATCTGAAATCACTCAAAGAAACTTGTGAAAAACACCAAATTACATAAAAATATAAAAGATCATAAACACAATTAGACTAAACAATAATAACTCGTATTTGACACAAAACAATAATAAAACATAACTAAAAACTATATAATTATACGAGTTATCACACCCCCACACTTAGATTGTTGCTAGTTCCTAGCAACGACTCAATAAAAATAAAATAAGAAAATCTAATCTAATCCATTTTCGTAGGAAATCACGGTGGCACTTAGCATGTGACACAAGCCTTTAAACCCCTAGGTGTCCCTAGTGGACGAGTTTAGTCTCGTGAGGGTTTACTAGGACGATACCCACAAACATTGAAGACATAAGAAAAACTAAAAATAATAATTATAACTAATCCTTCCAATATAAATTAGAGATAATCATTGGACAAGTCTTAAAAACTAATCAATAGCTTAAAGAAATTCACAAAAAATCTTGCTTGAATGTAAATAAATGAGTTAAGCCAATATTAACATAACATATTTCAATCAAAATAGTGCATATTCAAACTTAATCTCAACTTCTCACATGGGATACTCTCTTGATTTTCACTCTTTAAAGTAGTGGTAAAGTGTTTACACTCAATCAATCTCATGAAAACACTTCTACCATATGCTTGCTTGTCCACCTATTCTCTACTATTTAGATCATACAACTTCATAAATCAAGAGGTCTTTATTCAAGGTTGTAATGGGGCCAAAGGGTTATAATGTGGTTAAAGAACAAAAGGATAAAGATATCACAAAGGTTCCAAAGAGTTCATAGAGTTTAGAGACATAATAAGATCATACAAATAAATTTCTCAAAACTCTTTGCAAGTACATAGTCACATAGGCTAAATATTCATGTTGAGCCTTTGCTTCATTCTAACCAACTTTGTAACATCTTTTTCTTTACTTTAACTAGAAGTTGAAGAGAAGATTTTTTTTTTTTTTTGAATATGGGAATGTATTTAACAATGATCCCTTTCTTTTTCTCTTGACTTTTTCTTTTCTTTTCTTCCCCCACACTTATCTTTTGTTTCTAACCCAAATTTTCAACTAAAAATATCCCTTGTTTTTTTGCAATATGTCTCAAAATATATAATCCATCTTTAGAACAAGGGTAAGGATATAAGTATATTTAGGCTAGGTGTAAGTTGTGGTTACCAATAAAACAGCATATTTAATGTAGGCTCAAATTGGCTCACTAGTGGGGATGTTCTCTTAGAACATTAATAATGGATGGCTGTTTGGCTCTGGTTATAATCCTAATGCCTCTATCATATTCATGTTGTCACATGTATCAATATAGTCTCAAACGGTTTAAAGCAAGTTCTAGAGAATCATGTAATCATAAGAGCACTCAAGAAAGAAATTAGATTGATTTGTATAATGCATCAATCATTATAGGCTCAAAAACTCACAAGGATGATTATACAAGTCAGATTAAGTCTAAACATGCTTCTTTCTCAATCAACATATCATATTAACATTGGCTCATAAAAAGGTTGACATCAAGCTCAATTCTCATGAAAATCTTCTCACTAATAAATCTGTTTTAGACTTATGCAATTCATATCTCATCATTGTATTAAAAAGGAATTAGAACACATTAAAATAATAATAATAATAATAAAGACTCATAAAAAAAAAATAGTAGACAAAAATAAAAGAAATCCTAAATCGTTCCCCCCACACTTAATTCTTACATTGTCCTCAATGTAAGTCTATTAACCCAAATGAAAGAATCATGTGTAAGAGAAAAGAACTAATAACATAAGAATAGGAATAACTAAGACTCAAAACAAAACAAACTCATGCAACCTAAATAATCCTAAAATACTTAACAAAATTAACAAGTAAACATAAAAAGATTAAAATCAAACTGACAAGGTATGTCTCAAGTCTCCCTTACTCAGACCTTGTTCAGAATGAATACTTCTAAATGGCTTAAAACACATCAAATTTTTTTTGTTTTTTTTTTTTTTAAATTAGCAAAATATGTCCCTTACCCCCTAGTAAAGGTAGAATTTAGGAGATATTACCTGCAGAGGTTGCTAACCACTTATTATAACTGAGACACAACAAACAAAATGTTAGATAATGTCACAAAGACAAAGTGCAATCCACTCCTTGCTCGTCCATATCTCTTTTTCTTTTTCCGAGCGTTTGCGAAACAACCGTAGCAGATAAATACTCATAAGCTTGGAGCTTTTTGAGTAAATCTTCAATGGTTGTAGCAGAAATTATGGTTCTCCTTGCCTCTGAAAACATGAATCCATTATCCACAGCATTATCTAAGTATGAAAGCAAATTACTAAAATAACCATTAATATTAAGCAAATCAATGGGTTTCTTATTTGTGACCAAAGATGACCAAGAAGCCACGCAAGCTATTTCTTCCAATGTACCCAGACCTCCTGGTAAAGCAATGAATGCATCGGCAGAATGGTACATGATTGTCATCCGTTCAGGGATACTCCAGACTTGTATTTCCTTACCCACGGTAGGTCCACAAAAATCTGTGAATAGTTTTGGCACGATTCCTAGAACTGGACTTCCTCCGGCGTGTGCTGCTGTAGCGACTGCTCCATTAAACCCGTACTACCGCCTCCATAAATCAACTGGATCTTTTGTTGGGCAAGTATTACTCCAACTCTTATGGCTTCATCAGCGAATATGTTATTTTTCCCTGGATAAGCACCTCCAAAGACACAAATTTTTTTAATGCGCTGGGACGAAGTACTTTCCATTTTTTTTCGAGTGCCTGAAAGAGAATGAGTACATGGTGTAATATATAGAGGACTGAGTAGTGAATCAGACAAGAGTAATAATGTCGCCGAAAGTGTATTTGACCTGTCAGAAGAAAATGTTAACCTAACAAAAGATTTTTGCGTGATTTCAGGAAGAAAATCAAAAAGAGAAGAAAAATCAACCGTAAAAGACCAATGCAAAAAAAAAAAAAACAAACGAAAATAATTACACAAATCGAACAACACGTAAATTAAACCGAAATGAAGTTATTGCAAATTAAACCAAAAGCTGAGAAGTCATTTATTGTAGTTGTGATTGTGGCTCACATCTTCCTCTGGTTTTACGTCCAGAAACGGCTTAAACGCCTTCTATGAGTCGAGGATATGCTTCCCATCCAGTTTTCTTACAAGCTGGCAAACAGGGTCTTTTAACATCAGATTCCCAAGATGTTGCCATTCCTTTTGGAATTGCGGCCATAAATCAAGAATTTCTCTTTGTACGTCTCCACTAGGATGCGTCTCAAGAGAAAGTTGGATATTACCCAAATTCTCCTTACTCAGTCCATCCTTAATGAATTCAATTTTATCATCTCGATTAGAGGACGGAATCCCAATAGAACGACATTTACCGTTACACGTCCATCGTGCACATTTGTGGCAATTTGAACTCATGCGCTTTGCTCGTCGCTTCTTTGCAAAAGTGCTTCTACCTGTACCTGGTAAATGCAAAACAGGAAGATATTCATCTTCACGTACCTTGGCTTCAATTATCCAACGTATGTCTTCAGGAATCCCTTTGTGCATAAGCATTCTTAATCTTTCAAATCGAACTTGGTAAAGCTTCAGTAAAATATTTCGAGGAAAAGGAGGGAATCGTTTCTGCAATCTTTTGTGAATATCATCCATCTTGAAAAAAAAATAATAAAAAAAATGAAAGAGAAATTTATATACAATATCAGTTTTGTGGGTAGCTGATGGAACCGACTTAAATAATCACGGAGTACCGTTATCCGCCATTTAACCGGGAAAAAAATGTATTTACATCTAGTTATTTTCAAAACAAGGATCAGAAAGAAAAACAACCTCTTCTTGAGTAACATGATTTTCCAAAAAAGAGTTTGAGTCTTTGTCCATTTACCTTGAATACGTTACCATTTTGAGGATTCTCAATGTCAACTGCTCCATAATGATACACATGCTTAACCACAAATGGGCCAGTCCATCTTGATCTCAACTTACCAGGAAATATGTGAAGTCTAGAATTATAAAGTAGAACTTTCTTCCCAACATTAAATGTTTTTCTTGAAATTAACTTGTCATGAAAGGCTTTAGTTCTTTCTTTATGAATTTTAGAATTCTCATATGCATCATTTCTGAGTTCCTCAAGTTCATTTATGACTGGAAAAGTTTCATTCTCACCCAAAAAGGAATATTTTAGCTCCGAGGGCAATGGTTTTAAATCCAGCTTGGGTGGTTCAATAGTTGATGGTACACTGACATTTGTGAGTGATGGAAGTTCCTCAAACTTTTGTTTCCAACAATGCTTAACCTGAAAAGAATTTAACAAAGAATCAGTGTCTGAAATTTCTGAAGCATTATCAAACTCACATTCAATTAAATAAGCTTCTAAAGGATCATGGAATGTGGTAGTGGTGAGATGTTCATGAACAAGTTCTTCAATGAAATCCACTTCATGTACTTCTGAATCATCACCAGGTTGCTTGCAAATGTTGAACACATTTAATTCTAAAGTCATATTTCCAAAAGAAATGTTCAAAATACCATTCCTGCAATTTATCAGAGCATTAGAAGTTGCAAGAAATGGACGGCCTAATATAACAGGAATTTGAACATTTGGATTTGAAACAGGATGTGTGTCCAAAACAATAAAATCAACAGGGAAGTAAAAATTATCAATTTGAACCAAAACATCTTCAACTATCCCTCGAGGAATTTTTACAGAACGATCAGCTAGTTGAAGTGTAACAGGTGTTTCCTTGAGTTCACCTAAACCTAACTGTTGATAAACAGAAAAAGGCAAAAGATTAACACTAGCACCAAGATCAAGCAATGCACGTTCTATTCTAGTGTTTCCAATGATGCATGAGATTGTTGGACATCCAGGATCTTTGAATTTTGGTGGAGTAAGGTGCTGAACGATTGAGCTCACACTTTCCGTCAGAAATGCTTTCTTTTGTACATTATGTTTCCTTTTAAATGTGCACATGTCCTTCAAAAATTTAGCATAAGATGGAACTTGTTTGATTGCATCCAATAAAGGAATGTTAATCTTAACATGTTTGAAAAGTTCATAAATTTATGCATTTTGATTCAAATTGTTTATTGTTTGCAACCTTTGAGGAAAAGGAGCAGGATGCATACCTTTTTCTTTGTCCAAATTTTCAAGAAGTTCAGACTTACCATCATTCTTACCGTTACTTTTCGGAGGGGAAGGAGGATCTTGGTCTTTTGATGGAATGTTTTTTTCAATTGCCTTTCCACTTCGAAGAGTTGTGATAGAACTGGCATTTTCCTGTTGAGTTTCATTGGAGCAAGAAACAAAACATTGAGTAGAAGGGTTAGGCTGAGGTTGAGCAGGAAACTTACCTTTTTCTTGAGTGCGTAATGAAGCTGTCAATGTGGACAAGGTGTTTTTGATCTCATTGATGTCCTGTGAAGTTTGGTTATTCACATTTGCTTGTGTTTGCATGAATGCTTGCAATGTCTCTTCCAAGGTTTGTACACGTGAAGGTTGATAGGAAAAAGTGTTGCCCGGCTTTTGAGATTGTGGTACCTGAACATGATTATTATTCCGCCAACTGAAGTTGGGATGATTTCTCCATTCAGGGTTATACGTTTCAGAGTAAGGAGAAGGAAAAGGCTTTTCAAATGTGTTTATGGAATTTACTTGATCATGCAACGCTTCTTTAAGAATGGGAATGTTTGGACATTCAGAAGTGGGGTGTCCCATGATTTCACAAATTCCACAACTTCCTTCATTTTTAACCGTTTTGACTTCTTTTACTTCTCTAAGTTCCATGGCTTCAATCTTTCTAGCCAAATTAGCTACTTTAGCTTTTATCTCATCTTCTTGACTAAAATGATATTTACCTCTGTTAGAAACAAGATTAGATCTATTGAAACTTTCAGAGGAATTATCTGTGTGCCAGGCTTGAGAGTTATCTGCCAAATGGTCTAGGTAGTCAAAGGCTTCTTCAGGTTCTTTTTCTAGAAACTCACCGTTACACATTGTTTCAACAAATTGTTTAGTTTCGGGAGTTAAACTTTCATAAAAGAAACTAATAAGACGCCATTTTTCAAAACCATGATGTGGACAAGAACTTAACAAATCTTTAAAACGCTCCCAGCACCGAAAAAATGCTTCATTTTGATTTTGATTGAAATTTTGAATCTGTCTTTTCAAAGCAGTAGTTTTATGTGCTGGGAAAAATTTCTTCAGAAACTCAGTTTGTAATTCTTGCCATGTGCCAATTGACCTTGGTTTTAAATTATGAAGCCAAATTTTTGCTTTATCTTTTAAAGAAAAAGGAAATAATTTTAGCTTGACAATTTCATTTGTGCATTGTTGGTCATTAAAGGTGACACATACATCTTTGAAGTCTTTTAGAAACGAGTAAGCACTTTCCGATTCTAACCCATGGAAATTTGGAAGCAAAGCTATCATACCTGGTTTAAAACGAAAGTTGTTTGCATTGAGAGGAAAAATAAAACAAGAGGGTGATGAGCTTCGAGTTGGTTGCAAGTAGTCACGCATGGTGCGTACTTGTCTGTTCTCATCTTCAGCATGAACACTTTCATTGTCAGCCATGGTAGGAGTTGTATTAGAAAGATTACCTGAAAAAGTTTCACAATAAAATCTAACTAAACGACGAGATCTAAAATCACGTCGCCAAACAAGCATAAAACAAAGTTAATATACAAATTAGGCGGTATAACCAGCCAAACAAAATAAATATACTAAATTAGGCGGTATAACCAGCCAATAAAAATAAATATATACAAAATTAGGCGGTATAACCAGCCAATAAAAATAAATATATACAAAATTAGGCGGTATAACCAGCCAATAAAAATAAATATATACAAAATTAGGCGGTATAACCAGCCAATAAAAATAAATATACTTATATACTTATATACTTAGTATTGCTTCCCCGGCAACGGGGCCAAAAACTTGATGGAGACTCAATTAAGAGTTGTAAACCCAAGTGCAGGTTATGTTCAAGTAATAAATTCTCGGGTGTCCGAGGTCGAACCACAGGGAAGCGTATTAGTAAGTATAAGTTTATAAATATATAAGAAAAAGAAAGTAAACAAGATATTAAAGAATCAACAACGAAACAAGATAAACAATATATTAGAGAACAACATAAACAAAATAACATAAAAGAAATTAAACAAGATATTAAAAAAACAATAAGAAAAAACAATATTTTTCTTTTGAAAATATTTACTCCTAATCCTTTCAATATAAATTAGAGACAATCTTTGAACAAGTCTTATAAACTAATCAATAGCTCAAAGAATTTCACAAAAATTCATGCTTGAATGTAAATAAATGAGTTAAGCCAATATTAACATAACATATTTCAATCAAAATAGTGCATATTCAACTTAATCTCAACTTCTCACTATACTCTCATGATTTTCACTCTTTAAAGTAGTGGTAAAGTGTTTACACTCAATCAATCTCATGAAAACACTTCTACCATATGCTTGCTTGTCCACCTATTCTCCACTATTTAGATCATACAACTTCATAAATCAAGAGGTCTTTATTCAAGGTTGTAATGGGGCCAAAAGGTTATAATGTGGTTAAAGAACAAAAGGATAAAGATATCACAAAGGTTCCAAAGAGTTCATAGAGTTTAGAGACATAATAAGATCATACAAATAAATTTCTCAAAACTCTTTACAAGTACATAGTCACATAGGCTAAATATTCATGTTGAGCCTTTGCTTTATTCTAACCAACTTTGTAACATCTTTTTCTTTACTTTAACTAGAAGTTCAAGAGAAGATTTTTTTTTTTTTTTAATATGAGAATGTATTTGACAATGATCCCTTTCTTTTTCTCTTGACTTTTGCCACTCTCCTCCCCCACACTTATCTTTCGTTCTAACCCAAATTTTCAAAAAGTATCCCTTGTTTTTGCAATATGTCTCAAAATATATAATCCATCTTTAGAACAAGGGTAAGGATATAAGTATATTTAGGCTAGGTGTAAGTTCTGGTTACCAATAAAATAGCATATTTAATGTAGGCTCAAATTGGCTCACTAGTGGGGACGTTCTCTTAGAACATTAATAATGGATGGCTGTTTGGCTCTGGTTATAATCCTAATGCCTCTATCATATTCATGTTGTCACATGTATCAGTATAGTCTCAAACGGTTTAAAGCAAGTTCTAGAGAATCATGTAATCATAAGAGCACTCAAGAAAGAAATTAGATTGATTTGTATAATGCATCAATCATTATAGGCTCAAAAACTCACAATGATGATTATACAAGTCAGATTAAGTCTAAACATGCTTCTTTCTCAATCAACATATCATATTAACATTGGCTCATAAAAAGGTTGACATCAAGCTCAATTCTCATGAAAATCTTCTCACTAATAAATCTGTTTTAGACTTATGCAATTCATATCTCATCATTGTATTAAAAAGGAACTAGAACACATTAAATAAATAATAATAATAATAAAGACTCATAAAAAAAATAGTAGACAAAAATAAAAGAAATCCTAAATCGTTCCCCCCACACTTAATTCTTACATTGTCCTCAATGTAAGTCTATTAACCCAAATGAAAGAATCATGTGTAAGAGAAAAGAACTAATAACATAAGAATAGGAATAACTAAGACTCAAAACAAAACAAACTCATGCAACCTAATTAATCCTAAAATAATAAACAAAAATTAACAAGTAAACATAAAAAGATTAAAATCAAACTGACAAGGTATGTCTCAAGTCTCCTTTACTCAGACCTTGTTCAGAATGAATACTTCTAAATTGCTTAAAACACAACAAACTTTTTTATTTTATTTTTGAAAGAAGAAATCAAACTGACAAGGTATGTCTCAAGTCTCCCTTACTCAGACCTTGTTAAGAATGAATACTTCTAAATGGCTTAAAACACATCAATTTTTTTTTTTTTTAAATTAGCAAAATATGTCCCTTACCCCCTATTAAAGGTAGAATTTAGGAGATATTACCTGCAGAGGTTGCTAACCACTTATTATAACTGAGACACAACAAACAAAATGTTAGATAATGTCACAAAGACAGAGTGCAATCCACTCCTTGCTCGTCCATATCTCTTTTTCTTTTTCCGAGCGTTTGCGAAACAACCGTAGCAGATAAATACTCATAAGCTTGGAGCTTTTTGAGTAAATCTTCAATGGTTGTAGCAGAAATTATGGTTCTCCTTGCCTCTGAAAACATGAATCCATTATCCACAGCATTATCTAAATATGAAAGCAAAATACTAAAATAACCATTAATATTAAGCAAACCAATGGGTTTCTTATTTGTGACCAAAGATGACCAAGAAGCCACGCAAGCTATTTCTTCCAATGTACCCAGACCTCCTGGTAAAGCAATGAATGCATCGGCAGAATGGTACATGATTGTCATCCGTTCAGGGATACTCCAGAATTGTATTTCCTTACCCACGGTAGGTCCACAAAAACCTGTGAATAGTTTTGGCACGATTCCTAGAACTGGACTTCCTCCGGCGTGTGCTGATGTAGCGACTGCTCCCATTAAACCCGTACTACCGCCTCCATAAATCAACTGGATCTTTTGTTGGGCAAGTATTACTCCAACTCTTATGGCTTTATCAGCGAATATTTTATTTTTCTCTGGATAAGCACCTCCAAAGACACAAATTTTTTTAATGCGCTGGGACGAAGTACTTTCCATTTTTTTTTTCAAGTGCCTGAAAGAGAATGAGTACATGGTGTAATATATAGAGGACTGAGTAATGAATCAGACAAGAGTAATAATGTCGCCGAAAGTGTATTTGACCTGTCAGAAGAAAATGTTAACGTAACAAAAGATTTTTGCGTGATTTCAGGAAGAAAATCAAAAAGAGAAGAAAAATCAACCGTAAAAGACCAATGCAAAAAAAAAACGAGAATAATTACACAAATCTAACAACACGTAAATTAAACCGA
The DNA here is from genome assembly GCA_030761205.1 of Fremontodendron californicum. Lineage (NCBI taxonomy): Eukaryota > Viridiplantae > Streptophyta > Magnoliopsida > Malvales > Malvaceae > Fremontodendron > Fremontodendron californicum. The sequence continues at coordinate 12,915,855 of JAULJL010000005.1, read as the reverse complement.
AATGAAGTTATTGCAAATCAAACCAAAAGTTGAGAAGTCATTTATTGTAGTTGTGATTGTGGCTCACATCTTCCTCTGGTTTTACGTCCAGAAACGGCTTAAACGCCTTCTATGAGTCGAGGATATGCTTCCCATCCAGTTTTCTTACAAGCTGGCAAACAGGGTCTTTTAACATCAGATTCCCAAGATGTTGCCATTCCCTTTGGAATTGCGGCCATAAATCAAGAATTTCTCTTTGTACGTCTCCACTAGGATGCGTCTCAAGAGAAAGTTGGATATTAACCAAATTCTCCTTACTCAGTCCATCCTTAATGAATTCAATTTTATCATCTCGATTAGAGGACGGAATCCCAATAGAACGACATTTACCGTTACACGTCCATCGTGCACATTTGTGGCAATTTGAACTCATGCGCTTTGCTCGTCGCTTCTTTGCAAAAGTGCTTCTACCTATACCTGGTAAATGCAAAACAGGAAGATATTCATCTTCACGTACCTTGGCTTCAATTATCCAACGTATGTCTTCAGGAATCCCTTTGTGCATAAGCATTCTTAATCTTTCAAATCGAACTTGGTTAAGCTTCAGTAAAATATTTCGAGGAAAAGGAGGAAATCGTTTCTGCAATCTTGTGAGAATATCATCCATCCTGAAAAAAATAAAATAAAATAAAATGAAAGAGAAATTGAAAGAGAAATTTATATACAATATCAGTTTTGTGGGTAGCTGATGGAACCGACTTAAATAATCACGGAGTACCATTATCCGCCATTTAACCGGGGTTAAAAAAATGTATTATTATTATTTTTTTTTTGTCTTTTTTTTTGGAAATTAGTAAAAATTATATTTACATCTAGTTATTTTCAAAACAAGGATCAGAAAGAAAAACAACCTCTTCTTGAGTAACATGATTTTCCAAAAAGAGTTTGAGTCTTTGTCCATTTACCTTGAATACGTTACCATTTTGAGGATTCTCAATGTCAACTACTCCATAATGATACACATGCTTAACCACAAATGGGCCAGTCCATCTTGATCTCAACTTACCAGGAAATATGTGAAGTCTAGAATTATAAAGTAGAACTTTTTGCCCAACATCAAATGTTTTTCTTGAAATTAACTTGTCATGAAAGGCTTTAGTTCTTTCTTTATGAATTTTAGAATTCTCATATGCATCATTTCTGAGTTCCTCAAGTTCATTTATTTGTAATTTTCGTAAATTAGAAGCGTCATCAAGGTTTGAGTTGAACATTTTAATGGCCCAATATGCTTTATGCTCAAGTTCCACAGGTAAATGACAAGGTTTTCCATAAACTAGCCTATAAGGAGACATGCCCAATGCTGTTTTAAAAGCTGTTCGATAGGCCCATAATGCATCGTTAAGTCTAAGAGACCAATCTTTGCGATTTGGATTAACCGTCTTTTCCAAAATTTGTTTAATCTCCCTATTTGCTAATTCTACCTGTCCATTTGTCTGCGGGTGATAAGGGGTTGCAGCTTTGTGTGTAATGGCATATTTCTTCATTAATGTTTCAAAAACCTTGTTGCAAAAATGTGTTCCCCCATCACTTATGATAGATCGAGGAATTCCAAATCGACTCAAAATATTTTCTTTTAAAAATTTAATCACTGTTTTGTGATCATTAATTCGACATGGAATTGCCTCTATCCACTTTGAAACGTAATCTATTGCAACTAAAATGTATAAGAAACCAAAAGATGGTGGAAATGGTCCCATGAAATCAATACCCCAACAGTCAAAAATTTCAATTACAAGAATTGGGTTCAAAGGCATCATGTTTCTTTTCTGAAAACATGAATCCATTATCCCCAGCATTATCTAAAAAATGAAAAATATTGTGATAACTCGTATAATTATATAGTTTTTAGTTATGTTTTATTATTGTTTTGTGTCAAATACGAGTTATTATTGCTTAGTCTAATTGTGTTTATGATTTTTTATATTTTTATGCAATTTGGTGTTTTTCACAAGTTTCTTTGAGTGATTTCAGATTACTAGAATTAAGGGCAAATCCAGTTCAGTTCCAGTTCCGACACTGTTTTCCATATCAGCTATATCTCGAGTTTCACAGAAGCAATAAGGCTGAAATTTGTATCCGTGCAAAGCTAAGAGGCATATCTATCTTTTTCATGTTTTACACTTCTTGAAACGGAGTCGTTTTCCCTACCGAAATCAACCATCAAGTTGGCTGATGTGCAATGACGTCTGTTCTGCACCGTTTTGGTATTTTGACCATATCTTCCGACCCACATGAGCCAATGATCCGATTCCAACGGCTATGGATCAGTAACTGATAGGGGCATATTTTTCTAGAAGACCATTTGATCAGATCGAGCCTCCAACATTGAAACAATCGACCATCAAGCTGGCTGATCAGAATTGTCATACAACATGACGAAAATTGTTAGAAAAATGCACCCACCTATTATACCTACCTTTGAAATTTATAAAGCTTGTCTCTTGTCATTTAGCTCTCCAAAATGTGTATAAATAGAGGGCCTTGGATGAGTATTAGGAGACATTATACATTGGTAGGATATTAGCCATTGTAATAAAATTCTCTAAGTTTTCTTCTTCTTTCCTTTCTCTAGTTTTCTTTTTCTTTATTTTTCTTTTCATTTTCTTCATATCTAGTATGTGTTGCTAATCATATTGTTGAGGTGATGAGGTGAAGCTTTTGGTAAATGCTAAGGTTAGTCTCTTAAACATGAGCTAAAATGAATCATCATTTATAAACACTAGTATAGATAATATTTTCTTTTGGTTTAAAATCATACTTACAAAGTAGGGATCTTGATTCATTATTGACAAGGAAAATGGCACAGTAAATGCTTGGTTTCATAACCTTGATTTGTTGTAGACATATACCTTGGCATAAGGAATGCTTGGACTCTTTTTATGAGTTTTGAGGATACCAAATGAACATAATATCATATGCTATGGACGTTGGACAATTTGGACTGAATTGCTAAACCTTCCGGTTGGAATCTCCCTTATGTGTGAATTTCAATTGTGTAATAAAACAAGATTAATCTTAGCATAACACCAAGAGTGGATTCTCTAACCTCAACATCTTTTCTTATTGTTTTGTTTATATCTTGTTTAATTTCTTTTATGTTGTTTTGTTTATTTTGTTCTCTAATATCTTGTTTATCTTGTTTTGTTGTTGATTCCCTAATATCTTTGTTACTTTCTTTTTCTTATATATTTATAAACTTATACTTACTAATACGCTTCCCTGTGGTTCGACCTCGGACACCCGAGAATTTATTACTTGAACTTAACCTGCACTTGGGTTTACAACTCTTAATTGAGTCTCCATCAAGTTTTTGGCGCCGTTGCCGGGGAACATGATGCCTTTGTGACATTATCTAACATTTTGTTTGTTGTGTCTCAGTTATAATAAGTGGTTAGCAACCTCTGCAGGTAATATCTCCTAAATTCTACCTTTAGTAGGGGGTAAGGGACATATTTTGCTAATTTAAAAAAAAAAAAAAATTTGATGTGTTTTAAGCCATTTAGAAGTATTCATTCTGAACAAGGTCTGAGTAAGGGAGACTTGAGACATACCTTGTCGGTTTGATTTTAATCTTTTTATGTGTACTTGTTCATTTTTGTTTAGTATTTTAGGATTATTTAGGTTGCATGAGTTTGTTTTGTTTTGAGTCTTAGTTATTCCTATTCTTATGTTATTAGTTCTTTTCTCTTACACATGATTCTTTCATTTGGGTTAATAGACTTACATTGAGGACACTGTAAGAATTAAGTGTAGGGGGAACGATTTAGGATTTCTTTTATTTTTGTCTACTATTTTTTTTTATGAGTCTTTATTATTATTATTATTTTTTAATGTGTTCTAGTTCCTTTTTAATACAATGATGAGATATGAATTGCATAAGTCTAAAACAGATTTATTAGTGAGAAGATTTTCATGAGAATTGAGCTTGATGTCAACCTTTTTATGAGCCAATGTTAATATGATATGTTGATTGAGAAAGAAGCATGTTTAGACTTAATCTGACTTGTATAATCATCCTTGTGAGTTTTTGAGCCTATAATGATTGATGCATTATACAAATCAATCTAATTTCTTTCTTGAGTGCTCTTATGATTACATGATTCTCTAGAACTTGCTTTAAACCGTTTGAGACTATATTGATACATGTGACAACATGAATATGATAGAGGCATTAGGATTATAACCAGAGCCAAACAGCCATCCATTATTAATGTTCTAAGAGAACATTCCCACTAGTGAGCCAATTTGAGCCTACATTAAATATGCTATTTTATTGGTAACCAGAACTTACACCTAGCCTAAATATACTTATATCCTTACCCTTGTTCTAAAGATGGATTATATATTTTGAGACATATTGCAAAAACAAGGGATACTTTTTGAAAATTTGGGTTAGAACGAAAGATAAGTGTGGGGGAGGAGAGAGGCAAAAGTCAAGAGAAAAAGAAAGGGATCATTGTCAAATACATTCCCATATTAAAAAAAAAAAATCAAAAAAAAAAAAAAAATCTTCTCTTGAACTTCTAGTTAAAGTAAAGAAAAAGATGTTACAAAGTTGGTTAGAATGAAGCAAAGGCTCAACATGAATATTTAGCCTATGTTATTATGTGCTTTATAAGAGTTTTGAGAAGTTTTATTTGTATGATCTTATTATGTCTCTAAACTCTATGAACTCTTTGGAACCTTTGTGATATCTTTATCCTTTTGTTCTTTAACTACATTATAACCCTTTGGCCCCATTACAACCTTGAAAAAAGACCTCTTGATTTATGAAGTTGTATGATCTAAATAGTGGAGAATAGGTGGACAAGCAAGCATATGGTAGAACTGTTTTCATGAGATTGATTGAGTGTAAACACTTTACCACTACTTTAAAGAGTGAAAATCATGAGAGTATCCCATGTGAGAGGTTGAGATTAAGTTGAATATGCACTATTTTGATTGAAATATGTTATGTTAATATTGGCTTAACTCATTTATTTACATTCAAGCATGAATTTTTGTGAAATTCTTTGAGCTATTGATTAGTTTATAAGACTTGTTCAAAGATTGTCTCTAATTTATATTGAAAGGATTAGGAGTAAATATTTTTAGTGTATGTAGTTTACTTATATTTTAGTTTTTCAATGTTTGTGGGTATCGTTCTAGCAAACCCTCACGAGACTAAACTCGTCCACTAGGGACACCTAGGGGTTTAAAGGCTTGTGTCACATGCTAAGTGCCACCGTGATTTCCTACGAAAATGGACTAGATTAGATTTTCTTATTTTATTTTTATTAAGTCGTTGCTAGGGACTAGCAACAATCTAAGTGTGGGGGTGTGATAACTCGTATAATTATATAGTTTTTAGTTATGTTTTATTATTGTTTTGTGTCAAATACGAGTTATTATTGCTTAGTCTAATTGTGTTTATGATTTTTTATATTTTTATGCAATTTGGTGTTTTTCACAAGTTTCTTTGAGTGATTTCAGATTACTAGAATTAAGGGCAAATCCAGTTCAGTTCCAGTTCCGACACCGTTTGCCATATCAGCTATATCTCGAGTTGCACTGAAGCAATAAGGCTGAAATTTGTATCCGTGCAAAGCTAAGAGGCATATCTATCTTTTTCATGTTTTACACTTCTTGAAACGGAGTCGTTTTCCCTATCGAAATCGACCATCAAGTTGGCTGATGTGCAATGACGTCTGTGCTGACCTGTTTTCGTATTTTGCCCATATCTTCTTATCCACATCAGCAAATGATCTGATTCCAACGGCTATGGATCCGTAACTGATAGGGGTATATTTTTCTAGAAGACCATTTGATCAGATCGAGCCTCCAACATTGACAAAATCGACCATCAAGCTGGCTGATCAGAATTGTCATACAATATGACGAAAATTGTTAGAAAAATGCACCAACCTATTATACCTACCTTTGAAATTTATAAAGCTTGTCTCTTGTCATTTAGCTCTCCAAAATGTGTATAAATAGAGGGCCTTGGATGAGCAAAATTATACATTGGTAGGATATTAGCCATTGTAATAAAATTCTCTAAGTTTTCTTCTTCTTTCTTTTCTCTAGTTTTCTTTTTCTTTATTTACTTATGCTTCTTACATTTCTTTTCATTTTTAGTATGTGTTGCTAATCATATTGTTGAGGTGATGAGGTGAAGCTCTTGGTAAATGCTAAGGTTAGTCTCTTAAACATGAGCTAAAATGAATCATCATTTATAAACACTAGTATAGATAATATTTTCTTTTGGTTTAAAATCATACTTGCAAAGTAGAGATCTTGATTCATTATTGACAATGAAAATGGCACAGTAAATGCTTGGTTTCATAACCTTGATTTGTTGTAGACGTATACCTTGGCATAAGGAATGCTTGAACTCTTTTTATGAGTTTTGAGGACACCAAATGAACATAATATCATATGCTATGGACGTTGGACAATTTGGACTGAATTGCTAAACCTTCCGATTGGAACCTCCCTTATGTGTGGATTTCAATTGTGTAATAAAACAAGATTAATCTTAGCATAACACCAAGAGTGGATTCTCTAACCTCAACATCCTTTCTTATTGTTTTTTATATCTTATTTAATTGCTTTTATGTTATTTTGTTTATTTTGTTCTCTAATATCTTGTTTACTTTCTTTGTTATTGATTCCCTAATATCTTGTTTATTTTCTTTTTCATATATATTTATAAACTTATACTTACTAGTACGCTTCCCTGTGGTTCGACCTCGGACACCCGAGAATTTATTACTTGAACATAACCTGCACTTGGGTTTACAACTCTTAATTGAGTCTCCATCAAGTTTTTGCTCCGAGACTTAGTTTAAGAGGGCGAGCACAAAAAGACAAACTTGAAAAAAAGTCAACCCGAAAAAGTCAACCCCAAAAAAGTCAACCCCAAAAAGTCAACTACTGAAAAAGTCAACCCACTTTCAAAATCAAGATTTTAAGTTCAATTGAAAAATGGCGAAAGAATTTTGATAATCCGAGGTCTACATTGAAAGATTTGGAGTTCGGAAGTTGGGATTTGGAGATTCAGTAGAAAAGAAACCCTAATCCAAGAAATTTGGGGAAAAGTGCTTAAACGATCAAACTGGTCGAAATTGAAGGTTCCAAATGAAAGATAAGCACTGACTACGGGTAATGGAGAAGTCACTTGCAAGAAAAACCGAAAGAAAAGTCAATCCGAGAGAAAACCGAGAATTAGGGTTTCTAGTGGATTTCGGTGAAATCAGGAAGAATCACAGAAATGGCCCGACTTGGTAAGACCAAAGCCCCCAATGGATTAAGAATGGTTAAAAAGGATGGCCCAAGGCTCAGATTGAAGAAAATCTGAAAATCGGATTTGTTTTGAGCAAAACCGGGTTTCGGAGGTTATAGGGCAAAATTGGAAAAATTTGGGAAAAATAGCAAATGGACTCCGAAAATTATGGAAAATTTGTCAATCTCATTCTTAAATCATTTGAAAGAGATTGGCGAAAGAAAATCTTTATTCCGAGTTCGTTTGCAAAATGGCCAAATCTCGGGCCTCCTATGCAGTAATTCAAGCCGATAAATCCCGAAAAAATACCAAATTAGCTCCAAAAATTATGAAAACTTCCAGATCACACTTTTTAATTATTTTGAAGAGATTGGTGAAGAAAAATCTTGATTTGGAGCTCGTTTAAAAAATGGTAAAAAGTAGGGGCATAAAAGGACATTTTGGGAAGAAAAAATCCAAATAAATAGCAAACAGACTCGGATAATTTTGAAAACTTCCAGAACTCAATATTTTATTATTTTGGAAGTATTAAAAAAAGAAAAATTGAATTTGGAGCCCGTTTGATATTTATTTTGCATCCGGGGGGCAAAATGGTCGTTTCACCCAAGCAACCGAAAAGGGTTTCTTTGGGCTTTCAAAAATCAGAGCTGGGCTGGAAAAGAGAAGTGCTGGCTTGCCCAAGCCCAAAGGAAGGAGGAAGCTTAGGATTTTTTCAATCAAGTGATTAAAAATCAAGAGTTAAGTTAGAGATTTTCATTTTTGAGCCTAAGTCCCAATCCCACATCCCTTTGTAATGTCAAGCCAAGGAGGTGCTCACCTTATAAATAAGGGGTCTTGGCCTTTGGTTGAAATCACCCACTACCCCTTGTGAGATAGTCTATACACTTGTATTAGGATTATCCGGGTGGTGAGTCATAGTGTTTTTGTTGAGAGGGTTTGTAGCTTAATCCGTTCAAAAGCTACTCTGAGGGTTTATAGCTTAATCCGTTCAAAAGCTACTTGTGAGAGGGTTTGTAGCTTAATCCGTTCAAAAGCTACTCTGAGGGTTTGTAGCTTAATCCGTTCAAAAGCTACTCTAAGGGTTTATAGCTTAATCCGTTCAAAAGCTACTTGGTGAGTTTTCATTTTAAAATAATGTTTCTTGTTCTTCCTTCATTTCCTTTCTTAAGTATATTTTTCTTACATTTGGTTTTTACAATAAACTCACCATGGCCAAATGGCCTACATTATTTATTTTAAGTTGTTATTTTTGATTCATTTTACCATATTGTTTATGCTATTTTCTTTATTTTTGATGTTTTAAATATTATGTTATTTCATGTTCTTAAGTTATATTTAATTTGGTTGCTTTGTTTGTTGCCATTTATGTCTTAGATATCATGTTTTTACATTTTTAATTTTCTGTTTTCATGTTGTTTAAATTTGAGCATGTTTTAGAGTTAGCATATTAAGTGTTTGTGAAAATGCTTGTGTGATTCTTTGCATGATTCTTGTTTTATATCTTAGTAAGCATGTTTTAGATTTGGTATATTAGGTGTTTATGAAAATGCTTGTGTGATTTTTGTGTTATGACTTAGTTTTTCATGCTAGCATACCAAGTGTTTGTGAAAATGCCATGCTTGTTGAAGCTTGGAGCCATTTGGCTACTCCATGTGTTTTGCATTGTGTGTTGTATTTTTGTCATGCTAGTTGTTAGGTTTTTGCATTTGCATGATATTTGGTTGGATTTTTGAATTAAGCATGCCTTGTGTTTGTGAAATTGCCATGCATGTCTTAGGTCTAGGTTACATTAAATGACATGCAAGTTCATGTTAGGTCTAGGCCATATTATTTGTGTCATGCATTTTCCTTACATTTAGGTTTAGATCCATGCATTTCATGCATTATGTTTGCTGCATTGTTTCATGCATTTCATGTTCATGCCACTTGAATAATGACCTGAGCCAATTAATGGTTCAAAGTCATGCTCTCTTGAGCACACTTGTGGAAAATTAAGTTTGTCAAATTGATTATTCTACCTTTGTGATTTTTTTACTTAAGCCAATTTTTATCTAACTTTCAAAAAGTCCTAGCTACTGTTTTCAAGTCATTCTATGAGTTTCAAATATTTTTATTTTGATTTTTAAATGATTTTATCAAAGACAAAAAAAAATGTGTTGGCAAAGCATTTTTTTTCACCCAAAACTCGTACATCTCCGATTTTTCTGGGAATTCATCTTTGATCAGAAAATTAAGTCGATCGTTTTTCGTGTATATTTACATGTCCTGAGTCTCCAATAATTTTTTCAGAATTTTTGGAATTTTAAAAAATAGGGTAAAAAATCGTGGATTAAAACTGGATAGTGGAGTCAGAATTGATTTTAAAGAAAAACAAAGCAGTTTTTTCTCCTCCAAAAACTCGTACATCTCTGGTTTTTCTAGGAATTCATCTTTGATCATAAAATTAAGTCGATTTTTTTCCGTGTATTTTTACATGTCCTGAGTCTCCATTAATTTTTTCAGAATTTTTGGAATTTTTAAAAATAGGGTAAAAAATCGTGGATTAAAACTGGACAGTGGAGTCAGAATTGATTTTAAAGAAAAACAAAGCAGTTTTTTCTCCTCCAAAAACTCGTACATCTCTGGTTTTTATGGGAATTCATCTTTGATAAAAAAATTAAGTCGATTTTTTTTCGTGTATTTTTACATGTCCTGAGTCTCCAATAATTTTTTCAGAATTTTTGGAATTTTTAAAAATAGGGTAAAAAATCGTGGATTAAAACTGGACAGTGGAGTCAGAATTGAATTTAAAGAAAAACCAATTTTCTGTTTTGGTTAATTTACTTAGAGTGGGCTGATTAGGAGGGTTAGCTACTGACTTAGGGTAATTTCTAAGCCTTTTTAAACTCTAAAAATGGTTTTTCAAGTCCCGGGTTAAGGGTAGTCAAGTCCGGATTTTTTTTAAATATAGGAAATTAGAGCCATTTAAACAAATTTTAGCCCAGTTTTTATTCAAGCTTCTCAAAATTGTTTTCAAACAATCACAAAGTATTTTGGTTTTAGAATATTTAATTTGACATATTTTCCTAAGGTAGCCGGATATCTTTTTAGATATACGGATTTCCTTAATTAAAGGAAAAAATACATTTCATGCATTGCATTTTTATATTCATGCATTTTATATAATATGTGATTCTTGTTATAATAATTTCTATGATATTGATTTATATTTTTGATGTTATATGGTTTATTATATGATTTGGAATATTTCATGATATCCTATGCTTTTATTTAGTTATTTTTTTGGTCATATTATTTAGCATATACTATGTTCATTGCATTATTATTTTCATTTTTATTTTCATGCATATTATATGGTAGCATTATTTCATATTCCATCTCATTTAAATTATATGCCATACCATTCATATTTGTCATGTCATTTAGGTTGCATTATATTATTTAGACTTTACTATGTCATTTTATTTATGTCATGCATATACATATTCATTTATTTTAAATGTTTGCAAAAGATAATGGTTTTCAATAAAAATAAAGATATTCCCGAGTTAAAATAATTCATGAGCTCTCTATCGGGTTTGCTGGAGGGAATATCATCAATTATCATTAATAAAGGAATATCTTTCTTTCAAAAAAAGAGAATGATTCAGAAAGCTTTCCAAAACTAATAAAAATTTATATATTTTGCCACGTTTGTTGGGGAATATAGGAAAATTTTGAATTTATAAATTCCGGATCATTGTCAATAAAAAATGAAATTATTTTTCTTTAAATTGGGAATTAACTTGAAATACTAAATTTAAAACCAACTTTTTACCGAGACTTGAGATAACACACGATTAATATGGTACCGATTTATACGGGCGTTGTGGGGGTGCTAATCCTTCCCCACACGTAACCGACTCCCGAACCCGCTTCTTTGATTTCTCTGGTTTAAAACGCAGACTTGAAATTGGTTTTTAAAATGTTTTAATTAATTTTTAAAATATTTTATAAAACCGGTTTTAATAGGTGGCCGATCACACCTAGCTAAAAAAGATTGGTGGCGACTCCATGTCTTTTTTAAGGTCATTTTCAAAACCTTCATTTTTCTAGAGGAATTAAGTCGACTTTTCCTCGGTTTTTTTTAATATCACGCTTAACGAATAATAAAGTCTTGCGATGAGACTCGTCGTTACTTTTTTTAGGTTGCGACAGCTAGATCCCGCTCTTGATCTATGAAAACAACTTGATGATATTAACTTATGCTCATTTCCAACATATTGGGAACCTAGAGGGTCACACATATAAGAACATATATGTATGGATTAAGCATGGTATTCTATTAAGGTAAAATTTAATGAAATAAAAGATCTATATTGAGAACTTAATTGAAAATTTTCAATTAAGAAAGATTAAGACATGATTGAGATTAGAGAAATCCAAGGACAATGTCTTAATGAGATAAGAGGAATCAAGAAGTCTTATCTAGTATAGTCGACTTTGACATAGAGATGTACAAGGTGAATTTTGAATGACTATGCTATATTGGAATAATGTCATGAGATGATATTAATAGATTAATGACATGAATTGTTCATTAGGAGAAAGAAATTTAATTGAGAATTAAATTACTTTCGTTTAGAACTTAATCTTTCCAATTTATAAGCATGATAAATTAGAATGGGTCCAAAGTGTCTATTCTAATTTAGGACTGTCCACTAAGGATGGTTGGCCCATCTTAAGGCATTAAGATTGATGGACCATTATTATTATTAGATAATATTATGGGCCTATTGATCCATGATAACTCGTATAATTATATAGTTTTTAGTTATGTTTTATTAATGTTTTGTGTCAAATACGAGTTATTATTGTTTAGTCTAATTGTGTTTATGATCTTTTATATTTTTATCTATTTTGGTGTTTTTCACAAGTTTCTTTGAGTGATTTCAGATTACTAGAATTAAGGGCAAATCTAGTTCAGTTTTAGTTCCGACACCTTTTGCCATATCAGCTATATCTCGAGTTTGACTGAAGCAATAAGGCTGAAATTTGTAGCCATGCAAAGCTAAGAGGCATATCTATCTTTTTCATGTTTTACACTTCTTAAAACGGAGTCGTTTTCCCTAGCGAAATCGACCATCAAGTTGGCTGATGTGCAATGACGTCTGTGCTGACATGTTTTCGTATTTTGCCCATATCTGCTTAACCACATCAGCAAATGAGCTGATTCCAACGGCTATGGTTCCGTAACTGATAGGGGAACCTTTTTCTAGAAGACCATGTGATCAAATCAGGCCTCCAATATTGACGAAATCGACCATCAAGTTGGCTGATCAAAATCGTCATATTGTAAAGCTTGTCTCTTGTCATTTAGCCCTCCAAAATGTGTATAAATAGAGGGCCTTGGATGATTGTAAGGGATCATATTGGAGATTGGTAGGATATTAGCCATTTTAACAAAATTCTCTAAGTTTTCTTCTTCTTTCTTTTCTCTAGTTTTCTTTTTCTTTAGAAAGAGCAAGAGGTTGGATAATTAATATTCTTCTTCTTCTTCTTTCTTTCTTTTATTTTCTTCTTAGATTCTATTTAATTTTATGTTTATAATGCCTATGCTAGGCTAAACTTCTATTTGGTTAAGGGTGATTTCAAAGCCCTAGACATGTTTTGTGATTGATTTTCAGATTCTATCTATCATTAATTTTCTATCAAAGTTGCTTATGTTCTTCTACAAGAATTGTTCATGATGTTGTCTTGATTTGTTTAGGTGTACAACTAGATAGATCTTGATAATTATCTATTGCTAGTTTAGGAGTCTTGATCCGTGTAATTGTCTTGATTTCCTATTCATAAGTGGCAATTTGTGATTAATGATTATGGTCAAGTTTTCAATAATTGCAAAGTGGAACATAACCTAAGTTGAACAATCCGAGCTTATGTGTTTGTTGCTTAGATCAACCTATCTTTCTCATCATAAAGCTGCCATTAAATTGAACTTAGAGAGCTTATTCTAGGTTGTTTGATGGTTAGAGATTAAATAGAGAGCTTGTTCTATTTAACGACAAACTAAGGAAAGATTGGGATAACAGAGCTTGTTGTTATCTACGGTTGTTAACTTTGATAGTTGGTTGATATTGATAGATCTGAAATTGATTCTTAATGATGTCTAGTGGTGGAGAATGAAACCTTAACCATATTTTTCATATTTGATTCTTCTTACTTACTTGTTTTCTTACTTCTAGTTTGCTTATTTTTAAAAGTATATTTATTTTTATTGGCTGGTTATACCGCCTAATTTGTATATTAACTTTGTTTTATTTTTATTGGCTGGTTATACCGCCTAATTTAGTATATATATTTTTATTGGCTGGTTATACCGCCTAATTTAGTATATATATTTTTATTGGCTGGTTATACCGCCTTGCATCTTATTCTTATTATTTACTTTAGTTTAAATCTGGCTTCAAAAACCCCTTTTCTTTTATTGTTTTCTTTGAATAAACTAATAACTCATAGATTAAAACCCAATCCCTGAGGACTCGACCCTTGCTAATCATTATACTTACAATTGATCTTTTTAGTGCAAGGTTAAATAAGATACACTCTTTTGGGTGCATCAAAGTTTTGGCGCCGTTGCCGGGGATTGTTTTCTTTAGTTTATTTGTTACTTGGTTTATTCTTATTTTCAGTTCTAATGAGTTTTATTTTCTTGTACATACGGGTTTTTCTTATCAAATTTTAAAAAAAAAAAAAAAAAAAAATGATGGAATTGAGCAATCTAACAGTTGAAGAGTTGGTGGCATACATGAACATGGAGAATCAACAAGCCAATCTCACCTCCCCAGTTTAACAATTGGCCATGGGAGGATGTCAAGGCCATCAAGTGTTCCAAGACCAACAGTATGATCATTACTCAAACACTTACCATGAGGGATGGTGGGATCATACTAATTATGGCTACTCGAAAAATTACCAAGAAGTAGATCCTTATGCCAATTACACTTATCCATCTAGCTTCAATCAATCATGGTCTCAAGAACCAGATCTTTTTCAACCACCACATATGACTCAAAACTCAGGTACTTCTTTAGAAGATCTTGTCTATTCTCTTGTTACTGATTCTTTGCAATTTCAACAGGAAACAAGGGCAAGCATCCAGAGTTTGGAAAAGCAAATGAGCCAATTGGCTAGTAGTATGGTGGGATGGGTAGCACAAAGATCTGAAGAACTCCCAGCCCAAACGATGGTTAACCCAAAGGAGAATGCTACTATTGTGACCTTGAAGAATGAGGAACAAGATGAGGATGAAACAAAATTAGAGATGGATTCTATTCTTGAGGATAATGAAGCCAAAGATCCAAATAAGAGTATTTCGGCACCTGAGGTAACGTTTAAGGTTTCACTTTTTACTAATGTTTCTTCTCCACCTTTTCCTAGTAGATTTGCAAAGTTCAAGGAGGAAGAACATGAACAACACATGCCGGAAACCTTAAACAACTTGTTTGTGGAGGTCATTCAACAAGTATCAAAATATGCTCCATTCCTCGATGACATATGCACCACAAAGGATGATGGAATAATACTTGTAATGGAGAATGCATCCACTGTTGTGCAAAGAAAGCTTCCTCTCAAATGCATAAATTTGGGAAATTTCATGTATGAGCCTGACAAGCCTAAAATGCCAAGAAAGGGTGTTGGTTAGGTTCAAAACACTAAATCAAGTGCTAATTGGGGGAGGCAGCCTAATTAGTGAAAGCATTGCCAAACTGCCATCCTCAGATTTGCTCTCTTTTTCTTTATCTTTTTCTTATGTTTCTTTGCTAATTGTGTTTAGTGTTTCTAAGTTCATTTAGGCTGCATAAGTTTATTTTGTTTATTAGTTCTTTTCACTTACACATGATTCTTTCATTTGGGATTAATAGCATTACATTAATGACAATGTAAGAATTATGTGTAGGGGGAAGAATTTAGGATTTTATTTAGAGTGTTTTGTTTTTGAGTCTTTTTATGTTGTTTTTCTTTCTGATACTTGTTTTGAAAATAACTAGATGTAAATATAATTTTTAATTTTTTTAACCCCGGTTAAATGGCGGATAACGGTACTCCGTGATTATTTAAATCGGTTCCATCAGCTACCCACAAAACTGATATTGTATATAAATTTCTCTTCCAATTTCTCTTTCATTTTTTTTCATTTTTTTTCAGGATGGATGATATTCTCACAAGATTGCAGAAACGATTTCCTCCTTTTCCTCGAAATATTTTACTGAAGCTTTACCAAGTTCGACTTGAAAGATTAAGAATGCTTATGCACAAAGGGATTCCTGACGACATACGTTGGATAATTGAAGCCAAGGTACGTGAAGATGAATATCTTCCTGTTTTGCATTTACCAGGTACAGGTAGAAGCACTTTTGCAAAGAAGCGACGAGCAAAGCGCATGAGTTCAAATTGCCACAAATGTGCACGATGGACGTGTAACGGTAAATGTCGTTCTATTGGGATTCCGTCCTCTAATCGAGATGATAAAATTGAATTCATTAAGGATGGACTGAGTAAGGAGAATTTGGGTAATATCCAACTTTCTCTTGAGACGCATCCTAGTGGAGACGTACAAAGAGAAATTCTTGATTTATGGCCGCAATTCCAAAGGGAATGGCAACATCTTGGGAATCTGATGTTAAAAGACCCTGTTTGCCAGCTTGTAAGAAAACTGGATGGGAAGCATATCCTCGACTCATAGAAGGCGTTTAAGCTGTTTCTGGACGTAAAACCAGAGGAAGATGTGAGCCACAATCACAACTACAATAAATGACTTCTCAGCTTTTGGTTTGATTTGCAATAACTTTATTTTGGTTTAATTTACGTGTTGTTCGATTTGTGTAACTATTCTCGTTTTTTTTTATTTGTCTTTTACGGTTGATTTTTTTTCTCTTTTTGATTTTCTTCTTGAAATCACGCAAAAATCTTTTGTTAGGTTAACATTTTCTTCTGACAGGTCAGATACACTTTCGGCGACATTATTACTCTTGTCTGATTCACTACTGAGTCCTCTATATATTACACCATGTACTCATTCTCTTTCAGGCACTCGAAAAAAAAAAAAATGGCAAGTACTTCATCCCAGCGCATTAAAAAAATTTGTGTCTTTGGAGGTGCTTATCCAGGAAAAAATAACATATTCGCTGATGAAGCCATAAGAGTTGGAGTAATACTTGCCCAACAAAAGATCCACTTGATTTATGGAGGCGGTAGTACGGGTTTAATGGGAGCAGTCGCTACAGCAGCACACGCCGGAGGAAGTCCAGTTCTAGGAATCGTGCCAAAACTATTCACAAGTTTTTGTGGACCTACCGTGGGTAAGGAAATACAAGTCTGGAGTGTCCCTGAACGGATAACAATCATGTACCATTCTGCCGATGCATTCATTGCTTTACCAGGAGGTCTGGGTACATTGGAAGAAATAGCTTGCGTGGCTTCTTGGTCATCTTTGGTCACAAATAAGAAACCCATTGGTTTGCTTAATATTAATGGTTATTTTAGTAATTTGCTTTTATATTTAGATAATGCTGTGGATAATGGATTCATGTTTTCAGAGGCAAGGAGAACCATAATTTCTGCTACAACCATTGAAGATTTACTTAAAAAGCTCCAAGCTTATGAGTGTTTATCTGCTACGGTTGTTTCGCAAACGCTCGGAAAAAGAAAAAGAGATATGGACGAGCAAGGAGTGGATTGCACTTTGTCTTTGTGACATTATCTAACATTTTGCTTGTTGTGTCTCAGTTATAATAAGTGGTTAGCAACCTCTGCAGGTAATATCTCCTAAATTCTACCTTTAAAATTTGACATTGGGGACAATGTCATATTTTAGTAGGGGGTAAGGGACATATTTTGCTAATTTAAAAAAAAAAAAAAAAAAAAAAAAAAATTTTAAGAAGTATTCATTCTGAACAAGGTCTGAGTAAGGGAGACTTGAGACATACCTTGTCAGTTTGATTTCTTCTTTTCAAAAAAAAAAAAAAAAAAAAGAGTTTGTTGTGTTTTAAGCTATTTAGAAGTATTCATTCTGAACAAGGTCTGAGTAAGGGAGACTTGAGACATACCTTGTCAGTTTGATTTTAATCTTTTTATGTTTACTTGTTAATTTTTGTTTAGTATTTTAGGATTATTTAGGTTGCATGAGTTTGTTTTGTTTTGAGTCTTAGTTGTTCCTATTCTTATGTTATTAGTTCTTTTCTCTTACACATGATTCTTTCATTTGTGTTAATAGACTTACATTGAGGACAATGTAAGAATTAAGTGTGGGGGGAATGATTTAGGATTTCTTTTATTTTTGTCTACTATTTTTTTTTTATGAGTCTTTATTATTATTATTATTTTTAGTGTGTTTTAGTTCCTTTTTAATACAATGATGAGATATGAATTGCATAGGTCTAAACTGGTTATTAGTGAGAAGATTTTCATGATAATTGAGCTTGATGTCAACCTTTTTATGAGCCAATGTTAATATAATATGTTGATTGAGAAAGAAGCATGTTTAGACTTAATATGACTTGTATAATCATCCTTGTGAGTTTTTGAGCCTATAATGATTGATGCATTATACAAATCAATCTAATTTCTTTCTTGAGTGCTCTTATGATTACAGGATTCTCTAGAACTTGCTTTAAACCGTTTGAGACTATATTGATACATGTGACAACATGAATATGATAGAGGCATTAGGATTTTTAGCCAGAGCCAAACAGCCATCCCTTATTGATGTTCCAAGAGAACACACCCTTAGTGAACCAATTTGAGCCTATATTGAATAAGCTATCTCTTTGGTAACCATAACTTGTCCCTAACCTAAATATACTTATATCTTTACCTTTGTTCCAAAGATGAATTAGCATGTTTTGAGACAAGTTGCAAAGACAAGGGATATTTTTAGTTAAAAATTTGGGTTAGAAACAAGAAATAAGTGTGGGGGGGAAAGAAAAGAAAAGTCAAGAAAAAAAAAATGAAATACTGGCAAATACATTCCTATGTAAAAAAAAAATATATATGAATCATCTCTTGAATTTGTGGAAAAAGAAAAAGATGTTACAAAGTTGTTTAGAATGAAGAAAAGGCCCAACATGAATATCCGGCCTAGGTGACTATGTACTTGTAAAGAGTTTTGAAAAGTTTCTTTGTATAATTTTTTTATGTCTCTAAACTTTATGAACTCTTTGAAACCTTTGTGATATCTTTATCCTTTTGTTCTTCAACCACATTACAAACCCCTTGGCCCCATTACAACCTTGATTAAAGACCTCTTGATTTATGAAGTTGCATGATCTTTTAGTGGAGAATAGGTGGACAAGCAAGCATATGGTAGAAGTGTTTTCATGAGATTGATTGAGGGTAAACACTTTACCACTACTTTAAAGAGTGAAAATCAAGAGAGTATCCCATGTGAGAAGTTGAGATTAAGTTTGAATATGCACTATTTTGATTGAAATATGTTATGTTAATATTGGCTTAACTCAAACAATTTACATTCAAGCATGAATTTTTGTGAAATTCTTTAAGCTATTGATTAGTTTATAAGACTTGTTCAAAGATTGTCTCTAATTTGTATTGAAAGGATTAGGAATAAATATTTTTAGTATATGTAGTTTATTTATATTTTAGTTTTTCAATGTTTGTGGGTATCGTTCTAGTAAACCCTCACGAGACTAAACTCGTCCACTAGGGACACCTAGGGGTTTAAAGGCTTGTGTCACATGCTAAGTGCCACCGTGATTTCCTACGAAAATGGATTAGATTAGATTTTCTTATTTTATTTTTATTGAGTCATTGCTAGGGACTAGCAACAATCTAAGTGTGGGGGTGTGATAACTCGTATAATTATATAGTTTTTAGTTATGTTTTATTAATGTTTTGTGTCAAATACGAGTTATTATTGTTTAGTCTAATTGTGTTTATGATCTTTTATATTTTTATCTATTTTGGTGTTTTTCACAAGTTTCTTTGAGTGATTTCAGATTACTAGAATTAAGGGCAAATCCAGTTCAGTTTTAGTTCCGACACCTTTTGCCATATCAGCTATATCTCGAGTTTCACTGAAGCAATAAGGCTGCAATTTGTATCCATGCAAAGCTAAGAGGCATATCTATCTTTTTCATGTTTTACACTTCTTAAAACGGAGTCGTTTTCCCTAGCGAAATCGACCATCAAGTTGGCTGATGTGCAATGACGGCTGTGCTGACATGTTTTCGTATTTTGCCCATATCTGCTGAACCACATCAGCAAATGAGCTGATTCCAATGGCTATGGTTCCGTAACTGATAGGGGAACCTTTTTCTAGAAGACCATGTGATCAGATCAGGCCTCCAATATTGACGAAATCGACCATCAAGTTGGCTGATCAAAATCGTCATATACCTACCTTTGAAATTTGTAAAGCTTGTCTCTTGTCATTTAGCCCTCCAAAATGTGTATAAATAGAGGGCCTTGGATGATTGTAAGGGATCATATTGGAGATTGGTAGGATATTAGCCATTTTAACAAAATTCTCTAAGTTTTCTTCTTTTTTCTTTTCTCTAGTTTTCTTTTTCTTTAGAAAGAGCAAGAGGTTGGATAATTAATATTCTTCTTCTTCTTCTTTCTTTCTTTTATTTTCTTCTTAGATTCTATTTAATTTTATGTTTATAATGCCTATGCTAGGCTAAACTTCTATTTGGTTAAGGGTGATTTCAAAGCCCTAGACATGTTTTGTGATTGATTTTCAGATTCTATCTATCATTAATTTTCTATCAAAGTTGCTTATGTTCTTCTACAAGAATTGTTCATGATGTTGTCTTGATTTGTTTAGGTGTACAACTAGATAGATCTTGATAATTATCTATTGCTAGTTTAGGAGTCTTGATCCGTGTAATTGTCTTGATTTCCTATTCATAAGTGGCAATTTGTGATTAATGATTATGGTCAAGTTTTCAATAATTGCAAAGTGGAACATAACCTAAGTTGAACAATCCGAGCTTATGTGTTTGTTGCTTAGATCAACCTATCTTTCTCATCATAAAGCTGCCATTAAATTGAACTTAGAGAGCTTATTCTAGGTTGTTTGATGGTTAGAGATTAAATAGAGAGCTTGTTCTATTTAACGACAAACTAAGGAAAGATTGGGATAACAGAGCTTGTTGTTATCTACGGTTGTTAACTTTGATAGTTGGTTGATATTGATAGATCTGAAATTGATTCTTAATGATGTCTAGTGGTGGAGAATGAAACCTTAACCATATTTTTCATATTTGATTCTTCTTACTTACTTGTTTTCTTACTTCTAGTTTGCTTATTTTTAAAAGTATATTTATTTTTATTGGCTGGTTATACCGCCTAATTTGTATATTAACTTTGTTTTATTTTTATTGGCTGGTTATACCGCCTAATTTAGTATATATATTTTTATTGGCTGGTTATACCGCCTAATTTAGTATATATATTTTTATTGGCTGGTTATACCGCCTTGCATCTTATTCTTATTATTTACTTTAGTTTAAATCTGGCTTCAAAAACCCCTTTTCTTTTATTGTTTTCTTTGAATAAACTAATAACTCATAGATTAAAACCCAATCCCTGAGGACTCGACCCTTGCTAATCATTATACTTACAATTGATCTTTTTAGTGCAAGGTTAAATAAGATACACTCTTTTGGGTGCATCAATCCATCTTAGAATTAAATAGTTTAAGTCCAGTGGATTAATAAGAACCTTGTGCAATAAGCTACAGGGGGCCGGCCAAGCTTAGGGAGAGAGGGGTCAGGGTTTGCGCCACTATATAAATCTGATATAGAGGCTGTAGTCGCCTAAGAGACTTTTATTCTACTTGTTACGTTCTGATTTTTCTTGAGAAAAGTTTGGTTTAAAGAAGAGAACTCTTCCTTAACAAAACAGTGAAATCGCAGCCTCCCTGCAGTTACAAGTGCTTGCCGCAATTCCTCCTTTTCTTGGTGTTTTCTTGTCACTTCTTCACCTTGTTGAGTGAGATTGGTTTAGCGAGAAAAACACAAGGATATAGATCTTTTGATTGTGATCTTAGGATCAACTTGCTAGCACAAGTGAATCGCCATACCTTAGAGAAGGATCCATCAGTTATTCGTGTGGACTAGCTCTAGAGGAAGGACAATTATGCTTCTTGTGGTCTTGGACGATTTGGAAGCTTTATAGATCCTAGATTCAAGAGCAATTCAAGATTTGTATCTGCAACTTAAGGTTACGATATCTTAAGTAGGTATTCTAAATCGTATGGGTGATTTATTTGTTTTGGACGCTATAAACCTATGCTAAACACAAGCCTAAGATCCTGTTGTACTCTAGGTGGTTCTTTGTTTATTTCCACTGCACTTTGATTATTATGTTTAAGCCTGAGCCCGAGGTATAGTAAACCCAACACCTTTTCTCCTCAATGAGATTCAACTGTTCATAGCGAGCTCTAACCCATTCTGCCTCTTCTAGACCCACTTCTATCAAGACACGAAGTGAAGGGATTTCAACCTCAATAGGCAGCACTGCTTCCATCCCGTATACCAGAGAAAATGGCGTGGCCCCCGTAGATGTGCGAACCGAAGTACAGTATTCATGGAGAGAAAAAGGCAAGACTCATACCAATCTTTGTACACATAGTCATCTTTTCAACAATCTTCTTGATGTTCTTATTGGCTGCTCCCACTGCCCCATTCATTTTTGGATGGTAGGGTGCCGAACTGTGATGGTTGATCTCGAACTGGGTACATATTTCCCTCATCATCTTATTGTTCAGATTGAGAGCATTGTCTATGATTATTCTCTCTGGGAGTCTGTATCGGCACACGATCTCTTTCTTGATGAATCAGCACACCACTAACTTTGTCACATTGCCATAAGAAGCTGCTTCTACCCACTTTGTGAAGTATTCTTTGGCCACCAGGATGAAACGGTGTCCATTCGAAGATTTTAAGGTAATGGGCCTGATCATATCCATTCCCCACATTGAAAATGGCCATGGAGCCGTCATGACATGCAGCGACGATGGTGGCACATAAATCTTGTCGGCATATATCTGGCATTTACTGCATTTTCGAGAATAATTAATGCAATCCCCTTCCATTGTAAGCCAATAGTATCCTGCCCTTATAATCTGTTTAGCCAACATGTGGCCATTGGCGTGTGTGCTGCATATCCCTTCGTGGACCTTTTTGAGGATTCTCTGTGCTTCAGCAGAAATAACACATCTCAACAGAACCTGGTCTTTCCCCTTCTTGTAAAGGATTTCATAGTTAAAGGCAAAACCCATTGCCATTCTTCTCAGGGTTCTCTTATCATTTTTTGTTGCTTGCTCGGGGTACTGTTGACTCTTGATGTATTGCAAGATGTCGAAATTCCAATGGTGACCATCTGCTTCTTTTTCAATACTCAAGTAGTGGACAGGTGACTCATATATGCTCATTTTGATTGGCACAACTTAGCCCCTTCATTCACTTTAAACATCGATGATAAAGTGGCTAGAGCATCCGCCATTCGATTTTCTTCTCGGGGGAAGTAATAGAAAACTACCTCTTCGAACTCCTCAATCAAGCTCAGTATAAGCTCTTTGTATCGGATTAGCTTTGCATCCCGGGTTATCCATTCTTTGCGAAGTTGGTATATCACCAGGGCTGAATCTCTAAAGACCTCTAGTTTTTTAATCTTTCTTTCTATGGCGGCCTCAAGACCCATAGTACACGCTTCATACTCAATGGTATTGTTGGTACAATCAAAATCCAATCTGGCAGTGAAAGGATAATAATCTTCCTCACGGGATATGAGCACTACACCAATTCCGTGCCCCATGGCATTAGATGCGCCATCAAAATACATTTTCTCGGTTTTCTTCTCAGAGAAAGTCCCCTTTTCTTGTGAGATACACATTAGGTCTCGTCAGGGAAATCAAAGTCTAGAGGCTCGTAATCCTCCACCACTCGGCTTGCTAGGAATTCAGCTACTGCGCTACCCTTTATAGCCTTTTGGCTCATATACAGAATATCATATTCGAAAAGCACACTTGCCATCTCGTCGTTCTTCCTGACAACGAAGGCGTCTCGAATACGTATTTGAGGGGATATAGTTTTACAATCAGCCATGTCATGTGATACAACATGTATTGCCTGAGCCTTCGGGCAATCCAAGCTAGGGCACAACAAAGCATTTCTACCAATGAATACTTCAACTCATACTCAGTGAACTTCTAGCTGAGATAGTATATGGCTTGTTTTTTCTTTCCAGTGTCATCATGTTGCCCCAACACACATCCCATGGACTTCTCAAATACTGACAAATACAATATCAACGGCTTCCCTGGGACTAGCAGCATTAGTATCAGTGGGTTTGACAGATAATGCTTCACCTTTTATAAAGGCTATCTAGCATCCTTCATCCCATTCCCCTAGATCACGCTTTCGGAGTAACTTGAAGATCGGGTCGCACTTATCTGTCAATTGAGAAATGAACTGAGCGATATAATTCAGCCTTCCCAAAAAGCTTCTTGCTTCTTTTTGAGTACGAGGGGGAAGCAAGCTCTGAATAGCTTTCACTTTATCTGGATCAATCTCAATCCCTTTCTGGCTAACAACGAAGCCCAGAAGCTTTCCTGAGGTGACTCCGAACGTGTACTTTGCCGGGTTAAGTTTAAGTTGGAACTTTCTCAACCTTTCAAAAAGCTTTTTAAGATTTGCAATGTGTTCGTCCTCTCCTTGCAACTTTGCTATCATATCATCGACATAAACTTCGATTCCTTTATGCATCATGTCATGCAACAAAGTTACCATGGCTCTTTGATATGTTGCCCCAGCGTTTTTCAACCCGAATGGCATTACCTTATAGCAAAAGGTTCCCCGCATCGTCATGAATGTGGTTTTCTCCATATCCTCTGATGCCATCTTAATCTGATTATACCCTGAGAACCCGTCTATGAAGGAAAACACGGAATTCTTGGTGGTATTATTGACTAGAGTATCAATGTAAGGCAACGGGACATTATCCTTAGGGCTTGCCTTATTCAGGTGTCGGTAATCGATACACATCCGTACTTTGTCGTCCTTCTTCAAAACTGGAACAACGTTGGCTACCCACTCCAGGTATTTTGCCACTTCCAAGAATCCGACATCGAATTGCTTTTTCACTTCTTCTTTTACTTTTAACAACATTTCGTGCCTCATTCTTCTCAGTTTCTGTTGAATTGGCTTGCAATCTAGTTTCAAAGGCAGTTTGTGACCCACAATTTTAAGGTCTAACCCAAGCATGTCTTGGTATGACCATGCAAAAACATCCGCATATTCCCGAAGTAGAATTATCAATTCTCGCCTTGTCGATGGTGAAATGGCAGTCGCAATCCTGACTTCTCTTATTTCTCTATCATTCCCCAAATTTATCACTTCTAACTACTCTTTGTGAGGCAATACTTGTTTCTCCTTTTGTTCTATTATTCTCAACAAATTCGGAGGCAAATCACAGTCCTCGACATCTCGTCAACATCGAAATCACCCGTACAGATGGGTTTTTCAAAATCAATTTCATAATTATTGACAGGATGGTCCTAATATTCCTTATCCAAGCACCTGTAAATAGGTGGGGAAGAAACAATATAGGAAGGCATATATGCAATAATAATGAAAGAATGAAAAATGAAAGAATGCGGACACATTGATATGAAGAAAATGTATCTTGATTGTTATTTATAAAATGATAAGTCTTAAACATATGCCCATATAAAGGATTCTTAATGCCCTTGGGCAGAGGCAATTAAGTGTTGGTTTAGAGTATTATACTGGAGTAGACTTAAAAACTAAGGGAAGTTCAGTCATACTCCAATTTGTTAGCTCATAACCCGGAGGGCACGGGTGCACAACCCAACTAGTGCTTTCACCCCTCTGTTCATCTATTCCGGCCATGTCGACCATCATTTCATGTGGTTATTTATCTTCAACCCCGTAGAACTTCTCAAAAGCCCGCTCCAGCAGGACCATCACATCTTAGGAACTCTTACCCCCGAACTCAAAATCGGCTGAACGAAAGATATGAAGGATTGACGGGAAAGTCATGGGCTCCCACTTCATATCCATACCCAAAAGACGGGCCATCATCCTCTTTCAGTTTCTCCCAATTTGTTTCCATTTCTCGTGAGCTTTAAGGAGATACCCAAAACCGAATCGATCTTTCTTCCTGACCACTTCTATTGCTTTGGCCATCCCCTGGAGATATTTTCCTAGTCCTTTTCCTGCTCTGCAGCCTTTTCCAACTATCGCTTTCACCCCAACCTGGTATTCTTGGATAGCCTTGGCTCTAGAATTTTATGCCCCTCGGTGATGAACACAGCATTGACGAATTCCAGCGACCTGAATGAGCATTCTATAGCATCCTCGCTCACTTCTATGTAAGGGGAATCAGTGCAAGCAGAAGCGATGATATCCTCTTCTCTTGACACGCTGACCAAGCATCCTTCCATCATAAATTTAAGCTTTTGATGGAGAGAAAATGACACAGCCCTGGAAGAGTGAATCCATGACCTTTCTAGCAAGCAATTGTAAGATGGGGTGATGTCCATCACTTGAAAATCAATCTTATAGGTGCAGGGACCTATCTGAAGCGGGATTTCAATGCTTCCCATTACGTCTCTACGAGTGCCATCGAATGCTCTGACAATGGTATGACTCTGCAGCATGTAGGATATATCAATTGGCAGTTTTGACAAGGTTGCCAATGGCATCACATTCAGAGAAGATGCATTGTCAAGGAGTACTCGAGGTAAGATGTGCCCTTTGCAAGTAGTGGTAATATGAAAAGCCTTGGTGGATCCTACTCCATTCGGTGGTATCTCATCATAACTAAAGGAGATGTAATCATCCGCTGTAATGTTCCCCACCAACCGATCTAACTTCTCCATCGATATGTTGTTAGCCACGTAAGCCTGGTTTAAAATTCTCAGCAGAGGGTTTTGATGTGCCTCTGAGTTCAACAACAATGAAAGAATTAAAATCTACGTCGATTGGCAGTGCAACTGTTCTACTACACTGTACTCGTTGTGCTTGATGAATTTTAAGAACTCACAGGCTTTCTTCTCATTTATCGGTTCTTTTATTTTACTAGCTGGAGCTGGATCTTTTTCAGCTTCAACAGATTGTTCTACCTCCATAGGGTCTGATCCCACTGCCCTTTTTCCTTTGTCAGGTCCCCCTGCCTTTTCGAGTTCAATTGTCCTTGGGGCATAACATCTACCACTTCAGGTTAGGTGCCCCACTCCGATTACATCCACGATAGCTGCCTGATGGTTCGAGGATCCTAACATTGCCATGCTACATTCATAGCTCCATGGAATCGTCTTATCCCCTTTGAAAGAAAAAGGTGATGGTAATTCTATGATCATTTTCGGAGTGGGTCCTTCGATTACTGGAATACCCTTTACCTCAGGCTCATCATAACGTATGACCAAGGGTTTGTTTACCCCATAATCGGTTTCATTCATACTGATTTCGGGATCCTCTACTTTTTCAAAAAACTGGACCTCGCCCATATCCATCATCTTTTGAACCTTTGCTAAAAACTCTTCACAGTACTGAATGGCGTGCCCCTTGCACTCATGATATTGGCAAAAGTCCTCCACCTGGCTGACTATCTTCCTCACATCCGATTTTGGCTTAACCAACCCTGCCTTGACCATCTCAAATCAGACTCTGATCATAGGAGTTTTTACTTTCCTGATATCCCTTTTGACCCTTTCAACCTCTCCTGACATGATTGCATTAACGTTGGCCTCCATATGATTAGACAACATGTTTCCTGCAACATTAGATCCACCTTTCAGCCTAAATTTCAAGATTTCTGCATCAATAAGGCTCTAAACCTTGCGTTTAAAAGCAGTGCAAGTCTTGGTTGAGTGTCCTTGGATGCCCGTATGGTACGTGCAGTGAGCGTTGGAATTGTACCACTTGGGATAAAGAGGTTTTAAAGGTTGAAGATAGACAGGTGCAACGAATTGACCCTGTAGAAGCTTCGGGTATAACTAACTGTAAGTAGTGGAGATAGGGGCATATTGAGGCTTTTGGGTATTCCTCACAGGCCTTTGATCATTTTGGGGAATGTTTTGAGTGTTTGGGGTAGTGTTTGGTGGAATGGCTATCTGAGGAGATATGCCAGTCGGATATGGTTGTTGAGGGATAGCCGTGTAAGGAAAAAGGTTCTGAGTGAGGCTGTTTATAGCCGGATAATATGGATTGTAGGGAAGGTAAGGTGTATAAGGTGTTGGAGGTGCAAAAGGTCGGCTATTAAACTGTGTGAGCCTCCCCTTCTTTTTTCTTGGCAGGAGTTGTTTTCTTTTGGGCGGCTGGTTCTCCATTATCCATCTTTCCACTTTTGATGGCAGTTTCAATCATCTCTCCAAATATGACTATATCTTCGAAATTCTTAGTGGAATTCCCCCACTAACTTCTCATAGTATGGTGCCTTCAAGTATTGATGAAGAGAACTGTAGTTTCTTTATCAATCAATGGTGGCTGCACCTGGGTAGCCATGTCTCTCTATTTCTCGACATACTGTTTAAAACTTTCAGTAGCTTGCTTCGCAGGGATAGTCTATCAGGTACCATGTCAGATACGTGCTTGTAGTGTTCCAAGAAGACCCTAGCTAAGTCCTTCCATGATCAAATTTTGCTTCGGGTGAGTTGATTGTACCATCGAGTGGCAGACCCAGTAAGGCTGTCTTGGAAGTAGTGGATAAGCAACTTCTCATCACTATTATGTCCAGTCATTTTTCGACAATACATTGTCAAATATGCTGAAAGATTGGTGGTCCTGTTATACTTCTCAAAATCCGGCGTCTTGAACTTGGGTGGGACCACTAAATCGGAGACCAAACACATCTCTATGGCATCGAGGCTTCTGAACAATTCTGCCCCTTCCACGACCCTCAGGCTTTCTTCCAATAGCTGGTACTTCTTTTGTGATTCAACTGTTTTAACCTTTTTCAGTTTCGCCGCTTTCCTCTTTTCTTGTTCGACAAGATCATCTAGGTCTGGGATATCGATAGGATCTGTCGGGATTGCCCTAAGATTTACCCTAATTGGCATCTGTTTCTGTGCCACTATGTTGGGTTGAATATACATGAAAGACTTTTGAACTACCAGTGGTGGAATTTTGTATTCTGCGCAGGTTGGCCGTTTGCCAGTACGGCTTCTTGCTGACCCTCTTTGCCCCCTTGACTTCCTGGTTCTAATCCTAGGGCTAAGTTTTCCATGTGTCCCTTTCCCTTAACTGTGGCGGACACCAGTTCCATCAGCTTAATCATCTGATCCCACGATTAGGCCTGAGACTTGGCCAACTGTTCCCTTAACTCCTCCTGTGCTTTTTCCATTCTCTCCATCCAGGCAATCTGTTCATTTTCCATGATCCTGAATTTTGAACGAGTATTATACTGATGCGGAGTGCTTCTCTCTGGATGTTTTGATGGACACCCAATTTTTAAACCTTCATGTAAATACCACGGATTAGAATTTCATGACACATTATTCCTTTTTTATTAATTAAATGTGTGCAATGATGAATAAATGAATCAATACATGACTGATCAAACTAATGAATGAATGGATGTTTGCTTCTATAGTTGTATGAAATGATGCAAGTAATGGTATTTGCCTTAAGATCAAATTCCAACACAAAGGTTTTTCATTAATTCATAGAAACTTGTTACATATCATCTCCTAATCTCAGGTTACATAAAAATATTTGATCTGCTCATACTGGTCTTGTGCTTCCTCTAGGAAGTTCAACAGATGTTGTCCATGTTTTTCGGTCGGGTTGACATCCGGTCTCAAAGTCTTCACTTTTTTCACCATCTCTCTTGCCTTAATCACAGCCTTGTGGATCTGCCTAGTCAGGTGGTCTATATACTGTTGTCTCCCCAAAGTTTCTGCTTCCACCTCATGCTAGCATCTATAGCTAAATCATTTGCCTGGCTCCACTTGGTCTCCCTCTCTCGGCATTCTTGAATGATGGCATTGATGTCAGCCTTCTACGCTTGCAACTGATGCTCTAGGGACTGGATGGTTGCATGGAGCATCTCATTCTCCTTGCGCAACATGGATGTCTTTTCCCTCTCATTTCCCAATCTGGCTTTCAGCAGCTCATTCTCTTGCAAGCACCTTTCAAACTTGGCTGAAACCAGTGAGCGTGCATCACACCACTTCTGCCGCTCATGAGCAAATCTGGACTCTTTTCCTTGCTTTCCTTAGCCTTGCCTTTCCAGAACTCCAATTCTTTCTGAAGCTTTTCCATCTCTCTCTCATGTGTACCGAGAAGCTCACTAGTACCAGCAAATTTTCTTCTGGCCCTTAGCTTCTTGTTCTCTTGATGTAAATCCCTTATGTCGGATTGTGCCATGTCTCGCTCTTTAGCCAATCTCCATGTCTTGGCCTCTTGGATCTCATGGTCAGTCCTCAAATCTTTGGCTTCCTCCTGAATCTTATCATACTCACGCTTCAGTTTTCCTTTGTCCTTTTCCAACTCTTGTCTGACAATCTCAACTTCTGTCGGTACTATGGGTTCTGGCTAAAGTGTTACCAGATGAACAGATGTGTCCTCGGCAGGAAGCATAATGTCACGAACCCTCCTGGCTCCCATACCTGATATGCCGGAGTGGCATTGTCAATGTACCAACCCAGTTGCAACCGGTGTAGTTTCTTCCATGCCTTGATAGCTTCACATATCTTTCCCATATATCCAGACCCACCATAGGAGAACTCCATCGATGTAAGCTCATGAGTCATCGGGACAACGGTACAAGATCGACCTAAGTGTCATCCACGGAGCCCTCCAAGTTATATCTTCTCTACCCAAGTGACGGAGAGTCCTGATCCATTGCTTCTTATCCCCTTTCTTTAGCCATTTTTCCTTGTTGAATTCTCGGAGGAGACTACAAGTCTTTATGTAGGGGTGAAGTTTTCCACCATCATCACCCTAAAAGTGGCTCTGAATCCAGACATATAGAAGCTGTACACAACCCTCGAGACGTCCCTTTCCTCTTCTTCGTCAGTAACTGAGTGACCTGATCGTTTCAGTAAGAATGGCAGGGGAAGGGTCAATTTGTTTGTCCAAGTGGTCGAAGAAGTCTACTACGGCTGCTTCGATGTGACCTTCCACCTTCGAGAATAGGACTAATCCATAAATTGTCAAGGCAAAGATATCCACAACACGATCATCATCCAAGTTATTCTTGATATAGTTCTGCAAAACTAACCAAGGGATGCAGTCACTTGAACCCTTCCTCTTTATGTGCGAAGAATCAACCGAAAACTCTATACCCATCATTTTGGAAAGCTTCTTCTGGTGGCTCCATGTTTTCTACTCTTTCCAATAGATTTTATTCGGATTTGCTGACTTAACACGGAGTAAGATAGAATATTCCTCAATGGTAGGCACCATATCTTCCTGATTAAAAGTGAAGCATCAGTATGATGGATCCCAAAATTGTACTATGGCCCTAATTAACTGCTCATCCATCCTAACCAGAAGGAGTAAAGCTATGTCACCATATTTTGTGATGAACTCATCCTTCCTCGCAACTCCCCACTATCGCCAAATTTCCTCTAACTCTGCTAGGTCGTTCTAAACAAAATCCAAGTGAACTGACTCGGGAAGTGTAGACTCAAAACCAGCGACTAAGCAGTCTCCTTTGTCACCCTGGTTTCCCTTGGACTCAATCCTGACCTCTTGATATGTCTTGCTAACCACTAACAACGGCAGAAGGTCTTGACGCTCCATGATTATAATGAAAACCCCTTCGGTTGGCACTTAGCTTAAGGCAAATACTCCTTAAATTATCATGATGCATGGGATAAAAACCAAAACAAAACAGAACATGAGTAAGTACGAGGATAAAAATAAGCAGAACAGTGTTATAAAATAAGTGGTAAAAGGTGAGAAATGTTCCTCCGAGTGTTTCTTAACTCTGGGACATCTAATAGAAAACGGGCATGGATTTGTCTAGGTTTAATATATGGAGTGGTATTAGGTTCTAAAAAGGCTCCAAATTGCTCCTCACTGTCGTCGATAAAGGCTAGTAAGGCACCCCGATAAAAGCGGGTTCAATTTGTTAGAATAAATTTCCCAGGCTTATGCGGAGGTTAACACCTCACGAAGCGTAGGTAATTTGTACCCAGGGAGTATTTCGCTAGCTTATGTGGAGGTTATCACCTCACGAAGTGTAGGTACTTCACTCCACCTAAAAGGACGGAACCCGGGTTGAGAGCTCATGCTATGCAAATGCAAGTGTAGTGTGTGAGGAGGAACAACAAACCTTTCACTACTATTTTACAACCCATAATTTAAAAATATGCATTATAAAAAAACCGAATTAAATAAAAGAAAGCAATAATCAATCAAAGAATAATGATAATGCACAACACTTGAATAAACATAGCACAATAATAATATGAATGCTCATGAAGATGAAAAAAAATTTGGTTATTTTCAAAATTCTCTTTATTTTACAAAAAAAAAATGGGAATTAATTAAATACCAATTAAAACCGACCAAATCGAGACTTTCGATAACACACGACTAACTCTAGGCCTGACTCTCTAAAGTCCCCAATAGAGTCGCCAAGCTGTTGCAACCTAAAAAATAACAAGTTCCATCGCGAGACATTTTCCTCATTAAGTGTGACATTGGGGGAAACAGAGAAAAAGACGAATTAATTCTTCTTGAAATAAAATGAGGATTTGAAAACAACCTCGAAAAAAATATGGAAAAAAATATGGAAATTTCAAACAGAGAAAAAGACGAATCAACAGAAGTTCAAATTGGGGATGGAAATTTCCCAACATTTTCGGATAACCCTAAATCAATCCGAATTAAAAAAATACATATTCAAATTCGTTCCAATACAGAACGGACGGATAACCCGACCTTGAACAAATCTATCTATAACTTATTTCTCTTTTAAGAAAAATTGCATTTAAGTTTTTATTGAAAAACGTGTTGTTTTACCATGTAAGATTAAAATTACCTTATTTTTCGAAATAAAGTCGTCTCATTTATTTATTGTTCTGACCCAACAACAAAAATGCACATTTAAAGGAATTTTTTTTTTTTTCAATGTTTGTTTGTACCAAACACGCATGTGCTAGTGCTATACATGACAATAAGCCTGCACGTATGTAACTAACAAAGGCAATTCGACATTAGAGAGCGTTTGGCGTTTTTCTGTGTCATGATAATATGAATTTTGTGAGTGTGATATTTGAAAATATAATTTTATAATGTTTTGTATATATAAAAAAGTGTTGATTAAAATTTTGAAAAAATTATATTGACATATTTCATTCATTAAACATTTTACTAAGAATGTGATAGTAATTTTTGAAATTACTCTTATCAAATAAAATGCAAATTTTATTAATTTTAACAATTTCAATCATATTTATAATTAACAAATATTTGCACTAAATATTTTAAAAATAATATTTCAATTGATAATTTGAGTTACTTTTAGAAAAAAAAAAAATTTATTAATAATAAAATTTTGAAGTTACTCTCATATAATTGAAAAGTTAAAAAATTTGATATAAATTAAATATTATTTAAATATTTATTATTAACAAACATTTATACTAAATATTTAAAAATAATATTTCAGTTGATAATTTTAAATCAAATATGAAGAAGGGTAATCTTTTCTTTACATTTTTTTTTTTAATTTTTCAACTACATGGGAAAGTAATTTTCTCAATTCTCACCTTTATAAGAATTACATTCTAATAATTGTGAAAAAAAAAAAAAAAGAAATTTCCAAAAAAAAATTACATTCCCAAAAAAGTGAATATTTTTTAGTATACCAAATATGATAATCAAATCCCCACCAATTAAATTCTCAAAATAGTGATCACTTTTCATCATATCAAACATTAAAAACAAGATTAAAAACATTAAAAACAAAAAAAAAAAAACATCACACAAGAATTAATTTATTAATTTGACAAATTATCAGTTAACAAATTTAAGGGAGATTACCACACAACATTTATCTATCCCAACTGAGTTTTATAGGCATTCTTTGAACCACCAGCTGAACTCTTACACAAACTCATACTTAATCTTTTTGAGCCTCAATCTCATAATCTCTCGTTTTTTAACTCAGACTCTAAACAAAATAACATATGTATATAATAAAACTCTAAAACCTTAAAGGATCTATCAATAAAATAATTTGTAATAAAATATTAACCATAATAAATAAATAACCACGCTAAAGATATAAATCTTTGTTTAATTCCAACATTGCCTCTGCTAAATCAAGCTCTTCAACATTCATGATCAGTACCATCAAAAATAAGAATTTTCAAAGTAATTATTGCCGCAGTAATTGAATCATGCATGGTCTTTTTCTTGCAGTCAAATTGGATCTTTATTTACGCATATGTAAATGGCTATCTTCCAATTTATCAAACACTTTTTCATGTACACTGAACTATCAAAAAATTGATCCATCCATTCATCAAAGAAGTCAACATCAACAATAACCTGCCAAGTGTAATGGAATGCTTTTTTGTTCCAAATAAAAGTCATCTTTTTTGTTCCGACCTACCTACCAAAAATGAACGTTTTAGTATAAGAAATTAGCTTTTCCTACAAAGGAGAACTATTCGTTGTTTTTGTTCCTTCCCTTGCTTTGTTGGATGACATTTTCACCGAAAGATTGTCGTTCTCTTCTT
Organism: Fremontodendron californicum; assembly: GCA_030761205.1. Classification (NCBI taxonomy): domain Eukaryota; kingdom Viridiplantae; phylum Streptophyta; class Magnoliopsida; order Malvales; family Malvaceae; genus Fremontodendron; species Fremontodendron californicum. The sequence goes on along the minus strand of JAULJL010000005.1, from coordinate 12,881,824 downwards.
AATATTTTTGGGAGTAATCCAAATATGATTTCTGTCATAACGGTTTTTTCGACCGCTAAGACGATTTTGAAAACAAAAATGGAGTCGCCACCAATCTTTTTTGCTAGGTGTGATTGGCCACCTATTAAAAACCGATTTTAGTAAAATATTTTAAAATTAATTAAAACATTTTGTAAAACCAATTTCAAAGTCCGCGCTTTGAACCAGAGAGAAAACAAAATCGGGTTCGGGAATCGGTTACGTGCGGGGAAGGATTAGCACCCCCGCAACGCCCGTTTAGAAAACGGTACCATTTAATCACGTGTTATCTTAAATCTCGATTTAATGGATTTGACATCACTATTTAAAAAATAATTCTCTTTTATTTTCATTTTATTTTTAAAAAACATGTTTATTATTTCTTGAATTCTTTTTGAACTGTTAATATTTTTTTTTTTCAAAAACGAAAGTGAACATAAATTTGTTATCGAAAATACTCATTAAATATTCCCAACACTCTTGGTGGTATTTAACGAGATCTTCTCACCTCAAGACATCTTAAGAATCACAATTGTGATATCCTTCGAATTCCGTCGTCGGCAATTTATATCCATTTTTTATTTTCGTATGATGCAAATATTTAAACATCGGATGCATACGACTTAGCATATAACTATAAAATTAAACATGCAAATCACAATATTAAAAAACACGAGCATGGCAAAATATCGAGTGCATAAACATTCACTATTTATTCATTTTTTATTTTGATTATTTCCATTTTTTTTAAATGAAAATGAATTTCTGTATCGAGCATGTCGCTAAATATTCTCACCACTCGTGGTGATATTTAACGAAATTCTCTCACCTCAAGATATCTTAGGAATCACTACCGTGACGTCCTTCGAATTCCGTCGTCGGTAATTTATATCCATTTTTTATTTTCATATGATGCAAATATTTAAACATCGGATGCATACGACTTAGCATATAACTATAAAATTAAACATGCAAATCATAATATTAAAAAACACGAGCATGGCAAAATATCGAGCGCATAAACATTCACTATTTATTCATTTTTTATTTTGATTATTTCCATTTTTTTTTAAATGAAAATGAATTTTTGTATCGAGCATGTCGCTAAATATTCCCACCACTCGTGGTGATATTTAACGAAATTCTCTCACCTCAAGATATCTTAGGAATCACTACCGTGACGTCCTTTGAATTCCGTTGTCGGTATTTACATTTTTTTAAAAACCTTTTTTTTTTTGAAAAGTAAATTAAAATGCTTTTAATAATTAATTTCGAAATAAAAAAATTATCTATGTAAGAATAATTCTCGAATCACTCCGATATTTTTGATAATGTTTCGATTATTATTCTTACTCTGACCATTTCAAAGAACGATTGATGTTCCGACCATTCCGAGAAAGAAATCCGTTTTTTAGAGAATTTTATTTACCGAAAATAATTTTAAAAGACATGTATTAAAAGAATTATTATTTTATAATTTTTAAAACCAAAACCGAGTAATAAAAATATGTCGGATGCTTAACAAGAATAAATAAACAAAAATAAATAAGAAAATTAAAATCATACCTGAAAAATGTCGAGAATCCAAAAATTAAAATGCCGAACTTGATCTTCGTAAAATTCTTTGTTCTTTCTCGACCACCTGAAAAGATGTCAAAAATCAAAAACAACATCAAAACGTCGACATCGATAATCGTGAATTAATTTTTTTTCTTTTTTTTTTGTTTTCCCCCTTTTTTGTGTCATTATTATTTATTATTATTTTTTAAATATTTTCTAATTTTTCTCTTTTTTCATATTTTTTTAATATTTTTTATATATATATTTTTTTAATTTTACTTATTTTTTCCTTTTATTTTATTTTATTATTTATTTTATTATTTTTTATTTTTCCTTATTTTTTTATTTTTTAATTTTAATTTTAATTATTATTTTTTAAAATTTTAATTTTCTTTTTCTTTTTCTTTCTTTTCTTTCTTTTCTTTTTCTTCCCTGGCCCAGGATCAGGCCTGGGCTGCTGAGCCCAAGGGGTCTGCTGGGCCAGGTCCGATTCTGGTCAGCTGGGCCTAGGGCCTGGCCTGCTGGGCCCAAGGCCTGGCCCAGTTCCTCCTTTTTTTTTAATGCCCCGAGTCGAGCGCGCAGACCCCTGGTTGGATCCGGGTCCACGCGCGGACCCTGCCCTGGGCAAAACGGCGCCGTTTCGGTGCCCTTTTTTTTTTGTTGTGGCACGGGTCGGGCGCGCGGACCCCGGGTCGGGTCCGGGTCCACGCACAGACCCTGCCTGGGCAAAACGGCACCGTTTTCTCTTTTTTTTTTTTATACGGGTGACCCGCGCGGACCCCGGGTCGACGTGCGGGTCACCGCGACCCGCTCCAGGGGCTATATAAGCCCTTTTTTTTTCAATTCATTTCTTTCTTTTTTTTTCTTTCTCTCTCTCCTCTTTTCTCTCTCTCTCCTCATCCCAGCCACCCCCATTTCCAGAATCAAACGGCCGGCCATCGCACCGGTCGTCGTACCTCATCGCCGGCCGCCGCTCGTCGGCGGCAGATGGACCTCAAACAACCCTCTCAAACTCCGTCTTGGCCTTCTCTCTTCGGATTTGGGATCTGTTTTGCTCAAAAACACCTCCAAAGGCCTAGATCTAAGCTTTTAGCCACGGCCTTCAAACCTCCGATCCGGCGCCATCCGTCATCGGGTGGCCGCGAAAACCCAGCCGAGATTCTTCTTCCTCACTCCCTTCATTTTTCACCGTTCCCATTGCCCAAAGATGATCTCGAAAAACCCTAAACCCAAGAACCCCGAATGTTTTTTTTTGTTTGTGGGTTGAGTTTTTTTTTTGGTTTGTGATGTTTGTTGTGGCCTTGTTGTTTTTGTGTTGTTGTTTGCTATGGGTCGTTTTTTTTTGCAGGTTGGTTTTTTTTTTTTTTTGGTGGTTGGATGCTGTGATGGGGATTTTTGTTCTCCCCAGGGGAAAGTTTCTTTTGGTGGGAAAAAGCCTGAGAGGGGGGTCCGTGGCTGTGGCTGAGGGGCTCCCCATCTCCTTTTTTGGGGTCTGAATCTGGGTTCTTATGGTGATGAGTGGGAGGTTGAGTGTGGAGTGAAGATGGCGTGGGTGGATGGTGGCGTGTCTGGGGTGGCTGTGCAGGGTTGGTGGTGGCGTGTGGGGGAGGGTGGCGTGTAGCAGTTGGGGTTGTCAGGTGGCTAGGGTTTCTGCTGTTTGGAGGGCTGCTAGGGTTTGAGGGTTAGGCTAGGGTTAGGTTGATGGGGAAATGGGCTAGTGGGCAGGCCCATCAATTGGGCCTGGACAGCAGGCCTGGTGGGCCTGCGGATCGGGCCTGCTGAATAGCAGGCCCATTTGCAAATGGCCAGGGTCGGATTCGAATCCGACCCGGGCTAAAAACCGTTGCTACAGCTGCCCCTCTTTGCCCATTGCTGAGAATCAGGAATAGGGCAAAGATGCGAGCAACGTTTTTGTTTGAAATTATGCACGCGCTTGTTCTTAGGAGGGCTCTCTCCATCGGAGGTTCTTATCAACTGGAAAATAAATCGCTCCTCTCATCAGAAGCTCTATCACTTGGAAAAATAAATTGCTCCACTCATCAGAGGCTCCACAACTTTGAAAATAAATTGCTCCTCTAATCAGAGGCTCTATCACTTGGAAAAATAAATTGCTCCTCTCATCAGAGGCCCCACAACTCTGAAAATAAATTGCTCTTCTCATCAGAGGCTCCACAACTTTGAAAATAAATTGCTCCTCCCATCAGAGGCTCTACCACTTGGAAAATAAATTGCTCATCTCATCAGAGGCTCTACAACTTTGAAAATAAATTGCTCCTCTCATCAGAGGTTCCACAACTTTGAAAATAAATTGCTCCTCTCATCAGAGGCTTCACAACTTTGAAAATAAATTGCTCCTCTCATCAGAGGCTCCACAACTTTGAAAATAGATTGCTCCTCTCATCAGAGGCTCCACAACTTTGAAAATAAATTGCTCCTCTCATCAGAGGCTTCACAACTTTGAAAATAAATTGCTCCTCTCATCAGAGGCTCCACAACTTTGAAAATAGATTGCTCCTCTCATCAGAGGCTCCACAACTTTGAAAATAAATTGCTCCTCTCATCAGAGGTTCCACAACTTTGAAAATAAATTGCTCCTCTCATCAGAGGCTTCACAACTTTGAAAATAAATTGCTCCTCTCCTCAGAGGCTCCACAACTTTGAAAATAGATTGCTCCTCTCGTCAGAGGCTCCACAACTTTGAAAATAAATTGCTCCTCTCATCAGATGCTCCACAACTTTGAAAAAAAAGAAACTTCGAATTTTTGACAATGAGTTTGAACACAACTCATCACCTCACTTACTACCTTAGTCTTACGAAAGTGAAGACTCATTCTGGATATCCCCATCTCTTTTCGTTTAGTTTTTAAATTCCTTGTCAGATTCTTCGGATATCGACACCTAAGACTTTACCAAAATCAAAATTTTCACCAGATGCTTTGGATATCGCCACTTGACTAAACATATCGAGGCTCCACCCTTCTTAAAGTAACGAGTTTGACTTTGCAAGAATTGAAAATGGTACCCGGAGGTTTTGAAAAATGTCATTTTGAAAGATGTTACCCGGAGGTTTTTGAAAGCAGATACTTGGAGGTCTAAAAAATGTTACTTCTTTGAAAGTGGTGTCTGGAGATCTTATTCTTGACTTTGAGAATGATGCCCAGAGGTCTTTATCAATGATTTTTTAGAATAGTGCCCAGAGGTCTTGAGAACATAACTTTTGAGAATAATGCTCGGAGATCTTGAAACAGGTGCACGGAGGTCTTTAAAAATGTCTTTTCCTTGAAAATGGTGCTCGGAGGTCTTATCCATGATTTTTGAGAATAATCCCGGAGGTCTTGAAACAGGTGCCCGGAGGTCTTTAAAAATATCTTTTCCTTGAAGATGGCGCCCGAAGGTCTTATCCATGATCTTTGAGAATAATGCCCGAGGTCTTGAAACAGGTGTCCGGAGGTCTTTAAAAATGTCTTTTCTTTGAAAATGGTGCCCGGAGGTCTTTTTTTTTATTTCCTTTTTTCTTTTTCTGTGCCCGGAGGTCTTAAGAAGGTAACCCGGAGGTTTTAAAACAGATGCCCGGAGGTCTTCTTTTTTAATTTTCTTTTTCTTTTCCTGTGCCCGGAGGACTTAAAAGAGGTAACCTGGAGGTTTTAAAAGAGGTGCCCGAAGGTCTTGGTGATCGTACCTGAAGATCTTTTACAATCATATTTTGGAAGAAAATCTCACTGACTGTTCAGATTCAAATGTCAAAATTTCAAATAGTCCACGTCATGCATGAAATGTGAATGTCATGCGAAGTCAATGCATATGCCCCTGATGATGCATGTGCAAGTACCCACGAATAATGTACACATTTTACGACACGATGCAGATGCAAAACTTAATAAATATGCGAATGTTCATGAATGATGCAAATGTTCCCAATTGTTTTTCCTGATCTTGGTTTAGCTTTTCCAAATCGTTTTTCCTCTTCGAAACAGAGTGTATCCTAAAATGCTCGTGCCTCGTAAGAGATCAAACCTTTTCTTCACTTTGGAACTATCTCTTTGCCCCAATAGTTTTTCCAATTTTTATCAACTGGAGCCCGAGCCAAATGTTCATTTCTTCTACCTCAATAGTTCCATACCTCTGGGCCAGAAGAACATTTGCCTTATGCCAACATCAAAACTGGTTTCTTCCAAAAATATTTTCATTTTATATTTGTTTTTAGCTTGCTCTTTTTTTTTTTTTTTTTTGAAAAATCTTTGCTTATTTACTGAAAACTTTTGAGCTGAACATGTCATCCTCATGTTGTGATATCCAAATCTCTTGAAGATTGATGATCACTATTAGAAGTTTTTTCTGAGTGTCAATTCGGATTTTTCAAATTGAGTCGAAAAGCTTGGTACCACAAGATTTTGGTTGATCCAAGGAGACTTCACAATAGAAAAATGCATATCCTTTCTAGACTCACAAATGGAACAGATTTTATGATTTTTTGGACTCAAACAAATTCCACCTTCTTCTAGTTTCCAAATTATGGCGTTTCGACAAACGTCAAGACTAGCTGGGATGTTCAAACTGGAAAGTTAATTCTGGAAAGGAAAACGGTCTCAGTTTTTAAAGTCAAACCTCCAAACGAGGGTTGACAGTTTTGGGATATTTTGGAATTCCCAGATGTTCCTTGATTTCTTCAAAATGACCTCTTCTTTTGTTATGGCCTTGACAATGCCATAAACGGCACTGAAATTCTCCCATTTTACTCTAGACTGCCCATGTTGGGTTTTCACCCTAGAGTCTCATTCTTTCCATTTTTTCATTTTTTTCATTAAATGTTTCACCATGCATTCAAGAAATCAAAACTTATCCAAAAAGGATTTTTAACCAGAAAGGAGACCGAAGTCTCATGAATTTCTCTAAGAATAGACTCATCAATTTAAATGGCCATGCTCGATCAAAATGGTCTTTTCAAGGTACGTAATGTAGGCCGAGGTTCGAGGTATTGAAAAAAAAGATGAATAGGCCCAAACATGTGTTTAAGGTGATCAAATCAAGGATCATTTCATGAGGAGGATTCTCTTCGAAACATTTGTCTTTGCTGAGCTTTTCTCTTTATCCGATGATTTTCATCCGTTCTTTTCTTCCTTTTCTATTTTTTGCTTTCCTTTTTCTTTTTATCTCCCTTTTTTTTTTGCATTTCTATTTTGACAAGGCGAGCCTGTAGTTATTTGGAAGCTCGAATTTCTTTTTGATTCACGGTATTTGATAACTCGTATAATTATATAGTTTTTAGTTATGTTTTATTATTGTTTTGTGTCAAATACGAGTTATTATTGTTTAGTCTAATTGTGTTTATGATCTTTTATATTTTTATGTAATTTGGTGTTTTTCACAAGTTTCTTTGAGTGATTTCAGATTACTAGAATTAAGGGCAAATCCAGTCAGTTCCAGTTCCGACACCTTTTGCCATATCAGCTATATCTGGAGTTTTACTGAAGCAATAAGGCTGAAATATTAACCGTGCAAAGCTAAGAGGCATATCTATCTTTTTCATGTTTTACACTTCTTGAAACGGAGTCGTTTTCCCTAGCGAAATCGACCATCAAGTTGGCTGATGTGCAATGACGTCTGTGCTGACCTGTTTTCGTATTTTGCCCATATCTTCTTATCCACATCAGCAAATGAGCTGATTCTAACGGCTATGGATCAGTAACTGACAGGGGAACATTTTTCTAGAAGACCATGTGATCAGATCAGGCCTCCAAAATTGACAAAATAGACCATCAAGTTGGTTGATCAAAATTGTCATACAATATGACGAAAATTGTTAGAAAAATGCACCCACCTATTATACCTACCTTTGAAATTTGTGAAGCTTGTCTCTTGTCATTTAGCCCTCCAAAATGTGTATAAATAGAGGGCCTTGGATGATTGTAGAGGATCATATTGTACATTGGTAGGATATTAGCCATTGTAATAAAATTCTCTAAGTTTTCTTCTTCTTTCTTTTCTCTAGTTTTCTTTTTCTTTATTTTCTTCTTCTTCTTCTTTCTTTCTTTTATTTCCTTCTTAGATTCTCTTTAATTTTATGTTTATGTTTACAATGCCTATTCTAGGCTAAACTTCTATTTGGTTAAGGGTGATTTCAAAGCCCTAGACATGTTTTGTGATTGATTTTCAGATTCTATCTATCATTAATTTTCTATCAAAGTTGCTTATGTTCTTCTACAAGAATTGTTCATGTTGTTGTCTTGATTTATTTAGGTGTACAACTAGATAGATCTTGATAATTATCTATTGCTAGTCTAGGAGTCTTGATCCGTGTAATTGTCTTGATTTCCTATTCATAAGTGGCAATTTGTGATTAATGATTATGGTCAAGTTTTCAATAATTGCAAAGTGGAACATAACCTAAGTTGAACAATCCGAGCTTATGTGTTTGTTGCTTAGATCAACCTATCTTTCTCATCATAAAGCTGCCATTAAATTGAATTTAGAGAGCTTATTCTAGGTTGTTTAATGGTTAGAGATTAAATAGAGAGCTTGTTCTATTCAACGACAAACTAAGGAAAGATTGGGATAACAGAGCTTGTTGTTATCTACGGTTGTTAACTTTGATAGTTGGTTGATATTGATAGATCTGAAATTGATTCTTAATGATGTCTAGTGGTGGAGAATGAAACCTTAACCATATTTTTCATATTTGATTCTTCTTACTTACTTGTTTTCTTACTTTTCTAGTTTGCTTATTTTTAAAAGTATATTTATTTTTATTGGCTGGTTATACCGCCTAATTTGTATATTAACTTTGTTTTATTTTTATTGGCTGGTTATACCGCCTAATTTAGTATATATATTTTTATTGGCTGGTTATACCGCCTAATTTAGTATATATATTTTTATTGGCTGGTTATACCGCCTTGCATCTTATTCTTATTATTTACTTTAGTTTAAATCTGGCTTCAAAAACCACTTTTCTTTTATTGTTTTCTTTGAACGTAAGTTATAAACTAATAACTCATAGATTAAAACCCAATCCCTGAGGACTCGACCCTTGCTAATCATTATACTTACAATTGATCTTTTTAGTGCAAGGTTAAATAAGATACACTCTTTTGGGTGCATCAAATTTTTGGCGCCGTTGCCGGGGATTGTTTTCTTTAGTTTATTTGTTGTTTGGTTTATTCTTATTTTCAGTTCTAATTAGTTTTATTTTCTTGTACATACAAGTTTTTCTTTTCAAATTAAAAAAAAAAAAAAACAATGGAATTGAGCAATCTAACACTTGAAGAGTTGGTGGCATACATGAACATGGAGAATCAACAAGCCAATCTCACCTCCCCAGTTCAACAATTGGCCATGGGAGGATGTCAAGGCCATCAAGTGTTCCAAGACCAACAGTATGATCATTACTCAAACACTTACCATGAGGGATGGTGGGATCATACTAATTATGGCTACTCGAAAAATTACCAAGAAGTAGATCCTTATGCCAATTACACTCATCCATCTAGCTTCAATCAATCATGGTCTCAAGAACCAGATCTTTTTCAACCACCACATATGACTCAAAACTCAGGTACTTCTTTAGAAGATCTTGTCTATTCTCTTGTTACTGATTCTTTGCAATTTCAACAGGAAACAAGGGCAAGCATCCAAAGTTTGGAAAAGCAAATGAGCCAATTGGCTAGTAGTATGGTGGGATGGGTAGCACAAAGATCTGAAGAACTCCCAGCCCAAACGATGGTTAACCCAAAGGAGAACGCTACTATTGTGACCTTGAAGAATGAGGAACAAGATGAGGATGAAACAAAATTAGAGATGGATTCTATTCTTGAGGATAATGAAGCCAAAGATCCAAATAAGAGTATTTCGGCACCTGAGGTAACGTTTAAGGTTTCACTTTTTACTAATGTTTCTTCTCCACCTTTTCCTAGTAGATTTGCAAAGTTCAAGGAGGAAGAACATGAACAACACATGCCGGAAACCTTAAACAACTTGTTTGTGGAGGTCATTCAACAAGTATCAAAATATGCTCCATTCCTCGATGACATATGCACCACAAAGGATGATGGAATAATACTTGTAATGGAGAATGCATCCACTGTTGTGCAAAGAAAGCTTCCTCTCAAACGCATAAATTTGGGAAATTTTATGTATGAGCCTGACAAGCCTAAAATGCCAAGAAGGGGTGTTGGTTAGGTTCAAAACACTAAATCAAGTGCTAATTGGGGGAGGCAGCCTAATTAGTGAAAGCATTGCCAAACTGCCATCCTCAGATTTGCTCTCTTTTTCTTTATCTTTTTCTTATGTTTCTTTGCTAATTGTGTTTATTGTTTCTAAGTTCATTTAGGCTGCATAAGTTTATTTTGTTTATTAGTTCTTTTCACTTACACATGATTCTTTCATTTGGGATTAATAGCATTACATTAATGACAATGTAAGAATTATGTGTGGGGGGAAGAATTTAGGATTTTATTTAGAGTGTTTTGTTTTTGAGTCTTTTTATGTTGTTTTTCTTTCTGATCCTTGTTTTGAAAATAACTAGATGTAAATATAATTTTTTAACCCCGGTTAAACGGCGGATAACGGTACTCCGTGATTATTTAAGTCGGTTCCATCAGCTACCCACAAAACTGATATTGTATATAAATTTCTCTTTCAATTTCTCTTTCATTTTTTTTTTCAGGATGGATGATATTCTCACACGATTGCAGAAACGATTTCCTCCTTTTCCTCGAAATATTTTACTGAAGCTTTACCAAGTTCGATTTGAAAGATTAAGAATGCTTATGCACAAAGGGATTCCTGAAGACATACGTTGGATAATTGAAGCCAAGGTACGTGAAGATGAATATTTTCCTGTTTTGCATTTACCAGGTACAGGTAGAAGCACTTTTGCAAAGAAGCGACGAGCAAAGCGCATGAGTTCAAATTGCCACAAATGTGCACGATGGACGTGTAACGGTAAATGTCGTTCTATTGGGATTCCGTCCTCTAATCGAGATGATAAAATTGAATTCATTAAGGATGGACTGAGTAAGGAGAATTTGGGTAATATCCAACTTTCTCTTGAGACGCATCCTAGTGGAGACGTACAAAGAGAAATTCTTGATTTATGGCCGCAATTCCAAAGGGAATGGCAACATCTTGGGAATCTGATGTTAAAAGACCCTGTTTGCCAGCTTGTAAGAAAACTGGATGGGAAGCATATCCTCGACTCATAGAAGGCGTTTAAGCCGTTTCTGGACGTAAAACCAGAGGAAGATGTGAGCCACAATCACAACTACAATAAATAACTTCTCAGCTTTTGGTTTGATTTGCAATAACTTCATTTCGGTTTAATTTACGTGTTGTTCCATTTGTGTAATTATTCTCGTTTTTTTTTTATTGGTCTTTTACGGTTGATTTTTCTTCTCTTTTTGATTTTCTTCCTGAAATCACGCAAAAATCTTTTGTTAGGTTAACATTTTCTTCTGACAGGTCAGATACACTTTCGGCGACATTATTACTCTTGTCTGATTCACTACTCAGTCCTCTATATATTACACCATGTACTCATTCTCTTTCAGGCACTCGAAAAAAAAAATGGAAAGTATTTCATCCCAGCGCATTAAAAAAATTTGTATCTTTGGAGGTGCTTATCCAGGGAAAAATAACATATTTGCTGATGAAGCCATAAGAGTTGGAGTAATACTTGCCCAACAAAAGATCCAATTGATTTATGGAGGCGGTTGTACGGGTTTAATGGGAGCAGTCGCTACAGTAGCACACGCCGGAGGAAGTCCAGTTCTAGGAGTCGTGCCAAAACTATTCACAGATTTTTGTGGACCTACCTTGGGTAAGGAAATACAAGTCTGGAGTATCCCTGAACGGATGACAATCATGTACCATTCTGCCGATGCATTCATTGCTTTACTAGGAGGTCTGGGTACATTGGAAGAAATAGCTTGCGTGGCTTCTTGGTCATCTTTGGTCACAAAAAAGAAACCCATTGGTTTGCTTAATATTAATGGTTATTTTAGTAATTTGCTTTCATATTTAGATAATGCTGTGGATAATGGATTCATGTTTTCAGAGGCAAGGAGAACCATAATTTCTGCTACAACCATTGAAGATTTACTCAAAAAGCTCCAAGCTTATGAGTATTTATCTGCTACGGTTGTTTCGCAAACGCTCGGAAAAAGAAAAAGAGATATGGACGAGCAAGGAGTGGATTGCACTTTGTCTTTGTGACATTATCTAACATTTTGTTTATTGTGTCTCAGTTATAATAAGTGGTTAGCAACCTCTGCAGGTAATATCTCCTAAATTCTACCTTTAAAATTTGACATTGGGGACAATGTCATATTTTAGTAGGGGGTAAGGGACATATTTTGCTAATTTAAAAAAAAAAAATATTGTGTTTTAAGCCATTTAGAAGTATTCATTCTGAACAAGGTCTGAGTAAGGGAGACTTGAGACATACCTTGTCAGTTTGATTTCTTCTTTTCAAAAAAAAAAGTTTGTTGTGTTTTAAGCAATTTAGAAGTATTCATTCTGAACAAGGTCTGAGTAAGGGAGACTTGAGACATACCTTGTCAGTTTGATTTTAATCTTTTTATGTTTACTTGTTAATTTTTGTTTAGTATTTTAGGATTATTTAGGTTGCATGAGTTTGTTTTGTTTTGAGTCTTAGTTGTTCCTATTCTTATGTTATTAGTTCTTTTCTCCTACACATGATTCTTTCATTTGGGTTAATAGACTTACATTGAGGACAATGTAAGAATTAAGTGTGGGGGGAATGATTTAGGATTTCTTTTATTTTTGTCTACTATTTTTTTTATGAGTCTTTATTATTATTTTTAGTGTGTTTTAGTTCCTTTTCAATACAATGATGAGATATGAATTGCATAGGTCTAAATTGGTTATTAGTGAGAAGATTTTCATGAAAATTGAGCTTGATATCAACCTTTTTATGAGCCAATGTTGATTGAGAAAGAAGCATGTTTAGACTTAATCTGACTTGTATAATCATCCTTGTGAGTTTTTGAGCCTATATGATTGATGCATTATACATATCAATCTAATTCCTTTCTTGAGTGCTCTTATGATTACATGATTCTCTAGAACTTGCTTTAGACCTTGTTGAGACTATATTGATGCATGTGACAACATGAATATGATAGAGGCATTAGGATTATAACCAGAGCCAAACAGCCATCCATTATTAATGTTCTAAGAGAACATCCCCACTAGTGAGCCAATTTGAGCCTACATTAAATATGCTGTTTTATTGGTAACCACAACTTACACCTAGCCTAAATATACTTATATCCTTACCCTTGTTCTAAAGATGGATTATATATTTTGAGACATATTGCAAAAAACAAGGGATATTTTTAGTTGAAAATTTGGGTTAGAAACAAGAAATAAGTGTGGGGGGAAAAGAAAAGAAAAGAAAAGTCAAGAGAAAAAGAAATGGAATACTGGCAAATACATTCCTATGTAAAAAATATGAATCATCTCTTGAATTTGTGGAAAAAGAAAAAGATGTTACAAAGTTGTTTAGAATGAAGAAAAGGCCCAACATGAATATTCGGCCTAGGTGACTATGTACTTGTAAAGAGTTTTGAGAAGTTTCTTTGTATGATCTTATTATGTCTCTAAACTTTATGAACTCTTTGGAGCCTTTGTGATATCTTTATCCTTTTGTTATTCAACCACATTACAAACCCCTTGGCCCCATTACAACCTTGATTAAAGACCTCTTGATTCATGAAGTTGTATGATCTAAATAGTGGAGAATAGGTGGACAAGCAAGAATATGGTAGAACTGTTTTCTTGAGATTGATTGAGTGTAAACACTTCATCACTACTTTAAAGAGTGAAAATCATGAGGGTATATCATGTGAGAAGTTGAGATTAAATTTGAACATGCACTATTTTGATTGAGATATGTTATGTTGATATTGGCTTAACTCAAACAATTTACATTCAAGCATGAATTTTTGTGAAATTCTTTAAGCTATTGATTAGTTTATAAGACTTGTTCAAAGATTGTCTCTAATTTGTATTGAAAGGATTAGGAATAAATATTTTTAGTATATGTAGTTTATTTATATTTTAGTTTTTCAATGTTTGTGGGTATCGTTCTAGTAAACCCTCACGAGACTAAACTCGTCCACTAGGGACACCTAGGGGTTTAAAGGCTTGTGTCACATGCTAAGTGCCACCGTGATTTCCTACGAAAGTGGATTAGATTAGATTTTCTTATTTTATTTTTATTGAGTCGTTGCTAGGGACTAGCAACAATCTAAGTGTGGGGGTGTGATAACTCGTATAATTATATAGTTTTTAGTTATGTTTTATTATTGTTTTGTGTCAAATAAGAGTTATTATTGTTTAGTCTAATTGTGTTTATGATCTTTTATATTTTTATGTAATTTGGTGTTTTTCACAAGTTTCTTTGAGTGATTTCAGATTACTATAATTAAGGGCAAATCCAGTTCAGTTCCAGTTCCGACACCTTTTGCCATATCAGCGATATATGGAGTTTCACTGAAGAAATAAGGCTGACATTTTAACCGTGCAAAGCTAAGAGGTATATCTATCTTTTTCATGTTTTACACTTCTTGAAACGGAGTCGTTTTCCCTAGCGAAATCGACCATCAAGTTGGCTGATATGCAATGACGTCTGTGCTGACCTGTTTTCGTATTTTGCCCATATCTTCTTATCCACATCAGCAAATGAGCTGATTCCAACGGCTATGGATCAGTAACGAACAGGGGAACATTTTTCTAGAAGACCATGTGATCCGATCAGGCCTCCAATATTGACAAAATCGACCATCAAGTTAGTTGATCAAAATTGTCATACAATATGACGAAAATTGTTAGAAAAATGCACCCACCTATTATACCTACCTTTGAAATTTGTAAAGCTTGTCTCTTGTCATTTAGCCCTCCAAAATGTGTATAAATAGAGGGCCTTGGATTATTGTAGAGGATCATATTGTACATTGGTAGGATATTAGCCATTGTAATAAAATTCTCTAAGTTTTCTTCTTCTTTCTTTTCTCTAGTTTTCTTTTTCTTTATTTTCTTCTTCTTCTTCTTTCTTTCTTTTATTTCCTTCTTAGATTCTCTTTAATTTTATGTTTATGTTTACAATGCCTATGCTAGGCTAAACTTCTATTTGGTTAAGGGTGATTTCAAAGCCCTAGACATGTTTTGTGATTGATTTTCAGATTCTATCTATCATTAATTTTCTATCAAAGTTGCTTATGTTCTTCTACAAGAATTGTTCATGATGTTGTCTTGATTTATTTAGGTGTACAACTATATAGATCTTGATAATTATCTATTGCTAGTCTAGGAGTCTTGATCCGTGTAATTGTCTTGATTTCCTATTCATAAGTGGCAATTTGTGATTAATGATTATGGTCAAGTTTTCAATAATTGCAAAGTGGAACATAACCTAAGTTGAACAATCCGAGCTTATGTGTTTGTTGCTTAGATCAACCTATCTTTCTCATCATAAAGCTGCCATTAAATTGAATTTAGAGAGCTTATTCTAGGTTGTTTAATGGTTAGAGATTAAATAGAGAGCTTGTTCTATTTAACGACAAACTAAGGAAAGATTGGGATAACAGAGCTTGTTGTTATCTACGGTTGTTAACTTTGATAGTTGGTTGATATTGATAGATCTGAAATTGATTCTTAATGATGTCTAGTGGTGGAGAATGAAACCTTAACCATATTTTTCATATTTGATTCTTCTTACTTACTTGTTTTCTTACTTTTCTAGTTTGCTTATTTTTAAAAGTATATTTATTTTTATTGGCTGGTTATACCGCCTAATTTGTATATTAACTTTGTTTTATTTTTATTGGCTGGTTATACCGCCTAATTTAGTATATATATTTTTATTGGCTGGTTATACCGCCTAATTTAGTATATATATTTTTATTGGCTGGTTATACCGCCTTGCATCTTATTCTTATTATTTACTTTAGTTTAAATCTGGCTTCAAAAACCACTTTTCTTTTATTGTTTTCTTTGAACGTAAGTTATAAACTAATAACTCATAGATTAAAACCCAATCCCTGAGGACTCGACCCTTGCTAATCATTATACTTACAATTGATCTTTTTAGTGCAAGGTTAAATAAGATACACTCTTTTGGGTGCATCAGTATTCTTTTTTCGTCTTTGAACCAAGACTTCATTATCTGTGACCTTTGAAAAGATCCTTCCTCGCATTTTCCCCCTAGCGTGGAGGGTGATCCTTGATTGGGGTTGAAAGAATGAAAGCATTCATTAGGCTCAAAAGGGGTAGCAAAAGGATATTTTATAATTTGTGAAAGGATGATAAAAGATGGCCATTTTTTATCTCGAACACAAGCACGTAAATCGAAGAGTCATTCCTTAGAGGAAAATAATGAAAAGGTTTTTTCTTTCTTGAAACCAAACTTGAATTTCATAAATGCATGATGCCGCACTCGTTTTTCATTTTTTTCTTTTCTTTCTTTTTTCCATTTTCTTTTTTTTTTTATGCATGCTCCGAAAATTACTTCACCTTTATTCACCACATGTCCTCCGTATCTACTAATGATGCACCATTTGATTGGTCATACAAATGAAAATTCGTATCATAACGAGGAACACCTCAAGTCTTTTTTTTTGCTCTCCGAAGGGACAAGAAAGAATATGGTTCAAAAACAGCTTTTTTCTAGGAACACGAGAAAATCAGGTTTAGTCATTGTTACCTGAGACATTAATCATGAAGTGACATCTGGGCAACTCTTGTTTTGTGGTTACGGAAAGGGATGTGAATGGTTTTGGCATAACCTTGACACACATCAATTTACCATAATCCAGATTCTTGAAAAAGGTTTCACTTGTTTGAGACACCAAAAAGCTCGGATTTTTCAAAAAGTTTGTTCCATTGCTCATAACCTAAACTATGGTGGTTGCACCTGTGTTGCCATATCTCTCCATCGTTGGGCATATTCCTTAAAACCTTCCGTATGCTTCTTTCCCATATTCTGCAATGTTAACCTATCAGGTGCCATGTCGATCATGTGCTTATACTGAGTCTTGAAAGCTTTTGCCAGCTCTTTCCAAGAACGGATATAGTCCCGATCCAACTGATTATACCATCTTGCAGCTGACCCTGTTAGACTGTCTTGGAAGTAGTGGATTAACAGCTTGTCATTGTTGGTGTAGCCAGCCATTTTTCGACAAAACATCATGATGTAGATTGATGGACATTTCGATCCGTCATACTTTTCAAATTCAGGGACCTTGAATTTTGGCGGAATCACCAAATTCGGGACCAAGCTGAGCTCATTCGGATCCGTATTCCCAGAAACGTCTATTCCTTCTATGGCTTTGAGTCTTTCTTCAAACAGATCATACTTCTGTTGCACTTCTGCGTCTTCCACTTGCTTTGCCACACGTTTTTTCAGCTTTTCTTGTTCTAGTGAACCATCTTGGCTTGGAATAACAACTGAGTCTGAGGGGTGAAATTCTGAGTTCAATTGAAAATGTCCTCGGCCTTGTTGACTTGGTAGGTAGATCGGATCTGCATTGTTGTTTACTTGAGGTCGAGGTTCTTCCCTTATGATCGATCCTTCAGCAACCCATTTTCCTCGAGTCAGCCTAGTCATCATTTCAATTATCTTGTCTATTTTCTCGCGTGACTCCTCTTGAGATTTTGTTATCTGTTCTCGTGTTTCTTGCTGAGATCTGGCTAACTGTTCTTGTAATTCCCTCTGTGCTCTTTCCACTCTATCAAGTCTATTTTGTTCATCCTCCATGGTTCCGGCCTGTGTCATAGAGGCATGCAATGATTCTTATACCTCTGATTTGGAAGAGAAATCTTTTCAAAGTTTTCAAAACTAAGCCGACTTCTTTTTATTCCTCAAGTGTGCTTCATGATGTATGAGCTATGAATGCCGTGAATGTAACACGATACCCATATGATGCATGTAAAGAATAAACAAATTAATGCATGAGCATATACAATGAGTGACCATGTATGTCACGAATGCATGACCTTATTGTTATGAATGCAATCACGATGTCGATATGATGCATGTAAAGAATAAATAAATTGATATACCGGTATATACAGAGAACGATCATGTATGACAATAATGTATTCTACAATGAATGACCATGCATGTTATGAGTGCAATATGATGCTAATTTGATTTGTCTAAAGAATAAACAAATTAATGCACGAATATATACAGAAAACTATTCAATAATTTGATTAACATGTTTTGGACTGAACTTAATTATTCAACAATTTTATTGCACAAAACTTGCCCCTAAATTCAATCCACAGTTTTTTTGTTTTTTAAAACATATTTTTCCCGCAAAAACCAAAATATTATTATCAAAAATCGATTTCTATCAAAAACTTTTGGGGTAGTGGGTCTTATTATGGCACGGGTGTCCAAATATTTATTCAACACTACCGGTTTGCAATTCTCATTTAATCAACAACAAGTGTTTATGCAATTTATCAAATGAGATTATTATCACCGTGAAATCAAAAATACAATTATAAATGTAAATGCTTTATTTACAAGTGCATCAATGCATGAAATGTACGAAATGTATGAAAAGAAAGAATTTTCATATTTACAAATTCAAAAAGTTAACGAACATTTGCCCCAACGGTATCAACTTATTTAAGCATCACGGTGCCTTCGGGGCGAAAAATGAAACTTATTGCGGGTAGCGCGATGTACGTTCATCATTACCCGATTTATCGTTTTTGTTCGAAATGTAAAACAAATAGCGAAAGATCACAAATGTTCCTTCCTAATTTCGGGGATCCCGATTTAAACGGGTTCAATTTGTTGGAGTATATTTTCCCGGCTTATGCGAAGGTTACCACCTCATGAAAGCTTAGGTACTTTATTACTCCGAAAGTGTTTCACGAGCCCATGCGGAGGTTATTACCTCACGAGAGCGTAGGTACTTTACTTTCACCTAAAGGGATAAAGCTCGGGTATAGAGCTTATGTATGAAATGCACAAGCTCGTGTATGAGAAGGAACGGACAAACCTTCGACTATTTGTTTACGACTCTTTATTCTAAACATTCCACGATTAAAAAAAATAAACGACATAAAAAAATATGAATAAAGAATTAACAAATATCAAAATGTAATTGCAAGCAAAATAAAAATAAAGAAAGAAAGAAAATAAAGAGAATTAAAATTAAATACCGATTAAATCCACTAATTCGAGATCTTAAAATAACACGTGATCAATTTGTGGCTCGACTCTCAAAAGTCCCTAGTGGAGTCGCCAAGCTGTCATAACTGTTTTTTCGACCGCTAAGACGATTTTGAAAACACAAATGGAGTCGCCACCAATCTTTTTTGCTAGGTGTGATTGGCCACCTATTAAAAACCGGTTTTAGTAAAATATTTTAAAATTAATTAAAATATTTTGTAAAACCAATTTCGAAGTCCGCACTTTGAACCAGAGAGAAAACAAAATCGGGTTCGGGGATCGGTTACGTGCGGGGAAGGATTAGCACCCCCGCAACGCCCGTTTAGAAAACGGTACCATTTAATCACGTGTTATCTTAAATCTCGATTTAATGGATTTGACATCACTATTTAAAAAATAAATCTCTTTTATTTTCATTTTATTTTATTTTTAAAAAACATGTTTATTATTTCTTGAATTCTTTTTTGAACTGTTATTATTATTATTTTTCAAAAACGAAAGTGAACATAAATTTGTTATCGAAAATACTCATTAAATATTCCCAACACTATTGGTGGTATTTAACGAGATCTTCTCACCTCAAGACATCTTAAGAATCACAACTGTGATATCCTTCGAATTCCGTCGTCGGCAATTTATATCCATTTTTTATTTTCGTATGATGCAAATATTTAAACATCGGATGCATACGACTTAGCATATAACTATAAAATTAAACATGAAAATCATAATATTAAAAAACACGAGCATGGCAAAATATCGAGCGCATAAACATTCACTATTTATTCATTTTTTATTTTGATTACTTCCATTTTTTTTAAATGAAAATGAATTTCTGTATCGAGCATGTCGCTAAATATTCCCACCACTCGTGGTGATATTTAACGAAATTCTCTCACCTCAAGATATCGTAGGAATCACTACCGTGACGTCCTTCGAATTCCGTCGTCGGTAATTTATATCCATTTTTTATTTTCGTATGATGCAAATATTTAAACATCGGATGCATACGACTTAGCATATAACTATAAAATTAAACATGCAAATCATAATATTAAAAAACACGAGCATGGCAAAATATCGAGCGCATAAACACACTATTTATTCATTTTTTATTTTGATTATTTCCATTTTTTTTAAATGAAAATGAATTTCTGTATCGAGCATGTCGCTAAATATTCCCACCACTTGTGGTGATATTTAACGAAATTCTCTCACCTCAAGATATCTTAGGAATCACTACCGTGACGTCCTTCGAATTCCGTCGTCGGTATTTACATTTTTTTAAAAACCTTTTTTTTTCTTTTGAAAAGTAAATTAAAATGCTTTTAATAATTAATTTCGAAACAAAAAAAATTATCTATGTAAGAATAATTCTTGAATCACTCCGATATTTTCGATAATGTTTCGATTATTATTCTTACTCGGACCATTTCAAAGAACGATTGATGTTCCGACCATTCCGAGAAAGAAATTCGTTTTTAGAGAATTTTATTTACCGAAAATAATTTTAAAAGACATGTATTAAAAGAATTATTATTTTATAATTTTTAAAACCAAAACCGAGTAATAAAAATATGTCGGATGCTTAACAAGAATAAATAAACAAAAATAAATAAGAAAATTAAAATCATACCTGAAAAATGTCGAGAATCCGAAAATTAAAATGCCGGACTTGATCTTCGTAAAATTCTTTGTTCTTTCTCGACCACCTGAAAAGATGTCAAAAATCAAAAACAAAATCAAAACGTCGACATCGATAATCGTGAATTAATTTTTTTTCTTTTTTTTTTGTTTTCCCCCTTTTTTGTGTCATTATTATTTATTATTATTTTTTTAATATTTTCTAATTTTCTCTTTTTTCATATTTTTTTATATTTTTTATATATTTTTTTTAATTTTACTTATTTTTTCCTTTTATTTTATTTATTTTATTATTTTTCCTTCTTTTTTTTTATTTTTTAATTTTAATTATTATTTTTTAAAATTTTAATTTTCTTTTTTTTTTCTTTTTTTTTTCTTTCTTTTTTCTTTTTTTTTTTTCTTTCTTTTCTTTTTTTCTTTTTCTTTCTTTTTCTTCCCTGGCCCAAGATCAGGCATGGGCTGCTGAGCCCAAGGCCTGGTCTGCTGGGCCAGGTCCGATTCTGGTTAGCTGGGCCCAGGGCCTGGCCCAGTTCCTCTTTTTTTTTTTAATGCCCCGGGTCGGGCGCGCGGACCCCGGGTCGGATCCAGGTCCACGCGCGGACCCTGCCTGGGCAAAACGGTGCCGTTTCGGCGCCCCCCTTTTTTTGTGGCACGGGTCGGGCGCGCGGACCCCGGGTCGGGTCCGGGTCCACGCGCGAACCCTGCCTGGGCAAAACGGCGCCGTTTTCTCTTTTTTTTTTTTATACGGGTGACCCGTGCGGACCCCGGGTCGACCCGCGGGTCGACGCGCGGGTCACCGCGACCCTTCCAGGGGCTATATAAGACCCTTTTTTTCAATTCATTTCTTTTTTTTCTTTCTTTCTCTCTCTCCTCTTTTCTCTCTCTCTCTCCTCATCCCAGCCACCCCCATTTCCAGAATCAGACGGCCGGCCACCACGTCGATCGTCGTACCTCAAACAACCCTCTAAAACTCCGTCTTGGCCTTCTCTCTTCGGATTTGGGATCCGTTTTGCCCAAAAACACCTCCAAAGGCCTAGATCTAAGCTTTTAGCCACGACCTTCAAACCTTCGATCCGGCGTCGTCAGTCGTCGGTTGGCCGCGAAAACCCAGCCGAGATTCTTCTTCCTCACTCCCTTCCTTTTTCACCGTTCGCATTGCCCAAAGATGATCTCGAAAAACCCTAAACCCAAGAACCCCGAATGTTTTTTTTGTTTGTGGGTGGAGTTTTTTTTTTTTGGTTTGTGATGTTTGTTGTGGCCTTGTTGTTTTTGTGTTGTTGTTTGCTATGGGTCATTTTTTTTTTTGCAAGTTGTTTTTTTTTTTTTTGGTGGTTGGATGCTTTGATGGGGATTTTTGTTCTCCCCAGGGGAAAGTTTTTTTTTTGGTGGGAAAAAGCCTGAGAGGGGGGTCCGTGGCTGTGGCTGAGGGGCTCCCCATCTCCTTTTTTGGGGTTCGAATCTGGGTTCTTATGGTGATGAGTGGGAGGTTGAGTGTGGAGTGAAGATGGCGTGGGTGGATGGTGGCGTGTCTGGGGTGGCTGTGCAGGGTTGGTGGTGGCGTGTGGGGGAGGGCGGCGTGTGGCAGTTGGGGTTGTCAGGTGGCTAGGGTTTCTGCTGTTTGGGGGGCCGCTAGGGTTTCAGGGTTAGGTTAGGGTTAGGTTGATGGGGAAATGGGCTAGTGGGAAGGCCCATCAATTGGGCCTGAAAATTGGGCCTGGACAGCAGGCCTTGTGGGCCTGCGGATAGGGCATGTTGAATAGCAGGCCCTGTTTGCAAATTCTTTGCTGGTTATACTTTGTTCGTACCTAAAACGCATGTGCCATATATCTTATATTTGAGAGAAATGTTAATAAGTGTTTAATGATATCAGTTAAAGTAATATATATATATAAAAAAAGTATAATTAATATTTTTTTTTTAATTTAATAAAAGTATTGTATTAAATGTAAACAATTTTCTTAAATTAATAATTAAATAATCTTTAACTAATGCCTATAAATATCGATTGAGGGGATCCTATATTTAAAATTGAGTTTGCATGATTTAGTGGGTATTTTTTTTTAAAAGATCAACTTTTTCATCTTATTTTATTTTGTAGTGAGGGTAAAAAATGGTTTTGTAAGTTGATTGAAAAAAAAAGAGAGAAGGAATCAGACATGAGTGAGAGAGAAAGAGATGGGGAGGAGAGAGAAGAAGAAATGGGGAGAGGAGAGGAGAGAAAAGAAGAGAGGGCTGGAGAAGAGGAAGAAGAAAAAAGAAAAAGAAAAAAATTAGAAGGAAACAGACGCGGGTGAGAGAGAAAGAGATGGGGAGGAGAGAGAAGAAGATAAAAAAGATAAAAGATAAAAAAATAAGAATTTTTTTTGTTTTTTAATTTATTCTTTTTACAAAAAATACATAAATTAATTGATAGAAAAAACAAAAGAGAAAAAAAATAGAAAAAAAAAGAATAAGAAATAAATTATTTTTTCTTTTTTTTTCATTATTATTGTGTTTAATTTATTAAAATTTTCAATCAATTATAATTTATAATAATTTCATTAAAAAATAACAAATACATATTTAGTGAAATTTTTTACTTGATTTTAAAATTTTTATGTATGAAAAAAATATAGATATTTTTCATCATTTTTTTTCTCTTTTCGTTTTTTAAATCTTTTTGAAAAAATTATGATTTAAAAATAATTTTAAAATTTGATCTACTTTTTTTAAAAGAAAAAAATTGAATAAAAAATATTAAAAAGAAAAGAAAAGAAAGAAAAACAATTAATAAAGAATAAGTGCTAAATCTTTTATTTGTTTTTTTTTCTTTCTTTATTCACTTTCTCTTTCATTGATTTTTTTTTTTAAAAGTAATTTAATAAAATTATTATTGTATATTTTTAAAAAAATATAAGTTGGTCTACTAACAAACTAGAAACTAGAAATAGCCATGTTATTAAATTTAGTTTTTGAATTTCAATCAATTTGTCAAAATTATTTTTGGTTTTTTTACAACATATTAGTTTTTGGGACACTTGGATTGGAGAGGGAAAAGCATAAATGAAAGAAGTTGATTTTTTTTCTTGTAAAAACAGAAAAAGTTTTTTTAAGCAACCAATGTAAAAAAAAAAAAAAAAGAAAAAAACCAAGAACAAATCTATCTCTTAAAATCCCTTCAAAAATAAATGATATATTTATGTTATTATTTTCCTAGTATATGGTCACGTGGTTATTTTGAATTCAAATATTACTTTTAATTTCAAAACTAATAAATTTTGACTATAAAAATAAAAATTAAAACATGTACATGCAATAAAAAAATATTTCTTTGAATGGAGTATTTTACCTCCAATTCTCTATACTATAATCTTGTAATTTTCTAATAGCAATTCAAAATTATGTAGGGGTCTATCATGTACAAATGTTGTAAACACTTAATTTTATCCGAGTCTTTTAATTATTAATGAATTTTAATTATTATTATTATTTTTTTGCGTTGTTCAATTATTTATAGGCTTGATTTATTAGACTTTATTTTGTTTTTTGGATCTTGACCCGATTATTGCTTTTGAATTTATTTTGGACAAGTTTACTTTTAAGTTTTGAGCCCAGTTATTCATTTTGGGAGTTGACCCAATATGGGTCAGCCCATATTTTTATTTATTTTATTATTTTTTAACTTTAACTTTCTTCAAATATCTTTTAATTTCATTTCTTAAAACAAACGAAAAAAACCCAAAAAAAAAAAAAACAGAGACATAAATAAAAATAATTTTTTAGATAAAATAGAAAATAAAAAACAAATAAGATTGAAATTAGATAAAACAATGAAAATTTGAAACAAGGTAAAGCCGAAATCAAGATCAAACTCTATAAAAAATCCCTATAGAAGCAACATAACAATCAGTTAAACAATTCATGTTCATGCTTTTGTTGCTTAGATCAACCTATCTTTTTCATCATAAAGCTGCTGTTAAATTAAATTTAAAGATGTTTATCCTAAGTTGTTTGATAGTTAGAGATTAAGTAGTGGCATTCGTCCTGCTTAACGGCGAACTAAGGAAGGATGGGGGTAACACGGGATATTGTTATCTACGGTTGTTAACTTTGATAGCTAATTGATGTTGATAGATCTAAAATTGATTCTCAATGATGTCTAGTGGTGGAGAATGAAACCTTAACCATACTTCTCTTATATTTGATTTTCTCTTATTTATTTGCTTTTTACTTTTCGTGTTTTATTTGCTTTTAAACTATTTCAAAAATTCCTTTTTACTTTGTTTTCTTTGAATCTAAGTTATAAACTAATAATTTATAAACTAAAACCCAATCTCTGTAGATTCGACCCTTGCATGCTACTTTACTATAATTGATCATATTTTTAGTGCAAGGTTAAATAAAGATACGCTCTTTTGAGTGCATCAAGTTTTTGGTGCCGTTGTCGGGGATTGCTTTATTTAGTTTAGTAGTTACTTGGTTTATTCTTATATTCAGTTGTAATTAATTTTATTTTTCTTGTACATACAGGTTTTCTTTTCAGATTTCAAGCAAAAAGATATGGTAGGTGCTACATCAAACCTTCAGAACCAACTATCCAATCTCATCTCCGTAGTTCAACAAGTGGCCATAAGTAAGATTCAACAATCAAGGCAGTTTAGAGTGTGCTTCATGATGGATCATCCAACCAATTGGTGCCCATACTACCAAAAAGATAGTTGTAAACCAACCTATGATTTAGGAGGATACCAAAGCCAACCAGAGTTCCAAGAACAATAGTATGATCCTTACTCAAACACTTACAATGAGGAATGGCGGGATCATACTAATTATGGCTACTGGGGAAATTATCAAGAAATAGATCCTTATGCCAACTACAATCATCCATCGAGCTTCAGTCAATCATGAGAAAAACAACAAGATCTTCTAAAGCCACCACATGTGACTCGCAACTCAGTTACTTCGTTAGAAGATCTTTTCAATTCCCTTACTACTAACCAATTGCAAATACAACAGGACATAAGGAAAACAAACAGGCAAATGGCAACAAGGATGAGTCAATTAGAGACTCAAATGGGCCAAATAGCTAGTAGTATGGTGAGATTGATAGAAGAAGGATCTGAGGAACTACATGAACAACTCCCTTCCCAAACTATGCTTGATCCAAAGGAGAATGTTAGTGCCACACAACTTGAGGATGAATCAGAAAATCTAAGGGAACCCGAGGATGAGAAAGAACTAGAGATGGATTTCCTTCTTGAAGATAATAAAGCTTCAATTTCAAAGGAGAGTATTTCAGCACTTGAGGTAACTTTTAAGGTTCCAATTTTTACTAATGTTTCTTCTCCACCTTTTCCTAGTAGATTCGCAAAGTTCAAGGAGGAGGAACATGAACAACACATGCCGGAAACCTTAAACAGCTTGTTTATGGATATCATTCAACAAGTACCAAAATATGCTCCATTCCTCAATGAGCAATGCACTACAAAGGATGATGGAATACTACTTGTAATAGAGAATGCATCCACTTTTGTGCAAAAGAAAGCTTCTTATCAAACGCACAAATTTGGGAAGTTTCATGTGTAAGTCTGACAAGCCTAAAAAGCCAAGAAGGGGCGTTGGTTAGGGTAGACAACTTAATTCAAGTACTAATTGGGAAGGCAGCCCAATTAATAAAGAAATTATCAACCTGCCATACTCACATTTGCTTCCTTTTCCTTTTATTATTTATATATATATTTTTTATGTTTATTTGTTAATTGTTTGTTTGGTATTTTAGGATTATTTAGGTTGCATGAGTTCGTTTTGTTTTGAGTCTTAGTTATTTCTATTATTATGTTATTAGTTCTTTTCTCTTTTCTCTTACACATGATTCTTTCATTTGGGTTAATAGCATTACATTGAGGATAATGTAAGAATTAAGCGTGAGAGGAAGAATTTAGGATTTCTTTTATTTTTAGGTTATTTTGTTTGTTTTGTTTTCTTGTGAGTCCTTATTTTTTTTAGTGTGTTTCTAGTTCTTTTCAATACAATGATGAGACATGAATTGCATAGGTCTAAAACTGGTTATTAGTGAGAAGATTTTCGTGAGAATTAAGCTTGATATTATTATTTATGATCCAATGTCGATATGATATGTTGATTGAGAAAGAAGCATGTTTAGACTTAAATCTGACTTGTATAATCATCCTTGTGAGTTTTTAAGCCTATATGATTGATGCATTATACATATCAATCTAATTTCTTTCTTGTGTGCTCTTATGATTACATGATTCTCTAGAACTTGCTTTAAACCTTTATGAGACTATATTGATGTATGTGATAACATCAATATGATTGAGGCATTAGGATTATAACCAAGGCCAAACAACCATCCATTATTGATGTTCAAAGAGAACATCCCCCAGTGAGCCAATTTGAGCCTATATGGAATATGCTATTTTATTGGTAACCACATCTTACACCTAGCCTAAACATATTTATATCTTTACCCTTGTTCTAAAGATGGATTGAATATTTGAGACATATTGCAAAAACAAGGGATACTTTTTGAAAATTTGGGTTAGAACAAAAGATAAGTGTTGGGGAGGAGAAAGGCAAAAGTTAAGAGAAAAAGAAAAGGGAACATTGTAAAAATACATTCCCATAAAAAAATGAAAAAAAAAATTTGAATCATCTCTTGAACTTTTCGTTAAAGAAAAAGATCTTACAAAGTTGGTTAGAATGAAGCAAAGGCTCAACATGAATATTTAGCCTATGTTATTATGTGTTTTAAAGAGTTTGAGAAGTTTTCTTTGTAACTCTTATTATGTCTCTAAACTCTATGAAATCTTTGGAACCTTTGTGATATCTTTATCCTTTTATTCTTTAACTACATTATAACCCCTTGGCCCCATCACAACCTTGAATAAAGACCTCTTGATTTATGAAATAGTGAAGAATATGTGGACAAGCAAGCATATATGGTAGAACTGTTTTCATCAGATTGATTGAGTGTAAACACTTTACCACTACTTTAAAGAATGAAAATAATGAGAGTATCCCATGTGAGAAGTTGAGATTAAGTTTGAATATGCACTATTTTGATTGAAATATGTTATGTTAATATTGGCTTAACTCAAACTATTTACATTCAAGCATGATTTTTTGTGAAATTCTTTAAGCTATTGATTAGTTTATAAGACTTGTCCAATGATTTTCTCTAATTTATATTGAAAGGATTAGTTGTAATTATTATTATTATTATATTATTATTATTATTTATTTTTATTTTTATTTTTCTTATTTTTTCAATGTTTGTGGGTATCGTCCTAGTAAACCCTCACGAGACTAAACTCGTCCACTAGGGACACCTAAGGGTTTAAAGGCTTGTGTCACATGCTAAGTGCCACCGTGATTTCCTACGAAAGTGGATTTGATTAGATTTTCTTATTTTATTTTTATTTTATTTTTCTCGAGGACTAGTAAAAGGCTAAGTGTGGGGGTATTTGATAAGCTCATAAAATATACATTTTATGCCTTTCTACCTTTAGTTTTTGTTATGTTTTCGATCTTTATCTTGATTATTTATATTATGTTTTTGAATTTTAGGTACAATAAGGAGAATGAAGTCAAAAGATGTCAATAATGATGGTAAAGAGCTTATAAATTCGCAATCATAAGATGGAAGAAGACTTGGAAGTTAAAAAGTTCAAATTCTTAGTGCTAAGTGATTAGGTAGATCTGACCTCCGGAGCTTGTTGCTAAGAATTCATTATGTTAAAATCTTTTATTTGAAGAAACTTCCTTCTTGACTTTTGAATTTGACTTGAATACCTTTCTAAAGATATTTTACATGCCTAAATCGAACAATGGATGGTCACCCAAATCAGCCGACGAAGTGCGAGACAATGCAGCAGTCGCGAAACCAACGTCAGCGAGAAAAACACCAAGTCAGCGCACTCGGCGCTGCGGCGCCGACCCTACTATCTTCAAATCCTGGAAAATCACAAAAGTGCCAAAAATTGCACTCTTTTGCCTTCTAGCTTCCTTGATCAACAAGAAAGGGTTTCCAAGGTCAAAAAGCTCTATAAATACTATCTTTTGAGCCACAAACTATCATTACCTTTTGAAGAGACTTAAGGGATCATCATTCTTATTCTTCTTCTTCTTCTTCTCCATTCTTTCATTTTCTTTTTAGTTTTATGTATATATTATCTACGCCTATGCTAGGCCAAACTTCTCTTTGGTTAAGGGTGATTTCAAAGCCCTAGACATGTTGTGTAATTGATTTTGAGATTTATCTATCATTAGTTTTCTATCAAAGTTGCTTGTGTTCTTGTATAAGTATTGTTTCATGATGTTGTCCTGATTTGTTTAGGTTGCAAACTAGATATATCTTGATAATTATCTAATGCTAGTTTAGGAGTCTTGATTCGTGTAATTGTCATGATTTCCTATTCATAAGTGGCAATTTGTGATTAATGATTATGGTCAAGTTTTCGCTAATTGCATAGTGAAACATAACCTAAGTTCAACAATTCAAGTTCATGCTTTTGTTGCTTAGATCAACCTATCTTTCTCATCATAAAGCTGCTGTCAAATTAAATTTAGAGATGTTTATCCTAGGTTGTTTGATAAATAGAGATTAAGTAGTGGCGTTCGTCCTTCTTAACGACGAACTAAGGAAGGATTGGGGTAGCACGGGATGTTGTTATCTACGGTTGTTAACTTTGATAGCTAATTGATGTTGATAGATCTGAAATTGATTCTCAATGATGTCTAGTGGTGGAGAATGAAACCTTAACCATATTTCTCTTATATTTGATTTTCTCTTATTTATTTGCTTTTTACTTTTCTTGTTTTATTTACTTTTAAACTATTTCAAAAATCCCTCTTTACTTTGTTTTCTTTGAATCTAAGTTATAAACAAATAATTTATAAACTAAAATCCAATCTCTGTGGATTCGACCCTTGCATGCTGCTTTACTATAATTGATCATATTATTAGTGCAAGGTTAAATAAAGATACGCTCTTTTGAGTGCATCATCGGCCACCTATTAAAACCGATTTTGAAAAATATTTTAAAATTAAATAAAACATTTTAAAAAATCAATTTTGAAGTCTGACCTTTGAACCAGAGAAAACAAGTGCGGGTTCGGGAGTCAGTTACGTATGGGGAAGGATTAGCACCCCCACAACGCCCATTTAAAACGGTACCTTATTAGTCATGTGTTATCTTGAGTCTCGGTAAAAAATCAGATTTGAAATTGATATTTTAAAATAATTCCCATTTTAAAGAAAAATAATCCCATTTCTAGTTGAAAATGATCCGGAATTTATTAACTCAAAATTTTTCTATATTCTCCGGCAGACCCGGCATAACATAGAAAAATTTATTTACTTAGAAAATCTCTGAATCACTCTTGTTTTTGAAAGAAAGATATTCCGTTGTTAATGATAATTGATGATATCCTCTCCGACAACCCGACAGAGAATTCATGAATTATTTTAACTCGGGAATAACCTTATTTTATTGGAAAACATCAATTTTCAAAAAGTTGAATAATCATGAAAATACAAATTAAAACATGAATATGTAACATACATAAATATCATGGCATGGCAAACAATTTACTATAACAAAATTTAAATGCTATAACTAAAAGAATAAGTGGCATGAATTGAAGACATGGCATAAGAATGAATGTCATGTGAATGAAATCGACATGGCATACAAAATGTCATGGCATATGAATGACATGGGACATGAATGAATGTCATGTGAATGAAATCGACATGGCAAACTAAATGACATGGCGTACGAATGACATGGCACATGAATGAATGTCATGTGAATGAAATCGACATGGCAAATGTAGACACCTAATTTTGTCCGGACCCCTAAATCAGGTACATTTTGTTCCTAAATTGATGTTTCAAAATGCTAAAAGGCTTTTCTCATCCTGCAGGTGGTACTCCGAGGCTTAGGGCTAGTTTAGCATTGCTGTTGGAAAAAGCTTGGGTTGAAAAAAGCTCGAGTTGAAAAAAGTGTGTTTACAAAGTGTGGTTTAAAAATTTTAAGTGTTTAGCATTGCTGTGAAAAAATGTTGTAGGAAATTGAAATGTCAAAAAAATATATGTTTAAAATAATAGAAGTGTAGAGATGTAAGGATAATAAAGTCATTTTGTCCAAAAGCCAGCTTTTAAAGTCTAAAAGCTATATTTTTTGGCTTTTTGGTTTGGCTTTTCAAACCATGGTTTCAACAGCAAAAGCCAATTTTTTTTATCTGTTTAGCATTGCGTTTGCGGTGAAAAGCAGCTTTTGACCTCAAAAGTTGTGCTAGAAGCAATGCTCAACGAGGCCTTAGTCTAAGAAAGCAGACAGAAAAAAGTAAAACTCAAAAATGTCAACCTCAAAAAAGTCAACCCCAAAAAGTCAACCTAAAAAAGTCTACCCCAAAAAAGTCAACTCGTAAAAAGTCAACTACTGAAAAAGTCAATCCACTTTCGAAATCAAGATTTGAGGTTCAATTGAAAAACTGTGAAAATCATTTTGATAATTCGAGGTCTACATTGAAAGATATGGAGTTCGGAAGTTGGGTTACGAGCTTCAATAGAAAGGAAACCCTAATTCGAGAAATTTAGGGAAAAGTGCTTAAACCATCAAATTGGTCAGAATTGAAGGTCTCAAATGAAAGATAAGCACTGACTACGGGTAATGGAGAAGCCACTTGGAAGAAAAACTAATAGAAAAGTGAATTCAGAAGAAAACCGAGAATTAGGGTTTTTTGGTGGATTTCGGTGAAATTTGGATGAATTACAGAATTGGCCCAATTCAGTAGGACTAAAGCCCCTAATTGATGAGGAATGATTAAACAAGGATGGCCCAAGGCTTAGTTTGAAGAAAATCTAAAAATCGGACTTGTTTTGAGCAAAATCGGGTTTCAGAAGCAAAAGGGCAAAATTGGAAAATGTGGGAATAATAGCAAGTGAACTCCAAAAATTCTGTAATTTTCAAATCTCATTCTTAAATCATTTTGAAGAGATTGGCAAAAGATAATCTTGATTCGGAGTTCATTTGCAAAATGGCCAAATACCGGGCCCACTATGCAAAAATTCAAGCAGATAAATCCCGAAAAATAGCAAATGAACTCCAAAAATTTTGAAAATTTGCAAATCTCATTTTTAAATTATTTGGAAGAGATTGGAGAAACAAAATCTTGATTCGGAGTTCGTTTACAAAATGGCCAAATCCTGGGTCCCCTATATAGTAATTCAAGCGGATAAATCCCGAAAAAATAGCAAATGAACTCCAAAAATTTTGAAAATTTGCAAATATCATTTTTAAATTATTTGGAAGAGATTGGAAAAAGAAAATCTTGATTCGGAGTTCGTTTACAAAATGGCCAAATCCTGGGTCCCCTATGCAATAATTCAAGCAGATAAATCCCAAAAAAATAGCAAATGAGCTCCAAAAATTATAAAAACTTCCAGATCACATTTTTAAATTATTTGGAAGAGATTGGTGAAGCAAAATCTGGATTCGGAGCTCGTTTAAAAAATGGTAAAGTTCGGGTGCATAAAAGGGGCAATTTCGGAAATAAATTCGAAATAAATAGCAAATGGACTCGAAAGTTTTTGAAAACTTCCAGAATTCAATTTTTTATTATTTCAGAAGTATTAAAAAAATAAAATTCAAATTTGGAATCCGTTTTCTATTTATTTAGGTTCGGGGGGCAAAAAGGTCATTTCACCAAAGAAACCAAAATGGGCAAATTTGTAATTGAGGAAAATATGAAAGAAGAAGAAATTGCTAGGATTTTTCTTCCCTTGGTCATCCAGCATAGAGGAGAAGAAGGAAGCTTGAACAATTTAATTCCTTAGTCACTATCAAGCCACATGCTACCACTAACACCTTGCAAATGGTCCCCCCTTCATCCAATGGCTTAGGTGCCTTGTAGAAAAGTTGAATGCACCATCCAATGGCCAAGTTTAAATGTCAAGATGACATTTTTATTTGTCATGAAAGAACCCTCATCTAATGGCCAAGAATGGAAGAAATAAGATGAGCACAATTCATCCAAAGGTGAGTATCCATCCGGTTAAGCAAGGGAGTGCATGGGATTGTCTCTTTTCATCCAATGGCTTAGGCCATCTATAAGGGCTGAGTACACATGTTGAGGGCTGTATTTAATCTACGAGATGTCATTTTTATGTTGTCCTCATCCAATGACCAAGAATGGAAGAGCACAACTCATCCAAGGGTAGACACACAAGGGGGCAAGCAAGGGAGTGCATGGGATTGGTCCTCTTTTGCATCTAAGGGATAAGGTTACTACAAGGACTGAGTACACATCTTAAGGGCTGCTATCAATTGGAAATATGACATTTTTATGCTGTCATCAAAATATCTTAATCTAAAGGCCAAGATTGGAGGAGAAAAAAGTGCAATTCCCATCCAAGGGTGAGAGGCCATTATGCCAAGGCTAAAGGGGGGGTGATTTCATTTTCTCATAGGTTTTTTGGCTGAAGTCAGTAGGTAATTTAGCAAAGAAAAAGGTTTTGAAAGAAACAAAAAAAAAGGTTTGCAATAGAGAGCTTGAAGGTAGTCATCTCTACGAAGTTCTAGCATAGCTTTCTTCTTGTTTTCCATAGTGATTTCTTGATTTTCTATCTTGTTTTCCTACTATATTTTTCATAGAAATAAAGTTTTTTAATGTTTACTTATGTTTTCATCTCTTCTTCTTCATTAAAATGGTGGAAAACAATTTTTTTTACATGGTTTCATGCTTGGCCGAATATGGCATGTTTGCTTGCCTTGGGTTTCTTTTTCTTTCTTCCTTGCAAGTTGTTGTGAAAAATGATTTTTAGAAGGTTTTTTTAGAGTATTCTAAGATTCTGATTTTTTACAACAAAAAAAAAATGAAGCAAAAAGGTTGAAATGGCTACATGATCTTGCCTAGACCAAGTGACCATGGTTTAGAGAGAGGCTATGCCCATTTTTACCTACCATAATTTTGCTGTTTAGCATGGTTTATTTTCTGATTTCTGAAATGGAAAGGCTTCATGATCTTGGCAAAGCCAAGTGATTATGGTTAGGTGAGAGGCTATGCCCATTTTATACCAACCATGGAGCTTAACTTTCCTTGTTTTATTTACTAGTTTTGCTTGTTATTTGCTTTGCATGTCTATGTTAAATTTTTATATGTTCTTTACATGATTTTCTATGCTATATTTACTTATATATTTCTATTCCATGCTTAATAACTTTCCCTTGCATATTCGGCCATTGTGTTCATACGCTCATATTGTGCATTTTTTTTCATGTATCATGTCTTATATTATAAACATGTTTGCATTTTTTTTTATTTTGTTACATGGCTATTCGGCTACTCCATATTGATATGCCTTGCATGTGCATTTTCACCTTGCTTGACTTGTTTGCATCTCCATGCCATGAGCTTGTGCATTTTGATTTTAGTATGTCATATGCTTATGAAAATGTCATGACATTATGCATCTTAATATCATATGTCAAGTACTTGAGTCATTTACTAGATAGGATTGCATTAGAGTATCATGTAACCACATTCGGCCTCTTCATGCATCCTTTGCCTTGTAATGCATTTGCATTTTGTTTAGGTAACATGCTTTGCATTATCATACCTTGAAATTGTCTATTAGTTGCTGTTTGTTCCAGCATTGACATTTTTTTTCTTGGGTCATTGTATGTTCATAGTACTGCTATGCATGTTCATTACATTTCAGGTCTAGGCCATGTTGATATTGCCATGCATATTGGGTCTTAAATCACATTGGTACTGTCATGCATTACTATGCTACTTAGGCGTTAGGTTACATTAGCATTGTCATGCATATTCATAACATATTAGGTCCAAGTCACATTTACATTATCAAGCATTGCATGCATATTGAGTTAGGATAGCATTTATTGCCATGCAAACTCGTGCTAGGCATTTAGGTTATTTTGAATTGTCAAGCATTTCCTTTACCATTTAGGCTTTAGACCATGCATTTCATACATTTCATTTGATGTATGTTCATGCATTCCATGTCATTGCCACATGATTTATGACTTAGGCCAATCAATGGCTCAAAGTCATGCTCTCTTGAGCATACTTGTGGAAAATTAAAGGGTTGTCAAATTGATTATTCTACCTTTGTGATTTCTTTTTACTTAGCCAATTTTTATCCAAGGTTTTTAAATGTTTAGCTACTGTCCTTAGGTCTTTAGGATGATCTCCAACAAATTTTACTTTGATTTTTGAATGACTTTATCAAAGACAAAACAATTTTTCTTTTCACCTAGTACTTGAACATATCCGACTTTTATGGGCGGTCATCTTTAATCAGAAAATTAAGCCAATTTTTTCTCATGTAGTTTTACATGTTCTGAGTCTCCAGTAGTTGTTTTATAGTTTTTTTGAATTTTTAAAAATATGCTAAAAAATCGTGTGGCAAAACCGGATAGTAGAGGAAGATTTGAATTCAAAAGAGAATAATGGTTGAATTTGGCTAAGGCATTTAGAGGGGGTTGGGTAGAAGCTTTAGCTACTCTCTTAGGATAGTTTCTAAGTCTTTTAAAACTTTAAAAGTGATTTTATAAATCTCGGGTTAAGGGCGATCAAGTCTGGGATTTTAAACTTAAGAAATTAGAGCCATTTCAAAAGGGTTTGGTAGGGGTACTTAATCTTTATTCACGTTTTTCCTCAGAACTATTTTCAAACATTCACAAAGTTTTGTTTTTTTAGAAAATATAATTTGAAATTTTCCTAAGGTAGCCGGATATATTTTTAGATATACGGATTTCTTTATTTAGAGGAAAAAATACATTTTCATGCATTGCATTTTTCATGTTCATGCATTTTATTTAAATGTGTGATTTTTGCTATGATATTTTCGATGGTATTATTATTATTTTGATTAAAATTTTATGATCTTATATTTTTTTCCATATGATTTTGAATATTTCATGATATCCCATAATTTTTATTTAGACTTATTTTTTGTCACATTATTTAGCATATACTATGTTCATGCATTTTTATTTTATTTTCATGCATATTTTATGATAGCATTATTTTATGTTTCATGTCATTTCTTGTCATTTAGATCATATTCAATGTCATTAAGGTTATTTAATTTATAATATGCCATGTCATTTAAAATATGCCATATCATTTAAAATTGTCATGTCATTTAAATCATTTTATCTCATTTAGAATATACCATGATACTTAGGATTTTTCATTTCACCTAGAATACTATGCCATTTAAATTATGTCATATCATTTAGGTTGCATTATATTATCTAGACTTTGCCATGTCATTTTATTTATGTCATACATGTTCATGTTCATATTTTTAAATGTTTTGAAAAAGATAATGATTGTCAATAAAAATAAAAATAATCCCGAGTTAAAATAATTCATGAGTTCTCTATCGGGTTTGCTGGAGGGAATATCATCAATTATCATTAATAAAAGAATATTTTCTTTCAAAAAATGAGAATGATTCAGAAAGTTTTCAAATGAATAAAAATTTCAATATTTTACTGATTTTGTCGGGGAATATAGGAAAATTTTGAATTAATAAAATTCCGGATCATTTTCAATTAAAAATGGAATTATTTTTCTTAAAATTGGGAATTAACTTGAAATACTAAATAAAAAACCAACTTTTTACCGAGACTTGAGATAACACACGATTAATAGGGTACCGATTTGTACGGGCATTGTGGGGGTGCTAATCCTTCCCCGCACGTAACCGACTCCCAAACCCGCTTCTTTGATTTCTCTGGTTTATAACGCAGACTTGAAATTGGTTTTAAAAATGTTTTAATTAATTTTAAAATGTTTTATAAAACCAGTTTTAATAGGTGGCCGATCATACCCAGCTAAAAAAGATTGGTGGCGACTTCATATCTCTTTTAAGGTTATTTTCAAAACATTCGTTTTTCTAGATGATTTAAGTCGTCTTTTCCTCTGCTTCTATTTCCCCTTCACTTGAACGGGTCCCCGCGATAGGGATCACGTATCGACAGCATGGCGACTCTGCTGGGGATTTTTTAGAGAGTCAGTCCTAGAATTAATCGTGTGTTATCTAAGTCTCGGTTTTGTTGGTTTAATTGGTATTTAATTTTAATTCCAATATTTTTAAAATAATAAAGAGAATTTTGAAAATAATAAAATGTTTTAAATATGTCCATCTTCATATGCATGCATATTATTATTTGTTCTCTGGTTATTTTGTTGCGTATATTTATATGTTTGCTTGACTGATGCCTTAAATTGTTTGGTTTTAGTTGGGTATTTAGAATAAGGGATGTAGAATAGGTGGTGACAGGTTTGTTTTGTTCCTCCGCACACATTATATTTGCATTTGCATAACATGAACTCTCTACCCGGGTTCCGTCCTTTTATGTGGGAGTAAAGTAACTACGCCTTCGTGATGATCCTCCGTATGGGCTAGTGAAACACTTTCGGAGTATAAAGTACCTAATGCCTTCGTTATAATCCTCCGTACAGGCATAGGAAAATATACTCTAACGAATTGGACCCGCTTTTATCGGGGTGCCTTACTAGCCTTCACAGGCGACAGTGAGGAACAATTCGGGGCCTTAGAACCGATTCACCTTCATATAGTGAACCTAGGCAAAGCCATGCTGGATTTCTGTTAGATACCCGAAGTTTAAGAACACATGGAGGAACATTTCCAACCTTTTACCATCTTTCTATATGTTAGATTTTACAAATTGGGTGATGATGAACGAACATCATATCGCTCGTAATAAATTTATTATTTTGTCCCTAAGGCGTCATAATGCCGAAGCTCTGTTAAAATTTTCGGGACATTTTTTTTAAGCATGTTGTTATTTATGTTATATTTGTGAATTCGTTTCTTTACTAATATATTTCTTTCTGTTTTCTTTTCTTTGACATGCATCATAGACATCATCATACACTTGGAGTTTATTGGCCTCGGGATAGTCATCAACCCAAAGGACTTTCATGGAGTGTCAGGTTATTTTAGTAATAGAAGATCATGCAGTAGTCAGGGCACGGTCTAAAAAATATCAGAGGGAGGATGGTGATTGCTTGAAGAAAGATTATGTGTCAGTATTGTCGGAAAGGGTCAAAGTGGATTCTAATCTCCGAGGGTTAGCCAACATTTGGAATCAGTGGAATGTATTAGAGAAAGAAGCCTTTACTCAGAAATATGGAGATATAGCACTCTTAATTCTGATTCGGGTCAATAGTGGGTTGATTCAGGCTATGGTACAGTTTTGGAATCCTGCTTATAGATGTTTTACTTTTAACAAAGAGGATATGACCCCACTAATTGAAGAATACTCAACACTTTACGTATTGAATGTCCTAATCTTGATCGGGTATATTTGAAGGAACTGAAACCTTCAGGTTTTAAGAGGAAAGTGGCTAGGATCACAGGAATGGATACAACATGGGTTAAGAGTCATGTGGATACAAAGCAAAAAAAATAGATGCATTCCGTGGGAAACTCTCCGACAGTTGATATTGGGTTATTCCGACAAAGAAAAAGCCAGGGACATCTTTGCTCTAGCCATCTACAGATTAATCATATTCCCAAAGATATTGGGTCATGTGGATATAGCCGTGTTTGATTTCTTTGAAAAGTTGGAGCAAAAGATCAACCCATCTTCGGCCATCCTAGCTGAAACTATCCGATCTTTGAATTTTTGCAAAAGGGAAGGACAAGGGAGAATCAAGGGATGTGTACAACTCCTTTATATTTGGATTCAAATTCACTTTTGGAAGATAGAAAAGGTTTTCTTCAAACCGTACATGAAGTCTTTAGTTCCGATTAGGGAATTCCTTCAAAATGATTGGCCTGAAGACAGGGATGAAGAGAAATGGGTCAACATGTTCCGGAATCTAAAAGGGGAGATGGTGACTTGGAGAGCTCCATGGATGGTTCCTATGTCGATTATGTACAAATGTAGGGACAACTCGGGAGTTCCACTACTCGAAATTTGGGGGTCTGTGAGTTATGCGCCTTTGTTGGTGCAAAGACAGGTTGAGTCTCGGCAATTCACACCCGTGACTCATAATATAGGATCATCCGAGTTCACTTATAGAGAATACGGATATTCTGGAAAGGTGCGGGCAGTGATTGAAGCATGGAAAAAAATGCACCGGATAAAAGTGGCCAGGTATGCCGACATCGTCACACTTGATTACCTGGTATGGAAGGAATTAAGGGTTAATGATAAGTTGTTGACATCAGATGGGGAAGAGGTCCAGTTCATGAATCCGCCACCGAGGGAAATGCCATTAGAGCTAGAAATCGCAAGGGCGGAATTTGAAAAAGAAAAGGCCCAAATGAGCAAGGAGATTGCCCGACTACAAGAAGAGCTTGAGGACATGAAAAATAGGGAATCAACTCGAAAAAGAAAAAAGGAAAAGATCAAGAGAGAAAAGGACACTACTAAAGACGATATTCGAGAATTACATTTGGAGAACAAGGGGTACCGCTTTGAGCTCAGATTTGAGGGGACCCTCAAGACTTCCGGGGAATGGGAGCATGAGGTCAAAAACCTCAAGAAAGAGAATAACTACTCTAAAGAGAGAGTGAAGCATGAGAAAGCCCGAGCCAATCAACTGGAGAAGCAAGCTAAGAAAAGCTTACACAGTGATGCTTCTGCTGACACGTCAAGGGGCCTTGAACAAGTAGGGGTCAGATTGAAGAGCAGGGCAATCAAAAAAAGAATGTGAAAGAAAGTCCAAGATCCGAGGAAGTCACTATAGGACTAATTTTGTAATAGCACTTTGAAAGGCGAATTACAGACTTATCTTAGGCAGTGATCCTTTTATTCTATCTATGATGTATTTAGTTCCAGGAAATCAATGAAAGACAGTTCGGTTGAAATTATCTCGGGGCCAATACATTCAAATGCATTCATATTTTATATATATTTTTGATCATTTGTACATACTCATATTTATAATCATTCATTTTTGTAATTCGTTTATGTTCATACATTTAACCACTTATTTATTCCTTTTACTTGTTCATTCATTCATATTCATACACTTAAACACTTATTTGTTCATTTCACTTGTTCATTCATTTATTCTTTCGTATTCATATACGTAGTCATGTACATATCCATTTTATTTGATTCATTCTTTCACATTTAGTCATACTTTCATTTTTTATAAAACATAAAAAGGATGTGTCAATAATTTCTAATTCATTGTTTTCAAAACTAAAGGTACAATTGGTCGCACTCAGAAAGAATCAGATTTTCGACACCCTTACAATACTCGATCTCAAGCCAGAGCTATGAAAAACGACCAGCTTGCTAGAATTGAAAGAATGGAAAGAACTCAAAGGGAACTGTAGGAACAGTTAGCTAAATCTCAAGAGGAGTCTCGAGAATAGATGACTAAACTCATGGAAATGATGAGTGCCATGATGAAACAAAAAGGGCTGGGAGAGAATTCGGTCACCGAGAAAAGGGTGGTAGTTGAAGAGGATCAACCTGAAAACATACAGCAAAAGGGCCAAGAGGTGCCAATTGGGACAGCCTCCTATGTTTGTATCCAGCTAGCTGCTGAGACATAGAACTATGTTCCGGGAAAAGGTAATATAGGAGCTGACCCAAATGATGTTAACGTTCCAGACTTTAAGGAACTAGTTGAAAAGGAAAAAAAAAGATGACTGAGCTGAAGAGGGTCGAAATGGCAGAATCACAGAAAAAAATCAACTGCTGGAGGAGAGGCTGAGGGCCGTTGAAGAGGCAAAGTTATTTGGCAGTCTAGATGCCAAAGAGATGAGTTTAGTGCACGATCTAGTAATTCCCCCAAAGTTTAAAGTACCAAACTTTGAAAAATATAATGGGACTACCAACCCATCAGCACATCTGACCATGTACTGTAGAAGAATGACGGGGCACGATGATAATGAGAAACTGCTTATCCATTGTTTCCAAGATAGCTTGACAGGGTCTACAACCCGATGGTACAACCAATTAAGTTGTACCAAGATTCGTTAATGTTCGGATTTAGCCAAGGCTTTCATGGAATATTATAAGCATGTATCTGATATGGTACCTGATAGGTTGTCGCTACAGAACATGGAAAAAAGGACCACTGAGGGTTTCAAAGAATACTCGCAAAGATGGAGAGATCTGGCCACACAAGTGCAACCCCCTTTAACTAGCAAAAAAACTACAGTGCTTTTCATTAACACTTTGAAAGCACCCTATTATGATAAATTTGTGGGGAGTGCCACCAAGGACTTTGAAGACATGGTAATATCTGGAGAGATGATAGAGTCGGCCATTAAGAATGGGAAAATAGAAGGGGGGAGTCTTGTACTCCAAAAAATGTATTCCCTGCCAGGAAGAAAGAGGAGACCCACACAGTTAGTATCAACCAATACCCACATACACCTCCCACACCATATACACCACCAAGGCCTTATACTCTTACAACATCTTATGCACCTCCTAAACCCTACACACCTTACCTGGGGTATAATCCTTATTACCCCAATGTGAACCACCTTACCCAAAATCCCTTCCCTTATACCAATATACCACAACAGCCATTTCCGACTGGCATATCCCTACAGATAAAGCTTCCTCGAAACACTATCCCAAACACTCAGGGAGCCGGGCGCAATGACCAATATTCACCAAGGAACGATCAAAAACCCCAATTTGATCCGATTCCTACTACCTATGGTGAGCTATATCCCAAACTGTTGCAGGGTCAACTTGTTGCACCCGTGTACCTCAAACCTTTGACACCGCTATATCCAAGGTGGTACAATGCAAATACTAATTGCGCGTACCACATAGGAATTCAAGGACATTCGAGTGAAGAGTGCCTGGCCTTTAAAAAGAAAGTCCAAAGCCTGATCAACATCGGAGTTGTGAAGTTTGGGGCAAAGAATGGGTCGAGTATAGCGGGAAACCCATTGCCAGATCATACGGAGAATTGGGTAAATACAGTATGGACAGAGGAAGTCAGAAAGGTAAAAAGGGATGCCAGGAAAGTCAAGACTCTAATGTTGACAATATGGGTCGAGATGGTTAAGGAAGGAATGGTAGGGGATGCAGACAGTTTAAAAATGGTTGCAAAGAGGGTGCAGAATTGGTGCCCGTTCCATAAGTGTGGAGGTCATATCATACAAGACTGCGAGGACTTTCTGGCTAAAGTCCAAAAGATGATGGATGATGGGGAGGCCCAGTTTTACGAGGAGACAGAGGAGAAAGTAGAGGTTATTGATAATGCAGCTGGGTACGGGATAGGAAGACCCTTGATCATCTATTATGATGAACCAGGGGAGAAAGTTATGCCAGACATTGAGGAAAGTGCGCCTAAGTTAATCATTGATTTGCCTATTTCTTTTTCGTACAAGGAAAACAAAGCTGCACCACAAGGTTATGCCTGGGTCTTTGAGTCAGCAAGATATCACAGGTGTGGGGCACTTAACACGTAGTGTAAGGTGTTATGCTCCTGAGGCTGTTGATTAGGGATTAACAGGAAAAGATAAAGTAATGGACAAAGGGATGAAAGTAGCTGAACCAATCCTTATTGAGATGGATTTGTCAAAAGAATTAGAAAGAGGGTCAGCCCTGGTAAACAGAATAAAAAAGCCTATGAATGAGAAAGAAGCCTGCGAGTTCTTAAAATTCATAAAGCATAGTAAGTATAGCGTGGTTGAGCAACTACAACGTCAACCAGCTAGAATTTCAATCTTATCTTTGCTTTTGAACTTAGAGCCACACAGAAATACCCTGTTGAAAGTGTTGAAGGCATATGTGGCTAACAACATATCGGTAGAAAAATTAGACAGGCTGGTGGGAAACATCACGACAGACGACCATATATATTTCAGCTATGAGGAAATACCACCCAATGGTATTGGGTCAACAAAGGCTCTCCACATAACTACCACTTGTAAGGGGCACATGTTATTAAGGGTCCTTTTGGATAATGGTTCTTCATTAAATGTGATACCCTTGGCAACCCTGTCTAAATTGCCAGTGGATATTTCGTATATGCTGCCAAGCTGCACAGTGGTCAGAGCCTTTGATGGTACCAGGAGAGATGTAATGGGAACTATTGAAGTTCCTTTAGAGATAGGCCCATGCACCTATACAGTGAACTTTCAAGTCATGGATATTAATCCATCCTATAA
The DNA here is from genome assembly GCA_030761205.1 of Fremontodendron californicum. Lineage (NCBI taxonomy): Eukaryota > Viridiplantae > Streptophyta > Magnoliopsida > Malvales > Malvaceae > Fremontodendron > Fremontodendron californicum. The sequence continues at coordinate 12,839,219 of JAULJL010000005.1, read as the reverse complement.
TTGCCTGTTGGGAAGGCCGTGGATACATTCAGCAGGGGCTGTACCTTCATCTCTCCATCAAAAGCTGAAATTTATGATAGAGGGGCGTTTGGTCATTGTATCAGGAGAAGAGGACGTAATAGCATCTGCATCTACTGAATCTCCTTATGTTGAACCCAATGTAGATACCGTAGAATATTTCTTTCGGTCTTTGGAATTCGTAAATACGGTTTTTGTCACTGAAGGATGAAAAATTCCAAAACCAAGGCTGTCCAAGAACACAAGACTGGAGGTAAGAACTACCGTGGGAAAAGGCTACAGGGCTAGAAAAGGTCATGGAAAATATCTTCAGAGGATGGCCCGAGCAATGGAAGTAGTGGGAAAGAATGACTGGTTTGGCCTAGGGTATCTTTCGAAGGCCCATGAGAAAAGAAAACAAGTTGAAAGGAATCGACAAAGGAGGATGGCCCATCTTGCGGGTATGGATATTGAATGGGAGCCTATGACATTCCCACGTATCCTTCACTACTTTCGCTCAGTCAGTTCTCTGTTCGGAGAAAAGAATTTTGATGATGTGCTCGTAATGATCAAGCAAGCCTTCGAGAGATTCCAGGTGAATAGGGATGAGCAGATGTATGATATGGAGATCTGCATGATTGGGGAAGAAAGAATTGAAAGTGAGAATGCTAACTGGATGGTGCGACCTTGTCCACCAGGATATAGACTGACCAATTAGAGTGCAACCGAGCTACCCATAGTTTTTAGGTATATTCCAATGTAATGCTTTTAAACAAATCTTAAATATCTTTGCTCGAAGATATTAAGAATTTCTTTTGTAATGGGCTATTGTCTAAAACTTTTCATCCAATAAATAACAAACATGATGCATTTCCTATATTATTTCTTCCCCACCTATTTACAGGTGTGCGGATGCAGAATATGAGGACCTTCTTTTCAGTGATTTTGAAATTGATTTTGAGAGGCCCATTTGCACAGGTGATTTTGAGGCCAACGAAGATATTGAGGATTATGGTCTACCTCAGAAATTATTAAGAAAAATAGAACAAGAAGAGAAACAAGTACTTCCTCATGAGGAGCTATTGGAATTGTTGAATTTGGGAAGTAGTGAGGAGATAAAAGAGGTTAAAATCGGGACTACATTGTCATCATCAATAAAGGGTGAATTGATAGCCTTGCTCCGAGAATATGTAGATGTATTTGCATTGTCATACCAAGACATGTTGGGTTTGGATCCAGACATTGTGGTACATAAGCTCCCTTTAAGGCCAGAGTGCAAGCCAATTCAGCAAAAGTTGAGAAGAATGAGGCCGTACATGCTGTTAAAGGTAAAAGAAGAGGTGAAGAGGCAGTTTGATGCTAGATTCTTAGAGGTGGCAAAATATTCAGAATGGGTGGCAAACATTGTTCCAGTACCAAAGAAGGATGGCAAGGTGCGTATGTGCATCGATTACCGAGATTTGAACAAGGCTAGTCCCAAGGATAATTTCCCTTTGCCCCACATTGATACTTTGGTGGATAATACGGCGAAGAGTTCCTTGTTTTCTTTCATGGATGGATTCTCGGGATATAATCAGATTAAAATGGCACCGAAAGATATGGAGAAAACCACATTTGTTATAATGTGAGGGACATTCTGCTACAAGGTAATGCCGTTTGGGTTGAAGAATGCTGGGGCAACGTATCAGAGAGCAATGGTGACCTTGTTTCATGACATGATGCATAAGGGAATTGAGGTTTATGTTGATGATATGATTGCAAAGTCCCAAGGAGAAGAGGAGCATATTGCGAATCTTAGAAAACTCTTTGAAAGACTAAGAAAGTTTCAACTCAAGTTAAACCCGGCAAAATGCACTTTTGGAGTCACTTCGGGGAAATTGTTGGGTTTTGTTGTTAGCAAAAGGAGAATTGAGATTGATCCGGATAAAGTGAGGGCCATCCAGAATTTGCCACCTCCACGTACTCAAAAAAAAGTAAGAGGTTTTCTGGGGAGATTGAATTACATTGCTTGGTTTATTTCTCAGTTAACCGACAAATGTGATCCAATATTCAAGTTACTTCAAAAACGTGATCCAAGAGAGTGGGATGAAAGGTGTCAGATTGCTTTTGAAAAGGTTAAGCATTATCTATCAAACCCACCAGTATTAATGCCACCGGTTCCGGATAAACCGATGATATTGTATCTATCAGTATTTGAGAAATCCATGGGTTGTGTTTTGGGGCAGCTTGATGAGAGTGGAAAGAAAGAACAGGCGGTTTACTACCTCAGCAAGAAGTTCACAGATTATGAGTTGAAATATTCGTAGGTAGAAAAGCTGTGCTGTGCCTTAGCTTGGACTGCTCGGAGGCTCAGATAGTACATGCTGTACCACACGACGTGGTTGATGGCCAAGCTAGATCCGATCAAGTACATGTTGGAAGCACCTTCTTTGTCAGGGAGGACAGCAAGATGACAGGTTTTGTTGTCAGAATACGACATTATATATGTGAGTTAGAAAGCTATCAAGGGCAGTGCAGTGGCTAAATTTTTAGCAAGTCGGGCAGTGGAAGATTATGAGCCGTTGAACTTTGATTTCCTATATGAAGATTTGATGTATGTTTCGCAAGTGGATGAGGTTCCCTTGAAGAAAAGAATATGGAAGATGTACTTTGATGGGGCATCTAATGCCATGGGGCACGAAATTGGTGCAGTCCTTATATTCCCAGTAGAAGATTATTATCCCTTCACCGCCAGATTGGATTTTGATTGTACAAACAACACAGCTGAGTATGAGGCGTGTACTATTGGCCTTCATGTAGCAGTGGACAGAAAAATCAAAGTTTTGGAAGTTTTCGGAGACTCAGCTTTAGTGATATATCAATTGCGTGGAGAATGGAAACCCGGGATACAAAGTTAATCAGATACAGAGAACTCATACTGAGTTTATTGGAGGAGTTTGAAGAAGTAAGTTTCAATTACTTCCCCTGAGAAGAAAATCGGATGGTGAATGCTCTGGCTACTTTGTCATCAATCTTTAAATTGAATGAAGGGGTGGAAGTTGTGCCGATTAAGATGAGCATATATGAGTCTCCTGCCCACTGTTTGAGTATCGAAAAAGAAGCAGATGGTCTCCCTTGGTATAACGACACCTTGCAGTACATCAAGAGTCAACAGTATCCAGAACAGACAATAGGAAATGACAAGAGGACTCTGAGAAGGCTAGCAATAGGTTTTGTTCTAGACAGCGAGATTCTCTACAAGAAAGGGAAAGATCAAGTCCTATTGAGATGTGTCGGGTCTATCGAAGCTCGAAGAATCATAGAGGAAGTCCACGAAGGGATATGTGGCACCCATGCTAATGGTCACATGCTTGCTAAGCAGATTATGATGGCAGGATATTATTGGCTGACGATGGAAGGAGATTGTATCAGTTATTCCCAAAAGTGCCATAAATGCCAGATATATGCAGATACGATTCATGTGCCGCCATCGCCATTGCATGTCATGACCGCACCATGGCCGTTTTCAATATGGGGAATGGATATGATTGGGCCTATTACCCCGAAAACTTCAAATGGACATCGTTTCATCCTGGTGGCCATAGACTATTTCACAAAGTGGGTGGAAGCTGCTTCTTATACGAATGTAACGAAGTCGGTGGTATGCAGATTTGTTAAGAAGGAAATCATATGCCGATATGGATTGCGAGCAAAAATTATTTCAGATAATGTTCTCAATCTGAATAATAAGATGATGAGAGAGGTATGTACTCAGTTCAAGATCACGCATCACAATTCGGTACCTTATCATCCGAAGATGAATGGGGCAGTAGAAGTAGCCAACAAAAACATCAAGAAGATTGTCGAGAAGATGACTGATGTGTACAAGGATTGGCATGAGATTTTGCCTTTTGCTCTTCACGCATATCGCACTTCAGTTTGCACATCTACAGGGGCAACGCCGTTTTCTTTGGTATATGGTATGGAAGCAGTGTTACCTATTGAAGTTGAGATTCCTTCACTTCGTGCTTTGATGGAGGTTGGCTTAGAAGAGGCAGAATGGGTTAGAGCTCATTATGAACAGCTGAATCTCATCGAGGAGTAAAGATTGAAGGCGATTTATCACGAGAAGTTGTATTAGAAAAGGATGATTCGAGCCCACAACAAGAAGGTTTGACCCAGACAGTTCCGAGAATGAGAGTTGGTACTAAGAAAAATTCTCCCCATAGTGAAGGATCCGCGAGGAAAATGGGCTCCAAATTGGGAAAGACCCTATATGGTAAAGAGAGCTTTTTCTGGAGGAGCATTGATTCTAACAAGGATGGACGGGGATGATTTTAGACATCCTGTGAATGCTAATGAACTGAAGAAGTATTATGCTTGAAAAAAAAAGGGTATGATGCTATGCACATGGGAATTCGAATGATTCCAAGTGTAGAAATGGAAATTCTATATATCTATCTCCCTTGAGAATTGCTTTTCAAAGAGAATATTCATGCTTGGTATGATAAATGGCCATCTTTCATATTCCCTTCACTAAGAAGAAATTATCCCTAGTCATCCCTTTGAGCCTTAGGAATTATTTCTTTCGTTGAACCCTGATCAAGGATCACCCTCTACACTGGAGGGCAAATACGAGGAAAAATAATCAAAATCATGGCAAAAAAGAGAGCCATTGGAAAATGTGAAATCAAAGAATGGAAAATGAAAGCTAGCAATGAAAGAAAAGAGATAAAAAAAAAGTCCAAAAAGGGGACAAATGTCTCAAGAATGAATTCTCCTCAGGAAATGATCCTTGATCCAATCACCCTTAAACACATTTTGGGCCTATTTGATCCTTTCCTTCTAAACCCGAACCTTGGCCTACATTACCTACTTTAAAAGTCCATTTTGATCAAGCATGGGTATTTAATTTGAAAGGTTTTTCTCATAATTCATCCCATCTTTTGAATTGACATTTTTACCTTGGAAACATTTAGAATTCTCAGATGCATGGTACAAAAAAAAAGAGGTTTAAGCCGAAAACCCGCAAAGGGCGACTTTATACCGAATAGGGGACACTTGAGTTGAAAACCCGCAAAGGTGGCTCAAGTACTGATTAAGGTTTGAGTCAATGCTCCGTGTAAAGAGGGAGAAAGTATTTGAAAATCAGAGGAAAGGGGAAGAACTACGAAAGTCGAGGGATTACCCAAGTAAATTGACCGTTCAAAAGAAATTTTAGATGATTTGAAAAAAGAGGGGTCCAAGATAGTTCCCATCCGGGGCATCAACAACTTATAACTTTACATTTGTTTCTTATATCCTTGATATCCACTTTTATCATTTTAAAACATTTTGTTGCAATAAATTTTTGTTACCCCTTTTATGACAATTGCTTGTTTCATACTTTCTTTCATACATGTTTATGATGGCATTTTGTTTGTTATTGAATGATGATTAGTAAACATAAATTTTTAAAATAAAAGGGAGTTTAAAAGTATTACTAAGGAATAGATTTAAATCTTAGACAAAGTTTGGGAACCACTAATCCTAATGGAAAATTCACCAAGAAAAAGAAAACAGTGAATATGTTGGAGACTCCGGCATGAAGTTAGAAATTTGTGAATTTCAGCGAAGTCAGAAACTGGGACTGTTTGACAAATTATCTTGAGTAAAGGGTTCTTTAAGTGGGGCATCAATGAACAATTAAAGACTCCATCATGAAGTCAGATAATCTATGAACCTCAAAGAAACCATGGATTAGAAATCATGACATAATCATTTGACTGCATTCATCCTCAGGAAACATATAAGCATTTGCAAAGCATGTCATTCTCATCATTGCATTTAGCTAACATTGCAGGAATCAAGAAAACTTTGGCTTCCCAAATCGAACTCGTTCTGCTTCTCAAATGAGTCGAGCCTTGAGACCACCGTCGAGGTATTTCCTCTTGGTTTAAATCGGATTCATTCTGTTTTATCAAATGAGTCGAGCCTTGAGACCACCGTCGAGGTATTTCCTTTTGTTTTAAATTGAATTCATTCTGTTTTATCAAATGAGTCGAGCCTTGAGACTGTCGTCAAGGTATTTTAATCACGGGTAAGGCCTCTGGGTACCATTTTTAAACACCTTCTGGCACTATTATTAAGACCTTCAGGCATAATTTTTCATCACGGGTAAGGCCTCCGGGCACCATTTTTAAAGCCTCCGAGCACCATTTTTAAAACCTCTAGGCACCATTTTAAAGACCTTCGGGCACCATTTTTAAGACCTTCGGGCATAATTTTTCATCACAGGTAAGGCCTCCGGGCACCATTTTTAAGACCTTCGGGCACTATTTCTAAGACCTTCGGGCACCATTTTAAAGACCTTTAGGCATAATTTTTCAAATCACGGGTAAGGCCTTCGGGCACCATTTTTAAGACCTTCGGGCATAATTTTGCAAATCATTTTTAAGACCTTCGGGCACCATTTTTGAGACCTTCGGGCATAATTTTTCAAATCACGGGTAAGGCCTCCGGACACGATTTTTAAGACCTCCGGGCATAATTTTTAAGATCTTCGGGCACAATTTTCACTTTTTCAAATCGAACTCGATTCCTTAAGACGGGTGGAGCCTTGATTAGTCAGGGAATTCAATTTAAGGACAAAATCTTCAACTTACAGCTTTTTCAAAAAAAAAAAAATGAATGATGATGATTGAAAACCCCTTTCCCTTTCCTTCACGTATGATTTCACTAACCGTACAAAATTAGCGTTTGTTTATCTTTGCCTGATTCCTGATTCTCAGCAATAGCCAAAGAGGGGCAGCTGTAGACACCTAATTTTTTTCGGACCCTTAAATCAGGTACATGTTCTTCCTAAATTGATGTTTCAGAATGCTAAAAGGCTTTTCTCATCCTGCAGGTGGTACTTCGAGGCTTAGTCTAAGAAAACAGATAACAAAAGTCAAACCCAAAAAAAGTCATCCCCAAAAAAGTCAACCCTAAAAAAGTCAACTACTAAAAAAGTCAACCCAATTTCAAAATCATGATTTGAGGTTCAATTGAAAAATGGTGACAGAATTTTGATAATCCAAGGTCTACATTGAAAGATATGGAGTTCGGAAGTTGGGTTACGAGATTTAGTAGAAAGGAAACCCTAATTCAGGAAATTTAAGGAAAAATGCTTAAACGATCAAATTGGTCAGAATTGAAGGTCTCAAATGAAAGATAAGCACTGATTATGGGTAATGGAGAAGCCACTTCTAACAAGAAAAACTGATAGAAAAGTCAATTCGGAAGAAAACCGAGAATTAGGGTTTTTTGGTGGATTTCGGTGAAATTTGGAGGAATTATAGAAATGGCCCGATTGAGTAGGAATAAAACCCCTACTTGATGAGGAATGATTAAGCAAGGATAGCCCAAGGCTCAGTTTGAAGAAAATCTAAAAATCGGACTTGTTTCGAGCAAAACCGGGTTTCAGAGGAGAAATGGCAAAATTGGAAAATATAGGAAAAATAGAAAATGAAATCCAAAAATTCTAAAAATTTGCAAATCTCATTCTTAAATCATTTTGAAGAGATTGGCGAAATAAAATCTTGATTCGGAGTTCGTTTACAAAATGGCCAAATACCGAGCCCATTATGTAGAAATTCAAGCGGATAAATCCCGAAAAAATAGCAAATGAACTCCAAAAATTCTGAAAATTTGCAAATCTCATTTTTAAATTACATGGAAGAGATTGGAGAAATAAAATCTTGATTCAGAGTTCATTTGCAAATGGCCAAATCTCGGGTCCCTTATGTAGTAATTCAAGAGGATAAATCCCAAAAAATTAGCAAATGAACTCCAAAAATTCTAAAAATTTGCAAATCTCATTTTTAAATTATATGGAAGATATTGAAAAAAGAAAATCTTGATTCGGAGTTCGTTTACAAAATGGCCAAATCCCGTGTCCCCTATGTAGTAATTCAAGCAGATAAATCTCGAAAAAATAACAAATGAGCTCCAAAAACTATAAAAACTTCCAGATCACATTTTTAAATTATTTGGAAGACATTGGTGAAGAAAATTTTGGAAACGAAGCTCGTTTAAAAAATGGTAAAGTGCGGGTGCATAAAAGGGGCAATTTCGAAATTAAATCCGAAATAAACAGCAAATGGACTCGAAAATTTTTGAAAACTTCCAGAATTCAATTTTTTATTATTTTGGAAGTATTAAAAAAATAAAATTAGAATTTGGAGTCCGTTTTCTATTTATTTAGGTTCGTGGGGCAAAAAGGTCATTTCACCAAAGAAACCAAAAAGGGCAAATTTGTAATTGAGGAAAATATGAAAAAAGAAGAAATTGCTGGGATTTTTCTTCCTTTGGTCAGCCAGCGTAGAGGAGAAGAAGGAAGCTTGACTAATTTAATTCCTTAGTCACTATCAAGCCACATGCTGCCACTAACACCTTGCAAATGGTCCCCCCTTCATCCAATGGCTTAAGTGCCTTGTAGGAAAGTTGAATGCACCATCCAATGGCCAAGTTTAAATGTCAAGATGAAATTTTTATTTTTCATGAAAGAACCCTCATCTAATGGCCAAGAATGGAAGAAAAAAGATGAGCACAATTCATCCAAAGGTGAGCATCCATTCGCTTAAGCAAGGGAGTACCTGGGATTGTCTCTTTTCATCCAATGGCTTAGGCCATCTACAAGGGCTGAGTACACATGTTGAGGGCTGGATTTAATCTACAAGTTGTCATTTTTATGTTGTCCTCATCCAATGACCAAGAATTGAATAGCACAACTCATCCAAGGGTAGGCACTCAAGAGGGCAAGTAAGGGAGTGCATGGGATTGGTCCTCTTTTGCATCTAAGGGCTAAGGTTACTACAAGGGTTGAGTACACATCTTAAGGGATTCTATCAATCGGAAAGATTCCGTTTTTATGTTGTCATCAAAATATCTTAGTCTTAAGGCCAAGATTGGAGGAGAAAAAAGTGCAATTCCCATCCAAGGGTGAGAGGCCATTCGGCCAAGGCTAAAGGGAGGGGGGTGATTTCATTTTTTCATAGGTTTTTTGGCTGAATTCAGTAGGTAATTTAGCAAAGAAAAAGGTTTTGAAAGAAAGAAAAAAAAAGGTTTTCAATAGAGAGCTTGAAGGTAGTTATCTCTACCAAGTTCTAGCATAGCTTTCTTCTTGTTTTCCATAGTGATTTCTTGAATTTCTATTTTGTTTTCCTACTACATTTTTCATAGAAATAATGTTTTCATCTCTTCTTCTTCATTAAAATGGTGGGAAACAATTTTTTTTACATGGTTTCATGCTTGGCCGAATATGACATGTTTGGTTGCCTTGGTTTTCTTTTTCTTTCTTCCTTGCAAGTTGTTGTGAAAAATGATTTTTAGAAGGTTTTTTTAGAGTATTCTAAGGTTCTGATTTTTTACAAAAAAAAAAAATGAAGCAAAAAGGTTGAAATGGCTACATGATCTTGGCTAGACCAAGTCATGGTTAAGAGAGAGGCTATGCCCATTTTTATCTACCATGAAGCTCACCTTAATTTTGCTGTTTAGCATGGTTTATTTTCCGATTTTTGAAATGGAAAGGCTTCATGATCTTGGCAAAACCAAGTGATTATGGTTAGGTGAGAGGCTATGCCCATTTTATACCAACCATGGAGCTTAACTTTCCTTGTTTTATTTACTAGTTTTGCTTGTTATTTGCTTTGCATGTCTATGTTAAATTTTTATATGTTCTTTACATTATTTTCTATGCTATATTTACTTATATATTTCTATTCCATGCTTAATAACTTTCCCTTGCATATTCGGCCATTGTGTTCATATGCTCATATTGTGCATTTTTTTCATGTATCATGTCTTATATTATAAACATGTTTGCATTTTTTTTTATTTTGTTACATAGCCATTCAGCTACTCCATATTGATATGCCTTGCATGTGCATTTTCACCTTGCTTCTTGACTTGTTTGCATCACCATGCCATGAGCTTGAGCATTTTGATTTTAGTATATCATATGCTTATGAAAATGTCATGAGATTATGCATCTTAATATGATTTGTCATGTACTTGTGTCATTTACTAGATAGGATTGCATTAGATTATCATGTAACCACATTCGGCCTCTTTATGCATCCTTTGCCTTGCCTTGTCATGCATTTGCATTTTTGTTTAGGTAACATGCTTTGCATTATCATATCTTGAAATTGTGTATTAGTTTCTGTTTTTTTCATCATTGACATTAGTTTCATGGGTCATTGTATGTTCATAGTATTGCTATGCATGTGCATTACATTTTCAGGTCTAGGCCATGTTGATATTGCCATGCATATTGGGTCTTAAATCACATTGGTATTGTCATGCATTACTATGCTACTTAGGCCTTAGGTTACATTAGCATTGTCATGCATATTCATAACATATTAGGTCCAAGTCACATTTACATTATCAAGAATTGCATGCATATTGAGTTAGGATAACATTTATTGCCATGCAAACTCATGCTAGGCATTTAGGTTATTTTGAATTGTCATGCATTTCCTTTACCATTTAGGCTTTAGAACATGCATTTCATACATTTCATTTGATGTATGTTCATGCATTCCATGGCAATGCCACATGATTTATGACTTAGGCCAATCAATGACTCAAAGTCATGCTCTCTTGAGCATACTTGTGGAAAATTAAAGGGTTGTCAGATTGATTATTCTACCTTTGCGATTTTTTTTACTTAGCCAATATTTATCCAAGGTTTTTAAATGTTTAGCTACTGTCCTTAGGTCTTTATGATGATCTCCAACAATTTTTACTTTGATTTTTGAATGACTTTATCAAAGAGAAAATAGTTTTTCTTTTCACCTAGTACTCGAATATCTCTGATTTTTCTGGGCAGTCATCTTTAATCAGAAAATTAAGTTAATTTTTTATAGTGTATTTTTTATATGTTCTGAGTCTCCAGTATTTTTTTTAGATTTTTTTGAAGTTTTAAAAAAAGGCTAAACAATCGTGTGGCAAAATTAGACAGTAGAGGCAGATTTGAATTCAAAAGAGAATAATGGTTAAATTTGGCTAAGGCATTTAGAGGGGGCTGATTAGAAGCTTTAGATACTGTCTTAGGGTAGTTTCTAAGCCTTTTAAAACTTTAAAAGTTATTTTATAAATCTCGGGTTAAGGGCGGTCAAGTCCGGGATTTTAAACTTAAGAAATTAGAGCCATTTCAAAAGGGTTTGGTAGGGGTACTTAATCTTTATTCAAGTTTTTCCTCAAAATTGTTTTTAAACAATCACAAAGTTTTTTTTTTTTAGAAAATATAATTTGACATATTTTTCTAAGATAGCCGGATATCTTTTTAGATATATGGATTTCTTTATTTAGAGGAAAAAATACATTTTCATGCATTGCATTTTCCATGTTCATGCATTTTATTTAAATGTGTGATTTTTGCTATGATATTTTCCATAGTATTATTATTATTTTGATTCACATTTTATGATCTTATATTGTTTTCAATATGATTTTGAATATTTCATGATATCCCATATTTTTTATTTAGTCATTTATTTTTTGTCACATTATTTATCATATACTATGTTCATGCATTTTTATTTTATTTTCATGCATATTTTATGATAGCATTATTTTATGTTTCATGTCATTTCTTGTCATTTAGATCATATTCCATCTCATTTAGGTTATTTTATTTAAATATGCCATGTCATTTAAAATATGCCATATCATTTAAAATTGCCATGTCATTTAAATCAATTTATCTCATTTAGAATATACCATGATACTTAGGATTTTTCATTTCACCTAGAATACTATGCCATTTAAATTATGTCATATCATTTAGGTTGCACTATCTTATCTAGACTTTGCCATGTCATTTTATTTATGTCATACATGTCCATGTTCATATTTTTAAATGTTTTGAAAAAGATAATTATTTTCAATAAAAATAAAGATAATCCTGAGTTAAAATAATTCATGATTCTCTACCGGGTTTGCTAGAGGGAATATCATCAATTATCATTAATAAAAGAATATCTTTCTTTCAAATAATGAGAATGATTCCGAAAGTTTTCAAATGAATGAAAATTTCTATATTTTGCCGATTTTTTTCGGGGAATATAGGAAAATTTTGAATTAATAAAATTCTGGATCATTTTCAATTAAAAATGGAATTATTTTTCTTAAAATTAGGAATTAACTTGAAATACTAAAATAAAAAACCAACTTTTTACCTAGACTTGAGATAACACACGATTAGTAAGGTACCGATTTATACGGGCATTGTGCGGGTGCTAATCCTTTCCCGCACGTAACCGACTTCCGAACCCGCTTCTTTGATTTCTCTGGTTTATAATGCAGACTTGAAATTGGTTTTAAAAATGTTTTAATTAATTTTAAAATGTTTTGTAAAACCGATTTTAATAGGTGGCCGATCACACCTATCTAAAAAAGATTGGTGGCGACTCCATGTCTTTTTTAATGTTATTTTCAAAACCTTCATTTTTCTAGAGGAATTAAGTCGTTTTTTCCTTTTCCTCTGCTTCTGTTTCCCCCTCACTCGAACGGGTCCCCGCGAACGGGATCACGTATCGACAGCAAATAAGATGAGATGGCATGTGAATGAAATGACATAATGAATGACATGGCTTATGAATGACATGGCATGTGAATGACATGGCATTTGAGTGACATGGCACGTGAATGACATGGCATGCGAATGACATGGCAAAATGAATGGAGGCAAAAATGAATGACAAGGCATAATGAATGACATGGCATGTGAATGACATGGCATATGAATGGCATGGCATATGAATGACATGGCACACGAATGACATGGCATAATGAATGTCATGGCATGTGAATAACATGAAAATATGGATGACATGGCATATGAATGACAGGGCATAATGAATGACATAGCATAATGAATGACATGGCATAATGAATGACATAGCAAAATGAATGTCATAGCATAATGAATGACATGGCATGTGAATGACATGGCATATGAATGACATGACAAAATGAATGACATGGCAAAATGAATGACATGACATGTGAATGACATTGCATATGAATGACATGGCATATGAATGACATGGAAAAATGAATGACATGGCATAATGAATGACATGGAAAAATGAATGACATGGCATAATGAATGACTTGGCATGTGAATGACATGGCATATGAATGACATGGCATGGCAAAATGAATGACATGGCATAATGAATGACATGGCGTATGAATTACATGGCACACGAATGACATGGCATAATGAAAGTCATGGCATGTGAATAACATGGCATTTGAACGACATAGCCTAATATGTTATAGTATGGTAAAGAATGTCATGTGAATGAAATCGACATGGTGAACCCAAAATGAGATAAACATAATGACATGACAAACCAAGTTACATGGCATGAGAATGTTGTGTCATGAAACTAGAATGACATGAATGAAATGTCATGCTGACTGAACGGTCATGGTATTGACATGGATGGCATGACATACTTAATCATGGTTTAAAATGAGCTCAAACACTAAATGATATGGCAAATGACAGGCTATATGAATGATATGGCATAAATGACATAGATCATAAATAAAATGTCATGGTGGCCGAATGGCATGGTGATGGTATATGAATGGCCGAATGCATGGTGATGACATGTGGATGGCCGAATGGCATGAAATGATAACATGGCACGAATGGCATGGCATGAAAATGCACCTAAACTGTAAATGACATAGCAAATGACATGGCATGACATGTTATATGGACGAAGTGGCATAAAATGACATGGCATAATGAATGACATGGCATGGCATGGCATGTGAATGACATGGCAAATTCTTGATGACATGGTATGTGAATGACATGGCATATGAATGACATGGCATAATGAATGATATGGCATGTGAATGACATGGCATGTGAATGGCATATGAATGACATGGCACTAAATGACATATGAATGACATGGCATTGAATGACATGACATGTGAAGGATATGACATATGACATGGCATGTGAATGACATGGCATATGAATGACATGGCATAATGAATAACATGTCATGCTTGACATGGCAAAAATCACAAAATGATATCATCATAAAATATTCATAATCACAACATGATCACATGCACACAACATTACTTGGAATGTATTATTCATGTGAGGAATCATATAAATAGCATACGTTGGAAAATATTATCGTGCCTCCCTACAAACCCGACAAAGCTTGGAAAATAATTCTTTCATATGATATTTACATGGTTTTGAGTAAAACGAAAACCATACGTTTCGATTCCATAAACACGTGCGTTGAATAGTTCCCTAACCTCCCCGATAAACCCAACAAAGATCGGGAACAAATTCAAGCCAACTGTTTAATAAACCAAAAAATACGTTTTTATGACAAATTAAATAAAAACATTTTAAAAATGCAATGCATGGAAATGTATTCCTTCCTTAGACTAAGGACAACCGTATACCTAAAAAGGTATCCGAATACCTTAGGAAGAGACCTAAATCAGATTTTCAAAATCAAAAGATTTGGGATCGATTTAAAAAAAATGGAATTTTTGGACGAAAATGGCCTCTTAGCCGAACCCCTCATTTAAAAAAGCCCTATTTTCCTAATTTTGAAATCCGAGTTGACCGCCCTAGACCCGACTTTTATAAAATAAAATTTTGTGATTGAAATGACTTGGAAATTAACCTAATATAGTATCTAATGCCCCAAATCAGCCCCCTCTTAATATCCTAACCAAAACAGAAAATTAGTATTTCTTAAAAACAAAACTGATTCTCACTGGCAGTTTTGGAAACGGATTTTTTTGCCCTTACAAAAAATTTCAAAAAATTCTGAAAACATTATGGGAGACTTAAAACATGTAGACCCCTATGGGACAAAATCAGCTTAATTTTTTGAGCATGGATACTATGACCAATTTTTACCCAAAATCAAGACAGTGAGTTAAAAACTGTTTTGTCAAAATCCATTAGGCAGTTTTGAAAACCTATTTTTTTGCCCTCCTAAAAAATTTCAAAAAATTCTAAAACAAATTAGGGTAGAACTAGGACATGTTTACCTCTATGGGAAAAAATCAGCTTAATTTTTGGAGTATGGATACTATGACCGAATTTTATCCAAAATCAAGACGGTGAGTTAAAAACTGTTTTGTCAAAATATATTTTTAAAACTTTGATAGAAAAATCCAAAAATCAAAACAAAAATACTAGAGGGTCCTTAAAGGGTCTACAACCTGTGGTTAAAAAAGCTTTAAATTTGGACAAGGAATGCAGGGTGACAAAAATCAAAAAATCCAACTTGCATAACTTTTCATTTTTCCACAAGCATGCTCATGAGAGCTTGGCTTTGAGCTATTAGTTGGCTTAAGTCAAAAATCAAGTAGGGATGAGATGAATGCATGAACATGAAGCAACAAATAGGGAGATCTATCCTACCACAACCAACCAAGCAAGAGATATCAAGCAAGAACAAGCACAACAACACAAGTTAGGTTTTGGCTAGTGTGAAAAACATGTAGAAAAAGTTTGATAACTTAGTTATTTGATGAAAAGAAGAAGAAATCTTTTGGAACTTGTTTTGAAAAACAATTTTGTTTCATGAAAGAAAATAAAATAAATATGAAAATGAAAATCATAAAGGAATAACAAAATCATATGAACAAAGCATGGAGGAAAATAACTACCTTGCTTTAGCTATCCAAATCAAAGAGTAGTAAGAAAATGCCTTATTTGTTTCCTTCTCTTTTCTTTTTTTCCCCTCCCTTTTCTCTCCTTTCTTGCTACTGCCTTGAAAAATTTGACCTCCTTTCTTTCTTGAATGGCCGGCCCCTTTAGGAAGATTAGAGTGTGTGCTCTTATTATTTTTTAGCCCTTGGATGGATGTGCTCCTCTTTTCTTCCAACCATCTAAGCCCTTGGATCAAAGATATTTTCATGACAATAAAAATGATATCTTGCCATTTGATCATGGCCCTTGAAGGATGTACTCATCTTTTTACCAAGCACCTAGGCCACTAGATGGACAAGATATTTTCATGACATTAAAAATGGCATCTTGCAATTTGATAGTGACCATTGGTTGAATTTAATCAAATCTCACCCTTCATTTATGAGCTGACCAGCCAAGGGCTTGGAACATCCCAGCAATTCCTTCATCTTTCATATTTTTTAATTGCAAATTGGCCCTTTTTTCGGATTCTTCGATAAAATTGCATTTTGGCTCCCAAACTTGATTTTATTGCAAACGGACCCCAAATCCGATTTTTCTTTCTCTAATCTATCCAATCAAATATAATATTGAGATCTGGTGATTTTCAAAATTTTCCGAGCTCGTTTCCTATTTTTCCCAAAATTTTCTCTTGGATTTTTGGGGTTAGGGCACCCAAATTTCACCTTTTTCATTTGAACTCAGATTCCGGATTTTTCTTCACCAATCTCTTCCAAAAAATATAAAATTGGGATCTGGAAGTTTTCAAAATTTTTGGAGCTCGTTTGCTATTTTTCCCATAATTATCTTCTAGAATTTCAGCATAGTGCACCCGAACTTTGCCATTTTTCAAATGAACTCCGATTCCGAATTTTTCTTCACCTATCTCTTCCAAAAATTATAAAACTTAAATCTGAAAGTTTTCATAATTTTTTGAGCTCATTTGCTATTTTTCCCGAAATTATCTTCTCGAATTTTTTGAGAATGCCCTTCAACCTCCGAAACCTCGATTTTACTCAAAACGGGTCCGAAAACGCCCAATTTGTACATCCAATTCCTCTCCGATTTACTTTTCTCTTTTTCAATTTCGGAAATTTTCTCATTTTTCTGTTTTGCTCTAATCTGCACTTCCTTGGGATCCATTTAAGACTGGGCCTTAGGCTATTTTTCTTTATTCATCCTTTGTCAACTGGGGGCTTTAATTTCACCGATTGAGCCATCTTTTCAGTTTTCCCCAAATTTTTCGGATTAGGTCTTCTCCTACACTGAATTTCCACAACCCATCTTTCGAACTCCATATCTTTCGTTGTAGATCTCGGATTGTCAAAATTCTTTCGCCATTGTTCAATTCAACTTTAAATCTTGATTTTGACTAAAGGTTGACTTTTAGTGTGGTTGACTTTTTGAAGTTGACTTTTTTTGGATTGACTTTTCATGCTGAAATCTGAATCACAAGTCTTGGAGGACCATCTGTGAGACGAGAAGAGATTTTCTACATTCTAAAAAAGTACAAGGAAGAATTTACATGGTTTAGGGGGGCCGGACAAAATTAGGTGTCTACAGCTGCCCCTATTTGGCTATTGCTGAGAATCAGGAATTAGGCAAAGATAAATAGATAATAATTTTGTCCGGTTAGTGAAATCACATGTAAAGAAAAGGAAAGAGAGTTTTCTTTATTCTTCATTTCCATTTATTTCATCATTTTTTGTTTTTTTTCCGAAAAAAGCTGTAAATAGAAGATTTTGTCCTCAAATTGAGTTCCCTGACTAATCAAAGCTCGACCCGTCTTAAGGAAATGAGTTCGATTTGCAAGAGAAGAAAATACCTCGATGGTGGTCTCGGGGCCTTATCTTGTCTTGGTGTCAGATGTGTTGGGTTTAAACAGAAAATACCTCGATGTGGTCTCGGGGCTCAACTCATTTGAGAAGCAGAAGAGTTCGATTTAAAAACAAAAGGAATGCCTTAACATCAATCTTGGGTTCGACTCATTTAGAAAACAAGTTTGATTTGATAAGGAAATACTTTGATGGTGGTCTCGGGGTTCGACTCATTTGAGAAACAGAACGAGTTCGATTTTAAAACAAAATACCTGGACGGTGGTCTCGGGCTCGACTCATTTTAAAAAAAAAAAAAGTTCAATTTAAACAAAAGAAAATACCTCGATGTTGGTATCGGGGCTCGACTCATTTGAGAAGCAGAACAATTTCGATTTAAAAACAAAATACCTCGACGGAGGTCTCGGGGTTCGACTCATTTGAGAAGCAGAACGAGTTCAATTTTTAAACAAAATACCTTGACGATGGTCTCGGGGCTTTATCTTGTCCTAGTGCGAAATTTGTTTAAAATTCTGGGTATCTCCTCCAGAAGCTTCGGCTATCACTACCAAAGCTTTGTTTCTTTCCTTTAATAAAATTCTGGGTATCTCCTCCAGAAGCTTCGGCTATCACCACCAAAGACTTGTTCATTTTTAAAACTTTAAAACTCTGGATATCTCCACCAGAGGCTTCGGCTATCACCACCAAAGACTTGTTCATTCTTAAATCTGTAAAACTCTTGATATCTCCACCAGAGGCTTCGGCTATCACCACCAAAGACTTGTTCATTTTAAAACTGTAAAACCCTGGATATCTCCACCAGAGATTTCGGCTATCACCACCAAAGACTTGTTCATTTTTAAAATTGTAAAACTCTCGATATGTAGCAACCTAAAAAAAATAACAAGTTTCATCGCAATACTTTATTATTTGTTAAGCATGACATTAAAAAAAAACGAGGGTTAAGCTGTCAATACGTGATCCCGAATCGCGGGGGACACGTTCGAGTGAGAGGGAAACAAATGCAGATGAAAAGATGACTTAATTCCTCTAGATTGAAATAAAAGGTCGAGGGTATGAAAACGACCTCGTAAAAAGACATCGAGTCGCCACTAATCTTTTTTAGCTAGGTTTGATCGGCCACCTATTAAAATCGGTTTTATAAAATATTTTAAAATTAATTAAAACATTTTTTTAAAACCAATTTCTAGTTTGCGTTATAAACCAGAGAAAATCGAAGAATCGGGTTCCGAACTCGGTTACGTGCGGGGAAGGATTATCACCCCCACCATGCCCTTATAAAAGGGTACCTTATTAATCGTGTGTTATCTCAAATCTCGATAAAAAGTTTGTTTTTAATTTAGTATTTCAAGTTAATTCCCAATTTTAAGAAAAATAATTTCATTTTTAACTGAAAATGATCCGGAATTTATTAATTCAAAGTTTTCCTATATTCCCCGATAAAATCGGCAAAATATAGAAATTTTTATTTATTTTGAAAACTTTTTGAATCATTCTCGTTTTTTGAAAGAAAGATATTTCTTTATTAATGATAATTGATGATATCCCCTCCAGCAAACCCGGTAGAGAACTCATGAATTATTTTAACTCGGGAATATCTTTATTTTTATTGAAAATCATTATCTTTTTCAAAACATTTTAAAAAAAGATGAACATGAACATGTATAACATAAATAAAATGACATAGCAAAGTCTAGATAATATAATGCACCCTAAATGATATGACATAGTGTAAATGGTATAGTATACTCTAGATGAAATGAAAAATCCTAAGTATCATGGTATATTCTACATGAGATAAAATGATTTAAATGACATGGCAATTTTAAATGATATGGCATATTTTAAATGACATGGCATATTATAAATAAAATAACCTAAATGACATGGAATATGATCTAAATGACATGAAACATAAAATAATGCTATCATAAAATATGCATGAAAGTAAAATAAAAATGCATGAACATAGTATATGCTAAATAATGTGACAAAAATAAATGACTAAATAAAAAAATATGGGATATCATGAAACATTCAAAATCATATGGAAAACAATATAAGATCATAAAATGTGAATATAATACCATGAAAAATATCATAGCAAAAATCACACATTTAAATAAAATGCATGAACATGGAAAATGCAATGCACGAAAATGTATTTTTTCCACTAAACAAAGAAATCCGTATATCTAAAAAGATATCAGGCTACCTTAGGAAAATATGCCAAATTATATTTTCTAAAAAAAAAACAAAACTTTGTGATTGTTTGAAAACAATTTAGAAGAAAAACTTGAATGAAGATTAAAACCCTACCAAACCCTTTTAAAATGTTTCTAATTTCCTATGTTTAAAATCCCGGACTTGACCACCCATAACCCGAGATTTATAAAATCATTTTTAAATTTTAAAAAGGCTTAGAAACTACCCTAAGACAGTAGCTAAAGCTTCTAACCAACCCCCTCTAAATGCCTTAGCCAAATTCAACCATTATTTCTCTTTTGATTTCAAATCTGCCTCTACTGTCCGGTTTTGACACACGATTTCTTTGCCTATTTTTAAAAATTCAAAAAAATCTAAAAAAACTACTGGAGACTCATAACATGTAAAAATACACGAGAAAAATTGGCTTAATTTTTTGATAAAAGATGACAGCCCAGAAAAATCAGAGAAGTTCGAGTACTGGGTGAAAAAAACTGTTTTGTCAAAACACATTTTTTGCCTTTGATAAAGTCATTCAAAAATAAAAATAATAATTGTTGGAGATCATCCTAAAGACCTAAGGACAGTAGCTAAAACATTTAAAAACCTTGGACAAAAATTGGCTAAGTAAAAAAAATCACAAACATAGAACAATCAATTTGACAATTCCTTAATTTTCCACAAGTATGCTTAAGAGAGCATGACTTTGAGCCATTGGTTGGCCTAAGTCATAAATCACGTGGCAATGGCATGGAATGCATGAACATACAAAAAATGAAATGTATGAAATGCATGGTCTAAAGCCTAAATGGTAAAGGAAATGCATGACAATTCAAGATAACTTAAATGCCTAGTATGAGTTTGCATGGCAATAAATGCTATCCTAACTTAATATGCATGCAATGCTTGATAATGCAAATATGACTTGGACCTAATATGTTATGAATATGCATGAAAATTCTAATGTAACCTAAGACCTAAGTAGCATAGCAATGCATGGAAATACCAATATGATTAAGACCCAATATGCATGGCAATACCAATATAGCCTAGACCCACAATGTAATGAACATGCATAGCAATACTATGAACATCCAATGACCAAAGAAACTAATGCTAATGCTGGAACAAACAACAACTAATACACAATTTCAAGATATGATAATGCAAAGCGTGTTACCTAAACAAAATGCAAATGCATGACAAGGCAAGGAATGCATGAATAGGTCGAATGGTCACATGAGACTCTAATGCATTCCTATCTAGCAAATGACACAAATATATGAAAAATCATATTAAGATGCATAATGTCATGACATTTTCACGAG
Source organism: Fremontodendron californicum (assembly GCA_030761205.1). Lineage (NCBI taxonomy): Eukaryota > Viridiplantae > Streptophyta > Magnoliopsida > Malvales > Malvaceae > Fremontodendron > Fremontodendron californicum. Next base: position 12,818,148 of record JAULJL010000005.1, on the reverse strand, counting down.
CATATGACATACTAAAATCAAAATGCACAAGCTCATGGAATGGAGATGCAAACAAGTCAAGAAGCAAGATGAAAACAAACACATGTAAGGCATACTAAATGGAATAGCGAATGGTCATATACCCCAAATGCTTTCATTTTATCATAGCATTTTCACAAGCATATGGCATAATAAAATCAAAATGTACAAGCTCATGGCATGGAGATGCAAACAAGTCAAGAAGCTAAATGAAAATGAACAGGCAAGGCATACTAAATATCAAGATATGCTAACTCATGGCATGGAGATGCAAACAAGCCAAGAAGCAAGATGAAAATGCACATGCACATGCAAGGCATACTAACATGGAGTAGCCGAATGACCATATGACAATATATGAAAAATGCAAACATATTTATAATATAAGACATGATACATAAAAAAATGCACAATATGAGCATATGACACAATGGCCGAATCTTCAAAGACACAATATCAAGCATGGAAATGACATATAGAAACAAATATAGCATAGAAAATAATGTAAAGAACATATAAAAAATTAAACATAGCCATGCAAAGCAAATAACAAGCAAAACTAGTAAATAAAACAAGGAAAGTTAAGCTCAATGGTTGATATCAAATAGGCATAGCCTCTCACCTAACCATAGTCACTTGGTCTTGCAAAGATCATGAAGCCTTTCCATCTAAAAAAAAAAACAAAAACAAAAAATTAAGGTGAGCTTCATGGTAGGTAAAAATGGGCATAGCCTATCCGCTAACCATGGTCACTTGGTCTTGCCAAGATCATGTAGCCATTTCAACCTTTTTGTTCATCTTTTTGTAAAAAATCAGAATATAAAATACTCTAAAAAACCTTCTAAAAATCATTTTTCACAACAACATGCAAGGAAGAAAGAAAAAGAAAACAAGGCACAAGCATGCCATATTCGGCCAAGCATAAAACCATGTAAAAAAATTTTGTTTTCAACCATTTTGATGAAGAAGAAGAGATGAAAACTTAAGTAAACATTAAAAAACTTTATTTATATGAAAAAATGTAGTAGGAAAACAAGATAGAAAAAAAAAAACACCATGGAAAACAAGAAGAAAGCTATGCTAGAGCTTGGTAGAGATGACTACCTTCAAGCTCTTTATTAAAAACCTTTTTTTTCTTTCTTTCAAAACATTTTTCTTTGCTAAATTAGCTACTGAATTCAGCCAAAAACCTATGAAAAAATGAAATCAACCCCCTTAGTCTTGGCCGAATAGCCTCTCCATCATTGGATGGAATTTGCAAATTTTCTCCTCTAATCTTGGCCCTTAGATTAAGATATTTTGATGACAACATAAAAATGTCATCTTGCCAATTGATAGCAGCCCTTAAGATGTGTACTCAGCCCTTTCAGTAACCTCAGCCTTTAGATGCAAAAGAGGACCAATCCCATGCACTCCATTGCTTGCCCCCTTGAGTGCCTACCCTTGGATGAGTTGTGCTCTTCCATTCTTGGTCATTGGATAAGGACAACATGTGTACTCAGCCCTTGTAGATGGCCTAAGACATTGGATGAAAAAAGACAATCCCATGTATTCCCTTGCTTGACCGAATGAGTGCTCACCTTTGGATGAATTGTACTCTTCTTTTTTCTTCTATTCCTGGCATTAGATGAGGGTTCTTTCATGACAAATAAAAATGTCATCTTGGCATTTAAACTTGCCCATTGGATGGTGCATTCAACTTTCCTACAAGGCACCTAAGCCATTGGATGAAGGGGGGACCATTTGCAAGGTGTTAGTGGTAGCATGTGGCTTGATAGTGACTAGGGAATTAAATTGTTCAAGCTTCCTTCTTCTCCTCTATGCTGGCTAACCAAGGGAAGAAAAATTCCAGCAATTCCTTCTTCTTTCATATTTTCCTCAATTATAAATTTGCCCTTTTTGGTTTCTTCAGTGAAATAACCTTTTTGCCCCCCGAACCTAAATAAATAGCAAACGGACTCCAAATTCAAATTTTCGTTTTTTAATACTTCTAAAATAATAAAAAATTGAATTCTGGAAGTTTTCAAAAAAATTTGAGTCTATTTCCTATTTATTTCAGATTTATTTCCAAAATTACCCCTTTTATGCACCAGAACTTTACCATTTTTTAAACGAGCTCCGAATCCAGATTTTTCTTCACCAATATTTTTCAAATAATTTAAAAATGTGATCTAGAAGTTTTCATAATTTTTGGAGCTCATTTGTTATTTTTTTCGGGATTTATCTGCTTGAATTACTACATAGGTGACCCGGGATTTGGCCATTTTGCAAACGAACTCTGAATCAAGATTTTCTTTCGCCAATCTCTTCCAAATAATTTAAAAATGAGATTTGCAAATTTTCAGAATTTTTGGAGTTCATTTGCTATTTTTCCCACATTTTCCAATTTTGTCTTTTTACCTCTGAAACCGGTTTTGCTTAAAACAAGTCTGATTTTCAGATTTTCTTCAAACTGAGTCGTGGGCTATCCTTGTTTAATCATTTCTCATCAATTAAGGGCTTTATATCTATCGAATCGAGCCATTTCTGTAATTCTTCCAAATTTCCTCAAAATCTACCAAAAAAACCCTAATTCTCGGTTTTCTTCCGAATTGATTTTTCTATCAGTTTTTCTTCCAAGTGGCTTCTCCATTACCCGTAGTCAGTACTTATCTTTCATTTGGAACCTTCAATTCCAAACAATTTGATCGTTTAAGCACTTTTCCCCAAATTTCCCGATCAAGGGTTTCTTTTCTATTGAGATTCCGTAACCCAACTTCTGATCTGCATATCTTTCAATGTAGACCTCGGATTATCAAAATTCTTTCACCGTTTTTCAAAAAACCTCAAATCTTGATTTTGAAAGTGGGTTGAATTTTTCAGTAGTTGACTTTTTCGAGTTTGACTTTTTTTTTCTGCTTTCTTAGACTAAGTCTCGGAGTACCACCTGCAGGATGCGAAAAGCCTTTTAGCATTTTGAAACATCAATTTAGGAAGAAAACGTACCTGATTAAAGGGTCCGGACAAAATTAGGTATCTACAGCTTCCCCTCTTTGGTTATTGGTGAGAATCAGGAATCAGGCAAAGATAAACAAACACTAATTTTGTTCGGTTTGTGAAATCCATGTGAAGAGAAAGAAAAGAGACTTTTCTTTTTTCATTCTTTTCTTTTTCATCATTTTTTTTTAAAAAGCTGTAAATTGAAGATTTTGTCCTTAAATTGAATTCCCTCACTAATCAAGGCTCGACCCGTCTTAAGGAAATGAGTTCGATTTGCAAAAGAAAAAATTATGCCCGAAGGTCTTAAAATAGTGCCCGGAGGTCTTAAAAATGGTGCCCGGAGGCCTTACCCATGATTTGAAAAATTATGCCTGAAGGTCTTAAAAATGGTGCCCTAAGGTCTTAATAGCGATTCCTTCTGATCCTAGAAAAGGTCCGAAAGAAATTGTGCCCGAAGGCTTTACCCGTGATTTGAAAAAATATGCCCGAAGGTCTTAAAAATGGTGCCCGAAGGCCTTACCCGCATGGATGAAACCGAAAATTGAAAAAGATCTGGATGAAACCAGAGATTAAAAGCATGAGTGAAACCAAAAATTTGAAAAAGATCTGGATGAAACCAGAGATTAAAGGCATTGGTGAAACCAGAAATTTGAAAATGATCTGGATGGAACCAGAAATTTGAAAAGCATGGGTGAAACCAAAAATTTGAAAAAGATCTGGATGAAACCAGAGATTAAAGGCATGGGTGACACCAGAAATTTGAAAATGATTTGGATGGAACCAGAAATTGAAAAGCATGGGTGAAACCAGAAATTTGAAAAAGATCTGGATGAAACCAGAGATTAAAGGCATGGGTGAAACTAGAAATTTGAAAATGATCTGGATGGAACGAGAAATTGAAAAGCATGGGTGAAACCAAAAATTTGAAAAACATGGGTGAAACCAGAAATTTGAAAATGATCCGATGGAACCAAAAATTGAAAAGCATGGGTGAAACCAGAAATTTGAAAACGAATTGGATGAAACCAGAGATTAAAGGCATGGGTGAAACCAGAAATTTGAAAATGATCTGGATGGAATCAGAAATTTGAAAAGCATGGGTGAAACCAGAAATTTGAAAAACATGGGTGAAACCAGAAATTTGAAAAAGATTTGGATGAAACCAGAGAATAAAAAGGCATGGGTGAAACCAGAAAATTGAAAAGATCTGGATGAAACCAGAAATTGAAATGACCTAGAAATTAACCTGAAGGATTTGAGAGAGGATGCAAATGCTTCATGATGTAAATGCAAATATCTTGGATTGATGCAAATCCTTCTTGAAATAATACGGATGTCTTAGATCGATGCAAATGCTTCTAAACGTAGACGTAGATGTCCCTACGAATCATGTTCATGTAAGTGGTTCATGAATGGTGTAATTGCAGCTACAATGAAGATGCAATGATCCTAGAAATTATGCACTTGCTTGAGATGATGAGAATGCAAATATCTACGAAGGATGTACTTGTAAAGATAGAATGCAGATGCTCATGGAATAGTGCAAATACAAATACTCATGAATTATGCAAATGTTTGCTGACACGGTGCAGATGCAAAGCTTAATAAATAGATGAATGCTCATGAGAGATGCAAATGCCCCTGATTATTTTTCTAGATTTTGACTTAGCCTTTCCAATTCATTTTTCCTTTTCAAATCAGAGTATATCTTCAATTCATTTTTCAATCTTTGGCTATTCTCTTTGCCCCAACAGTTTTCAAACTCTTATTGACAGAAGTCTACTTGTCGAGTTCTATTTCTTCTTCTCCTATTTGGAAGTCAAGGTTAACCCTAATAGTACCACACCTTTGAGTTAGAAAAACCCTTATCTGATGTTAACATCAAAAATGGGTATTTCAAAAAAAAATTATTTTCCTTTTTGAAACAATTTTGCCTATTTAATGAAAACTTCTAAGTTAAAAATTTTAACCCCACAGTGTGTAATGTACAAATCTTTTGAAGACTGATGATCATTGTTAGAAAATTTCCTAAGTGTCAATTTTGGGTTTTTCAACTTGAATTGACAAGGCTTGGTACAACATGATTTTGGTTTTTCCAAGAAAACTTCACAACAAAAATGTATGTCCCTTCTAGGCTCACAAATGGAACAGATTTTATAAATCATGAATTCATTGAGAACCAAACAAATTCAACTTTCTTTTAGTTTCCATATCAAGGATTTTTAACAAGCATCAAGATTGGCTGGGATGTTTAAACTGGAAAGTTGATTTTGGAGAAAAAAAGTTTCAGGTTTTGAAATCAATCATCCAAATGAGAGTTGACAATTTGGGAGGTTCAGGAATTCGTAGATGTTCTTCGATGACCACTTCTTTAAGATGATCTTCTCTTTTGTGGTATTGGCACTATCATAGATGGTATCGAAAATTCCCATTTTACTCTAGACCGCCCGTTTTTGGGTTTTCGCCCTAAAGTCCCATTCTCTCCAGTTTTTTTCTTTTTTTTTCATTGTTTTACCATGCATTTGAAAATTCTAAATTCTTCCTTAGTGAAATGATAATTTGATGAGATGGGATAAAATCTGAGGAAAAAACCCTTCAAGTTAAATATTCATGCTTGATCAAAATGGACTTTTAAAGCACGTAGTGTAGGCCATGGCTCATGGTTCAGAAAGAAAGGATAAATAGGCCCAAAATACTGTTTGAGGGTAATCAGATGAAGGATCATTACTTGAGGAGGATTCTCTTTGAAACATTTATCCCTTTTTGCACTTTTCATTCCTTTTTGACTTTTTGCTCTTTTTCTTCCTTGCTTTTGGCTTTCACTTGCCATACTTTTTCACATTTTTTCTTTTTGTTTTTCTTGGCTTTCATTTCACCATCTTTTTCTTTTTCTTTGACAGAGTGAGCCCGTATTTATTCGGGGCTCCATTTGCTTTGCATCTGTCTTTGAGGTAGGACTCATTTCTCAGTGATCTTTGAGAAGATCTTTCCTCGAATTTGCCCTCCAGTGTGTAGGGTGATCCTTCATCGAGGTTCAAAGAAGAAAGAATTCTTTCGGCTCAAAAAGGGGTGACTATGGATGATTTCTTTTTGTGACAGGGACATGAAAGATGGCCATTTCTCATGTCAAGCACGAATATTCACATTGAAAAGCAATCCCCAGGGGAAATAGATATTCAGAATTTTATTTTGCACTTTGGAATCATTCGAATTCTCATATGCATGATATTACAATTTTTTTGTTTTTTTGTTTATCGCATGCCCCAATGATTCATGCGTTAGTCCATCCTTTTTCACCATATAACCATCATTTCCACATATGATGCCCCAGTTTGATTAACCATGAGAATTCGTATCAACGAGGAACACAGCAAGTCTAGGTCTATTTTAAAAAGGCTGAGTTTCAAATATGAGTTCTTTGAAAGGACAAGGAAAATACGACCCAAAAACGGGTTTTATCTTGAAAATGGGATAATGTAGTTTAATCACTGTGCCCTAAGGTGTCAATCATGAAGTGATGTTTGGGTAATTAGTGTTTTGTGGTTATTGGTAAAGGTCATGAATAGTTTTAGCACAATCTTGACATACATCAATTTACCAAAATCTAGATTCTTGAAAGAATGTCTCATTTGTTTGAATTTCAAGGAATTCGAAAAATTTTCAAAAAGTTCGTTCCTTTATTCATGGCCTAGACTAGGATTTATATCTTTGCTTATTCTTCAATGACAATGGTTTATGAAGTTTAATCAATCATATTCCTTGAAGCATTAGGTCTTTCAAGTGATCTTAGTTTTAGGGATTTAGACATATGGAAATCCCAAAAGAGGAAAGGTATTGGGTCATTTCTAACAAAGATCATCAATATTCTCGAGACTATCCATTATTAGAACCTCTTTAATGCTTGTTTTTGCACATTCAAATTATTTTTAAAACACAACAAACATAAAAACATTCAAAATTCATTTATTTCATAGGGATGTTAACATAAGACAAGTGTTTTCATCATGAGGTATGAAACTAAATGCATAAAAGCTTCCCCTTGACATGTTCTCCCTAATTCAAACTGGCTATGCCTCAGTACTCTTTCCGACCTTTCCATCTTCTTCCCTTATTATGACATCCGCAATTGTCTCATCATTCCCATTCAGTAGATTCTCCCCGATATCTGACCTTTGTTTCTTCCCTACATCTAACTATCCTTTATTAATGAGTGCTTGAACCTTCTGTTTCAGACATAGGCAATTTTTCGTGGAATGTCCCTGAATCCCAGAATGATAATCACAATATGCATTCTCATCATACCAGCTCAGATATGGGGGTTGGATAGGCTCCACTAGAAATTTAGTGAGGAGTTGCTCTTCGACCAACTGGGGTAATAGTTCAGAGTAAGACATGGGGAGTGGCTCAAACTGATTTTTTTTTGGATATTCTTCGGTTTCCTCTGGCTGACAAAAGGTTGAAAATTTATTGCATTCTGAGAGGCCATCGGGTATAAGTATGAACCCTGGGATACACAGTTCGTAGAAGGACAGGGTGGTTGGTATGAAGTAACCGGAATATACGGGGCAAAGTCTCCCACAGCTTGGACATCTTCCTCTTTCTTTTTGGGCATTCTGTTTCTCTCTGCATTAAATGTTTTACCTCCTCCGAGTTTCCCAGTCTTGATAGCATTTTCAATCATTTCCCCAGAGATTACAATATCTGAAAAATTCTTCGTGGTGTTACCAACAAGTCTATCGTAGTATGGGGCCTATAGTGTATTCACAAAAAGGAAAGTGGTTTCCTTCTAAGTTAAAGGCAATTGTACTTGGGTGGCCATGTTCCTCCACCTCTGAACATACTCTTTGAAGATCTCAGTAAACTTTTTCTCCATATTTTACAAGGTGAGACAGTCAGGTGTCATGTCGGTCACATGCTTGTACTCGTTTAGAAAAGCCCTGGCCAAATCATTCCAAGAGCGAATCTGATCCCTGCTCAACTGACTATACCACCTAATTGTGGACCCGCTGAGGCTATCCTGAAAGTAGTGAATCAAAAGCTCATCATTATCTATGTGACTTGCCATCTTTCGACAGAACATGGTGATGTGGGTTGATGGATCGATCGTCTCATCATATTTCACAAAGTCAGGGACCTTGAATTTATGAGGAATGACTAAATTGAGGACCAAGCATCATTCCTTCGCATCTACACTCCCGAATACATCTGTATTTTCTACTGCCCGGAGCCTTTCATCTAACAACTGATATTTCCTTCGGGAATCTGTCAACTCAGCCATATTTGACTCAACCATTTTCAACTTTTCCCGTTCAACTGGGTCGTTTAAGTTCAGGGTGTTGTTGGGGTTAACTATGTTCTGGCCATCCATCATTACGACCTCATTCTGACCCTTTTGTGCCTCTAACCCTTCTCTAGCGGCCAAGTTTTCAACGTATTCCTTTCCTTTGATTACGACGAACATCAACTCCATCAATTTAGTCATCTGATCCTTAGATTCTACTTGAGACTTTGCCAGCTGTTCTCACAATTCTTCATATGCCCTTTCCATTCTTTCTATTCGAGCATCTTGTTCATTCTCCATAGCTTTAGCTTGTATTAAAAGGGTACTCAATACTTCTTATACCTCTGATTTGAAATGGAAATTCTTTCAAATACTCTTAAATCCAAGCCAACTTCTGTTTTATTCCCCCCAAATGTATGTCATGATGAATAAGCCATGATTGTCATTTGATGCATGTAAAGGATAAACAATATGATGTATAGACATATACAATGGAAACATGTTGACCATGTATGTAATAAATGCAATCACGATGCCAACATGCTGCAAGCAAAGAATAAATAAATCAAGGCATGGATCTATGCAATGAATGACCATGTATATTTCAGTGTATTTCCCAATGAATGATCACATACACTATGAATGCAACACGATGTCAATTATGATGTATGTAAACAATGAATGATTGACACAGAGTATATACAAAGAAACTCATGCTGACCATGTGTGTAATGAATGTATCTTGATGTTAATAAGACAGATTAATGCATGAGCATATCATGATAACTATGTATGCTATGGATGTAATCTAATGCCAACATGATGCATTTAAAGAATAAATAAATTGATAAACATGACCATGCATGTCATAAATGTATTTACAATGAATTACCATGCATGCTTTGACTGTAACAATGATGTCAAAATGATACATGTAAAGAATAAATGAATTAACGCAAAGGTATATACAATGACCAATGATTTCACGAAATTGGTGGGACCAAATTTTGATTATTCAAAAATCTCACTATGCAAAATTTGCCTCCAAATTTAATCTATGATTTTTTTGAAACATGTTTTCTCTATGAAAAGCCAAACATATTATTTTCAAAAGTATTTCAGGATAGTGGATCCTAATATGGTATAATATGAAAATGTTCATGTAACACTACCGGTTCATAATCATCAAATGAGATTATTACCAACTATTTATTACAAGAAATGAGATCAAAAATACAACCATGAATGTACATACTCTACTCACACATGCATGGAATATGCAAAATGTAAAAATGTTTGAAAAAGAATGTTTTGATATTTTCAATTTTAAAAAGCTAGTGAACCCTTGCCCCAATATTATCGACTCATCTAGGCATCACGATGCCTTCAGGGCGGGATATTAAACTTATTACGGGCGATGTATGTACATCGTTGTCCGGTCTACAACCCTTATTCAGAGTGTAAAATAGGTAACAAAAGGTTTAGAAGTGTCCCTCCATGTGTTCCTATCTTCGGTGTATCTAATGAAAATCGGGCATGGCTTCATCTAGGTTCACTATATGAGGGTGAATCTGTTCTAAAGGCCCTGAATTGCTCCTCACTGTCGCTTGTGAAGGCTAGTAAGGCACCCCGATAAAAGCGGGTTCAATTCGTTAGGGTATATTTTCCTAAGCCCATACGGAGGATCATCTCGAAGGCTTTAGGTACTTTATACTCCGAAAGTGTTTCACTACCCTATAAGGAGGATCATCACGAAGGCGTAGTTACTTTACTCCTACTTAAAAGGACGAAACCCGAGTAGAGAGCTCATGTTATGCAAATGCAAGTGAGTGTGTGTGGAGGAACAACAAACCTTTCACAACCTATTCTACACCCCTTATCCTAAATACCCCAACAATTTATTAAAACAACAATCAAGAATAGTGTAATGCATTAACCAACAAGCAATTATAATATACAACATTAAATAACTAGAAAACAATAATAAAATGCATGTGAATGAATATGAATATATTTAAAACATTTTATTATTTTTAAAATTCTCATTTATTTGAAAAAATACGGGAATTAAAATTAAATACCAATTAAACCAACAAAACTGAGACTTTGATAACATAGGACTAAATCTAGGGCTGACTCTCTAATAGTCCCCAGTGGAGTCGCCAAGCTGTCGCAACTTAAAAAAAATAACAAGTCTCATCGCAAGACTTTATTATTCATTAAGCGTGATATTAAAAAAAATGAGGGTTAAGCTGTCTATACGTGATCCCAAATCGCGGGGGACCCATTCGAGTGAAGGGGAAACAGATGCAGAAGAAAAGACGACTTAATTCCTCTAAATTCAAATAAAAGGTCGAGGGTATGAAAACGGCCTCGTAAAAAGACATGGAGTCGCCACCAATCTTTTTTAGTTAGGTGTGATCGGCCACCTATTAAAACCGATTTTATAAAATATTTTAAAATTAATTAAAACATTTTTTTAAAACCAATTTCAAGTCTACGTTATAAATCAGAGAAAATCGAAGAATCGGGTTCGGGACTCGGTTAAGTGTAGGGAAGGATTAGCACCCCCACAACACCTGTATAAAACGGTATCTTATTAATCGTGTGTTATCTCAAATCTCGGTAAAAAGTTGTTTTTTAATTTAGTATTTCAAGTTAATTCCCAATTTTAAGAAAAATAATTCCATTTTTAATTGAAAATGATCCGGATTTATTAATTCAAAATTTTCCTATATTCCCCGACAAAATCGGCAAAACATAGGAATTTTTGTTTATTTGGAAAACTTTCCGAATCATTCTCGTTTTTTGAAAGAAAGATATTCCTTTATTAATGATAATTGATGATATCCCCTCTAGTAAACCCGGTAGAGAACTCATGAATTATTTTAATTCGGGAATACCTTTATTTTTATTGAAAATCATTATCTTTTTCAAAACATTTAAAAAAAAAAAACGAACATGAACATGTATGACATAAATAAAATGACATAGCAAAGTCTTGATAATATAATGCAACCTAAATAAAATTTAAATGGTACATTATACTGTAGACGAAATGAAAAATCCTAAGTATCATGGTATATTCTACATGAGATAAAATAATTTAAATGACATGGCAATTTTAAATGATATGGCATATTTTAAATGACATGGCATATTATAAATAAAATAACCTAAATGACATGGAATATGATCTAAATGACATGAAACATAAAATAATGCTATCATAAAATATGCATGAAAATAAAATAAAAATGCATGAACATAGTATATGCTAAATAATGTAACAAAAATAAATGACTAAATAAAAAATATGGGATATCATGAAACATTCAAAATCATATGGCAAACAATATAAGATCATAAAATTTTAATCAAAATAATAATAATACCATCAAAAATATCATAGCAAAAATCACACATTTAAATAAAATGCATGAACATGAAAAATGCAACGCATGAAAATGTATTTTTTTCCTCTAAATAAAGAAATCCGTATATCTAAAAATATATCCGGCTACCTTAGGAAAATTTCAAATTAGATTTTCTAAAAAAACAAAACTTTGTGAATGTTTGAAAATAATTCTGAGGAAAAATGTGAATAAAGATTAAGTACCCCTACCAAACCCTTTTGAAATGGCTCTAATTTCTTAAGTTTAAAATCCCGGACTTGATCGCCCTTAATCCGAGATTTATAAAATCACTTTTAAAGTTTTAAAAGACTTAGAAACTATCCTAAGACAGTAGCTAAAGCTTCTACCCAACCCCCTCTAAATGCCTTTGCCAAATTCAACCATTATTCTCTTTTGAATTCAAGTCTGCCTCTACTATCCGGTTTTGCCACACGATTTCTTTGCATATTTTTAAAATTCAAAAAAATCTAAAAAAAAATTCTGGAGACTCAAAACATGTAAAACTACATGATAAAAAATTGGCTTAATTTTCTGATGAAAGATGACTGCCCAGAAAAATCAGAGAAGTTCGATTACTGGGTGAAAAAATTGTTTTGTCAAAACACATTTTTTGCCTTTGATAAAAGCATTCAAAAATCAAAGTAATAATTGTTGGAGATCATCCTAAAGACCTAAGGACAGTAGCTAAAACATTTAAAAACCTTGGAAAAAAATTGGCTAAAGGAAAGAATCACAAAGATAGAATAATCAATTTGACAATTCCTTAATTTTCCACAAGTATGCTCAAGAGAGCGCGACTTTGAGCCATTGATTGGCCTAAGTCATAAATCATGTGGCACTGGCATGGAATACATGAACATACAGCAAATGAAATGTATGAAATGCATGGTCTAAAGCCTAAATGGTAAAGGAAATGCATGACAATTCAAGATAACTTAAATGCCTAGTATGAGTTTGCATGGCAATAAATGCTATCCTAACTTAATATGCATGCAATGCTTGACAATCCAAATATGATTTGGACCTAATATGTTATGAATATGCATGAAAATGCTAATGTAACCTAAGACCTTAGTAGCATAGCAATGCATGGCAATACCAATATGATTTAAGACCCAATATGCATGGCAATACCAATATGGCCTAGACCTACAATGTAATGAACATGTATAGCAATACTATGAACATACAATGACCAATGAAACTAATGCTCATGCTGGAACAAACAGCAACTAATACACAATTTCAAGATATGATAATGCAAAGCATGTTACCTAAACAAAATGCAAATGCATGAAAAGGCAAGGAATGCATGAATAGGCCGAATGGACACATGAGACTCTAATGCAATCCTATCTAGTAAATGACACAAATATATGACAAATCATGTTAAGATGCATAATGTCATGACATTTTCACAAGCATATGACATACTAAAATCAAAATGCACAAGCTCATGGCATGGAGATGCAAACAAGTCAAGAAGCAAGATGAAAACAAACACATGTAAGGCATACTAAATGGAATAGCCGAATGGTCATATACCCCAAATGATTGCATTTTATCATAGCATTTTCACAAGCATATGGCATACTAAAATCAAAATGTACAAGCTCATAGCATGGAGATGCAAACAAGTCAAGAAGCAAAATGAAAATGCACATGCAAGGCATACTAAATATCAAGATATGCTAACTCATGGCATGGAGATGCAAACAAGCCAAGAAGCAAGATGAAAATGCACATGCAAGTCATGTTAACATGGAGTAGCCGAATGACCATATGACAATATATGAAAAATGCAAACATATTTGTAATATAAGACATGATACATAAAAAAGAATGCACAATATGAGCATATGACACAATGGCCGAATCTTCAAGGACACAATATCAGCATGGAAATGACATATAGAAACAAATATAGCATAGAAAATAATGTAAAGAACATATAAAAAATTAAACATAGCCATGTAAAGCAAATAACAAGCAAAACTAGTAAATAAAACAAGGAAAGTTAAGCTCCATGGTTGGTATCAAATGGGCATAGCTTCTCACCTAACCATAATCACTTGGTTTTGCCAACATCATGAAGCCTTTCCATCTAAAAAAAAACCTAAAATAAACCATGTTAAACAAAAAAAAAAATTAAGGTGAGCTTCATGGTAGGTAAAAATGGGCATAGCCTTTCCCCTAACCATGGTCACTTGGTCTTGCCAAGATCATGTAGCCATTTCAACCATTTTGCTTCATCTTTTTTGTAAAAAATCAGAATATAAAATACTCTAAAAAACCTTCTAAAAATCATTTTTCACAACAACATGCAAGGAAGAAAGAAAAAGAAAACCAAGGCAAGCAAACATGCCATATTAGGCCAAGCATAAAACCATGTAAAAAAAATTGTTTTCCACCATTTTGATGAAAAAGAAAAGATGAAAACTTAAGTAAACATTAAAAAACTTTATTTCTATGAAAAATGTAGTAGGAAAACAAGATATAAAATCAAAAAAACACCGTGGAAAACAAGAAGAAAGCTATGCTAGAGCTTCGTAGAGATGACTACCTTTAAGCTCTTTATTGAAAACCTTTTTTTTCTTTCTTTCAAAACCTTTTTCTTTGCTAAATTAGCTACTAACTTAAGCCAAAAAAAACTATGAAAAAAATGAAATCAACCCCCCTCCCTTAGTCTTGGTCGAATGGCCTCTCCACCATTGGATGGAATTTGCACTTTTTTTCCTCCAATCTTGGCCTTTAGATTAAGATATTTTGATGACAACATAAAAATGTCATCTTGCCAATTGATAGCAGCCCTTAAGATGTGTACTCAGCCCATGTAGTAACCTTAGCCCTTGTAGTAACCTCAGCCCTTAGATGCAAAAGAGGACCAATCCCATGCACTCCCTTGCTTGCCCTCTTGAGTGCCTACCCTTGGATGAGTTGTGCTCTTCTATTCTTGGTCATTGGATGAGGACAACATAAAAATGACATCTTGTAGATTAAATCCAGCCCTCAACATGTGTACTCAGCCCTTGTAGATAGCCTAAGACATTGGATGAAAAGAGACAATCCCATGCACTCCCTTGCTTGACCGAATGAATGCTCACCTTTGGATGAATTGTGCTCATCTTTTTTCTTCCATTCTTGGCCATTAGATGAGGGTTCTTTCATGACGAATAAAAATGTCATCTTGGCATTTAAACTTGGCCATTGGATGGTGCATTCAACTTTCCTACAAGGCACCTAAGCCATTGGATGAAGGGGGAACCATTTGCAAAGTGTTAGTGGTAACATGTGGCTTGATAGTGACTAGGGAATTAAATTGTTCAAGCTTCCTTCTTCTCTTCTATGCTAGCTGAACAAGGGAAGAAAAATCCCAGAAATTCCTTCTTCTTTCATATTTTTCTCAATTACAAATTTGCCCTTTTTGCTTTCTTCGGTGAAATGACCTTTTTGCCCCCCGATCTTAAATAAATAGCAAACAGACTCCAAATTAAAATTTTCTTTTTTTAATACTTTCTAAATAATAAAAAATTGAATTCTGGAAGTTTTCAAAAATTTTCTAGTCCATTTGCTATTTATTTTGTATTTATTTCCGAAATTACCCCTTTTATGCACCCGAACTTTACCATTTTTTAAACGAGCTCTGAATCCAGATTTTTCTTCACCAATATTTTCCAAATAATTTAAAATTTTGATCTGGAAGTTTTCATAATTTTTGGAGCTCATTTGCTATTTTTTTCGGGATTTATCTGCTTGAATTATTGCATAGGGGACCCGGGATTTGGCCATTTTGCAAACGAACTCCGAATCAAGATTTTCTTTAACCAAACTCTTCCAAATAATTTAAAAATGAGATTTACAAATTTTTAGAATTTTTGGAGTTCATTTGCTATTTTTCCCACTTTTTCCAATTTTGTCATTTTGCCTCCGAAACCCAGTTTTGCTCAAAACAAGTCCGATTTTAGATTTTCTTCAAACTGAGCCTTGGGTCTATCGTTGTTTAATCATTTATCATCAATTAATGGCTTTAGATCTACCGAATCGGGCCATTTCTGTAATTCTTCCAAATTTCACCGAAATCCACCAAAAAACCCTAATTCTCGATTTTCTTCCAAATTGACTTTTTTATTTGTTTTTCTTCCAAGTGGCTTCTCCATTACCCGTATTCAGTACTTATCTTTCATTTGGAACCTTCAATTTTGACCATTTGATCGTTTAAGCACTTTTCGCTAAATTTCTCGAACTAGGGTTTCTTTTCTACTGAGATTCCGTAACCCAACTTCCGATCTCCATATCTTTCAATGTAGACCTTGGATTATCAAAATTCTTTCACCATTTTTCAATTGAACCTCAAATCTTGATTTTTTGAAAGTGGGTTGACTTTTTTAGTAGTTGACTTTTTTGGGTTGACATTTTTGGGGTTGACTTTTTTGAGTTTGACTTTTTTTTTGTCTGCTTTCTTAGACTAAGTCTCAGAGTACCACCTGCAGGATGAGAAAAGCCTTTTAGCAATCTGAAACATCAATTTAGGAAGAAAACGTACCTGATTTAGGGGTCCGGACAAAATTAGGTGTCTACAGGATATCTCCAACAGAGGCTTCGGCTATCATCACCAAAGACTTGTTCATTTTTGAAAATATGGATATTGGTTCTTGAAAACATGTTGAAAATTATACCCAAAATCTTTGAGACAGGATGCAAATGCTTCATGATACAGATGCAAATGTCTTTACAAGATGCACATGCTTCTTGATGCAAATGCAAATGGCTTGGATTGATGCAAATGCTTTGGGTGCAGATGCAGATATTGAATAAGATGCAAAAGCCTCATGGTGCAAATGCAAATGTCTTGGATTGATGCAAATGCTTCTTGGTGCAGATATTGATGTTGAATAAGATGCAAATGCTTCATGGTGTAAATGTAAATGTCTTAGATTGATGCAAATGCTTCTTGATGCAAATGCAGATGTCTTTAACAAGATGCACATGCTTCATGGTGCAAATGGAAATGTCTTAGATTGATGCAAATGCTTCTTGATCCAGATGCAGATATTGAATAAGATTCAAATGCTTCATTGTGCAAATGCTTCCTGATCCAGATGTAGAGATCGACATTATGCAAATGCTTCTGAATGATGCAAATGCAAAGATCAATATTGACGCAACTACTTCATGGAATGATGCAGATGCAAATATCGATATTGTGCATATGCTTCTAAATGAGGCAAATGCAAAGATTAGCAATTTGCAAAGATTAGCAGTGTGCAAAATGCTTCTAAATGATGCAAATGCAAAGATCAATACTGATGCAAATGCTTCATGAAAAGATGCAAATGCCTCTACGAATCGTGTTCATGTGATTGGTCCATGAATGGTGAAATTGCAGTTACCACCCAATAATGAAGATACACTAATCCTACAAATGATGCAATTGCTTGAGATGACGCAAATGCGAATATCCATGAAGGATGTAAATGTAAGGGTAAAATGCAGATACTCATGGAATGGTGCAAATGCAAGTACCTATAAATGATGCAAATGCTTGCTGACACGATGCAGATGCAAAGCTCAATAAAGAGGTAAGTGCTTATGAATGATGCCAATGTCCCTGATTATTTTTTTAGATTTTAGTTTAGCTTTTCCAATTCATTCTTTCTTTTCAAATCAGAGTGTATCTTGAATACTCATGCCCCATAAGAGATCATTTCCTTTTCAGTCTTTGGCTATTCTCTTTGCCCCAACGATTTTCAAACTCTTATCAACAGAAAAATAACATGAACATGAACACGACATGAATGTCTTTGGCTATTCTCTTGAATACTCATGCAAAGATTGACATGTAAAAATTTATATAAATTTATAATACTTTGAACACACACAAAAATAACACAAACACGACACGAAAAATAACATGAACACGACATGAATGTGTCAAAATCTACATAAAATGAATAATTAACTTGTAAAAATTATGTAAATTTTAATATTTTGAACATATGAAAAAATAACATGACCACGAATACTTTAAAAATGCGGAAAAATAACACGAACACGATACGAATACACTAAAAAATTTCACTAGAATAGATTAATCATATTACCAATCATTAACCTATCACTACAAGAGAATGTTGATTTACCGACGGAAACATCACCGACAGAATGTTTTCGTCAGTAAAAAAATTCATTACCGATCGAATTTTCATTATTATCGACGAAAATCTGTCGGTAATGTTTTGCCCTATTACCGACGAAACTTTTCAGCATTTTCGACGGAAAAAAGAATATTACCGACGGAATATTAGTGACAGATTCATTCCGTCGGTAATTTCCGTCGGCAAAAGTTTGGCAAAAACGACCTAGATTCTCGCCAAATTTTCATCAACGAAAATTCCGTCGGTGAAAATTTTACACGGTTTTCGAAATAATTTTTGACCGTTCACATTTTTTACCGAGGGAATTAGGTTTATTACTGACGGAAAATCCATCGGTAATAGTTTTTTCTCAGTTTTTAATAAATAATAAATCTGAATTTATTAAAAAATTAATTAAGATTTTAAAATGAACTGTCAGAAAGTATTACCGACGAAAGTTTCGTCGATACTACCTACATTCCGTCGGTGATGTTTCACCGACGAAAAAATGCTAATATCGACGAATGGAATTTTAAATCCCGCCCAAAATATTACCGACGGAAATTTCGTTAGTAATACCTACATTCCGTCGGTGAAAGTTTATCCTATCGGTGATGTTTCACCGACGAAAGATGGTATTACTGACCGATGTTCTATCAGTAATAGATTATTACCGACGGATGACATTTGAAATCCCGCCAAAAGTATTACTTACGGAATTTTCGTCGGTAATAACCCTATTCTGTCAGTGAAAGTCTCGGGCATAACTTAATGCCCGAGACTTCTTTCCTCATTTTCTCTCTTTCTCTCTTTCCCTCTTTGCTCCGTCGTTCCCCTTCGCCGTCTGACCCCTTCGTCATCGTCGTCTCCATCTGACCATCCCCCACGAGCCATCACCGTTGCTGTCACCGCCGTCGTCGCCCGACCATTGGGTTTGTTTCTGTTCTATCTCTTCTTTTAATTTTGTTTTTGATTTTTGGTTTTTGATATTGTTTCATAAATTGTTCTTTTCGTTTTTGATTTTTGGTTTTTGATATTGTTTGATAAATTGTTGTTTTCGTTTTTGTAGTTAACTCCGAGCCACCGCCGTCGTTGTCCGACCGTCCCCCACGAGGCACCACCGTCTCTGCCATCGCCGGAACCATCCGACCACCACGCCTGGGTATGAGTTGTTTGATAAATTGTTGAAATTGTTAATGTGTATATTGTTGAAATTGTTAATGTGTATATTGTTGAAATTTTTTTCGGTATATTTGTTGGTTTGAAATTGTTAATAGGTATGAGTTGAAATTGTTAATTTGTATATTGTTGAAATAATAGTTTATTTGTAATTATCATTTAAAAAGATAATATTAAAATATATATAAAATTCTAATAATAAAAAAATAGTATTGTAGGCATGTGAAAATTATTAATATATTTAAATTAATTGTGTAGGGTTTAGGGTTAATGTGTTATAATAAATAAAACTTTATTTATAATATAGTAATAAATATAAAAATATAAATATAAATTAAATAATAATAATAGTTTATTTATAATTATAATTTAAAAAGATATTATTAAAAAATATATAAAATTCTAATAATAAAAAAAAATAGTATTGTAGGCAAGTGAAAATTATTAATATATTTAAATTAATTGTGTAGAAAAATTATTAATGTGTTATAATAAATGAAACTTTATTAATAATATAGTAATAAATGTAAAAATATAAATTGAATAATAATAATAATAGTTTATTTATACATATAATTTAAAAAGATAATATTAAAAAATATATAAAATTCTAATAAAAAAAAATTACTATAGGCAAGTGGAAATTGTTAATATTTTTAAATTAATTGTGTAGGAAAATTTTTAATTGTGTAGGAAAATTGTTAATGTGTTTTAAGAAATAAAACTTCATTTATAATATATACTAATAAAAATAAAAATCTAAATTGAATAATAATAATAGTTTATTTGTAATTATAATTTAAAAGTATTAAATTAAAAAATATATAAAATTTTAGTTTTAAAAGAAGAGTATAGTAGGCAAGTGGAAATAATTAATATTTTTAAATTAACTGTGTAGGAAAATTGTTATTGTTTAAGAGCTAGAATAAGTAAAACTTATTTTATAATATATAATATTTAAAAAGATAATATTTTCAATTTGTTATTTGATTCTTGTGTTATTGTATTATTGATAGTTTACTTAGGCTTAGAGAATAAAGCACGATAAATCTTGGATGTATAGGCGGTTGGACGACTCTCAATAAATTAGTAATGAGTATTTTAATGGAGTTGAAGAATTCTTAGGTTTTGCATATTCTCACAGCGAGTACGTAAAGGATAATAGAATTAGATGCCCTTGTGGGAAGTGTCAGAATAATCGGTTTGCAGAAATTGATGATGTGCGTAAACACTTGTGTTATAGAGGGTTTAAGGAGAATTACTATATTTGGGATGTACATGGTGAACGTCATCAAGGTCAGTCATCAAGGATGCATAATGATGAAGTCGAGATGAGAAGTGACGATTAAAATATATAATCCTTATGCTACAATAGTTATGGATGCTCTAAACCCGAATCTGAATTTAGGTGGTAATTACAATGTTGATGAAACAATGGTTCAAGATGATCAATCGAATTTAAGTTCAAGCAACTTTTATTCGTTGATGAACCAAGCAAATGAACAGTTGTGTCAGGATGTACAAAACACACAACTTTATATGTTGTGTCACAACTGTTAAATGTGAAGTCTGAATTTAACATGAGTGAATCGTGTTTCAATCGTTTCATGATTATGATAAAAGGGATGTTGCCAGAAAGTGATAATTTACCTAATAATTTTTACCAAATGAAGAAAAAAGATAGCCCATTTTGGACTTCACTATCAGAAGATACATGCCTGCAACAACAATTGCATGTTGTTTGTAACGACTCGGTTGACTTAGAATTTTGTTCCGTATGTGGCCATCCTCATTATAAACCAAGCAAATCAAGTGTTAGAAAGTCGAAGAGAATTCCTTATAAGATTCTTTGTTATTTGCCATTGATTCCGAGACTTCAAAGATTATTTATGTCAACGGTTACAGTTGAGAATATGACATGGCATGCACATAACCGGAGGGATGACAGAGTGTTGAGACACCCTGTTGATGGTGAAGCATGGCAAGACTTCAATCATACGCATCAGTCTTTTGCAGTGGAATCTCGAAATGTTAGATTGGGTTTGTGTGCAGATGGGTTTTGTCCATTTACTCATGGAGCGAAACCGTACTCTTGTTTGGGGGTAATGCTTTGTGTATATAATTTACCACCGTGGATGTGTATGAAGCAACCATATTTAATTCTTAATATGGTAATTCCAGGTCCGAATAGTCCATCACAGAATATTGATGTTTTCCTCAGACAATTGATAGATGAGTTGAAATTATTGTGGAATCATGGTGTTCTGAGTTATGATGGGTATAGGAAACAAAATTTTATACTAAGAGTTGTATTGTTATGGACGATTAATGACTTCCCTACTTACGACATGTTATCAGGATGGAGCACACACGGTCGATTGGCTTGTCCTTATTGTATGGAAGAAGTTAAGTCATTCAGATTGCATTATGGTAGGAAACCATGTTTTTTTTTTATTATTATCATCGGCGGTTCTTGCCTTTAAATCATCCTTTTAGAAGATAAAGAGATAAATTTTGTTAAAGAGTTGAGCATGATTCTCCAATTGAGCGATTATCTGGTGAAGTAATTTTGGAAAAGATAGATAGCATTCTGAATATCACATTTGGGAGTAAATTATGTGAATAGAAGTTGATTAGATTTAGAGAATGTCACAATTGGACGAAAAAGAGTATTTTTTGGGAGTTACCTTATTGGCATACCAATCTCATTCGTCATAATTTGGATGTGATGCATATTAAGAAAAACGTGTTTGATAACGTGTTCAACACAATGATGGATGTGAAGGGCAAAACAAAAGACAATATAAAGGCCAGAACGGATTTACCGTTGCTTTGCAGACGGTCAAAATTAGAATTGGTGAAAAGCAATAGAAAAACGTATAAGCCTAAAGCCAGTTATACATTAAACAGGGAAAAAAAAAAGTTTGTACTTAGATAAAAGAATTACGACTTCCCGATGGATTTGTTTCGAATATTGGACAATGTGCAAATATGGTTGATGGGAGGTTTTATGGCATGAAAAGCCATGATTGTCATATTTTTATGCAGCGGTTACTTCCAATGCATTTCGAGATTTGGTACCTAACACAATTTGGTAAGCAATTACTGAGCTATCTCATTTTTTTCAGAGACTTATGCTCTACAAAAATTCATGTGGACCAGATGGAGTTCTTGGAAACCAATATTGTTGAGACCATTTGCAAGTTAGAAATAATATTTCCTCCAGCCTTTTTTGATTCAATAGAATATTTGCCTATTCACCTACCTTATGAGGCAAAAGTTGGTGGACCTGTCCATTATCGTTGGATGTATCCATTCGAAAGGTAATTAACAAAGAATGTACGTAATCTTTTACATTATTTACTTTATTGAATTGAACATTTGTTAATTTAGTATTCGTTTTTGAATCTTAGATTTCTACATCATCTAAAGAGAAAAGTGAAAAATCTCGCATGTGTTGAAGGGTCAACAGTTGAGGCGTGTATAATTTAAGAAATTTCATCGTTCAGCACCTTATACTTCGAACCAAATGTTGAAATAATATTTACTCAGTTTTCACACATGAAGGGAGATCTTTTGGTCCGAAAAAATGAAGGCTCGTTACTTAGAGCACAATGAGTACAATGCAGGTGAATTATATGTATAAATGAATTGCGAAGAAGTCATACCTTATATTGAGTAAGAGATTATTGTTCTCTCAAATATTAATTGTGAAATTATGTTATATAATTAAATTAGGGAAACTCATTATGTATCCAATCATTTTTAGGGTGTTTGATGAGATAGTGAAAATCGATGCACCGAACATTACAGATGGTGAGTTGGAGAAAGTCCGTGCAGGTAGATTTAGAAAATGGTTTAAGGACTACGTAAGTATTCTTTAATTTCTATGTTCCGCTAATGCTTGATACAATTTGATATTGAATGTAATATTGTTTTTCGTTCACCGTTCATAGGTTCAGCAAGATTCAAGTCAACATAACTCTCGTATAGTTGAGTTATTTTATGGTCCAGGACGTATGGGTTGGTGTTATTCTGCATATTTCCTTAATGGTTTCAAGTTCCATACTTTAGATTATGGAATAGCAGTGTATGCGTCAAAGGCGACTGTTATAACGATTTTCGCATGACTTTTATGGAATGTTGTTAGATATTGTGGAGTTAGAATATTTTGGTGTGGGAAATCGGGTCGTACTTTTTAAATGTCGATGGTTTGATACGGATAAAGGAATTTGGGTAGATCCTCATAATGGGCTTGTTGAAATAAAGTACATGTCAATACTTGCTTGTAATGAACCTTTTGTTTTAGCTCATCAATGTCAACAAGTGTATTACAGTTCTTATAATCGAATAGAAGAGAATGTCGAGACTGTCGGGCTGTGTTCAAAACAAAGGCTAAGAGTAGATTTGACATTGGATCTCGTGCAGGAGAATTAATTGATCTAAATGAAGGGGTTCATCAACAAATGGATGTGCCTACTCCCACCATTGTAACATATTCAGAAGATCTCGACAATCCTCAACTTTTGGTTCATGGTAATTTCGAAGAAGTAAACATTAATGTTCAGAGAACAAATAAAGAAGAAAATGACGAGGACGAAGAAGAAGAAGAAGAAGAAGAAGAAGAAGAAGGAGAAGAAGAAAAAAGAAGAAAAAAAAGAAAAAGAAGAAAAAGAAGATGAAGATGAAGAAGTAGATTATGATGACAGCGATGACAATGATGCTATGAGAACGATGAGAATGATGATGATTAGAAAGTTAATATTACTTATTCATTTTATAATTGCATGATTTGTCAAGTAATATATTTTATGTGTATTAAATATATATATTTATTAATAAATTTAATATTTTTCATTTTACAGATAAAATGAGAGAATCAGGGCGTAAAACTATTGGAAAGAAGAAACAGAGTTCTATGTGGGATGTATTTCGACCATCTGGAGGATCGTCCTCGGGGCATGGTACACCAGAGTTGCCACCTGCGTCTTCTCCCTCCTTACGGCCTCCACCGAGACAGTTGCCGCCTTATTCGGCTCCATCGCCACATACTCCATCTGCAGTACCTCCATCGCCCCTGCATCCCTCTGCACTGCCTACTTCTATAGTGGATCCATCCATATTGCCTTCCTCTACAGTGGCACTGTCCACATCGACTCCCGCTCCACTGCCACGGCCGACACTTACTCTGACGACTCAGTCAGATCCCGCATTACAGGCGTCTACGTCACCGCTGGATGAAATTTCACAGTATTTACTTAATGAGCCAGCACCTACATATTTCACGGATGATGGCACGGGGCAACAAACAGAGGTACCAGCATCACATCCTACACCGTCTACCGATACTGCCACTGAGCAGAGAAAATGAGGTAGAGGTCGGACGAAAGGATTACCGACACCGAGTAATCCGGATGACAGGTTTCGACTGTCAATTCTTCAAAACACGTAAGTTAATAATATTTCGATAATTTCATTATTTGAGTAAAATAAATTATTGTCCACTAACACGTATCCTTGATTTTAGGACTTTCACAGAGAGTTGTGTAAAATCCACCATTGCCTCCATCATCAGACAACACTATAACAGACCGTGGCCTACTTGGTCGAAGATACCTGTTGACGTGAAACTGTCTATGTGGACTATATTTGAGATATGATTTGGTTAAAAGTCAAATTATAATTTAATTATGTTTAATACTATATATTAATTCACAATGTCTCATTGTAGAGAAAATGCCAGTGACCTCCCGAGCAGACATCATTGGTTAGGAAATTATGGGAGGCCACATGCAAGGATCGATTCAAGGACATGATGAATTTTGAGAGGGACAATGCCATGTCCTTCTTTCAAACGAATCGAATAGAAGACTGCAAGGGTTACATGTGTGATTGGATAGCAGTCGATATTTGGGATGAACTGATTGATAGTGTTTGGAGTATCGACGCTTGGAAAAATAGGTCCCAAAAGGCCAAGGGTAATAGGAACACGGAGAAAGATGGCAGCATTACAAAGCACACTAGTGGATCAGTTTCTTTTCTAGTTACCGGTGAAAGGATGGTAAGGTTTATTTTTGTTTTGCAATTTATTGTTTAAAAGTTTTATCGTATAAACTATGTGAATTTTTATTGGTTTAACATAATTTTCTCTCTTCTTTTAATTTGTAGTCACAAGAGTTGCAGCGCAACGTGATTTTCCTGGAGCTGTTTAACAAAATCCATAAACGTGCAAAGGGTCAGGGTGATTACGTAGACAACAAGTCTAAAGCTATAATTGTAAGTATTTAACTTTATCAATACTTTATATATTACATTAATTGATTATACCAGATATTTGTGTTTATGTACATGTTCATTACAATGTCACATATTAATTGTTTATATATTTAAATATTTGTGATTGTAGAAAAATTATATTGCTTCGTTGCATCAAAAATATAGGGACCATACGTCTTCACTTCATATCCCAATTTCAACCCTCAGTCCTGGTCTAATGCTATTGGGGGCATTGAGACTACGCGGACGCATGTTTATGGGTTCGAAGCGAGACCGAAGAGAGGGTAAATTTTCGATCTACCCGGCAGTCACCAAAGTTCAGATGCAACCAGTTACGCTCCATGTGGTCCTAGTACTACACAGCAGCAGACAGCAGCGCCGTCTGAGGACTATCATGCATTGAGGTCCGATGTCTCGCAAATCCAGACCTCAATCGTGAGACTTGAGAATATCATAACGAGCTAGAATACGATAATCACACCTTTATTGCAGTCACAGATAGCAGCTGCATTAGGCGGGATCGAAACTCAAGTTGCCGGACTCAGTGCTGCCTTAGGCATGGGTGTTGGACTGAGTGCTGCCGGAGTCGATGCTGCTGGAGGCATGGCTGCTGGACTAGGATTGAGTGCTGCCGGTGCTGGAGTGAGTGCTGTCGGAGTCGATGCTGTCGGAGGTGATGCCAGAGTCGGAGGCATGGATGCTGTCGAAGGATTGAGTGCTGCCGGAGGTGATGCCGGAGGCAATGCCGAGGTAGACAGTGAAGCCGATGATAGCAGTACCTCGTGATGAGTTCTTTTTTTTCTTATATTCGAGAGATACATTTCACTATTATTTTATTTGTATTTTTTACGGATTTCATTTTATTTTTTATGGTGTAATTGTATAATTTTTTTTTAATTTTTTTAATAATTTTATTTTTAAATATATGTATTATAATTATTTTTCAAAAAAAATAATTACCGATGGAATAATCCGTCAGTAAAAGAAGTTTACCGACAGAACATTCCGTCGGTAATAACTTATAACCGACCAAATCCATCTGTCGAAATATGAATTACCGACGGAATACATCCGTCGGTAAAACTATCACCGATGAAATATTTCGTTATAATACTTTGTAGGTAAAGAAAATAATGACGGAACTGTTACGTCGGTGATAAGATAATACCGACGAAAATTTTCGTCGGTACTATTCCGTCGGTAAAGTAAATCAATACCCGACGGAATATTCCGTCGGTAAAGAAACTTTACCAACGGATTTTTCTTTACCGACGGAATTAGTATCACCGACGGACTTTTTCGATGGAATTTTCCGTCGGTAAAACATTTTACCGACGGAATGTAGACTTTTACCGACTGATTATTCCGTCGGTAAAAGTCCATCCTCTTGTAGTATATAAGTGAAGGCCAATAATACCCCAACTAATTTGTGCCTCACCCAAAATTAACTCCATAACTATGTCTTACGACATAATCCAACTATCCAAAAAATCCCGAAGAAAATTATCAAAGCCATTGCTAAGGTGGCAAAACAATATGAATTCATTTTCCCTAATCAAAGCATGAGGGTGAATTTGAGGATTGCTTTTAATGTTTGTAATAGATATATAAAATAATAATATTTTGAACAGACGAAAAAATAACATGAACACGACACAAATAAGAGAACGTGTGAAAATCTATATAAAATAAATTATTAACGTGTAAAAAATTGTATAAATTTATAATATTATGAACATAAAAAAAATAACACGAATACACAATTTTTTCTCCATTTTTTTTCCTTTCCTTTCTTTTTTTTTTTTTCTTTTCTTTCTTTTTCCTTTCTTTCATTTCTTTCCTTCTTAATAAAAAAAAAAATTGAAAATACTCAAACTAAACCCCCAACCCCCTTAATACCTATGCTTAGTTGTCAACTAAGCAATAATCCAAAATTCTCATTTTTCCTTTTTCATTGATTCTAGGGATAATTTTTAATGTTAGTAATAATAATAGATTGATGATTGTTGAAAGATATAATATAAATTTAATAAAAAATTATATAAAAACCGCTAAGTATCCTAGCTTTGAAGGAGTTGTTCTTTTAACATTAATGTATCATAGCTTTGATCATTGTTTCCTTTTGAAGTTATTTTCCAACTCAATGATGTAATATTTATATTCTAATTAAATTTTTTAGTCCACTATATAATATACTAATCATCATAAAGTTAGCTTATTTAACTCCGTTAAAATAATTTTAAATTAACAATTTATTTACTCAAATATCCATTCACCTTATAATTATAAATACTATTTATTTTAGTAATTCATCTAAATTAAAAATAAAATCACATCAAACCGTGTGAGATCATGCCTAATTAAATTAAGCTTAAGCTTTGTAATTAAGTTTACCTAAAAATCATAACTTTTCTTAATATTACAAATTAATCTGACCATTATTTCAATACTTGTAAGCATAAAGGGAGCAAATGGGAAATTTAAAAAATTTAAAAATCGATACCATTTATTTCAAAACTTGTAAGCATAAAGGGAGCACATGGGAAATTAACAAAATATAAAAATGTTAAATCATATTTGATTAAAATAGGATTATAATTTATTATTGTAAAATAATTAAATTAAAATGTTTCTCTTAAGTTTAATGGAAAAAAAATCATGTTCGGATTACTCCAAAAAAAATATTAACAAGAGAGACAATCTTTCGTTGAAAATGACATCCAACAAAGCAAAGGAAGTAACAAAGGCAACAACAAAATGTTCTCCTTAATTTGTTGGAAAAGCTAATTTCTTATGATAAAAAATATTAATGGTGACGAATTGATTAGAATATAGGATTGCAACTAAGCTAGTGTACCGGCTTATTTTGTTTTAAACGTGCATTTTGGTAGGTAGGTGGGAACAAAAAATAAACGAGATCATCACTTTTATTTGATGCATTAGTGTCACATTGAAATTAAGTTGAAAAAGCATTGAATTACACTTGGCCGGTTTTATGACTCCAAGACCTTCGGCATTCTTGTTTCTCCAATCCAAACAAATTAATAGCCTCATGTAGATAAGGTGGATTGTTACAGACAGCAGCATGGCAGTTTCTTTTATCATCTCTTTAATATTTGTAACGACCAATTATTTTACATAAAAAATTTATAATATACTCTCGAAAATATTATTATTTGATATTTAATTTAATTTTCATTGAATTTATTGTTACTAGTGATTCACCTTAATTATGTTTACTATTGACAATGTCAAAAATACTCCAAAGTTAGAATTGGTGTTAATTAATTTCATGAATGAGAGAAAATTTAAAATTTTGAATAAAAATAATAATTAAAAATCTGAGTCTTTACATGTGTGCCTTTCAACAAATCTTTTGGTCCTTTAGAAAAATAAAAAGAAAGAAAAATTCTTTGGCAATTTGTACACATGTAAATGTTATAATAAGTGAATGGTTGTCGTTTTATGCTCAACAAACAAGTATATATAGATGATAGATGTGCTAGTCTCTAACATATATGCACAAACACAACACCTACAAGGAATTGAAGAAGATCAGCTAGCTAGCTTTCCCTTTCCTAGAGAACACTAACATGGCTCAAGTCACCACCACCATTTGTAGTGTTAAAAACGTTACAAGCTCTGGCACCATTTGTAGTGTTCTTTAAACGCCACTATTTTTTTTTCAGAATTAGCGGCATTTGTTTCTTGAAACGCCGCTAAATATGCATTTTTTTTGTCATTTTTTTGTTTAAAAAATTATATTTATCAATAATACCTGCATTACTATTCACAGAACGTTTTAATAATACACAAACGTCACAAATTATTAAGAAAATGGCATAATATAAAAATATATTTAATATCAAATGTACAAAGAATGTATTACTTAACATATCAAATCCACTGACAGTCCTAAAAATTACAAGTTACAAATACTAAAAGTTGGAGAACAGCCGTAAGAAGAACATTTTCTCTGCAGCAAGTTGTTGTTCTCATGAGCCCTATTAAAAAAACTTAAAATACATAATTAATATATAAGATATTAAGTTATAAAAGTAACATAATTAACAAGGAAGATATATTACCTGAGATGGAGGATTTTGTGAACTCGTTGAGCCTTCTGAATTCCTTTGCTGCACTAAATTTATCAACGATTGAAACTGTGTCTGCAGCTCTTGATATCGTCTATCATGTTCTTCTTGTTGAGCTTGTCTCTCTGCTTCCTTCTCCTCAAAACATTTATTCATATTTTGCATTTCTTCTCTCAACATTGAACCTCATATGCACTGGAGTTTTGTGAAGAAGAAACGGTAAACCGCTGTGAACCAATGCCATAGTAGCTAGATGGTGTCGGACCCAGTCCGACACCTCGAACCCATCCATGTCGTTCATTCCTTCAGTGAATACTTGATTCTCGACCTCTTGCATATTCACTGATGTGCCATCCGATGCTCCGGCTTGATACTCAACAAGTTTATCCCGGGCTTTCTCGTATAAAACAATAAAATTAATAACATTTTGTGTAATATAGTTATAAATAAAAACAAATTTCAATAAAATATACCACAATATCTCGAGTCTCGACGTTCAAATATGATCCATCCTTTTTGGTATGAGTTAACTGAAACAGTTCAACTCGTCCTATTCCGCCCCCCCACCCGCTCAAGTTCCTACAAAATAGTAATAATTAATACCAAATTAAAACAATTGAGAACAAATAATTATCTAATAAAACAAGGATTATGGCAACTTCAAATCTTACGGACTGTTTGATAATTTTGTTCTATACCGGGACCAAATGTACTGAACATTAATTTAATAATATATTATGAATGAAAACTTACTTTTTCATTAGCTTTTCTGGCAAAGCTTTTTGAACTGCTGGTGTAACTGTATTTATTTTTTGTTGCTGTCTACTGGTTACCCCTACCTTCTCTCATTCCTGTACATTGGACACCCGCAAACGTTATTAATCCGTAAATTGTATGATATCAAGTACTATAAGTAAATGACCCAAATAAAATCCGTAAATGATACCTCTCATTTTTTTGTATACCAGAATCTAACGAGTCTCTCATACTGCCACATAACCACACCACGTGGTATGGTTCGTATTAAGACATTAGGATCAGTATTTCGATCGAAATACTTTTTCTTCAACTCATACTTATAATCTTTCCATTTTTCCCAATGACTTCAGAACATATGATGTGGGAATCTGCAAAGAAAATCGTGACTAAAACGGAAAAGTTGAACAAAGTTAGTTTCGATCATAAATAAAAACTGTTAAAATAATGCAATACTAATTTAACACACTTATACCTCAATAAACTTTAACATCTCAACCTTCTCAGCATTCGGCACGTCATGCCATGACTCATAATGAATGGGACACTTCATCCCATTTCGAGCAATCATGCTAAGAAAGCTAGCCAATAATTGTGCTTACGGACCAATTGTCTGCTGGTTAGTATTTGCTGCGACAACAATACGCTCTTCAAGAGGTAGTACTCATAACTCCTTCAATGTCGTACGACCACGAGTTCTGCGTTGTCCAGCATTATCAACTACACAGAAAACAAATATATTAGCAATTGTCCAAGATGTTATTGTCAAACTATTTTACGTACTTTTAACATTTCTGTAACACGATACCTATATTCAAGTTCGTATGAACTGCAGTTTCTGCAGCCATGGAGTTAGTCGGCACCTCTGATGGGTTAGCATCTGCAGTCGACGCATTCGGCACCTCTGACGGCGTCACTCTAGTGTCACCCTCCACAGTAGCACCAGCCGATTGGGAACCGGTTTGAATGATATTGATATCCCTTAATTTTCTCCTCCTCATGCTATCTGCATCAATTTTAAGTAAACAACATCAATATAAGAATTAAATACTATAATGTAAAGAACATTAATAATAATATTTACAGTATAAAAGCATATTATATACACGATATTTGTTTCAAAATAATCTTACTAAATTCAGTTTTTTAATCAAACTTCATAAATGTCTTCGTCAACATCTTCGCGAACCTACTGAACATCTGTACTGGTACTAGGGATATTTTCATCCAAGTTTTGATCCGTAAATGGCAAGCATTCTGTTCTTTGTTCAATATCATCTCTACATTGATAACCCATATCAAACAAGTATCTAGGTGTGTTGCGGAGTACAACATACCAACCCGCATCATTCGGATCTTCGGAATAAAAGACTTGTTTGACTTGAGATGAAAAAACATAAGGCTCGTCAATCAGTTGTTGTCCGGTGTGAATTAATCGAGAGAAATTCACCATTGTAAATCCGAACTGATCTTTTTTAACACCTCTACTAGTGTTCGCATCAGCCCAATCACATCGGAATAACACGACCTTCCACTTGCCATAATAATCCAACTCAATAATATCATTAAGAATTCATAATAATCAACATCCCCCTCCACAGGATTACTATCCATAGCACTAGCATAGCTTGTTGTCGAAGAAGAAACAACAACTCCCGAGTTTTGTGTTCTCCTAAATCTTTCACGGGATTTAGTATGAAATCTAAATCCATTAATGATGTAAGCACTGTATCTTTTCACTATTCTATTCGGTCCTTGTGAAAGACATTTAACTTCTTCACTAACATCCCTTCCATTCCAAACCTATTACAAAAAACGCAAAGGCAAACACTTAACTTTATTTATATATTAAATAATAGATTGATCGTAATAAAATCACAAACAGTTGTGTTACTTACAACTTCTCCTAACCATTCGTGAAAATTTTCTGTAAATAACTTATCCATCTCGTGAAGTTGTGATCTTCGAGCACGTAAACAGCTTCTCAAGTAGCTTCTATACTCACTATTAAAAAAAGTACTAATTTTAGGTGAGAAATGAAGAATGGAAGCCCTTGAATATGTGCTAAATTAAAAATCATACTGAAACTTACGTGCGTAAAGATTCCAGTGAATCACTATGGAAAAGCACATATCGATGCGCTTGTGCCCAAGAAATATCATCTAGCTCAACTACTTCAACTTTGCCGATTGGTTGTCCAAAACTATCAAATAAGTATGTCTCGGCTAAGTTATTATGTGTGAGCCCATCATTTCCTCCCGGCCTGTTAAATCTTGTTTCAACATCTTCTAAATATCTTGCACAAAATGTCATACACTCCTCCGCTAAATATCCTTCAGCAATTGAACCTTCGGGATAGCGTTTGTTCCGACAATAAAATTTCAACTTTCCTAAAAACCTAAAACAGAATACATAACAATCTTAATGTGTAATTAAACCTATGTTTAAGATAAAAAGTATAATAAGCCAATTAGCATAATATACCTCTCTAATGGGTACATCCATCAATAAAAAACTAGTCCACCGACTTTTGCTTCATAAGGAAGATGGATAACCAAATTCACCATTATAGTGAAGAATGATGGAGGAAAAATCTTCTCTAAGTGGCATAAAGTTAGAGCCGCTCGATCTTGAAGTTTTTCAAGCTCTTCAACCTTGAGAACTTTGCACAAATAGCTTTCATTATATTACTAAGTTCAATTATTGAAGAAGTCACTTGCTTTGACATAGAACAACGTAAAGCAACTGAAAGTAAGTCTTGCATCAAGATGTGGTAATCATGTGACTTTAAGGAAGAAAGTTTTTGATCCTTTACCTTCACACATCTTGATATATTTTAGGCATACGCATCTGGGACCTTCACATCTTTCAACACCTTACAGAAGACGTCCTTCTCTTTTCTAGAATCCCAAAGCAAGCAGGAGGCAACCGTGATTTTCCATTAGGAAGTAATTCCGGATGAAGATCACGACGAATTTCCATGTCAATTAGGTCTAGCCGACTCTTTAAGTTATCTTTTGATTTTCTATCCACGTTAAGAATTGTCCCGATGATATTTTCACAAACATTCTTCTCTATATGCAACACATCAAGGTTATGACGCAATAAATTATGCTCCCAATAAGGTAACTAAAAAAAATACTTCTTTTTTTTTCATAAATCCGCCTCATTTGGATCATTTTCTTCATCTTCCTTCTCATCACTCTGAATATCAACATCACCTTCTAACATCTCCCTCGATCTTTTCCTTGACTATGTGCTACTTGTTTGATTCATCTTTCCATAAGTGAAATTGATATCTTTCAACATCAAAAAGATATCCGACCCAATCGTGGTCTCAGGTGCTTCTCTTAACTCTTCAGTGCCATCAAAGACATGTTCTTGGAATCTAAATCTATGATCCTCATCTAACCACAGACGATGTCCCATATAACTGAATTTCTTTCCTTTATATAACCATTTCAAACATGTTTGCGCAGCACAACAAGGACAAGCATAACGACCTTTGGTACTCCAACCAGATAGATTTGCATAAGCAGGAAAATCGTTTATAGTCCATAAAAAGCTGCACGCAAATTAAAGTTTTCCTTTTTTGATGCGTCATATGTTTCAACCCCTTCTCATAACTGCTTCAACTCTTGAATAAAAGGTTGCATATAAATGCCAATAACATTTCCTGGACCATTCTCTCCAGGAATTATCATGGACAGGATAAAAGAGTATTGTTTCATGCAAATCCATGGAGGCAAATTATAAGGAATCAATACAACCGACCAAGTACTGTAAGAAGTACTCATTATTTTTAACGGATTAAAACCGTCAGAACCAAGTCCAAGCCTCACATTTTGAGGATCATTAGCAAAAGATGGGAACTTATTGTCGAATGATTTCCAAGCCAAAGAATCTGCAGGATGTCTTATTAAGCCATCATTAGTCCTTTCATCATGATGCCACCTCATAGAATCAGATGTTTTTGAAGACATGAAAATTCGTTACAGTCTTGGTATTAACGAAAAATACCGCAAAATCTTTAGCGGCTTCTTTTTTAAATATGCGTCACCATCGTCATCATTCACATTTTCTTCTGTATTTCCATCCAACCATCGAGATTTATCGCAGACATGACAAAATTATTGATTTGTTCTATCACCCCAATACAACATACAGTCATTCGGACAACTATGAATTTTCTCATATCCAAGGCCTAGATCCTTTATCATCTTCTTCGAATCCTTACAAGACTGAGGGATTTTAGCAAAAGAAAACATTTCTTTCAAAAATACTAATAACAGGGTCAAAGAATTTCCTGTCCACCCGCATATGCATTTTAAGTGAAATAGACGGACACAGAAAAACAATCTTGAATACTTAGATCCCACGTAAAGTTCTTCATTCATATCATCAAGCAACTTATAAAACTTTGCCATTTCTCTATTGGGTTCTTGATCACCCACACCACTTCCCGTTTCAGCAAAGTCATTCATGCCAACATTGAACCCATCATTTCCTCCAGGAACTTCTGGTGAAGATGTTTGGAAACTATGGTTACGCATGTTAAATGCATCCCGCACCATGCCTTCCATGTCATCTTGTCTAATAGACTGATGTTGGTTGTTAGAATTACTTGGAGGAACTCTAGAAGATGACCTAGAAGTTGCAGACTCTCCATGAAACCACCATTGTCTGTAATCCGAGAGAAATCCTTCACAAATTAAATGTTCGAAAACTACTTCACACATATGCCAATCAATATTAGCACACCTCGAACAAGGACATAATATCATATTATCTTCGCTTGTATTTTGAAAAGCGGAATCGAGAAAACTATCTACTTCGAGATGGTACTCTTGACTTACTCTTGACTTTTGCATCCAACTCTTATCCATTTCGTACGTAAATCTAGATTATAAAATAATATATTTTTATTCATGATTGCCTGGACTTCATACTCTATAACAGATCATATTCGTGTGACACATATCAATTAATCATCAATTTAATGGTAAGTGATAACTCGTATAATTATATAGTTTTTAGTTATGTTTTATTATTGTTTTGTGTCAAATACGAGTTATTATTGTTTAGTCTAATTGTGTTTATGATCTTTTATATTTTTATGTAATTTGGTGTTTTTCACAAGTTTCTTTGAGTGATTTCAGATTACTAGAATTAAGGGCAAATCCAGTTCAGTTCCAGTTCCGACACCTTTTGCCATATCAGCTATATCTCGAGTTTCACTGAAGAAATAAGGCTGAACTTTGTATCCCTGCAAAGCTAAGAGCCATATCTATCTTTTTCATGTTTTACACTTCTTGAAACGGAGTCGTTTTCCCTAGCGAAATCGACCATCAAGTTGGCTGATGTGCAATGACGTCTGTTCTGCACCGTTTTGGTATTTTGACCATATCTTCCGATCCACGTACGCAAATGATCTGATTCCAACGGCTATGGATCCGTAACTGATAGGGGTATATTTTTCTAGAAGACCATTTTATCAGATCGAGCCTCCAACATTGACAAAATCGACCATCAAGCTGGCTGATCAGAATTGTCATACAATATGACGAAAATTGTTAGAAAAATGCACCCACCTATTATACCTACCTTTGAAATTTGTAAAGCTTGTCTCTTGTCATTTAGCCCTCCAAAATGTGTATAAATAGAGGGCCTTGGATGAGTATTGGGATACATTGATACATTGGTAGGATAGCCATTGTAATAAAATTCTCTAAGTTTTCTTTTTCTTTCCTTTCTCTAGTTTTCTTTTTCTTCTTACATTTCTTTTCATTTTATTCATATCTAGTATGTGTTTCTAATCATATTGTTGAGGTGATGAGGTGAAGCTCTTGGTAAATGCTAAGGTTAGTCTCTTAAACATGAGCTAAAATGAATCATCATTTATAAGCACTAGCATAGATAATATTTTCTTTTGGTTTAAAATCATACTTGCAAAGTAGAGATCTTGATTCATTATTGACAATGAAAATGGCACAGTAAATGCTTGGTTTCATAACCTTGATTTGTTGTAGACATATACCTTGGCATAAGGAATGCTTGGACTCTTTTTATGAGTTTTGAGGACACCAAATGAACATAATATCATATGCTATGGACGTTGGACAATTTGGACTGAATTGCTAAACCTTCCGATTGGAACCTCCCTTATGTGTGGATTTCAATTGTGTAATAAAACAAGATTAATCTTAGCATAACACCAAGAGTGGATTCTCTAACCTCAACATCCTTTCTTATTGTTTTTTATATTTTGTTTAATTTCTTTTATGTTATTTTATTTATTTTGTTCTCTAATATCTTGTTTATTTTGTTTTGTTGTTGATTCCCTAATATCTTGTTTACTTTCTTTTTCTTATATATTTATAAACTTATACTTACTAATACGCTTCCCTGTGGTTCGACCTCGGACACCCGAGAATTTATTACTTGAACATAACCTGCACTTGGGTTTACAACTCTTAATTGAGTTCCCATCAAGTTTTTGGCGCCGTTGCCGGGGAGGCAATATTAAGTATATAAGTTTATAAGTATATTTATTTTTTTGGCTGGTTATACCGCCTAATTTGTTTATATTTATTTTTATTGGCTGGTTATACCGCCTAATTTGTATATTAACTTTGTTTTATGCTTGTTTGGCGACGTGATTTTAGATCTCGTCGTTTAGTTAGATTTTATTGTGAAACTTTTTCAGGTAATCTTTCTAATACAACTCCTACCATGGCTGACAATGAAAGTGTTCATGCTGAAGATGAGAACAGACAAGTACGCACCATGCGTGACTACTTGCAACCAACTCGAAGCTCATCACCCTCTTGTTTTATTTTTCCTCTCAATGCAAACAACTTTCGTTTTAAACCAGGTATGATAGCTTTGCTTCCAAATTTCTATGGGTTGGAATCGGAAAGTGCTTACTCGTTTCTAAAAGACTTCGAAGATGTATGTGTCACCTTTAATGACCAACAATGTACAAATGAAATTGTCAAGCTAAAATTATTTCCTTTTTCTTTAAAAGATAAAGCAAAAATTTGGCTTCATAATTTAAAACCAAGGTCAATTGGCACATGGCAAGAATTACAAACTGAGTTTCTAAAGAAATTTTTCCCAGCACATAAAACTACTGCTTTGAAAAGACAGATTCAAAATTTCAATCAAAATCAAAATGAAGCATTTTTTCAGTGCTGGGATCGTTTTAAAGATTTGTTAAGTTCTTGTCCACATCATGGTTTTGAAAAATGGCGTCTTATTAGTTTCTTTTATGAAAGTTTAACTCCCGAAACTAAACAATTTGTTGAAACAATGTGTAACGGTGAGTTTCTAGAAAAAGAACCTGAAGAAGCCTTTGACTACTTAGACCATTTGGCAGATAACTCTCAAGCCTGGCACACAGATAATTCCTCTGAAAGTTCCAATAGATCTAATGTTGTTTCTAACAGAGGAAAATATCATTTTAGTCAAGAAGATGAGATAAAAGCTAAAGTAGCTAATTTGGCTAGAAAGATTGAAGCCATGGAACTTAGAGAAGTAAAAGAAGTCAAAACGGTTAAAAATGAAGAAAGTTGTGGAATTTGTGAAATCATGGGACACCCCACTTCTGAATGTCCAAACATTCCCATTCTTAAAGAAGCGTTGCATGATCAAGTAAATTCCATAAACACATTTAAAAAGCCTTTTCCTTCTTCTTACTCTGAAACGTATAACCCTGAATGGAGAAATCATCCCAACTTCAGTTGGCGGAATAATAATCATGTTCAGGTACCACAATCTCAAAAGCCGGGCAACACTTTTTCCTATCAACCTTCACGTGTACAAACCTTGGAAGAGACATTGCAAGCATTCATGCAAACACAAGCAAATGTGAATAGCCGGACTTCACAGGACATCAATGAGATAAAAAACACCTTGTCCACATTGACAGCTTCATTACGCACTCAAGAAAAAGGTAAGTTTCCTGCTCAACCTCAGCCTAACCCTTCTACTCAATGTCTTGTTTCTTGCTCCAATGAAACTCAACAGGAAAATGCCAGTTCTATCACAACTCTTCGAAGTGGAAAGGCAATTGACAAAAACATTCCATCAAAAGACCAAGATCCTCTTTCCCCTCCGAAAAGTAATGGTAAGGATGATGGTAAGTCTGAACTTCTTGAAAATTTGGACAAAGAAAAAGGTATGCATCCTGCTCCTTTTCCTCAAAGGTTGCAAACAATAAAGAATTTGAATCAAAATGCAGAAATTTATGAACTTTTCAAACAAGTTAAGATTAACATTCCTTTATTGGATGCAATCAAATAAGTTCCATCTTATGCTAAATTTTTGAAGGACATGTGCACAGTTAAAAGGAAACATAATGTACAAAAGAAAGCATTTTTGACGGAAAGTGTGAGCTCAATCATTCAGCACCTTACTCCACCAAAATTCAAAGATCCTGGATGTCCAACAATCTCATGCATCATTGGAAACACTAGAATAGAACGTGCATTGCTTGATCTTGGTGCTAGTGTTAATCTTTTGCCTTTTTCTGTTTATCAACAGTTAGGTTTAGGTGAACTCAAGGAAACACCTGTTACACTTCAACTAGCTGATCGTTCTGTAAAAATTCCTCGAGGGATAGTTGAAGATGTTTTGGTTCAAATTGATAATTTTTACTTCCCTGTTGATTTTATTGTTTTGGACACACATCCTGTTTCAAATCCAAATGTTCAAATTCCTGTTATATTAGGCCGTCCATTTCTTGCAACTTCTAATGCTCTGATAAATTGCAGGAATGGTATGTTGAACATTTCTTTTGGAAATATGACTTTAGAATTAAATGTGTTCAACATTTGCAAGCAACCTGGTGATAATTCAGAAGTACATGAAGTGGATTTCATTGAAGAACTTGTTCATGAACATCTCACCACTACCACATTCCATGATCCTTTAGAAGCTTATTTAATTGAATATGAGTTTGATAATGCTTCAGAAATTTCACACACTGATTCTTTGTTAAAATCTTTTCAGGATAAGCATTGTTGGAAACAAAAGTTTGAGGAACTTCCATCACTTACAAATGTCACTGTACCATCAACTATTGAACCACCCAAGCTGGAGTTAAAACCATTGCCATCCGAGCTAAAATATTCCTTTTTGGGTGAGAGTGAAACTTTTCCAGTCATAATTTCTTCACATCTTGATGAACTACAAGAAGGTAAGTTGTTACAACTTTTGAAGATGCACAAAAATGCATTAGGATGGACCTTAGCTGACATAAAGGGAATAAGCCCATTAATCTGCACACATAATATTTATTTAGAGGAAAATGCTAAACCCTCTAGACAAATGCAACGAAGGCTTAATCCTAATATGAAAGAAGTAGTG
This sequence comes from Fremontodendron californicum, assembly GCA_030761205.1. Classification (NCBI taxonomy): domain Eukaryota; kingdom Viridiplantae; phylum Streptophyta; class Magnoliopsida; order Malvales; family Malvaceae; genus Fremontodendron; species Fremontodendron californicum. The sequence continues at coordinate 12,778,646 of JAULJL010000005.1, read as the reverse complement.
AGAAATGAAGTCATTAAACTTCTAGATAATGGAATCATTTATCCTATCTCTGATAGCAAATGGGTAAGTCCTACTCAAGTCGTACCTAAGAAATCTGGAGTTACTGTAGTTAAAAATGAAAACAATGAATTAATTCCAGCTAGGACTGTTACTGGTTGGCGCATGTGCATTGACTATAGGAAACTTAACTCAGTGACGAGGAAAGATCATTTCCCTTTGCCTTTCATGGATCAAATCTTAGAAAGAGTTGCAGGGCATGAGTTTTATTGTTTTCTAGATGGATATTCTGGGTATAATCAAATTGCCATTGCACTTGAGGACCAAGAGAAAACCACTTTTACATGTCCTTTTGGTACTTTTGCATATCGTAGAATGCCATTTGGATTATGTAACGCCCCTGCCACATTTCAAAGATGCATGCTTAGCATTTTTAGTGACATGATTGAACGTAATCTTGAGATTTTCATGGATGATTTTTCTGTTTCTGGTGATTCATTTGATGATTGCTTAGCCAATTTGAAAAATGTATTGATTAGGTGTGAAGAAAAAAATCTTGTTCTTAATTGGGAAAAATGTCATTTCATGGTCACTAAAGGTATTGTACTAGGTCACATTGTTTCTGCAAAAGGGATTGAGGTAGACAAGTCAAAACTTGAATTGATTGCTAATCTACCCACACCAAAGACAGTAAAGGACATTAGGTCATTCTTGGGACATGCAGGTTTTTATAGAAGATTCATAAAAGATTTTAGCACGATATCTAAACCTCTATGTAATCTTTTAATGAAAGACACTGCATTTGAATGGACTAAAGATTGTGAAGATGCTTTTGAAAAACTCAAAAATATGCTCACTACTGCTCCTATTATGAGATCTCCTGATTGGTCTTTACCATTTGAAATAATGTGTGATGCTAGTGACTATGCTGTTGGTGCTGTGTTAGGACAAAGGAAAGATAATAAACCACATGTAATTTACTATGCAAGTAAAACTTTAAATAGAGCCCAAATGAATTATTCCACTACAGAAAAGGAATTACTTGCAGTTGTTTTTGCATTGGATAAATTCAGATCTTACCTTGTTGGATCATCAATTGTTGTCTTTAGTGATCATGCAGCTTTAAAATATCTTCTCTCTAAGAAGGATGCAAAACCTAGGTTGCTGAGGTGGATCCTTTTGCTGCAAGAATTTGACATCACCATTCGAGATAAAAAAGGAGTAGAAAATGTGGTGGCTGATCATTTATCAAGACTTGTTTGTGATGAATCTTTTGGAACCTCACCAATAAATGATACTTTTCCTGATGAACAACTTCTAATTGTCTCCACGACACCTTGGTTTGCTGACATTGCTAATTTTCTTGCTACAGGAAAAATTCCTTCTCAATGGAGCACCCAAGATAAAAGGAAGTTTCTGAATGAGGTAAAGAAGTTCTATTGGGATGACCCTTACTTGTTCAAATATTGTCCTGATCAGATTTTTCGAAGATGCATTCCCGACAATGAGGTAAGTAGTGTAATTAAGTTTTGTCATTCCGAGGCATGTGGTGGTCATTTTTCATCAAAGAAAACTGCTGCAAAAATTTTACAGTGTGGATTTTACTGGCCAACTTTGTTCAAAGATGCACATAATTTTTGCAAGTCATGTGAAAGTTGTCAAAAATTAGGTTCCATTTCGAAAAGAAACATGATGCCTTTGAACCCAATTCTTGTAATTGAAATTTTTGACTGTTGGGGTATTGATTTCATGGGACCATTTCCACCATCTTTTGGTTTCTTATACATTTTAGTTGCAATAGATTATGTTTCAAAGTGGATAGAGGCAATTCCATGTCGAAATAATGATCACAAAACAGTGATTAAATTTTTAAAAGAAAATATTTTGAGTCGATTTGGAATTCCTCGATCTATCATAAGCGATGGGGGAACACATTTTTGCAACAAGGTTTTTGAAACATTAATGAAGAAATATGCCATTACACACAAAGTTGCAACCCCTTATCACCCGCAGACAAATGGACAGGTAGAATTAGCAAATAGGGAGATTAAACAAATTTTGGAAAAGACAGTTAATCCAAATCGCAAAGATTGGTCTCTTAGACTTAACGATGCATTATGGGCCTATCGAACAGCTTTTAAAACAGCATTGGGCATGTCTCCTTATAGGCTAGTTTATGGAAAACCTTGTCATTTACCTGTGGAACTTGAGCATAAAGCATATTGGGCCATTAAAATGTTCAACTCAAACCTTGATGACGCTTCTAATTTACGAAAATTACAAATCAATGAACTTGAGGAACTCAGAAATGATGCATATGAGAATTCTAAAATTCATAAAGAAAGAACTAAAGCCTTTCATGACAAGTTAATTTCAAGAAAAACATTTAATGTTGGGCAAAAAGTTCTACTTTATAATTCTAGACTTCACATATTTCCTGGTAAGTTGAGATCAAGATGGACTGGCCCATTTGTGGTTAAGCATGTGTATCATTATGGAGCAGTTGACATTGAGAATCCTCAAAATGGTAACGTATTCAAGGTAAATGGACAAAGACTCAAACTTTTTTTGGAAAATCATGTTACTCAAGAAGAGGTTGTTTTTCTTTCTGATCCTTGTTTTGAAAATAACTAGATGTAAATATAAATTTTTTTTTAACCCCGGTTAAATGGCGGATAACGGTACTCCGTGATTATTTAAGTCGGTTCCATCAGCTACCCACAAAACTGATATTGTATATAAATTTCTCTTTCATTTTATTTTATTTCATTTTTTTTCAGGATGGATGATATTCTCAAAAGATTGCAGAAACGATTTCCTCCTTTTCCTCGGAATATTTTACTGAAGCTTTACCAAGTTCGATTAGAAAGATTAAGAATGCTTATGAATAAAAGGATTCCTGAAGACATACGTTGGATAATTGAAGCCAAGGTACGTGAAGATGAATATCTTCCTGTTTTGCATTTACCAGGTACAGGTAGAAGCACTTATGCAAAGAAGCGACGAGCAAAGCGCATGAGTTCAAATTGCCACAAGTGTGCACGATGGACGTGTAACGGTAAATGTCGTTCTATTGGGATTCCGTCCTCTAATCGAGATGATAAAATTGAATTCATTAAGGATGGACTGAGTAAGGAGAATTTGGGTAATATCCAACTTTCTCTTGAGACGCATCCTAGTGGAGACGTACAAAGAGAAATTCTTGATTTATGGCCGCAATTCCAAAGGGAATGGCAACATCTTGGGAATCTGATGATAAAAGACCCTGTTTGCCAGCTTGTAAGAAAACTGGATGGGAAGCATATCCTCGACTCATAGAAGGCGTTTAAGCCGTTTCTGGACGTAAAACCAGAGGAAGATGCCAAATACACTTTCGGCGACATTATTACTTTTGACTTTTACGGTTGATTTTTCTTCTCTTTTTGATTTTCTTCCTGAAATCACGCAAAAATCTTTTGTTAGGTTAACATTTTCTTCTGACAGGTCAAATACACTTTCGGCGACATTATTACTCTTGTCTGATTCACTACTCAGTCCTCTATATATTACACCATGTACTCATTCTCTTTCAGGCACTCTAAAAAGAAAAAAAAAATGGAAAGCACTTCGTCCCAGCGCATTAAAAAAATTTGTGTCTTTGGAGGTGCTTATCCAGGGAAAAATAACATATTCGCTGATGAAGCCATAAGAGTTGGAGTAATACTTGCCCAACAAAAGATCCACTTGATTTATGGAGGCGGTAGTACGGGTTTAATGGGAGCAGTCGCTACAGCAGCACACGCCGGAGGAAGTCCAGTTCTAGGAATCGTGCCAAAACTATTCACAGATTTTTGTGGACCTACCGTGGGTAAGGAAATACAAGTCTGGAGTATCCCTGAACGGATAACAATCATGTACCATTCTGCCGATGCATTCATTGCTTTACCAGGAGGTCTGGGTACATTGGAAGAAATAGCTTGCGTGGCTTCTTGGTCATCTTTGGTCACAAATAAGAAACCCATTGGTTTGCTTAATATTAATGGTTATTTTAGTAATTTACTTTCATATTTAGATAATGCTGTGGATAACGGATTCATGTTTTCAGAGGCAAGGAGAACCATAATTTCTGCTACAACCATTGAAGATTTACTCAAAAAGCTACAAGCTTATGAGTGTTTATCTGCTACGGTTGTTTCGCAAACGCTCGGAAAAAGAAAAAGAGATATGGACGAGCAAGGAGTGGATTGCACTTTGTCTTTGTGACATTATCTAACATTTTGCTTGTTGTGTCTCAGTTATAATAAGTGGTTAGCAACCTCTGCAGGTAATATCTCCTAAATTCTACCTTTAAAATTTGACATTGGGGACAATGTCATATTTTAGTAGGGGGTAAGGGACATATTTTGCTAAAAAAAAAAAAAAAAAAAAAAAATTGTTGTGTTTTAAGACATTTAGAAGTATTCATTCTGAACAAGGTCTGAGTAAGGGAGACTTGAGACATACCTTGTCAGTTTGATTTAATCTTCTTCTTTCAAAAAAAAAAAAAAAACAAAAAAAAAAAACAAAAAAAAAACAAAAAAAAAAAAAAAAAAAAAAAGCATGTTTAGACTTAGTGTGTTTTTTTTAGTTACTTTCAATACAATGATGAGATATGAATTGCATAAGTCTAAAACAGATTTATTAGTGAGAAGATTTTCATGAGAATTGAGCTTGATGTCAACCTTTTTATGAGCCAATGTTAATATGATATGTTGATTGAGAAAGAAGCATGTTTAGACTTAATCTGACTTGTATAATCATCTTTGTGAGTTTTTGAGCCTATAATGATTGATGCATTATACAAATCAATCTAATTTCTTTCTTGAGTGCTCTTATGATTACATGATTCTCTAGAACTTGCTTTAAACCGTTTGAGACTATATTGATACATGTGACAACATGAATATGATAGAGGCATTAGGATTATAACTAGAGCCAAACAGCCATCCATTATTAATGTTCTACGAGAACATCCCCACTAGTGAGCCAATTTGAGCCTACATTAAATATGATGTTTTATTGGTAACCACAACTTACACCTAGCCTAAATATACTTATATCCTTACCCTTGTTCTAAAGATGAATTTTATATTTTGAGACATATTGCAAAAAAACAAGGGATATTTTTATTTGAAAATTTGGGTTAGAAACAAAAGATAAGTGTGGGGGAAGAAAAGAAAAGAAAAAGTCAAGAGAAAAAGAAAGGGATCATTGTCAAATACATTCCCATATTAAAAAAAAAAAAAATCTTCTCTTGAACTTCTAGAAAAAGATGTTACAAAGTTGGTTAGAATGATGCAAAGGCTCAACATGAATATTTAGCCTATGTTATTATGTGCTTTATAAGAGTTTTGAGAAGTTTTATTTGTATGATCTTATTATGTCTCTAAAATCTATGAACTCTTTGGAACCTTTGTGATATCTTTATCCTTTTGTTCTTTAACCACATTATAACCCTTTGGCCCCATTACAACCTTGAATAAAGACCTCTTGATTTATGAAGTTGTATGATCTAAATAGTGGAGAATAGGTGGACAAGCAAGCATATGGTAGAAGTGTTTTCATGAGATTGATTGAGTGTAAACACTTTACCACTACTTTAAAGAGTGAAAATCAAGAGAGTATCCCATGTGAGAAGTTGAGATTAAGTTTGAATATACACTATTTTGATTGAAATATGTTATGTTATTATTGGCTTAACTCAAACTATTTACATTCAAGCAAGATTTTTTGTGAATTTCTTTAAGCTATTGATTAGTTTTTAAGACTTGTCCAATGATTATCTCTAATTTATATTGGAAGGATTAGTTATAATTATTAATTTTAGTTTTTCTTATGTCTTCAATGTTTGTGGGTATCGTCCTAGTAAACCCTCACGAGACTAAACTCGTCCACTAGGGACACCTAGGGGTTTAAAGGCTTGTGTCACATGCTAAGTGCCACCGTGATTTCCTACGAAAATGGATTAGATTAGATTTTCTTATTTTATTGAGTCGTTGCTAGGGACTAGCAACAATCTAAGTATGGGGGTGTGATAACTCGTATAATTATATAGTTTTTAGTTATGTTTTATTATTGTTTTGTGTCAAATACGAGTTATTATTGTTTAGTCTAATTGTGTTTATGATCTTTTATATTTTTATGTAATTTGGTGTTTTTCACAAGTTTCTTTGAGTGATTTCAGATTACTAGAATTAAGGGCAAATCCAGTTCAGTTCCAGTTCCGACACCTTTTGCCATATCAGCTATATCTCGAGTTTCACTGAAGCAATAAGGCTGAACTTTGTATCCCTGCAAAGCTAAGAGGCATATCTATCTTTTTCATGTTTTACACTTCTTGAAACGGAGTCGTTTTCCCTAGCGAAATCGACCATCAAGTTGGCTGATGTGCAATGACGTCTGTTCTGCACCGTTTTGGTATTTTGACCATATCTTCCGATCCACGTACGCAAATGATCTGATTCTAACGGCTATGGATCCGTAACTGATAGGGGTATATTTTTCTAGAAGACCATTTTATCAGATCGAGCCTCCAACATTGACAAAATCGACCATCAAGCTGGCTGATCAGAATTGTCATACAATATGACGAAAATTGTTAGAAAAATGCACCCACCTATTATACCTACCTTTGAAATTTGTAAAGCTTGTCTCTTGTCATTTAGCCCTCCAAAATGTGTATAAATAGAGGGCCTTGGATGAGTATTGGGATACATTGATACATTGGTAGGATAGCCATTGTAATAAAATTCTCTAAGTTTTCTTTTTCTTTCTTTTCTCTAGTTTTCTTTTTCTTCTTACATTTCTTTTCATTTTATTCATATCTAGTATGTGTTTCTAATCATATTGTTGAGGTGATGAGGTGAAGCTCTTGGTAAATGCTAAGGTTAGTCTCTTAAACATGAGCTAAAATGAATCATCATTTATAAGCACTAGCATAGATAATATTTTCCTTTGGTTTAAAATCATACTTGCAAAGTAGAGATCTTGATTCATTATTGACAATGAAAATGGCACAGTAAATGCTTGGTTTCATAACCTTGATTTGTTGTAGACATATACCTTGGCATAAGGAATGCTTGGACTCTTTTTATGAGTTTTGAGAACACCAAATGAACATAATATCATATGCTATGGACGTTGGACAATTTGGACTGAATTGCTAAACCTTCCGATTGGAACCTCCCTTATGTGTGGATTTCAATTGTGTAATAAAACAAGATTAATCTTAGCATAACACCAAGAGTGGATTCTCTAACCTCAACATCCTTTCTTATTGTTTTTTATATTTTGTTTAATTTCTTTTATGTTATTTTATTTATTTTGTTCTCTAATATCTTGTTTATTTTGTTTTGTTGTTGATTCCCTAATATCTTGTTTACTTTCTTTTTCTTATATATTTATAAACTTATACTTACTAATACGCTTCCCTGTGGTTCGACCTCGGACACCCGAGAATTTATTACTTGAACATAACCTGCACTTGGGTTTACAACTCTTAATTGAGTTCCCATCAGTAAGTCAATATATATATATATATATCCTAACCAAGTAGTTTTTCAAAAGCCAAAACTTAATGTTAACCAACTAATGATTCTAAACTTGATGGATTGTAAACTTTTGTCATCACTTTTTAAAAAGGTTTTCATTGTTCAACTTAACTTAAGCACAAACCCTAGTCAAACCCAATCAAATTATGTTCTTTACAACTAGCACGATTAGAAACCACTAATATTATGTTCTTTAAAACTAGCACTATTAATTAGTTAACTCATAATTCTACTGCTAGTACATCATAGACAAACTCATAATTAGTTAACTCTCTTCTTTTGTTTGATTTTTCTTTTTTTTTTTTCTTTTAGCTTTTTTGGTTTAGTTTCTTTATTTTTTTCTATTATTTCTTTTCAACAACAAAATTCAGCTATTCCCTTAATTCAATTTTCCAATAATATTAACCTAATTATTTTTTTAAAAAATTTAAAATTAATACAAATAGGGTTTTTGTATCCTTAAAATAATCTTTAAAATTAATATATTAAATATCTTATTTAATATATTAAAAATCAACATATTAATGATCAATTATCACATTTAATAAAATATTAAATAATCTTAACAAAATCCATATACAAATATAATGGATAAAACAAAAGATTAAGAGGATTATAATGTTCCAAATACATGGAGAAAGTAAATATTCCTGCATGAAATTAAGAAGCCTAAATCGACCTATCACCTATGGATGTCTATGGAGACAAAACCTAAGGAATACAAGGATTGTAAATTTCCTAAAAAGATTTCTACAAAAGGAAAAAAAGTTGTCCTAACTATAAGGAAATCAGATTATTCACTATTCATATGCATGTTTCCACCACAAAAAAAGTTTCATTTCAATTATTAATATATAAAAGATCTTAGTCAAAATATTAAAATGGAATTCACATTGTGATGTAGCTAATATAAATGAGATTTATTCAAATTTCTTGATTGATAAATAATGGAATTCGCATGAATATAATTATTAAAAATAAAGAAAATAGATGAGAAAATGGTGGAAACCTTGGGGGTCTGAGTTAGGCGGTGAAGGTGGACGGGGATCGGCCGAGAGACAACGTGGCAGACGGGGAGGGAGAGAAGGTGGGGATGAATCTGAAATCTGCAAAACGATGGAGACGAAGCAGAGAAAGTGAGAAATTAGGGTTTTTACATCAAGATTAATTGAGAAATTGATTTCTATTTACCTTTGAGAAATTGGGGAATGGGATGATGGAGACAGAGAGAGCGAGAGAGAGAGAGAAAGGGGGACGGTGGAGAGAGAGAGAGAGGGGGGACGGAGAGTTCTGATTTGGGGAAGATTTATTTTAGACTTAGCGGTGTTTACTCGAAAAACGCCGCTAAATCGAACAAAAAAACGATGCGTTTTGCTAAAAATTTTAAACACTTAACTTCAGCGGCGTTCTTCTCTGGAAAACGCCGCTATAACCAAGAATTTAACGGTGTTTTAGAACACAAATGCTGCTATATCAAATTACATAGCGGCATTTGACCCTGCAAACACCTCTAAAACGAAAGCCAAAATGCAGCATCTCACCTTATAAAATTTGGCGCCCAAATTTTGGCAGAATTAAATCAAACCGGGAAAATTGATTTCGATTTAACGGCGTTTCTAATGTTAAAACGCTGCTATTATACAATTTACCGGCGTTTCTATAGCGCCACTGAAAACCAATTTTGCTATAGTGTGCTTGTAACATTTTAGAAAAATTATCTTGTATCAAAACATTTTTTTTGAAAGTTTAATCAATTTTTTTTTTGGTTTAAAAATATTATAGAAACAATGAAAGAAAAAATGTCAAAACTTGAGTTTGGTCTCTTTACTATCTCAATTTTACGATTTTAATCCGTGTACTTCAATAAAGATGAAAACATAGAAAATAATATTTAAATATAATTATTTTTACATTGTTAAACTGAAGTTAAAAAAGAATTCACATCATATTTTAATACAAATGTAGATTTTTTGAAAAAACAAAAACATTTGTGATGGAAAATCAAATATTATATGTGGAATTGACATGTTTGATGTCCTTCACAAAAATGTTGTCAAAATATTATTTTCTATGTTTTCTTTGTCTCCTTTCTTGTGTTTTTCTATAAGAAAATTGAGATCATAAAACTTTGTTTCAAATTAAATATATATGATTATTATCAATATTTGAGATTTAAATGCACTTCATATTTTAATATGTACAAAACAATATGTACCTTATATGTAAAAGAATTTATGATGGATATCAAAATTTAACTCATTTACATTATGTTGATATCTGTCATTCATATTCATATTAAGAGTGATAAAAAAATAATAAATATAAACCCAACAACTATTGTAAAATAATTCATATATAACTTATAATATCACTTACATATTTTTTTACTATTTCACCATAAGAATATTTTTCTTTTGATTCAATACATAATTTTTTTTTTTTTTAAAAAAAAAAAATCACTTACATCAACCCATCTCATATTATTATTCAATATTTTAATTTTTTCGATCATTTATCAATATAATAATTTTTAAATTCGATAATATGAAATAAAAATTAATATGACCTTATTTTTCAAAAACAATAAAAGAATAAATCATTATACGACATGTGACACAAAATTGAAAGTTATTTGAATAGTGCTAATTAGACTTGACAATTTCGGACACGTCTCGTGAAAAATATATTAAAACCCAACATGACACGAAAAAATAACTAAAACACGACATGAATGTGTCAAAATTTATATAAAATGAATTATTAACGTGTCAAAATTTTTATAAATATATAATACCTTGAATATGATTATGATATGAAAAAATAACACATATGACACGAATAAGCGAATCTTTCTCTCCTTTTCTTATTTTTGTCTCTTTCCTTCTTCTTTCCTTTCCTTTCCTTTCTTTTCTTGCCCTCTTTCTTTTCCTCTCTTTCTCTTTCTTTCTCTTTTCTTTCTTTCTTCATAAAAAAATTAAAAGCTTATCAAAAATAAAATAAAAGCTTGCCACACTCCTGGCAAGCAATCACAATCCAATTGCCCTTCAATTGTATGTACAGTTGAAGGCCTTAGTTTAATTGTATGTAATAGATAGTACATTCATAAAGAACTAGAATTGACCCCGCACTAAGCTGCGGGTGCAACAGATTTTGATTAGTAATGACCTCACTTTAATTGCGGATGAATTTATCAAATTTAATATACATTAACATTTAGCCAATATCTGAGTATAAAGATCAGGTCATAAATAAAAAAAAAAAAATAGATGAACTAAGTCAGGTAACACACATTTACCGCCTGTTCAGCTGATTTCCGGGCATGGTCAACATGTTCAACCCTTCTCAACTCATTGTATAACTTCAGAGGAAAAGTGGCTACATCACCCACAGCATATACATTGGGAACACTTGTTTTGAGAAAAGAGCATCAGTCTGCAATCAAACAAATTGTGTTATACAATCACATATCAACCTTAATTAGAGTTTATGCTTAATGACTAGTATTCAGAATTAGATCCTCTCCATTTAGGTACTAAGATAAACATGGTACAAAAACACTTTATATTACTGCAGATTTATACAATATCAACAGAACACTTGAGGTGATCAATTCTATAATAAAGTGCAATAAGGATTTCAATTTCAAGCTGACATTTATAGATGAAAAGGCATTTGAGGTTATGTCACTGATCAAACCAACCTTTATTCCACCCTTCTCCTCTTCAACCTGCCCTTTAAATAATGTAGTAAGAGACCTGTCTCCAACACCAACAACAACAATGTCAGCTTCCAGAACTCTGCCATCCTTAAGTTTAACTTCTTTCACCTGAACAGTGGGCAAAAATATCAGCATTAAAATGATTTCAGTCCCATAAAAGATTACTAAATTGTCAAGCCCTCTGAAAGATTACCACTTACCTCTCCATTTGAGTCAGAGGTGAATCCAACTGCAACTGTTCCCTTTATTAGCATAATAACCCTCATAGAAAGCAGCTATGCCAGAGGTGAAAAGCCCACTCCCAATCGCACCCGCAAACAAAATCATGTTCCTTTCCCTTTGAAAATAACGAAACAGAAACAAAAGAAAAGAAAATCCCAAGTCAAAAAAGAACAGAGGCAAAGAGAAAGATATCAATTTTAACAGATGGAAATGATGAATATGAGAGAAAGAGAGAAGGGAATGGGGAGAAGTTGAGAAACGGAAGATGAGAGCGACAGAGAAGGGAACAGTGCTGATGAAAAATAAATCTGAAAAGAGTAAACATCTGGAAAAATCAGAAAGGAAAAAAAGGAGGAAAAGGTAAAAAAGAAATATGACAAATAAATCTGGAAAAATGAGATACAGAGAAAGATAATTGTTTTCATCAAAAAGGAAGAAAATAAAAATTTAGAAAGAGAAATGAAAATGAGAAGAGATAGATCAGCAAAATAATAATAATAATAATAATAATAAAGATTTTTTCTTATTTGCCTTTCCCCAAATCTCTCCCAAAGCTCTTTTCCCCGAATCTTTTCCCAAATTAGGAAAATCAAAACAGAGAAAAAAATAAGATTTTTTGTCACCAACCTTTTCCCGAATCCCTCTCCGAATTTTGGTACTTTCTTTCTTGCCTTAAAACCCGATACATCATTTCATGTCTTATCACTTAACCGGTCTTTCTATATTTTTAATGGGATAATGTCACGAATGATTTTTGAAATTTATTTAATTTGTTAATGTAATATCTGTATTTTAAAAATATTTATTTTGATACTTAAAGTTTATATTCCGTGTATTATTGTAGTATCTATCAGTAAAATCGTTAAAAATTGATGACATGACTTTTGTATTCGATGAAAACTTGACACGTGGCATCATATAACAATGCCACATGTACTAACTAAAAAATTATTATTTTAATTTTAATTTTAATTTAAAAATAAAAATAATATTATTTTAAAAATATAATGATGACACGTGGTACCATATAATGATGCCAAGTGTATTAACTTAAAAAAATTTAAAAATTTAAAATTTTAAAAAATTAAAAAAATTTAATTTCATATTTAATTTTTGTAATTTTTTAATAAATATTTTTTAAAATAATTTCATAATTTAATTTTGTAATTTTCAAAATTAACTTTTTTTAAAAAAATATTTTTTAAAAAATTTTAGATAATATAAATGATTTAATATTTAATTTAAAATATTTTATATTTTAAAAATAATTTTAGTAAAATATTTTTATTTTTTAAAATTTTGAATTTAATTTTAAAAAATATAATTTTAAATTTTATTATTATTTTAATATAAATTTTTAAGTTTTAAAAAAAAATTATATATTAATTTTGAAATTTTTTTTTTTTTTTAATATTTTTTCTTTTTTTAATAAAAATTCAGATATTAATTTCTAAAAAATCAGGTGCTGTCAAGTGTCATCACCTGATTGGTGAATGCCACATCATCATCTATATTTAACGGTGTTAAGTTAAAGTACCACATTGATATACGGTTTGATAGTACAAGTACCACATTGAATATTTTTTAAAGTACAAGTACAATATTGACAAATTTTTTAAAGTACAAGTACTATTCATGACATTATACCATTTTTAATTTTAAAAAAAAAAATGAAAAGTGAACAGTAGCTGAAAACGTGGATAGTCTAAATTTGCAACAAATTTTTTTTTGGGCCATGATTGCATACGTGGCTTCTCTATCTTTGTAGTAAAAACAACAAAATTTATCTTTTGGATTTAAATCAATCGTAGTTATTATTAATTTTTAAATTAATGTCTTTTCTCTCATTTTTTTTTTGGCATTGATTTTTTTAAAATTTATTTTCCTAATTTTGAATATTTATTATCATTTAAATGATGATTTATTTTGTATTATTATGGTTTTATTTATTTTAAAATCTAATTACATAATAGATTAATTTTCTTAAAAAATTGAGAAAATTTAGATTTGGCTAATTTATGTGTTCTTACTTACTTTTAATTTTTCAAAAAAAAAAAAAAATTAAAAATGTGAAAAAGATAAAAAAAATTCCATAGGGTTCTTTTAGTATTATGGTATTAACTATCATATTGAGACAGTAGAACGATTAAATTTAGATTTTAATCAAAGAAAGAAAAAAAAAAAAAAAAAAAAGCAAATAAAATGGTCCAAAAGTTTTTTTTTTTCTTTTTCAAAACACAAATTCATGAAAACTCAAAATATATGTTTTGTTTCAAAAAATTTTAAAGGTACAAATTATAGTTCATCAAAATTTACTATTTGGCATTTTTTAAAAATTTTATAATTTTTTAAATAATATCTAAAATGAAAGAAAGTAAAAAATAAAACTTGAAATAATAAATAATAAAAGAAATTAATATTTTCCTTTTATTTTTTCTTTCACTAAGTATATTTTTCTTATTTCTTTCTGTTTTTAGATATATTTGCTCAGTATTTTCAGTTTTAATTTTTGAATGATTTGAAAATAAAAAAAAATTATTAGAAATTATAAGAGTCACTTTTAATAAAATTTATATCTAACTCGACTGCTATTATTTTTTAAAAATTAAAATACATTTTCTTAATTAATTTTGGTTCATTATTATTACTGTTTGGTCAAGAATGAAATAGAATAATACATGTAAGAATTTTAAAGTATATATATATATGGATTTGAAAAGAAAAAAAAAAGAGGATTTGGATCCTATAACGACTAAGCCAAATGCTCGGGTGATCATATATACGTATATATGTTGATAAAAGTATGTCATAATATTCAAACTATTATGAAATATTATTCATATATTTTTATTTAAAGATATTACCTATATAAAATATATTTGAAATCTTCTTCATGATTTTATTTCCATTACTTTCGAATATATTGAACAAATTTCCAACAAAAAAAAAAAACTGGACTTTTTAATATTAAAGAAAAAAAATTCTTCATTAAAATTCACCAATAATCAATTACTTTTAATATTTCATTTTAATTTACGACTTCTAAACTCAATTTTTTGATTCACGGCCTTTTAAAACTGTTTTAAATTCATTTATTTTGTCAATCACCGTTAACAATTCAACGTAATATACCACGTCAATGCCAGATGGCGTAAATTCAATTAGAAAATCAAATTAGTCATTTTTTATCATGTAGGCATCCACATATGTAAAACCCACATTTTTATATAGAATTACCAAAACAAGTTGCATGAACAAGCATAAATATTTTAAAATTTGTTTAAATCCATATATATATTCTTCTATAATATTTTGAATGAGATTCATACATTTTATCCATATGTGAACATACTTTGAAAATCCTTGATAATTTCCGAAAATTAATGACCTTAACTTTTAATCTGATTATTACATATTGTGCAATACCAAAAAAAAAAAATTGCATTATAGTAGAAATGATTTTTATGTTAGATCAAACTAGAAAATAAACATTTTTGTTGATTTATATAAGTATTTGGTATTTCCTTTTAAAAACTTAGAAACCATGAATCATGAACCCAATAAAAAAAGAAAATGCCCAAGACCCGAAAGCTCACCAAACCCAATTTTAAAACAAAAATGTTTGAGAATTTTATGATACTTTGTATAGGATCATGAGATTTTTAACACGGTGAAAAAAAGAAAATAGTTGGGGATTGATTTTGTTGGGCTAAAAGAGCTTGTGTATTTTAATTGACTCCAAAGGGATGTCTGTATATTTATTTTACCATAAAGGGGTGTGTACAATATTAATATGCCCTAAAGGGGTGAGTTAATTTTTATTTGGCCTCAAAGGGGTGTCGGTATATTTATTTGACACTATGTAAAATTTATTTGATCCCAAAGGTGTTTGATAATAAATTGATCCTAAATGGATGTGTGATAATAATAACCCTAAATGGGTGTGATATTTATTTGAACCCAGAGGGTTGTGATAATAAATTCTCCCTAAATGATGTTTGATAATAAATTGATTCTAAATAGGTGTGTGATAATAGTTTAACCTTAAACGGATATGAAATATTTATTTAACCCCAAAGGGTTGTGTGATAATAAATTAGCTCTTAGTAGGTAGTAATTGGTCCATATGGTATGTGACTTATTGTTTAGCTCGAATGGGTGTGTGAATTATTATGTGCCAATGTTTCTTTGGCACCAAAGGAGTGTGTATATTTTAATTGACCCGAAGAGGGTGTAATATTTAATTGGCC
Organism: Fremontodendron californicum; assembly: GCA_030761205.1. Classification (NCBI taxonomy): domain Eukaryota; kingdom Viridiplantae; phylum Streptophyta; class Magnoliopsida; order Malvales; family Malvaceae; genus Fremontodendron; species Fremontodendron californicum. Next base: position 12,762,891 of record JAULJL010000005.1, on the reverse strand, counting down.
CCAAAGCAGTATGTGATTATTTATTCGGCCCAAAAGGAGTGTTTGACATATTATTTGGCCTGAAAGTATATGTGACCTATTATTTAACTCGAAAGGGTGCGTGATTTATTATTTGACCCGAAATGGTGTCTAAATTACTATTTGGCCCTAAGGGTGAGTGAATTATTATTGGCTCAAAAAAGCGTGTGGATTATTATTTTTATGAATATTTATTTTACCCATATAAGTGGGCAATGTGATTTGCTGAAAAGAATGTGAATACTTTTTTTTTTACCCTAATAGGGTGTGTGAATTTTAAATAGTTTTAAAAAGGTCTGTGACCTAAAAATGTTACGATGGCAAAATGATCTTCAAACATGTGGATATATTTTCTCCAAGGTGAATGTATGTATAAATTTGGAATAAGTGAGTGCGTGGGTTAATAGTTTTCTTCACAATCGTATGTATGTTATTGTGTAGTCACAACTCGTGATTGTGAGGTTAATTCCATCAGTTGCTATCTCTATATAAATGATTTTGTAAACTATGAGAAATTGAATATTTATAATTTATTTATTTATTTATTTATTTTTTTGGAATTTGAAATTGGAGGAATGGATTGCACTTGCCTAGTGTTGAAAACAAATTATTTTTGTTGAATATAGAAAGTTATGGGATCGTCAAATTTATTGTACATTATTTTTCTTGAAATTTAATTTTTTAAAAGGTTTTAGTAACTTCATAATTGTATAAAGTGTGCCTCAATGGGTGTCGCCGCTCATTTATTTAATATTTTAATATTTAATACGAATATCGTGGGTGTAGACCTGCTCATCATTACAAGAGGACAGATTTTTACGGACGAAATTTTTCGTCGGTAAAAGTCCCGATTCCGTCAATAAAGATTTTTACTGACTAAAATATCGGTCGAAATTTTCGTTGATAATTCTTAAGTGGGTGATACTATTTTCGTCGACAAATAAAATTTCGTCGGTAAAAGTATTATCGACGAAAATTATCTGACGAAATATTCCGTCGGTGATATGTTATTACCGAAGGACTATTCCGTCAGTAACACTATTTGCGACCGAATTAATTTTATGCCTAATTTAATTATTTCATTGCAAATTGTTATTACCGACGAAAAATTCCGTTGGTAATATTTTTTTGTATAATTATGATATATTATAATTTTGTTTATATAATTATCATTATAATAATCAATTATATTAAAAATATTAATTATTTTGCAATTAAATGAAACAATTAATATTATAATTAAATGAAATTCATTAAAAATTGTAACAATATTCGAATACAATCTTATAAGGCTTTTAGGCAGAAATTCAGTAAAAACACAAGGCATCACTTTGAGCCATCAGATTATTGCATGCAAGTCCTGAAAGACATGATTGTAAGTTGCCTATCAGAGAAGATCGCACTACACTGCAGCTATAATGGATCATCAGTTTCATAAGTGAGGATTGTCCCTGCCTGCTGCAGCCACATAAAATTCTAGAGTGAGAAAATGAAAGTATTTCACTAAAACAAGCAAGTTCATAGCATAAAACCATCAAAGTTCCAAATTGTAGAGCCACAAGAATAGCAAGGAGGCATAGAAACTGCAAAGGTTGCTAATTAAACTAGATGTCTAATCCACAACAAATATGAAAAGAACAAAGAAGAAACTATGTTCAAAAATCTACCAAGTTTGAAGTAGGATTGAACAACAAGATACCAATACTACGAATTTTTTCTTTTGAAAGGCAATATAATTTTATTAGCAGAAGAAATTAGTACACAATCTCTTCAACCTACAATACATACCCATCAGAGCCAATCCAATTACAATTGTACTCAGTAACCTTCAAAATTGTCAAAAAAACTCACTTAAACTATTTAAAAACACAACAGGAATCTCATTGCCCCAATACACAAACAACTAGAAGACATGACAAGAAGTGTCCAATCTTGATAAGAGACCAAACATGTGGTTCCAGTTTCAAAGTACACACAATAAAGAGAGCAAAAAGCCAACCAAACCAGTACTAGTCTCGCATCAAACAATCAGCAAATCATCCATCCAATAACAACCATAAGAAAAAAGCTTGTCATCAAACAATTAGTCATGAGCACCAATACTACGAAAAATTAGCATGCCATGGTGGATTTTAATGACCAAAAACAGGATGCCTTCATTGGAACTCAGCCAGAGTAGGAAACACATTTTGCGTAACATAACTTGATCACAGATATTGTTGCATTTGGCAATTCAATAACTAGTGATCCAACAATGTACTTTTTCTCAAAATCCAACAAGGAGGAGCACAATCTATACAGGGAGACCCATTTGGATAAAAAATATTAAAATAATGTTCTTTTTCAAGTAAAATCTTGTCTTACGTCCTAAAGAACATTGTCGAAACAAATGTTTCAAACAAAGCTATCAAGTAAGTAATGGAACATCTTTTATTCCAAATTTTTCTAGCCTTGTGATGCCACACAAGCAAGCCCTTTCTTTCACAAATTTGGGTTTTGAATGATAGCAAGTAAAAAAATCAATCAACAACATCAGTATGACATCAATGTCTATAAAAGAAATGCCCTTGGCAGGTGGAACTCTTATAGAACAATTACCGGCATTTTTCATCATTCATGTACAGAGAAACATTAGCTTTGAGCAAATGATGGCATGATCAGTAAAATAAAACAATAAGAACAAGCATCAATACTAAGTTCTAAACACAAGATGGACACAAATGCAAATGTTTAAGAATCAAACTATAGTTAAATTCCTCGCCTCAGTAAAAGTAAAATATGAATTCAGAAACAAGCTTCCAATCCCAGTTAGAAATAGCAGTCTCAAGTTATCAACTTGGCCAAACAATATGCCCCAAACAATGAAAAAAAAGAAGATTACATGTGGTAAAGCCTTTTGATATTATAGTATTTTGAATACTAACAATAAGATATCAAACCTAACAAAAACATGATCAACTAATGCAGAGTAATATATTCATTCAGTTTCAACTCGAGATTATTACCAATTATAACTCCTAATTTTAACTACAAATTTGAAAAAAAAAAAAGAAAAAAAAAGGAAAGCAGAATTCAATTAATTTTACCTTTGTAATGGACCAACTGATGACCAACAAGGTAACAAGAACGTGGGTTCGAATCTGCGAATCATGATCATTATGCAAATCTGCAAATCAAGATCATCATTTTAACTTTAACTAAAAATTAAGATAATAGAAAGAAAAAAAAAAAGTAAAGATGGTAGATTTAACATTTTTTTGCTAGCTCAGGAAAATTCTGATCCAAACACCAAATCGTTTTTCATCATTGCAAGTCCAGACTTTATTCAATTTTAGTGTCATCAAAAGAACTCTGAATGTTATCAGCTAACTAAGATTGAAAATGAAACTGTCCAACCATTCTGATCCAAACACCAAATCGTTTCTAACACAATTTCTACTATCAAACATTCAAACTAATTTATAGAATAGTAAAGTGTATACCTGTGATATCAAACCAACAAAACTCGCACAAAAATTACTTGCTGTGGAGGAGAGGAGAGAACGGGCGGTGGAGGAAAGGAAAGAGAGACCACGACGGGTAACTCAAAACGGAGACAACGACCCATTGCTCTGATGTGAAATTAGCGTACGGTGACGCCTTGTCAGCAATGGGTTTGATTGAATTCCAGGTGATTTGAGGGAGAGAGATAGAATCCATGGCACGTTGGGTTTGGGATAGGAGGCAAATGAGGGAAGCTATGTTGGTGGAGGTATAAAGGAAGAAAACAGCGGCGATGGTGGCGATTAGGACAAAGATTGTGATGATTCTGTAGAAATTTTCGGATACCCAAGTGGAGAAATCGATGTTTTTGGGTTCAGCGAACTTGTTTTATTAAGTGTAGGGAGGGTTCTGATATGCGGAGGTTTTGGAGAGTTCGGAGGTCGAGGTTTTTGGGTTGTAATATGGTGAAGATTAAAGGAGGACAGGAGAAGAAGGGAGAAAAGAGACAGAAGAAAAAAGAGAGAGGAGATAAAAAAGAAGAGAAGTGAACACATTAAATGCAACTTTATGATATTTTTTGTCGATAATACTTTTTCGACGGATTATCCGTCGAAAATACTCTTGAACTATTTTCGACGGCAATTCCGTCGAAAATACTATTACCCGATAATAGTATTTTCAATGGAAATTTTCGTCCAAAATTAATTTTCCTCTTTCAATTAATTAAAAATTGAAAAAAAAAAATTTTGCGTAGGAAAATTTTGCCGTTATTAGACGCCCTATTCCACCGCAAAAACTCTGGCGAGAAAAGCTCCCTCCAAAATTTTAGCGACGAAAAGTTCATCACAAAAACTTTGTCGCGAATACTCAAATTCCGTTGCTAAAATCTAAAAATCCGTCGGTAAAAGTCAAATCTTTTCCTACGAAAATATTCTGTCGGAAATAATTCCGTCGCTAAAAATATTTTCTCTTGATGTGCATGGGCTCGGCCGCGGCCCCGGATTTTTTGCAACTTCTTTGCCCAGGCTCGACCTTGGGCAAGCTTGGACCGACCCGTAGGCCCGAAAACACTGTTCGTCCTATATATAATGTAGACACCTAATTTTGTCCGGACCATTAAAACAGGTATGTTTTCTTCCTAAATTGATATTTCCGAGTGTAAAAAGACTTTTTTCATCCTGCAGGTGGTACTCCGAGACTTAGTTTAAGAGGGCGAGCATAAAAAGTCAAACTCAAAAAAGTCAACCCCGAAAAAAAAAGACAACCTCGAAAAAGTCAATCCCAAAAAGTCAACTACTAAAAAAGTCAACCCACTTTCAAAATCAAGATTTTGAGTTCAATTGAAAAATGGCGAAAGACTTTTGATAATCCGAGGTCTACATTGAAAGATATGGAGTTCGGAAGTTGGGATTTGGAGATTCAGTAGAAAAGAAACCCTAATCCGAGAAATTTGGGGAAAAGTGCTTAAACGATCAAATTGGTCGAAATTGAAGGTTCCAAATGAAAGATAAGCACCGACTACGAGTAATGGAGAAGCCATTTGCAAGAAAAACAGAAAGAAAAGTCAATCTGGGGAAAACCGAGAATTAAGGTTTTTAGTGGATTTTAGTGAAATCGGGAAGAATCACAGAAATGGCCCGACTTGGTAAAACCAAAGCCCCCAATGGATGAGGAATGATTAAAAAGGGATAGCCCAAGGCTCAGCTTGAGGAAAATCTAAAAATCAGACTTGTTTTGAGCAAAACCGGGTTTCGGAGGCAAAAGGGCAAAATTAGAAAATTCGGGAAAAATAGCAAATGAACTCCGAAAATTTTGAAAATTTGCAAATCTCATTATTAAACCATTTGAAAGAGATTGGCAAAAGAAAATCTTGATTCGGAGTTCGTTTGCAAAATGGCCAAATCCCGGGTCTCTTATGAAGTAATTCAAAAAGGAAAATCCCGGAAAAATAGAAAATAAACTCCAAATCTTCTAAAATTTTGCAAATATCATTTTTAAATTATTTGGAAGAGATTGGCGAAAGAAAATCTTGATTCGGAGTTCGTTTGCAAAATGGCCAAATCCCGGGCCTCCTATGCAATAATTCAAGAAGATAAATCTCGAAAAAATAGCAAATGGACTCCAAAAATTCTGAAATTTTGCAAATATAATTTTTAAATTATTTGGAAGATATTGGCAAAAGAAAATCTTGATTCGGAGTTCGTTTGCAAAATGGCCAAATCTCGGGCCTCCTATGCAATAATTCAAGAAGATAAATCCCGGAAAAATACCAAATGAGCTCAAAAAATTATGAAAACTTCCAGATCACACTTTTAAATTATTTGGAAGAGATTGGTGAAGAAAAATCTTGATTTGGAGCTCGTTTAAAAAATGGTAAAATGTAGGGGCATTAAAGGGCATTTTTGGAAGAAAAAATCCAAATAAATAGAAAACGGACTCGGATAATTTTGAAAACTTCCAGAACTCAATATTTTATTATTTTGGAAGTATTAAAAAAATAAAAATTGAATTTGGAGTCCGTTTGATATTTATTTGCATCCGGGGGACAAAACGGTTATTTCACCCAAGCAACCGAAAAGGGCTTCTTTGGGCCTTTCAAAAAATCAGACTTGGGCTGGAAAAAAGAAGTTCTGGCCTACCAAGGCCCAAAGGAAGGAGGAAGCTTCTGATTTTTCAATCAAATGGCCAAGAATTAAGAGTTAGTTAGAGATTCTCTTTGATCAAGCCATGGTGATTAAGCCACATAGGCCAAGAGATGTCAACATTATACTTGAACAGCTGTAAGATGCTAATCTAAAGGTGGTAATTTCATGATTTTTTCACCTTGAATTATTAGTCATTTGATAAAAAATTGGTTACAAAAAAAATGACAACATCCTTGAGCATTTTAAGGGCCATTCGGCCAACAGTTGAGAGGAGGTCAGAATTTGCATTTTCACACTTTATTTTTGCTGAGTTCTCTTGATTTTTACTTGGTTTTTCTCTCTTTGGTTGAAAGCAAAAAGGAGAAGTTTAGAAAAGAAAGGAAAGTTTGAAGAGATAAAGCTTGAAATATAGCTTCTTGAGGTTGCTCTTGAGCACCAACTCTTGCACTTTCTTGATTTTCCATTCTTGTTTTTGCTATTTTGATTACTATTTGGTGAGTTTGCTTTTTAAATAAATGTTTTTTTTATTGTTCTTCTTAAGTTCTTCCTTCATCTCTTTCTTAAATATATTTTTTTTTCAATTTTTTTTACAATATACTCACCATGGCCGAATGGCCTACAGTTTTTGTTAAGTTGCTATTTTGGTTTATTTTATCATGTTATTGATGTTATTTTCTTTGATCTTAATGTTTTAAATGTTATGTTACTTCATATACTTGAGTTATATTTTTGCTTTGTTTGTTGCCATTTATGTTTTAAATATCATGTTTTTGCATTTTTAATTTTCTGTTTTCATAATGTTTAAATTTGTTGGTGTTTTAGATTTAGTATATCAAGTGTTTGTGAAAATGCTTGTGTGGTTTTTGCATGACTTGAGCTTTATATTTTAGTTGAGCATGTTTTAGATTTAGTATATCAAGTGTTTGTGAAAATTCTTGTGTGGTTTTTGCATGATTTGAGTGTTATATTTTAGTTGAGCATGTTGGTATATCAAGTGTTTGTGAAAATGCCATGCTTGTTGGAGCTTGAGGCCATTTGGCTACTCCATGTGTTTTGCATTGTGTGTTGCATTTTTTGCCATGTTAGTTGGTAGATTTTTGCATTTGCATGACATTTGATTTAGTTTTGCATGTTAGTATACCAAGTGTTTGTGAAAGTGCCATGTTTGCTAGTTACATAGGCCATTCGGCCACTCTTTGGAATCTTTGCATTGTATGTGCATTTTTGCTATGTTAGTTGATAGGTTAGCATTTGCATGATATTTGTTTGAGTTCTTGGTTTAAGCATGCTTTGTGTTTGTGAAAATGCCATGCATATTTTAGTTATTAAGTTAGGTTTATTTGCCATGCATGTTCATGCATTTTAGGTCTAGGTTGCATTAAATGCCATGCAAAGTCCATTTAGGTTTAGGTCACTATATGAATGCCATGCATTTTTTCATGACATTTAGGTTTAAACTTGATGTACCCAAAAGAGTGTATCTTATTTAACCTTGCACTAAAAAGATCAATTGTAAGTATAATGATTAGCAAGGGTCGAGTCCTCAGGGATTGGGTTTTAATCTATGAGTTATTAGTTTATAACTTACGTTCAAAGAAAACAATAAAAGAAAAGGGGTTTTTAAAGCCAGATTTAAACTAAAGTAAATAATAAGAATAAGATGCAAGGCGGTATAACCAGCCAATAAAAATATATATACTAAGCAAGGCGGTATAACCAGCCAATAAAAATATATATACTAAATTAGGCGGTATAACCAGCCAATAAAAATAAAACAAAATTAATATACAAATTAGGCGGTATAACCAGCCAATAAAAATAAAACAAAATTAATATACAAATTAGGCGGTATAACCAGCCAATAAAAATAAATATACTTTTAAAAATAAGCAAACTAGAAAAGTAAGAAAACAAGTAAGAAGAATCAAAAATGAAAAATATGGTTAAGGTTTCATTCTCCACCACTAGACATCATTAAGAATCAATTTCAGATCTATCAATATCAACCAACTATCAAAGTTAACAACCGTAGATAACAACAAGCTCTGTTATCCCAATCTTTCCTTAGTTTGTCGTTAAATAGAACAAGCTCTCTATTTAATCTCTAACCATCAAACAACCTAGAATAAGCTCTCTAGATTCAATTTAATGGCAGCTTTATGATGAGAAAGATAGGTTGATCTAAGCAACAAACACATAAGCTCGGATTGTTCAACTTAGGTTATGTTCCACTTTGCAATTATTGAAAACTTGACCATAATCATTAATCACAAATTGCCACTTATGAATAGGAAATCAAGACAATTACACGGATCAAGACTCCTAAACTAGCAATAGATAATTATCAAGATCTATCTAGTTGTACACCTAAACAAATCAAGACAACATCATGAACAATTCTTGTAGAAGAACATAAGCAACTTTGATAGAAAATTAATGATAGATAGAATCTGAAAATCAATCACAAAACATGTCTAGGGCTTTGAAATCACCCTTAACCAAATAGAAGTTTAGCCTAGCATAGGCATTATAAACATAAAATTAAATAGAATCTAAGAAGAAAATAAAAGAAAGAAAGAAGAAGAAGAAGAATATTAATTATCCAACCTCTTGCTCTTTCTAAAGAAAAAGAAAACTAGAGAAAAGAAAGAAGAAGAAAACTTAGAGAATTTTGTTAAAATGGCTAATATCCTACCAATCTCCAATCTGATCCCTTACAATCATCCAAGGCCCTCTATTTATACACATTTTGGAGGGCTAAATGACAAGAGACAAGCTTTACAAATTTCAAAGGTAGGTATATGACGATTTTGATCAGCCAACTTGATGGTCGATTTCGTCAATATTTGGGGCCTGATCTGATCACATGGTCTTCTAGAAAAAGGTTCCCCTATCAGTTACGGAACCATATCCGTTGGAATCAGCTCATTTGCTGATGTGGATAAGAAGATATGGGCATAATACGAAAACATGTCAGCACAGAAGTCATTGCACATCAGCCAACTTGATGGTCGATTTCGCTAGGGAAAACGACTCCGTTTTAAGAAGTGTAAAACATGAAAAAGATAGATATGCCTCTTAGCTTTGCATGGCTACAAATTTCAGCCTTATTGCTTCAGTGAAACTCGAGATATAGCTGATATGGCAAAAGGTGTCGGAACTGAAACTGAACTGGATTTGCCCTTAATTCTAGTAATCTGAAATCACTCAAAGAAACTTGTGAAAAACACCAAAATACATAAAAATATAAAAGATCATAAACACAATTAGACTAAACAATAATAACTCGTATTTGACACAAAACATTAATAAAACATAACTAAAAACTATATAATTATACGAGTTATCACACCCCCACACTTAGATTGTTGCTAGTCCCTAGCAACGACTCAATAAAAATAAAATAAGAAAATCTAATCTAATCCATTTTCGTAGGAAATCACGGTGGCACTTAGCATGTGACACAAGCCTTTAAACCCCTAGGTGTCCCTAGTGGACGAGTTTAGTCTCGTGAGGGTTTACTAGAACGATACCCACAAACATTGAAAAACTAAAATATAAATAAACTGCATATACTAAAAATATTTACTCCTAATCCTTTCAATACAAATTAGATACAATATTTGAACAAGTCTTATAAACTAATCAATAGCTTAAAGAATTTCACAAAAAATCATGCTTGAATGTAAATTGTTTGAGTTAAGCCAATATTAGCATAACATATCTCAATCAAAATATTGCATGTTCAAATTTAATCTCAACTTCTCACATGGGATACCCTCATGATTTTCACTCTTTTAAGTAGTGGTGAAGTGTTTACACTCAATCAATCTCATGAAAACAGTTCTACCATATTCTTGCTTGTCCACCTATTCTCCACTATTTAGATCATACAACTTCATGAATCAAGAGGTCTTTAATCAAGGTTGTAATGGGGCCAAGGGGTTTGTAATGTGGTTGAAGAACAAAAGGATAAAGATATCACAAAGGTTCCAAAGAGTTCATAAAGTTTAGAGACATAAAAAGATCATACAAAGAAACTTCTCAAAACTCTTTACAAGTACATAATCACCTAGGCCGGATATTTATGTTGGGCCTTTTCTTCATTCTGAACAACTTTGTAACATCTTTTTCTTTTTCCCAAAATTCAAGAGATGATTCATATTTTTTTTTTGAATGTATTTGCCAGTATTCCATTTTTTTTTTTTTTTTTTTTTTTGACTTTTCTTTTCTTTCCCCCCCACACTTATTTCTTGTTTCTAACCCAAATTTTTAACTAAAAATATCCCTTGTCTTTGCAACTTGTCTCAAAACATGCTAATTCATCTTTGGAACAAAGGTAAAGATATAAGTATATTTAGGTTAGGGACAAGTTATGGTTACCAAAGAGATAGCTTATTCAATGTAGGCTCAAATTGGTTCACTAAGGGTGTGTTCTCTTGGAACATCAATAAGGGATGGCTGTTTGGCTCTGGCTAAAAATCCTAATGCCTCTATCATATTCATGTTGTCACATGTATCAATATAGTCTCAAACGGTTTAAAGCAAGTTCTAGAGAATCCTGTAATCATAAGAGCACTCAAGAAAGAAATTAGATTGATTTGTATAATGCATCAATCATTATAGGCTCAAAAACTCACAAGGATGATTATACAAGTCAGATTAAGTCTAAACATGCTTCTTTCTCAATCAACATATCATATTAACATTGGCTCATAAAAAAAAAATGATATCAAGCTCAATTCTCATGAAAATCTTCTCACTAATAACTCTGTTTTAGACTTATGCAATTCATATCTCATCATTGTATTAAAAAGGAACTAAAACACACTAAAAATTATAATAAAGACTCATAAAAAAAATAGTAGACAAAAATAAAAGAAATCCTAAATCATTCCCCCCACACTTAATTCTTACATTGTCCTCAATGTAAGTCTATTAACCCAAATGAAAGAATCATGTGTAAGAGAAAAGAACTAATAACATAAGAATAGGAACAGCTAAGACTCAAAACAAAACAAACTCATGCAACCTAAATAATCTTAAAATACTAAACAAAAATTAACAAGTAAACATAAAAAGATTAAAATCAAACTGACAAGGTGTGTCTCAAGTCTCCCTTACTCAGACCTTGTTCAGAATGAATACTTCTAAATTGCTTAAAACACAACAAACTTTTTTTTTTTTTTTTTTGAAAAGAAGAAATCAAACTGACAAGGTATGTCTCAAGTCTCCCTTACTCAGACCTTGTTCAGAATGAATACTTCTTAAATTTTTTTTTTTTTTTTTTTTAAATTAGCAAAATATGTCCCTTACCCCCTACTAAAATATGACATTGTCCCCAATGTCAAATTTTAAAGGTAGAATTTATGAGATATTACCTGCAGAGGTTGCTAACCACTTATTATAACTGAGACACAACAAGCAAAATGTTAGATAATGTCACAAAGACAAAGTGCAATCCACTCCTTGCTCGTCCATATCTCTTTTTCTTTTTCCGAGCGTTTGCGAAACAACCGTAGCAGATAAACACTCATAAGCTTGGAGCTTTTTAAGTAAATCTTCAATGGTTGTAGCAGAAATTATGGTTCTCCTTGCCTCTGAAAACATGAATCCATTATCCACAGCATTATCTAAATATAAAAGCAAATTACTAAAATAACCATTAATATTAAGCAAACCAATGGGTTTCTTATTTGTGACCAAAGATGACCAAGAAGCCACGCAAGCTATTTCTTCCAATGTACCCAGACCTCCTGGTAAAGCAATGAATGCATCGGCAGAATGGTACATGATTGTTATCCGTTCAGGGACACTCCAGACTTGTATTTCCTTACCCACGGTAGGTCCACAAAAACTTGTGAATAGTTTTGGCACGATTCCTAGAACTGGACTTCCTCCGGTGTGTGCTGCTGTAGCGACTGCTCCCATTAAACCCGTACTACCGCCTCCATAAATCAAGTGGATCTTTTGTTGGGCAAGTATTACTCCAACTCTTATGGCTTCATCAGCGAATATGTTATTTTTCCCTGGATAAGCACCTCCAAAGACACAAATTTTTTTAATGCGCTGGGATGAAGTACTTTCCATTTTTTTTTTTCGAGTGCCTGAAAGAGAATGAGTACATGGTGTAATATATAGAGGACTGAGTAGTGAATCAGACAAGAGTAATAATGTCGCCGAAAGTGTATATGACCTGTCAGAAGAAAATGTTAACCTAACAAAAGATTTTTGCGTGATTTCAGGAAGAAAATCAAAAAGAGAAGAAAAAATCAACCGTAAAAGACAAATAAAAAAAACGAGAATAATTACACAAATCGAACAACACGTAAATTAAAACAAAATAAAGTTATTGCAAATCAAACCAAAAGCTGAGAAGTCATTTATTGTAGTTGTGATTGTGGCTCACATCTTCCTCTGGTTTTACGTCCAGAAACGGCTTAAACGCCTTCTATGAGTCGAGGATATGCTTCCCATCCAGTTTTCTTACAAGCTGGCAAACAGGGTCTTTTAACATCAGATTCCCAAGATGTTGCCATTCCCTTTGGAATTGCGGCCATAAATCAAGAATTTCTCTTTGTACGTCTCCACTAGGATGCGTCTCAAGAGAAAGTTGGATATTACCCAAATTCTCCTTACTCAGTCCATCCTTAATGAATTCAATTTTATCATCTCGATTAGAGGACGGAATCCCAATAGAACGACATTTACCGTTACACGTCCATCGTGCACATTTGTGGCAATTTGAACTCATGCGCTTTGCTCGTCGCTTCTTTGCAAAAGTGCTTCTACCTGTACCTGGTAAATGCAAAACAGGAAGATATTCATCTTCACGTACCTTGGCTTCAATTATCCAACGTATGTCGTCAGGAATCCCTTTGTGCATAAGCATTCTTAATCTTTCAAGTCGAACTTGGTAAAGCTTCAGTAAAATATTTCGAGGAAAAGGAGGAAATCGTTTCTGCAATCTTGTGAGAATATCATCCATCCTGAAAAAAAAAAAATGAAAAAAATGAAAGAGAAATTGGAAGAGAAATTTATATACAATATCAGTTTTGTGGGTAGCTGATGGAACCGATTTAAATAATCACGGAGTACCGTTATCCGCCATTTAACCGGGGTTAAAAAAAAAATTATATTTACATCTAGTTATTTTCAAAACAAGGATCAGAAAGAAAAACAACATAAAAAGACTCAAAAACAAAACACTCTAAATAAAATCCTAAATTCTTCCCCCCACACATAATTTTTACATTGTCCTTAATGTAATGCTATTATCTCCCAATGCAAGAATTATATGTAAGAGAAAAGAACTATTAAACAAAAAAAAAGAAAAACAATAAAAGATAGAATGATGGAGAGTAAGGAATATGCAAATCTGATATAATAGATGCTCTCCATCCTTTTGGGTTGCCTCCCAAGAAGCGCTTGGTTTATTGTCCTCAGCCTAACTTAGACCCATGCCATTATTATTCAACATACTTTGGCTCAAAAAGTGGAAACTCCTCCACATCTTGTATTGGAAAGTTCTCATAGTAAGGCTTCAATCTATGACCATTCACTTTGAATGCCTTATCTGTTTTTGGGCTTTGGATTTCAACTGCACCATGAGTAAATACATTAGTAATAACAAAAGGTCCAACCCAACGAGAACGTAACTTACCTGGATATAACTTAAGGCGTGAATGGAAGAGAAGAACTTTTTGTCCAACAACAAATTCTTTTCTTGATATCATCTTGTCATGGAATGCCTTAGTCTTTTCCTTGTAAATCCTAGAATTCTGATAGGCATCATTCCTTATCTCCTCTAATTCTTGTAGGTCAAGTTTTCTTTTCTTTCCTATCTCATCCATCTCCATGTTGCATTGTTTGATAGCCCAATATGATTTATGTTCCAATTCAACCGGAAGATGACAAGGCTTACCATAAACAAGTCGATAAGGAGACATACCAATGGGTGTCTTATATGCTGTCCTATAAGCCCAAAGTGCATCATCAAGTCGTGAACTCCAATCCTTCCTATTTGGATTAACTGTCTTTTCAAGGATGGACTTAACTTCTCGGTTTGACACTTCAGCTTGCCCACTAGTTTGAGGATGATATGAGGTGGAGACCTTGTGTGTGATGTTATACTTCCTCAAAAGTGCTTCCATAGTCCTATTGCAAAAGTGAGTACCTCTATCGCTGATTATGGCCTTTGGCGTTCCAAACCTAGCAAAGATGTTAGTCTTGACAAAATCTGAAACAACTTTAGAGTCATTAGTCCTAGTGGATTTTGCTTCCACCCACTTTGAAACATAATCAACGGCAAGTAAAATATAAAGATTACCAAAAGAAGGAGGAAAAGGTCCCATGAAATCCATGCCCCATACATCAAAAATTTCAACAATAAGTATTGGAGTTTGAGGCATTTGATTTCTAGCACCTAAGTTACCAGTTCTTTGGCAACGATCACATGACTTGCAAAAGAGGTATGCATCTTTGAATATGGTAGGCCAATAAAATCCAGAATCAAGAACTTTCATGGCTGTTCTTTTGGATCCAAAGTGTCCTCCACATGCATAAGAGTGACAAAAGGTGAGAATAGATTGAAATTCAGTTTCGAGTACACACCTTCTTATAATCTGATCGGAGCAATGCTTCCAAAGGTAAGGATCATCCCATATGTAGTATTTGGCATCACTCTTGATCTTATTTCTTTGAGCTTGTGTCAACTCTTGTGGCAACTTCTTGGTAACTAAGTAATTAACAATATCAGCATACCAAGGAGTTGTTGTTCTTATAAAAAGAAGTTGCTCATCCGGAAAGTTCTCATTCAAGGGTAGTGCATCATCTTCATGAACTAAACGGCTAAGATGGTCCGCAACCAGGTTGTCACTACCTCTCTTATCTTTTATCTCCAAATCAAACTCTTGTAAGAGAAGTATCCATCTAATCAACCTTGGTTTGGCCTCCTTTTTAGTGAGTAAGTACTTAAGGGCTGCATGGTCAGAAAATACAATTACTTTAGTACCAATTAAATAAGATCGAAATTTTTCTAAAGCAAATACAACAGCCAAAAGTTCTTTTTCAGTAGTGGAATAGTTCAATTGAGCATCATTAAGAGTTCTTGAGGCATAATAAATGGCATGTGAGGCTTTGCCAACCCGTTGGCCCAAAACAGCTCCAATGGCATAGTCACTAGCATCACACATGATTTCAAAAGGTACATTCCAATCTGGTGGTTGGATGATAGGAGCTGATGTCAAGAGTCCCTTCAATGTTTCAAACGCCTCTTTGCATTTATCATCAAAGTGGAAAACCACATCTTTTTGTAGTAGCTTGCAAAGAGGTAATGTGATCTTTGAGAAGTCTTTGATAAATCTCCTATAGAAACCTGCATGTCCAAGAAAAGAACGAACCTCTCTCACATTTGTGGGAGGTGGTAAAGAATGCATAATATCTATTTTAGACTTATCAACCTCTATCCCTCTAGAAGAAATAACATGGCCCAAAACTATTCCTTGTTCTACCATAAAGTGACATTTTTCCCAATTCAAAACAAGGTTAGTTTCCATGCATCTTTCAAGTACAAGTGTAAGGTTCTCTAGACATCTATCAAAAGAATCACCATAGACACTAAAATCATCCATAAACACTTCTATGATATTCTCTACATAATCTGAAAATATGCTAACCATACACCTTTGGAATGTAGCTGGTGCATTACAAAGACCAAATGGCATACGCCGGTATGCAAAAGTACCAAATGGACATGTGAATGTTGTTTTCTCTTGGTCCTCCGGAGCAATGGCTATCTGATTATAACCTGAAAAACCATCAAGAAAACAATAATGAGAATGGCCAGCTAACCTTTCAAGCATTTGATCAATAAAAGGTAAAGGAAAGTGGTCTTTGCGAGTTGTGGAATTAAGTTTACGATAATCAATACAAACTCGCCATTCTGTTTGAATCCTAGTAGGAACAAGTTCATTCTCATTATTTGTTACCACCGTTACACCTGATTTCTTTGGAACCACTTGGACTGGGCTCACCCATTTGCTATCCGAGATAGGATAGATCACTCCAACATCTAGGAGCTTCAGTATCTCCTTTTTCACAACCTCCATCATAGGAGGGTTCAATCTTCTTTGTGCTTCTCTTGTTGGTTTAGACCCTTCGTCTAACAAAATCCGGTGCATGCACATGGATGGGCTTATTCCCTTGATATCGGCAATTGTCCAACCAATTGCTGTTTTATGGTCTCTAAGCACCCGGATAAGTCGCTCTTCTTGCAAAGGTGTGAGCTCTTTGGCAATGATGACAGGTAGTGTGTCCTTTTCCCCTAAGAACAAATATTTCAAGTGGTTCGGTAGTGGTTTCAACTCTAAAGTTGGTGCCTGCAAAATGGAAGGTAGAAGTTTCTCATTAGATAAAGGCAAATCAATAAATGAAACATCAAACCTTGCATCTTTAGGTTGCAGCGAGTGTAAAGATTCTAGTGCCCCTTCCACCTGGTCACTCAAGGCTAGTTTAGCATTCCCCATTCCGAGATGGTTGCTAAGGACTATTTCTACACTATCTTCACCATCTAGCTCATAAGCTTGCTGCACTAGTGAGTCAATTATATCAATATTAAAAACAGAATGCACATCACTAGGATATCTCATGGCCTCAAAAATGTTAAAGCGAATTATTTCACCATCAAATTCCATAGTTAAAGTGCCATCATGTACATCTATTTTAGTTCTTGCTGTTTTCAAGAATGGTCTCCCTAATAGAATAGGTGTGGGATTAGAAGACATCTCATCTTCCATCTCAATAACATAAAAGTCAGCGGGAAAAACCAATTCATTAACCTGTACAAGAACGTCTTCTACAACTCCTCTTGGATAAGTGTTAGAACGGTCAGCAAGTTGTATTATAACACCGGTTTCCTCTAATGGTCCTAGATTCAATGAAGCATAAATTGAATATGGCATGACATTAATAGATGCCCCTAGATCTAGCATAGCACGCTCAAACCTGGTGTTGCCTATCTTACAAGGAATGGTAAACATACCTGGATCCTTGCATTTAGGTGGGAGTTTCTTTTGAAGAACAGCTGACACATTCTCCCCTACACTTACCTTTTCATTCCATTTCAACTTCCGTTTAGATGTGCACAACTCTTTTAGGAACTTGGCATATCTTGGCACTTGCTTGATAGCATCTAGTAAAGGAATGTTCACCTCTACTTTCCGGAAGGTTTCCAAAATTTCCTTCTCTTGCTCCTCCTTCTTGGACTTTGCTAACCTGCTAGGAAAAGGTGGAGGAGTTATATAAGAAGGAAATGATGGTTTAGGAATTACCTTTTTTAGTGGCTCGTTGGGATGTGAAGAGGATGCCATGGTATTGTTCTCCCCTTGAGCACTATCATTTTGTGGTTTCTCTAGCTGTTTCCCACTTCTTAAATTTATAGCATTGGCATTCTCTTTTGGATTCACTATGGTTTGGGAAGGTAATTTTCCAGAATCCCTTGCTTGCATTTGACTCATGGTTGTTGCCAATTGCCCTATTTGATTCTCCAAATTTCGAATACTTGTCTTTGTTTCCTGTTGAAATTGAATTGTATTAGTAGAAAGAGCTTTAACAAGATCTTCAAGAGAAGTACCTGAATTTTGGGTGGGTGGTAGTTGTTGTTGGGTTTGGTATGGTTGTTGCACTCTTTGCTGAAAACCCGGTGGCCTGTGGTCAAATGGTGGAGGAATAGTTTGTGATTGGTTCCCTCCATAATTGAAGTTTGGATGATCCCTCCATCCTGGATTGTAAGTGCTTGAGTAGGGATCATATTTCCTTGATTGGTTCTGAAATCCACCCATGGCATTCACATGTTCATTGGTATCCTCTTGAAGTGTTGGACACATATCAGTTTGGTGCCTTATGTTTGAACATATGCCACAAGCCTTTATTTGTTGTATTTTACCTACAGCCAATTGTTGAACAAGAGAAGTCAGTTTATCAAATTTTTGTTCAAGGGATGATATGCTTACCTCATTAACTCTCTTGGATTGTGGTGGTGGATCTTGTCTCATTGAGAACTGTTGAGAATTGGCTGCCATGTTGGAGATTAATGTTCTAGCAGCCCTGGGAGTCTTATCAACTAGAGCTCCCCCACTAGCGGCATCTATCATACTTCTCTCCATGGGCATGAGACCTTCATAGAAGTATTGGATGAGAAGTTGTTCACTTATCTGATGGTGTGGACATGATGCACAAAGTTTCTTGAACCTCTCCCAATATTCATATAAGGACTCTCCGTTGTATTACCGAATCCCACATATCTCTTTCCTAATGTTGGCAGCCTTAGATGCTGGGAAATACCTTTCCAAGAATGCTTTCTTCAAATCATTCCATGTAGTGATGGTCCCGGATGGTAGATAGTAGAGCCATTCCTTTGCTGAATCAGCTAGAGAGAATGGGAAGGCTCTCAACTTAACTTGCTCTTCCGTGACCCCTGTTGGTCTCATGCTTGAGCAAACTACATGGAATTCCTTGAGGTGCTTATTTGGATCCTCTCCTGCAAAACCATGAAAAGTTGGGAGAAGGTGAATCAAACCAGATTTTAATTCAAAAGCTACCTCAAGATTAGCATATTCAATGCATAATGGTTGTTGACCCAAGTCCGGAGCGGCTAGCTCCTTGAGAGTTCGGTTGTCAGCTGCTGCCATCTCTCCTTGCTTCTCTTGGATGTTTTGGATCAACTCCTCGATTGGTTGTTGGTGAGAAGTTATAAATTCCCGAATTTTTCTAAGTCGTAAGTCTTTTTCGGGAGCTTGGAACATTCACTAATAAAAAAAAATAAGAAAGTAAATAATTAGAACAGAAAATAAGAATAAACCAATAAACTAATAAACTAAAGAAAGCAATCCCCGGCAACGGCGCCAAAAATTTGATGTACCCAAAAGAGTGTATCTTATTTAACCTTGCACTAAAAAGATCAATTGTAAGTATAATGATTAGCAAGGGTCGAGTCCTCAGGGATTGGGTTTTAATCTATGAGTTATTAGTTTATAACTTACGTTCAAAGAAAACAATAAAAGAAAAGGGGTTTTTAAAGCCAGATTTAAACTAAAGTAAATAATAAGAATAAGATGCAAGGCGGTATAACCAGCCAATAAAAATAAAACAAAATTAATATACAAATTAGGCGGTATAACCAGCCAATAAAAATAAAACAAAATTAATATACAAATTAGGCGGTATAACCAGCCAATAAAAATAAATATACTTTTAAAAATAAGCAAACTAGAAAAGTAAGAAAACAAGTAAGAAGAATCAAAAATGAAAAATATGGTTAAGGTTTCATTCTCCACCACTAGACATCATTAAGAATCAATTTCAGATCTATCAATATCAACCAACTATCAAAGTTAACAACCGTAGATAACAACAAGCTCTGTTATCCCAATCTTTCCTTAGTTTGTCGTTAAATAGAACAAGCTCTCTATTTAATCTCTAACCATCAAACAACCTAGAATAAGCTCTCTAGATTCAATTTAATGGCAGCTTTATGATGAGAAAGATAGGTTGATCTAAGCAACAAACACATAAGCTCGGATTGTTCAACTTAGGTTATGTTCCACTTTGCAATTATTGAAAACTTGACCATAATCATTAATCACAAATTGCCACTTATGAATAGGAAATCAAGACAATTACACGGATCAAGACTCCTAAACTAGCAATAGATAATTATCAAGATCTATCTAGTTGTACACCTAAACAAATCAAGACAACATCATGAACAATTCTTGTAGAAGAACATAAGCAACTTTGATAGAAAATTAATGATAGATAGAATCTGAAAATCAATCACAAAACATGTCTAGGGCTTTGAAATCACCCTTAACCAAATAGAAGTTTAGCCTAGCATAGGCATTATAAACATAAAATTAAATAGAATCTAAGAAGAAAATAAAAGAAAGAAAGAAGAAGAAGAAGAATATTAATTATCCAACCTCTTGCTCTTTCTAAAGAAAAAGAAAACTAGAGAAAAGAAAGAAGAAGAAAACTTAGAGAATTTTGTTAAAATGGCTAATATCCTACCAATCTCCAATCTGATCCCTTACAATCATCCAAGGCCCTCTATTTATACACATTTTGGAGGGCTAAATGACAAGAGACAAGCTTTACAAATTTCAAAGGTAGGTATATGACGATTTTGATCAGCCAATTTGATGGTCGATTTCGTCAATATTTGAGGCCTGATCTGATCACATGGTCTTCTAGAAAAAGGTTCCCCTATCAATTACGGAACCATAGCCGTTGGAATCAGCTCATTTGCTTATGTGGATAAGAAGATATGGGCATAATACGAAAACATGTCAGCACAGACGTCATTGCACATCAGCCAACTTGATGGTCGATTTCGCTAGGGAAAACGACTCCGTTTTAAGAAGTGTAAAACATGAAAAAGATAGATATGCCTCTTAGCTTTGCATGGCTACAAATTTCAGCCTTATTACTTCAGTGAAACTCGAGATATAGCTGATATGGCAAAAGGTGTCGGAACTGAAACTGAACTGGATTTGCCCTTAATTCTAGTAATCTGAAATCACTCAAAGAAACTTGTGAAAAACACCAAAATACATAAAAATATAAAAGATCATAAACACAATTAGACTAAACAATAATAACTCGTATTTGACACAAAACATTAATAAAACATAACTAAAAACTATATAATTATACGAGTTATCAAAACTCATGCATTTCATGCACTATGTTTGCTGTAATTTTTCATGCATTTCATGTTCATGCCACTTGAATAATGACTTAGGCCAATTAATGGTTCAAAGTCATGCTCTCTTGATCACACTTGTGGAAAATTAAGTTTTGTGAAATTGATTATTCTACCTTTGTGATTTTTTTTACTTAGCCCATTTTTATCTAACTTTCAAAAAGTCCTAGCTACTGTTTGTGAGTCATTTTATAAGTCTTAAATATTTTTACTTTGATTTTTAAATGATTTTATCAAAGGCAAAAATTGTTTTGACAAAGCAGTTTTTTTTCACCCAGTACTCGTACTTTTTCGATTTTTTGGGAATTCATTGTTAATCAGAAAATTAAGCGGATGTTTTCCCGTGGAGTTTTACATGTCCATAGTCTCCAATATTTTTTTTCAGAATTTTTTGAATTTTTAAAAATAGGGTAAAAAATCGTGGCTTAAAACTGGACAGTGGAGTTAGAATTGAATTTAAAGAAAAATCATTTCTGTTTTGGTTAAGTTACTTAGAGGGGGCTGATTAGGAAGGTTAGCTACTGACTTAGGGTAGTTTCTAAGCCTTTTTAAACTCTAAAAATGATTTTTCAACTCTCGGGTTAAGGGTAGTCAAGTCCGGATTTTTAAACTTAGGAAATTAGAGCCATTTTAAAAAAATTAGCCCAGTTTTTATTTTTGATTCAAGCTTTTCAAAATTGTTTTCAAACAATCACAAAGTATTTTGGTTTTAGAATATTTAATTTGACATATTTTCCTAAGGTAGCCGGATATCTTTTTAGATATACGGATTTCCTTAATTAAAGGAAAAAATACATTTCATGCATTGCATTTTCCATATTCATGTATTTTATATAATATGTGATTTTTGCTATAATAATTCCTATGGTATTGTTATTATTTTGATTTATATTTTTTTGATGTTATATGGTTTAATATATGGTTTTGAATATTTCATGATATCCTATGCTTTTTATTTAGTTATTTTATTTAGAATATACTATGTTCATGCATTATTATTTTTATTTTCATGCATATTATATGATAGCATTATTCTATATTTCATGTCATTTAAATTATATGCCACATCATTCATATTTGCTATGTCCTTTAAATTATTTCATTTCATATAGAATATATTATGTTACTTAGGTTATTTCATTTCATGTAGAATATATTATGTTACCTAGGTTATTTCATTTCATATAGAATAATTATGTTACTTAGGTCATTCCATTTAGAATATATCATGTGACTTAGGATATTTCATTTCATTTAGGATATATTATGTCATTTAGGATATTTCATTTCATTTAGAATATATCATGTGACTTAGGATATTTCATTTCACTTAGGATATATCATATAACTTAGAATATTTCATTTCATTTAGAATATACTAAGACATTTAAATTATATCATATCATTTAGGATTGCATTATATTATTTAGACTTTGCTATGTAATTTATTTATATCATGCATATACATATTCATTTCTTTTAAATGTTTTCAAAAAGGCAATGATTTTCAATAAAATAAAGATATTCCCGAATTAAAATAATTCATGAGTTCTCTGCCGGGTTTGCTGGGGAGGATATCATCAATTATCATTAATAACGGAATATCTTCTTTAAAAAGAAAATGATTCGGAAAGTTTTTCAAAACTAATAAAAATTTTTATATTTTGCCACGTTTGTTGGGGAATATAGGAAAATTTTAAATTTATAAATTCTCATTTTCAATTAAAAATGGAATTATTTTTTCTTTAAATTGGGAATTAACTTGAAATACTAAATTTAAAACCGATTTTTTTCCGAGACTTGAGATAACACACGATTAATAAGGTACCGATTTATACGGGCGTTGTGGGGGTGCTAATCCTTCCCCGCACGTAACCGACTCTCGAACCCGCTTCTTTGATTTCTCTGGTTTTAAAACGCAGACTTGAAATTGGTTTTTAAAATATTTTAATTAATTTTTAAAATATTTTATAAAACCGGTTTTAATAGGTGGTCGATCACACCTAGCTAAAAAAGATTGGTGGCGACTCCATGTTTTTTTCAAGGTCATTTTCAAAACCTTCATTTTTCTAGAGAAATTAAGTCGACTTTTCCTCGGTTTTTTTTAATGTCACACTTAACGAATAATAAAGTCTTGCGATGAGACTCGTTATTTTTTGAGGTTGCGACAGCTTGGCGACTCTACTAGGGACAATTAGAGGTCAGGCCTAGAATTAGTCGTGTGTTATCAAAGTCTCAGTTTTGTTGGTTTAATTGGTATTTAATTTTAATTCCCATATTTTTAAAATAAAAGAGAATTTTGAAAAAAAAAATGTTTTAATATGTTCATATTCATGTGCATTCATATTATTATTTGTTCTCTGGTTATTTTGTTGCTTATATTTATATGTTTGCTTGACTGATGCTTTATATTGTTTGATTTTAGTAGGGTATTTAGAATAAGGGGTGTAGAATAGGTGGTGAGAGGTTTATTTTGTTTCTCCGCACACACTGTATTTGAATTTGCATAACATGAATCCTCTACCCGGGTTCCGTCCTTTTAACTGGGAGTAAAGTAACTAAGCCTTCGTGATTGATCCTCCGTATGGACTAGTGAAACACTTTCGGAGTATAAAGTACCTAATGCCTTCGTGATAATCCTCCGTACGGGCATAGGAAAATATACTCTAACGAATTGAACCAGCTTTATTGGGGTGCCTTACTAGCCTTCACCGGCGACAGTGAGGAACAATTCGGGGCCTTAGAACCGATTCACCTTCATATAGTGAACCTAGGCGAAGCCATGCCGGATTTTCGTTAGATATACCGAAAATAGGAACACATGGAGAGACATTTCTAAACCTTTTGTTACCTATTTTTACATCTCAAATAAGTTTTGTAAACCGGGCATAGATGAACGTACATCACCCGTAATAAATGTGGTAATCCGCCCCAAAGGCACCGTGATGCCTATATAAGTAGATATTGTTGGGGCAAGTGTTCACTAACCTTTTGAAATTCAAAATACAAAAAATCCTTTTCAAGCATTTTTGCATTTTGCACATTTCATGCATGTGTGAATAGAGCATGTACATTTTGGTTGTATTATTGATCTCATTCTTTGCAAGAAACAGTTGGTAATTGCATTTGATGATTTCATAAAACCGGTAGTGTATGAACATTTGGATATTGTACCATAGTAGGATCCACTACCCCTAAATTATTTTGAAAATAATATGATTGGTTTTTCATAAAAAAACATGTTTAAAAAAAAATCATAAATTTGGAGGCAAATCTTGCATAATGAGATTTTTGAATAATCAAGATTTAGGTCCCACCAACTTCGTGTAATCATTGGTTAATTTATTGTATCATTTTGACATCATGTCACAGTCCTAACATGCATGATTATTCATTGTAGAATACATTTGTGATATACATGGTCATTCTTTGTACATACCTTTGTATTAATTCATTTAGTCTTAGCATGTATCATTTTGACATCATAGCATGTATGGTTATTCATTGTAGAATACATACATATATACATGTGCATCAGTTTATTCATTTTTTAAATGCATCATGTTGGCATTAGATTGCATCCATAGCATACATAGTCATCATAATTTCCCTGTATATTTTCATGCATTAATCATCAGTATATTCATGCACATAGGAATAGAGCATGTACATTCATAATTGTATTCTTAATCTCATGACATTTTCATTTGCATGAAAAGGGTTCGAGATATGAGGAAAGAATCGGAGGAACGATTGGGTGCTTTGGAACGCAACCAAGAGGAATGTAGACATAAAATCCGGGAAATGAAAGAACAACTCGCCAAATTGTTGAAAATGTTGGAGGATATGGGTAAGAGTAAAGAGGAACTTTCTCAGGGTTCTGTATTGTCTTCGGATCAACCAAAACCATTAGGTCCATAACATACAATCCTTGCTGGATCCGGCGCTTGTCAATGCCACAAAGGTCGCAATCCTGATGAAATTGTGGACAAAATCGTGAAAATGATTAAACTTGAGAGCCTGATACCAAAGATAGAAACCTTGGATCCTGTACCATACCTGCAAACTATCCTAGGTCCAAACCAATGTCCCCACCCTACTATGGTCCAATCGCCCATTGGGATGACCACTATGGGATTCATGAATCCCACTCCATTACCACCAATTGGCAGCTCATATTGCTTCCCTCATCAATCACCGTATCAAGCATCCAGGATAGGAACCTCGAGCTATGTACAACCTCTAAAGGCCCCGTGTCCAAATCCATACCCTTGCCATGCTGTTCCGCCACATCTCCATGTAAACACTCTGGTTTGGACCTTAGTGCCACCACCAAATGCCCAACTCCTAGGCCATGTGTGACTAAGAAACGACCCCAGGATAAGACCTAAATGCATTTTGATCCCTTTCCAATCAGCTACTGAGAGCTTCTCCCTATACTGATCCAAAATCACATGTTTGCATTTGTCCCATTGAAATCCCTGTTACCACCATATCCAAGATGGTATAATCCAAATGCAAGATGTGATTATCACTGTGGAATTGTTGGCCATAGCATCAAAAACTGTATAGCATTCAAAAAGAAAGTGCAAACTCTTATAGTTGCCAAGTGGTTGGATCCAACGACACTGATTGATAGAGGACTGGGAAAACGTCATTAGGATTGGGAGATTTACAGCATTGAGGTGGAAAGACTTCAGTCTTATATGATGTAATAGGATTTCACTTATTCAGTAGCCGGCTCTTATAGCCTTAGGATGCTAGGAAGAATAAAGGGCTTGTAAAAGACAGTTTTAACTGCTGCTCAGATTTTGTAAAACATGGTTTATACCATTGTGAACATTGATATGGAAATGAATGGACTATGCTTCAAATTTATGAGATATTGATGATTAAGTTTCTCCGATTCTTATTTCCTCCGTGATATCTTCCCCTTTGCATTTTGCATCCTATCAATTATTTGTCATACCATATATTCATACATGTATCATGTTAGCATCAGGTTGCATTTATGCATTCATAATCAGCATGATTTTGCTGTATATATCCATGCATTAATTTGCTTATTACATAAATCATGTTAGCATTAGGTCGCATTCATGACACACATGGTTAGAATGATTTTCTTTGTATATACTCTGTATCAATCATTCATTGTTTACATGTATCATAATTGACACCGTGTTGCATTCATAGGGTATATGATCATTCATTGGGAAATATGCTAAAATGTACATGATCATTCATTGCATATATCTATGCGTTGATTTGTTTATTCTTTGCTTGCAACATGTTGGCATCGTGATTGCATTTATTACATACATGGTCAGCATGTTTCCATTGTACATGTCCATACATCATATTGATTAGGTTTCACGTGCATCAAAGTGCATTCATGGCTCCTCCATCATGACATGCACCTTGGGGGAATAAAACAGAAGTTGGCTTGGCTTTAAGAGTCTTTGAAAGAATTTTCATTTCAAATCAGAGGTATAAGAAGTACTGAGTACCCTTTTAATACAGGCTAGTGCAATGGAGAATGAACAAGTTGCCCGAATGGAAAGAATGGAAAGGGAACAGGAAGAATTGCGAGAACAGCTAGCAAAGTCTCAAGCAGAATCTAAGGATCAGATGACTAAATTGATGGAGCTGATGTCCGCCGTAATCAAGGGAAAAGGATACAATGAAAACTTTGTCGCCAGGAAAGGGTTAGAGGCACAAAAGGGTCAGAATGAGGTCGTAATGATTGATGCCCAGAACACTGTTAACCCCGTCAATGTCCTAAACTCAGATGATCCAGCTGAACAGGCAAAGTTGAAAATGGTTGCAGTAAATGAGGTTGAGTTGGCAGATTCCCAAGGGAAATATCAGTTGTTAGATGAAAGGCTCCGGGCAGTAGAAAGTACAGATGTATTTGGGAGTTTAGATGCGAAAGAACGATGTTTGGTCCTCGATTTAGTCATTCCTCCTAAGTTCAAGATCCCTGACTTTGTGAAATATGATGGGATAACTCCATTAGCCCATATCACTATGTTCTGCCGGAAAATGACAAGTCATATAGATAACGATAAGCTTTTGATTCACTGCTTTCAGGATAGCCTCAGCGGGTCCGCAATTAGGTGGTATAGTCAGTTGAGCAAGGATCAGATTCGCTCTTGGAATGACCTGGCTAGGGTTTTTCTAAACCAGTACAAGCATATGACCGACATGGCGCCTGACCGTCTCACCTTGCAAAATAGGAAGAAAAGAGCTACTCAGAGCTTCAAAGAATATACGCAACGGTGGATGAGCCTGGCCGCCCAAGTACAACCGCCCTTAACTCAGAAGGAAACCACTGTCATTTTTCAGAATACACTGCAGGCCCCGTACTATGATATACTTGTCGGCAACACCACGAAGAATTTTTTGGACATGGTAATTTCAGGGGAGATGATTGAGAATGCTATCAAGGATGGGAAAATTGAAGGAGAAAGAACATCCAATACCAAGAAAAAGCGGGCATCTGAAAAGAAAAAGGAAAATACCCAATTCGTGGAAGGCTTTGCTTCACCTCCCCAATTCTCCTCGTATCAGCCATTTTACTCTACCATGAACAATGTCTCTCAAGGTTTTTATCCCTACCAACCAATGACTACAACTACACCAGAATTTACATCTGTCTATCAATCGAACACCCTTGGGAATAATCGAAGGAGGCATAAAAAGCGAAAAAGAAATCAGGTTAACCCGATTCCTGTGACATATGGTGAGCTATTACCTCAACTCATCCAAAATCACCTTGTGACACCCATGCAATTAGAGCCTCTGAAGCCCCTTTATCCAAGCTGGTATGATGCTAATGAGTGTTGTGGTTATCATTCTGGCAATCAAGGTCACTCAACAGAGAACTGCCCCGCTTTGAAGTACAAGGTCAGAGATCTCATCAAGGCTGGTTCGATAAGTTTTGAAGATGGGGAAGCCAAGTGTCATAAGAAATATTATGCATGATCATATTAGGTTTTTGACACATGTAGTTCTATACACTGTGATGATGAAAGTACTTGTCTCATGTTAACATCTACATGAATTAAATGAATTTTGAATTTTAAATGCTTTATGTTTGTTGTGTTTTAACAATAACTTGAATTTGCAAAAACAAGCATTAAGGAATTTTTAATAATGGACAGTCTCGAGAATAATGTTGATCATTGTTAGATATGACCCAACACCCAACACCCTTCTCCCTCTTTTTTTTTGGGTTTCTCTATGCCTAAACTTTGAATCAAGAACACTTGAAAGACCTAATGCTTCAAGGAATATGAACGATTGAACTTCATAAAACCATTGTCATTACAGAATAAGCAAAGACGTAGATCTTAGTCTAGGCTATGAACAAAAGAACGAACTTTTTGAAAATTTTCAAATTCCTTGAAATTCAAACAAATGAGACATTCTTTCAAGAATCTAGATTTTGATAATTTGGTGTGTGTCAAGATTGTGCTAAAACCATGCATGACCTTTCCCAATGATCATAAAACTTCAAATACCCAAACATCACTTCATGATTGACACCCTGGGGCACAATGACTAAACCAGATTATCCTATATCCCAGAGAAAACTCATTTTTAGGTTTTATTTTCCTCGTCTCTTCAAAGAATTCAGATTTGAAATTCAGTCTTTTCAGTACACACCTAGACTTGCTATGTTCCTCGTTGATACAAATTCTCATGGTTAATCAAATTGGGGCATCATATGTGGATATGATGGATAAATGGTGAATAAGGATGGACTAACGCATGAATCATTGGGGCATGCGATGAAAATGAAAAATGAAAAAATTTATGGTATCATGCATATGAGAATTCGGATGATTCCAAAGTGTAAAATGAAATTCTGAATATCTATTTCCCCTGGGGATAGTTTTTCAATGTGAATATTTGTGCTTGACATGAGAAATGGCCATCTTTCATATCCCTTTCGCACAAAAAGAAATTATCCATAGTCACCCCTTTTGAGCTGAAAGAAATTTTTTTCTTTAAACCCTGATCAAGGATTACCCTCTACACTGGGGGGCAAATGCGAGGAAATATCTTTTTAAAGATCATTGAGAAATGAGTGACAGCTCAAAGACAGACACAAAGCAAATGGAGCTCCGAATAAATATGGGCTCACTCTGTCAAAGAGAAAAAAAAAAGGAAAAGATGGTGAAATGAAAGCCAAGAAAAACAAAAAAAGAAAACAAAATGTGTGAAAGACATGGCAAATTGAAAGCCAAAAGCAAGGAAGAAAAAGAGCAAAGTCAAAAGGAAAGAAATGTCTAAGAAGGGACAAATGCTTCAAAGAAAATCCTCCTCAAGAAATTATCCTTGATCTGATTACCCTCAAACACATATTTTGGGCCTATTTATCCTTTCTTTCTGAACCCTGAGCCATGGCCTACATTACGTGCTTTAAAAGTCCATTTTGATCAAGCATGAATATTTAATTTGAAAGGGTTTTCCTCAGATTTTATCTCATCTCATCGAATTATCATTTCACTAAGGAAGAATTTACAATTCTCAAGTGTATGGTAAAAAAATAAAAAATTGGAACGAATGGGACTCTAGGGCGAAAACCCAAAAATGGGCGGTTTAGAGTAAAATGAAAATTTTTGATGCCATCTATGAAAGTCCGATACCACAAAAGAGAAGGTCATCTTGAAGAAGTGGTCATCGAGGAACATTTAAGAATTCTTGAACCTCCCAAATTGTCAATTCTCATTCAGAGGATTGTCTTAAAAAAGCTAAAACTTTTTTTCTCCAAGATTAAACTTTCCGTTTAAACATCCCAGCTAATCTTGACGCTTGTCAAAATGCCTTGATATAGAAACTAAAAGAATGCTGAATTTGTTTGGTTATCAATGAATTCATGATTTATAAAACCTGTTCCATTTGTGAGCCTAGTAGGGATATACATTTTTGTCATGAAGTTTTCCTGGAAAAGCTAGAATCTTGTTATACCAAGCCTTGCCAATCCCAGTTGAAAAAACCCAGATTGACACTTAGAGAAATTTCTAACAATGATCATCAGTCTTCAAAAGATTTGTACATTACATATTGTGGGGTTAATATTTTTTGTTCAGAAGTTTTAAAAATGAGAAAACAAATAAAGATATTTTTTTGAAATACCCATTTTGATGTTGACATGAGACAAGGATTTTTCTAACCCAAAGGTATAGAACTGCCAGGATAGGTCCTGACTTCCAGATATGAGAAGAAGAAATAGAACCCGGTTTAGATTTCTGATGATGAAAGTTTGAAAACTGTTGGGGCAAAGAGAATAGCCAAAATGAATTGAAGATATACTCTGATTTGAAGAGGAAAAGTGAATTTGAAAGGCTAAGCCAAAGTCTAGAAAAACATCTGGGGGCATTTGCATCACTCATGAGCACTCATCTCTTTATCGAGCTTTTGCATTTGCACAGTGTCGGCAAGCATTTGCATCATTCATGGGTACTTGCATTGGAATTATTCCATAAGCATCTGAATTTTACCTTTACATTTACATTCTTCATGGAATTCGCATTTGCATCATCTCAAATTGCATCATTTCTAGAATCATTGCATTTTCATTATTGTGTGGTAATTGCAGTTAGACCATTCATAAATCAGTTACATGAACACAATTAGCAGGGGCATCTGCATCATGAAACATGGGCATCAATACAGGCAATTTGCATTTGCACCAAGAAACATTTACATCAATCCAAGCATTTATATTTGCACCATGAAGCATGAGCACCTTGTTAAAAGACATGTGCATCTGCATCATTTCTCAAAGCTTCTGGAGGAGTTACCTATAATTTTACAATGAGCAAACCTTTGGTGGTGATAGCCAGAGTTTCTGGTGGGGATATCCAGAATTTTACAGTTTTAAAAGTGAACAAGTCTTCGGTGGTGCTAGCTGAAGCCTCTGGTGGAGATATCCAGGGTTTTATAATTTTGAAAAATGAGAAATCTTCTTCTGGAGGAGTTACCCAGATTTTTTACAATGAGCAAGTCTTTGGTGGTGATAGCCAAAGCTTCTGGAGGAGTTACCCAAAATTTTACAATGAGCAAACCTTTGGTGGTGGTAGCCAAAGCTTCTGGTGGGGATATCCAGAATTTTACAGTTTTAAAAGTGAACAAGTTTTCGGTGGTGATAGCTGAAGCCTCTAGTGGAGATATCCAGGGTTTTATAATTTTGAAAAATGAGAAATCTTCTTCTGGAGGAGTTACCCAGATTTTTACAATGAGCAAGTCTTTGGTGGTGATAGCCAAAGCTTCTGGAGGAGTTACCCAGAATTTTACAATGAGCAAACCTTTGTTGGTGATAGCCAAAGCTTCTGGTGGAGATATCCAGAATTTTACAGTTTTAAAAGTGAACAAGTCTTCGGTGGTGATAGCTGAAGCCTTTGGTGGAGATATTCAGGGTTTTATAATTTTGAAAAATAAGAAATCTTCTTCTGGATGAGTTACCCAGTTTTTTACAATGAGCAAGTCTTTGGTGGTGATAGCCAAAGCTTCTGGAGGAGTTACCCAGAATTTTACGATGAGCAAGTCTTTGGTGGTGATAGCCAAAGCTTCTGGAGGAGTTACCCAGATTTTAAAAAAATGAGCAAGACTTTGGTGGTGATAGCCAAAGCTTCTGGTGGGGATATCCAGAATTTTACAGTTTTAAAACTGAACAAGTCTTCGGTGGTGATAGCTGAAGCCTCTGGTGGAGATATCCAGGGTTTTATAATTTTGAAAAATGAGAAATCTTCTTCTGGAGGAGTTACCCAGAATTTTATTCAACATGTGCATCTACATCAAGAAGCATTTGCATCAATCTAAGTTATTTGAATCTTCATCAAGAAAATTTGCATCAAATCAAGTCATTTACATTTGCATCAAAGACATTTGCATCAATCTAAGTTATTTGAATCTGCATCAAGAAAATTTGCATCAAATCAAGTCATTTACATTTGCATCAAAGACATTTGCACCAGTCTAAGTCATTTGAATCTGCATCAAGAAAGTTTGCATCAAATCAAGTCATTTACATTTGCATCAAAGACATTTGCACCAATCTAAGTCATTTACATCTACATCAAGAAGCGTTTGCATCAACTAAAGACATTTGCATTTGCATCATGAAGCATTTGCATCATCTCTTAAAGCTTTCAGGTATAATCGAACTCGTTTTGCTTCTCAAATGAGTCAAGCCCCGAGATCATCGTCGAGGTACTTTCTTTTATTATGAACAAGTTTTCAGTGGTGATAGTTGAAGCCTCTGGTGGAGATATCCAGAGTTTTAAAATCCTTTGAAAAGGTAGAAAGTCTTCGGTGGTGATAGCTGAAGCTTCTGGAGGTGATACCCAGAATTTTTACAGTTTTAAAAATGAGCAAGACTTTGGTGGTGACAGCAGAAGCTTCTGGAGGAGATACCCAGAATTTTTAAACACAGCTGAGAACAAGACAGGTTAAGACCCCGAGACCATCGTCGAGGTCATTTCTTTTCTTGCAAATTGAATTCGTTTCCTTAAGACGGGTCGAGCCTTGATTAGTCAGGGAATTCAATTTAAGGACAAAATCTTCAATTTACTGTTTTAAAAAAAATAAATAAAAAAATAAAATTGAAAAAATTGAAAAAAATAAAAAAAGAAAAATGGAAAAAATGATAGAAGAATGAAAAAGAAACCCCTTTCCCTTTCCTTCACTTGTGATTTCACTGACCGTACAAAATTAGTGTTTGTTTATCTTTGCCTGATTCCTGATTCTCAGCAATAGCCAAAGAGGGGCAGCTATAGACACTTAATTTTGTCCGGACCACTAAAACAGGTATGTTTTCTTCCTAAATTGATATTTCTGAGTGTAAAAAGACTTTTTTCATCCTGCAGGTGGTACTCCGAGACTTAGTTTAAGAGGGCGAACATAAAAAGTCAAACTCGAAAAAAGTCAACCCCGAAAAAAAGTCAAGCCCAGAAAGTCAATTACTAAAAAAGTCAACCCACTTTCAAAATAAAGATTTTAATTTCAATTGAAAAATGGTGAAAGAATTTTGATAATCCAAGGTCTACATTGAAAGATATGGAGTTCGGAAGTTGGGATTTGGAGATTCAGTAGAAAAAAAACCCTAATCTGAGAAATTTGGGGAAAAGTGCTTAAACGATCAAATTGGTCGAAGTTGAAGGTTCCAAATGAAAGATAAGCACTGACTACGAGTAATGGAGAAGCCATTTGCAAGAAAAACAGAAAAAAGTCAATCTGGGAGAAAACCGAGAATTAGGGTTTTTAGTGGATTTAGGTGAAATCGGGAAGAATCACAGAAATGGCCCGATTTGGTAAGGCCAAAGCCCCCAATGGATGAGGAATGATTAAAAAGGGATAGAACAAGGCTCAGCTTGAAGAAAATCTGAAAATCGGACTTGTTTTGAGCAAAATCGGGTTTCAAAAGCAAAAGGGCAAAATTGGAAAATTCGGGAAAAATAGCAAATGAACTCCGAAAATTCTTCAAATTTGCAAATCTCATTCCTAAACCATTTGAAAGAGATTGGAAAAAGAAAATCTTGATTCGGAGTTCGTTTGCAAAAAGGCCATATCCCGGGTCTTTTATGTAGTAATTCAAAAAGGAAAATCTCGAAAAAATAGCAAATGAACTCCAAATCTTCTAAAATTTTGAAAATATCATTTTTAAATTATTTGGAAGAAATTGGCGAAATAAAATCTTGATTCGGAGTTCGTTTGCAAAATAGCCAAATCCCGGGCCTCCTATGCAATAATTCAAGAAGATAAGTCCCGGAAAAATAGCAAATGGACTCCAAAAATTCTGAAATTTTGTAAATATCATTTTTAAATTATTTGGAAGAGATTGGCGAAAGAAAATCTTGATTTGGAGTTCGTTTGCAAAATGGCCAAATCCCGGGCCTCTTATGCAATAATTCAAGAAGATAAATCCCGAAAAAAATACCAAATGAGCTCCAAAAATTATGAAAACTTCCAGATCACACTTTTAAATTATTTTTAAGAGATTGGTGAAGAAAAATCTTGATTTGGAGCTCGTTTAAAAAATGGTAAAATGTAGGGGCATTAAAGGGCATTTTTGGAAGAAAAAATCCAAATAAATAGCAAACGGACTCGGATAATTTTGATAACTTTCAGAACTCAATATTTTATTATTTTGGAAGTTTCAAAAAAAGAAAAATTGAATTTGGAGTCAGTTTGCTATTTATTTGCATCCGGCGGGCAAAACGGTTATTTCACCCAAGCAACCGAAAAGGGCTTCTTTGGGCCTTTCAAAAAATCAGACTTGGGCTGGAAAAGAGAAGTGTTGGCCTGCCAAGGCCCAAAGGAAGGAGGAAGCTTCTGATTTTTCAATCAAATGGCCAAGAATTAAGAGTTAGTTAGAGATTCTCTTTGATCAAGCCATGGTGATTAAACCACATAGGCCAAGAGAGATGTCAACATTATTCTTGAACAGCTGTAATTTGGGACAGCTGATATGCTAATCTAAAGGTGGTAATTTCATGATTTTTTCACCTTGAATTATTAGCCATTTGATGAAAAATTGGTTACAAAAAAAATGACAACATCCTTGAGCATTTTAAGGGCCATTCGGCCAGCACTTGAGAGGAGGTCAGAATTTGCATTTTCACACTTTATTTTTTGCTGAGTTCTCTTGATTTTTACTTGGTTTTTCTCTCTTTGGTTGAAAGTAAAAAGGAAAAGTTTAGAAAAGAAAGGAAAGTATGAAGAGATAAAGCTTGAAATATAGCTTCTTGAGGTTGCTCTTGAGCACCAACTCTTGCACTTTCTTGATTTTCCATTCTTGTTTTTGCTATTTTGATTACTATTTGGTGAGTTTCCTTTTTAAATAAATGTTTTTTTATTGTTCTTCTTAAGTTCTTCCTTCATCTCTTTCTTAAATATATTTTTTTCAATTTTTTTTATAATATACTCACCATGGCCGAATGGCCTACAGTTTTTGTTAAGTTGCTGTTTTGGTTTATTTCATGTTATTGATGTTATTTTCTTTGATCTTAATGTTTTAAATGTTATGTTACTTCATATACTTGAGTTATATTCTTGCTTTGTTTCTTGCCATTTATGTTTTAAATATCATGTTTTTGCATTTTAAATTTTCTGTTTTCATAATGTTTAAATTTGTTGGTGTTTTAGATTTAGTATATCAAGTGTTTGTGAAAATGCTTGTGTGGTTTTTGCATGATTTGAGTGTTATATTTTAGTTGAGCATGTTAGTATATCAAGTGTTTGTGAAAATGCCATGGTTGTTGGAGCTTGATGCCATTTGGCTATTCCATGTGTTTTGCATTGTGTGTTGCATTTTTTGCCATGTTAGTTGGTAGGTTTTTGCATTTGCATGACATTTGATTTAGTTTTGCATGTTAGTATACCAAGTGTTTGTGAAAATGCCATGTTTGCTAGTTACATAGGCCATTCGGCCACTCTTTGGAATCTTTGCATTGTATGTGCATTTTTGCTATGTTAGTTGATAGGTTAGCATTTGCATGATATTTGTTTGAGTTCTTGGTTTAAGCATGCTTTGTGTTTGTGAAAATGCCATGCATATTTTATTTATTAAGTTAGGTTTATTTGCCATGCATGTTCATGCATTTTAGGTCTAGGTTGCATTAAATGCCATGCAAGTCCATTTAGGTTTAGGTCACTATATGAATGCCATGCATTTTTTCATGACATTTAGGTTTAAACTCATGCATTTCATGCACTATGTTTGCTGTAATTTTTCATGCATTTCATGTTCATGCCACTTGAATAATGACTTAGGCTAATTAATGGTTCAAAGTCATGCTCTCTTGAGCACACTTGTGGAAAATTAAGTTTTGTCAAATTGATTATTATACCTTTGTGATTTTTTTTACTTAGCCCATTTTTATCTAACTTTCAAAAAGTCCTAGCTACTGTTTGTGAGTCATTTTATGAGTCTTAAATATTTTTACTTTGATTTTTAAATGATTTTATCAAAGGCAAAAATGTGTTTTGACAAAGCAGTTTTTTTTCACCCAGTACTTGTACTTTTCCGATTTTCTCGGAATTCATTGTTAATCAGAAAATTAAGCAGATTTTTTCCCGTGTAGTTTTACATGTCCTTAGTCTCCAATTTTTTTTTTCTTTTTTTCAGAATTTTTTGAATTTTTGAAAATAGGGTAAAAAATCGTGGCTTAAAACTGGACAGTGGAGTCAGAATTGAATTTAAAGAAAAATCATTTTTCTGTTTATTTTAAGTTACTTAGAGGGGGCTGATTAGGAAGGTTAGCTACTGACTTAGGGTAGTTTCTAAGCCTTTTTAAACTCTAAAAATGATTTTTCAACTCTCGGGTTAAGGGTAGTCAAGTCCGGATTTTTAAACTTAGAAAATTAGAGCCATTTTAAAAAAATTAGCCCAGTTTTTATTTTTAATTCAAGCTTTTCAAAATTGTTTTCAAACAATCACAAAGTATTTTGGTTTTAGAATATTTAATTTGACATATTTTTCTAAGGTAGCCGGATATCTTTTTAGATATACGGATTTCCTTAATTAAAGGAAAAAAATACATTTCATGCATTGCATTTTCCATATTCATGCATTTTATATAATATGTGATTTTTGCTATAATAATTCCTATGGTATTGTTATTATTTTGATTTATATTTTTTTTGATGTTATACGGTTTAATATATGGTTTTGAATATTTCATGATATCCTATGCTTTTTTTTAGTTATTTTATTTAGCATATACTATGTTCATGCATTATTATTTTTATTTTTATTTTCATGCATATTATATGATAGCATTATTCTATATTTCATGTCATTTAAATTATATGCCACATCATTCATATTTGCTATTTCATTTAAATTATTTCATTTCATATAGAATATATTATGTTACTTAGGTTATTTCATTTCATGTAGAATATATTATGTTACCTAGGTTATTTCATTTCATATAGGATAATTATGTTACTTAGGTCATTTCATTTAGAATATATCATGTGACTTAGGATATTTCATTTCATTTAGGATATATTATGTCATTTAGGATATTTTATTTCATTTAGAATATATCATGTGACTTAGGATATTTCATTTCACTTAGGATATATCATATAACTTAGAATATTTCATTTCATTTAGAATATACTAAGACATTTAAATTATATCATATCATTTAGGATTGCATTATATTATTTAGACTTTGCTATGTCATTTATTTATGTCATGCATATACATATTCATTTCTTTTAAATGTTTTCAAAAAGGTAATGATTTTCAATAAAATAAAGATATTCCTGAATTAAAATAATTCATGAGTTTTCTGCCGGGTTTGCTGGGGAGGATATCATCAATTATCATTAATAACGGAATATTTTCTTTAAAAAGAGAATGATTCGGAAAGTTTTCCAAAACTAATAAAAATTTCTATATTTTGCCACGTTTGTTGGGGAATATAGAAAAATTTTAAATTTATAAATTCTGGATCATTTTCAATAAAAAATGGAATTATTTTTTCTTTAAATTGGGAATTAACTTGAAATACTAAATTTAAAACCGATTTTTTACCGAGACTTGAGATAACACACGATTAATAAGGTACCGATTTATACGGGCGTTGTGGGGGTGCTAATCCTTCCCCGCACGTAACCGACTCCCGAACTCGCTTCTTTGATTTCTCTGGTTTTATACGCAGACTTGAAATTGGTTTTTAAAATGTTTTAATTAATTTTTAAAATATTTTATAAAACCAGTTTTAATAGGTGGCCGATCACACCTAGCTAAAAAAGATTGGTGGCGACTCCATGTATTTTTCAAGGTCATTTTCAAAACCTTCATTTTTCTAGAGGAATTAAGTCAACTTTTGCTCGGATTTTTTTTAATGTCACGCTTAACGAATAATAAAGTCTTGCTATGAGACTCGTTATTTTTTGAGGTTGCGACATATAAAATTTATTTATTTTTTATTTTTTTATAATTAAATTTAAGTAAAATAATATTATTTTAATATATAAACAGTGATCCGGGCCGGGCGACCTGGATCAAGAAAATGCCTACCGGGTCGGACGGGCTACCCGACCGTGAGCAGGTCTATGTGGGTATCTTAAAGTTTGTCTGAAAGAAGCTCGATAAGATTGATCACCTTCACTCATAGTGTGGTCAACTTAGCTTGACTTGGACACATAAGAGAATAGGAGATTATTTTGTTAGATATTAGATATATTCGTTATAACGCCTAGTGCTTGTATATTAGTATTAAGGGAATATGTTGTGATTTTTTTGTTCATTTACAGCTTGGAAATATTCATGTTTGAATGGTTTGTGAAAATTTTATCAATTTAAAAATTCGCTACTCATATGATAACTTAATTTCTTAAGTGATGTGGCTTTAGTTGGGTTGTCTTACTTGAGTGCGGTTGCGGATCATTAAAATATAGGTATACATGTAGTACTTTTTTTTTAATTACGATTGGGAAAACTAAGGATGGCAAAACCCGATTCGACCGATGGATTTCGAACGGATGGAGAGGTTTTTTTTTTTTTTTTTTTTTTTTGAACAATGGATGCGGAGCGGGCGGTGCGGTTTTTTTTGTTTGAAAGGTGGGGATGGAGCAGTTGTGGTAATTGCCTGCCCCGCCCCGCCTCGAATACTGAAATTATAATTTTACCCTTAAATATTTTGTTTTTAAAAGAATAATAAAATAATATAATTACACTTATTATTTTTATTCTTCTTTTAAAAACCTAAACCTAATACTTTATTTTTTTCTCTTCCTAGATTAGAAACATGCTTATATTGAATTTATATTTAAATTTTTTTTACAATGCTTTATTATTTAAAAAAATAAAAATAATTAATAAATATCAAATGGGCGGAGTGGGGCGGGGCGGTTATGGATGTAACCGACATCCATGGAGGTGGTAGTGGTATTAAAATTTCAACATCCACGACGGAGCGGGACGGAGGGCGGGACAGAGCAGTGCTATGACGGGCAAGAGCAGATACTGCAAAATCTTTCCCTGCCCCGCTCCATTGCTATCCCTAGGGGAAACATATGAAAGATTTTTAAAGGTCGCAAATCTAAAAATTAAATTTTAAAGATCGTAAATAAAATAAAATATTGAACAAAGCTAGTAGTTGTATGGTGCAATTTACCCAAAAAATTTTATTTTATGCTTCTGATTTTATTATAAGTTTTTATTTTTTATGCTCAACTTGAATTTCATCTTGAACAAAATATTAAAGTCTTCAAATTTATTGATTTTTTAATTAAATTAATGTTTATCTTTTACAATTTTATGTCTTGTCCATCTTCAATAAAAATTTAGACTCCTTAACATACACTTTAAATATAGTTATTCCTAAATTTCTATTAAAATAAATATAGTTATTCCTAAATTTCTATTAAAATAAAATAGTTATTTCAATATTCAAGAAAAGAATACTAATGAAGAGTTTAAACAATAATAGTTTTAATATTATATTTAGGAAAAGATAAAAGTAATAATGAAAGATTATTTGTAATTTTTTTTAAGGTTTTTTTTTACTGCTATAAAGTATATTAGTATTTATCGAATTGCCTTTGTTATTTTCTTTTAAACTTAGGTTCGTCATTATGTAGGAAAAGCTAATTTCTTATACCAAAAAGTATTTATCGAATTGCCTTTGTTAGTGTACCGACTTATTTTCTTTTAAACGTGCATTATTTGTAGGTTGGCCGGAACAAAAAAACAATGAGATGACTTTTATTTTATGTGTAATTTGAATAACTTTTTATGAACCATTTTTGGTAGTTATACTCCAATCCACCAACCAGAGTAGAGAATTGATTTTAGATAAGATGGATTTTGTCAAAGCATAAGTCCCTTTGTTTTTATTGTTTGTGGCTGAAATAAAAGTTCAAAAATATTTCATTTTATGACGTACCAACAAATTTTGTATCATTATCCAACATAAATTTAGCAAATGTAAAATAAATCTTCCCTTTATTTTTATAGCTTGTTTATACCGCCTTGATTTATTTCATTTTAGTTAATTTCCTTTATTGGAACATGAGATAATATGGTGTTTTTCATTCATAATAACTGCCTTGTTAATAGGCGAGGTTTTACTAGATGTTTTAAACCAGAAAGTTTAGGTGTTGTTCCATAAATTAATAATTTTTCATAAATAAAATAATACTTAATTTAAGTTCATGTCGATTTTTCAAATCATTCGAAATCAAATCATTTGAGGTCGATTTCAAGTTTGAATTAGACAAATTCAAGTTGAATTTTTATTATCAAATCAAGTAACACCAAATTGAATTAGAATCAATTGACATCAGATTGAGTTAGAATCGGTTGAAACGTGTTTTTTGAGTTAAGACTAATTTAGCCTCATAAAATACTTATATTAAAACGCAAGGGAAGGAACAAAGGGAACAACGAATACACCAATAGTTCTCCTTTGTAGGAAAAACTAATTTCTTATAATAAAATATATTAATCGTCACAAAATGATTAAAATATAGGAATATAGTTAATGTCGAATTGCCTTTGTTAGTGTACAGGCTTATTGTCATGTTTAGCACATGCGTGTTTGGTACAAGCAAACATTAAAATTTTTTTCCTTTAAACGTGCAACTTTGGTAGTTAGGTCGGAACAAAAAATAAATGAGTGACTTTATTCCCAAAAAAAAAGGATGATCTTAATCTTACATGATAAAACAACATACTTTTCAATGAGAAATAAAATACAAATCTCTCTAAAAGAAGAATAAGTTATTGATACTTAGTTGATATAATAATAATAATAATAATAAATATTTTAAAACCAAAACAATTTCACCAAGATAGACTTTCCACGAAAACTGATAGGAACGATGGTTTGCCAGCTAATGGATTAATTTCCAAAAATGCTTTTTTTCATGTAGAGATGATATTGAACAAAGAATAGAATGCTTGCCATTTACGGATCAAAACTTGGATGAAAATATCCCTAGTACCAGTACAGATGTTCGGTAGGTTCGCGAAGATGTTGACGAAGACATTTATGAAGCTTGATTAAAAAACTGAATTTAGTAAGATTATTTTGAAACAAATACTGTGCATATAATATGCTTTTATACTGTAAATATTATTATTAATGTTCTTTACATTATAGTATTTGATTCTTATACTAATGTTGTTTACTTAAAATTGATGCAGATAGCATGAGGAGGAGAAAATTAAGGGATATCAATATCATTCAGACCGGTTCCCAATCGGCTGGTGCTACTGTGGAGGGCGACACTAGAGTGACGCCGTTAGAGGTGCCGAATGCGTCGACTGCAGTTGCTAACCCACCAGAGGTGCCGACTAACTCCATGGCTGCAGAAACTACAGTTCATACGAACTTGAATACAGGTATCGTGTTACAGAAGTGTTAAAAGTACGCAAAATAGTTTGACAATAACATCTTGGACAATTGCTAATATATTTGTTTTTTGTGTAGTTGATAATGCTGGACAACGCAGAACTCGTGGTCGTACGACATTGAAGGAGTTATGAGTACTACCTCCTGAAGAGCGTATTGTTGTCGCAGCAAATACTAACCAGTAGACAATTGGTCCATAAGCACAATTATTGGCTAGCTTTCTTAGCATGATTGCTCGAAATGGGATAAAGTGTCCCATTCATTATGAGTCATGGCATGACGTGCCGAATGCTGAGAAGGTTGAGATGTTAAAGTTTATTGAGGTATAAGTGTGTTAAATTAGTATTGCATTATTTTAACAGTTTTGTTTATGATCGAAACTAACTTTGTTCAACTTTTCCGTTTTAGTCACGATTTTCTTTGCAGATTCCCACATCATATGTTCTGAAGTCATTGGGAAAAATGGAAAGATTATAAGTATGAGTTGAAGAAAAAGTATTTTGATCGAAATACTGATCCTAATGTCTTAATACGAACCTTACCGCGTGGTGTGGTTATGTGGCAGTATGAGAGACTCGTTAGATTCTGGTATACAAAAAAAGGAGAGGTATCATATTACGGATTTTATTTGGGTCATTTACTTATAGTACTTGATATCATACAATTTACGGATTAGTAACGTTTGCGGGTGTCCAATGTACAGGAACGAGAGAAGGTAGGGGTAACCAGTAGACAGCAACAGAAATAAATACAGTTACACCAGCAGTTCAAAAAGCTTTGCCAGAAAAGCTAATGAAAAAGTAAGTTTTCATTCATAATATATTATTAAATTAGTGTTAAGTACATTTGGTCCCGGTATAGGACAAAATTATCAAACAGTCCGTAAGATTTGAAGTTGCCATAATCCTTGTTTTATTAGATAATTATTTGTTCTCAATTGTTTTAATTTAGTATTAATTATTACTATTTTGTAGGAACTTGAGCGGGTGGGGGGGAATAGGACGAGTTGAACTGTTTCAGTTAACTCATACCAAAAAGGATGGATCATATTTGAACGTCGAGACTCGAGATATTGTGGTATATTTTATTGAAATTTGTTTTTATTTATAACTATGTTACACAAAATATTATTAATTTTATTGTTTTATAGGAGAAAGCCCGGGATAAACTTGTTGAGTATCAAGCCGGAGCATCGGATGGCACATCAGTGAATATGCAAGAGGTCGAGAATCAAGTATTCACTGAAGGAATGAACGACATGGATGGGTTCGAGGTGTCGGACTGGGTCCGACACCATCTAGCTACTATGGCATTGGTTCACAGCGGTTTACCGTTTCTTCTTCACAAAACTACAGTGCATATGAGGTTCAGATGTTGAGAGAAGAAATGCAAAATATGAATAAATGTTTTGAGGAGAAGGAAGCAGAGAGACAAGCTCAACAAGAAGAACAGGATAGACGATATCAGGAGCTGCAGACACAGTTTCAATCGTTGATAAATTTAGTGCAGCAAAGGAATTTAGAAGGCTCAACGAGTTCACAAAATCCTCCATCTCAGGTAATATATCTTCCTTGTTAATTATGTTACTTTTATAACTTAATATCTTATATATTAATTATGTATTTTAACTTTTTTTAATAGGGCTCATGAGAGCAACAACTTGCTGCGGAGAAAACATTCTTCTTACGGCTGTCTTCCAACTTTTAGTATTTGTAACTTGTAATTTTTAGGACTGTCAGTGGATTTGATATGTTAAGTAATACATTCTTTGTACATTTGATATTAAATATATTTTTATATTATGCCATTTTCTTAATAATTTGTGGCGTTTGTGTATTATTAAAACGTTCTGTAAATAGTAATGCAGGTATTATTGATAAATATAACTTTTTAAACAAAATAAATGACAAAAAAATGCATATTTAGCGGCGTTTCAAGAAACAAATGCCGCTAATTCTGGAAAAAAATAGTGGCGTTTAAAGAACATAAATGCCGCTAAATTTGAATAATTAGCGGCGTTTTATGATCACAAACGCCGTTAAACAAATCCGTTTAGCAGCGTTTTATAATACGAAACGCCGG
Source organism: Fremontodendron californicum (assembly GCA_030761205.1). NCBI lineage: Eukaryota > Viridiplantae > Streptophyta > Magnoliopsida > Malvales > Malvaceae > Fremontodendron > Fremontodendron californicum. The sequence goes on along the minus strand of JAULJL010000005.1, from coordinate 12,719,512 downwards.
TAAGTGCCTCTGCAAAATGACTTTTGGGCGTCCTACTTTTGCGTTTTAAAACGCCGCAGTAGATACCTACAAACGCCGCTAGATTAGCTGCGTTTTAGGAAGAAACGCCGCAAAATGTCCCGTCCCTACATTTATCGGCGTTTGTGGGGGCTTTTTTTTGAACGCCTCCACTGGTTTAGCGGTGTTTATAAACGCCGCTATTCGTAAAAAAAAAAGCCAATAAAGGACCATTTTGCTGTAATGGCAGTATGATCTAGTGATTGGACTTTTTTAAACTTGTGTAAAAAATTTAAGTTCCGGTAAAAAGAAAAGAATAGAGGCGATAGAATAAAGAGCGAGTTATAAACCAAAACCTAGGACCCCATCATGTGCAGCAATTCAATAAAATCCTAATCTTATCCTGTTTAATTTTGTATTCAAAATTAGCATTTGGATGGTATATTTTTAAATTTATAATTTTATCTGCTTTCCAATTGTTATCTGGTGCATAGTGTGATAAATGAAACTTGAATTTGTGGTAATGGAAGAGAACATATCCATCAAGTTACAAAGAAGAAATATTGCAAATGGCTGCAGATGAAGTAGGGCTTTGCTATATGCAGAAAACAAAAATATTATTGCATAACAGACAACAAACACATAAACATAGTAGTGGATTATAACACAAAAAAAGTAGTGGCTTAATGGCTGCCAAATTCAGTCTAATAGTCTAGATCGTAATAGACTACTAGTAGTGCTAGTGCTAGTGCATGCACAAGGCACTTTATTTACTTAGTAATTTTGACAGCCTATTACATCAACAATTAAGCAGAAGTAATTGTTGCCGAAAATGTTGGGAAATTTCCATCCCCAATTTGAACTTCTGAGGTGATTCCTCCCAGTATACTGCTGCTCTTGGTGCTAGAATTGATCAGTGCATTAAAAATTGCAGCCCAACGATCGGTAGTAAAGGCGCCAGCTTGATCAACCAAAGTATAGGCCTGCAATGCATTATACAAGTGAAGTGATACATTTATTTAATTATAGTATTTTTTTTCTTTGTTTTGGTTAAGAAGTAGAGATCATTATTATTAGTATTACATACCTTATTAGGAGAATTGGGCTGGTTGAACCAAGCTAGCAATACGTCATAGGCTTTGTTAGTGCTAATTGTGATGCGATACACAGTAGCTCCTTGTGACCCATTTTGATTTCCAACATGCTGAAAAGTAGCTGTAGCATTAGACAGGATCTGGCTAGGGTAAGAGCCAAGACCGCCAGCTCCAATACTTCCTTGCCAATCATTGGAAATCTGATATATGATGCCAGAGCTTGTAACGTTTTTAACACTACAAATGGTGGTGGTGACTTGAGCCATGTTAGTTTTCTCTAGGAAAGGGAAAGCTAGCTAGCTGATCTTCTTCAATTCCTTGTAGGTGTTGTGTTTGTGCATATATGTTAGAGACTAGCACATCTATCATCTATATATACTTGTTTGTTGAGCATAAAACGACAACCATTCACTTATTATAACATTTACATGTGTACAAATTGCCAAAGAATTTTTCTTTCTTTTTATTTTTCTAAAGGACCAAAAGATTTGTTGAAAGGCACACATGTAAAGACTCAGATTTTTAATTATTATTTTTATTCAAAATTTTAAATTTTCTCTCATTCATGAAATTAATTAACACCAATTCTAACTTTGGAGTATTTTTGACATTGTCAATAGTAAACATAATTAAGGTGAATCACTAGTAACAATAAATTCAATGAAAATTAAATTAAATTAAATATCAAATAATAATATTTTCGAGAGTATATTATAAATTTTTTATGTAAAATAATTGGTCGTTACAAATATTAAAGAGATGATAAAAGAAACTGCCATGCTGCTGTCTGTAACAATCCACCTTATCTACATGAGGCTATTAATTTGTTTGGATTGGAGAAACAAGAATGCCGAAGGTCTTGGAGTCATAAAACCGGCCAAGTGTAATTCAATGCTTTTTCAACTTAATTTCAATGTGACACTAATGCATCAAATAAAAGTGATGATCTCGTTTATTTTTTGTTCCCACCTACCTACCAAAATGCACGTTTAAAACAAAATAAGCCGGTACACTAGCTTAGTTGCAATCCTATATTTTAATCAATTCGTCACCATTAATATTTTTTATTATAAGAAATTAGCTTTTCCAACAAATTAAGGAGAACATTTTGTTGTTGCCTTTGTTACTTCTCTTGCCTTGTTGGATGTCATTTTCAACGGAAGATTGTCTTTCTCTTGTTAATATTTTTTTTGGAGTAATCCAAACATGCTTTTTTTTTTTTTTTTTCCATTAAACTTAAGCGATACATTTTAATTTAATTATTTTATAATGTTAAATTATAATCCTAACTCAAAAAATTTGTATAATCGATTTTAACTGAATCCGATTTAACTTGATTTGGTTAATTGGACTGAACAACTTGAATTCGTTAAATCCGAATTTAAAATTGGCCTGAACTTGTACTCAAGACGACTATTTTAATACATTATTGGCTATTTTAACACATCAACTCATGGTAATGATGATGAGGTTCCAGGTTCTTTTTGCTTTGCTTAATGTCCTCCTCGATTTCTGTTCCATGACAAATATTTTCTTTAAATTGTTTTGCTTTGTCTATTTGGACGTAGGGAATGCATCGAAAGAATGTTGGATCATGTTTTATAACCCGTAAGAAGTTTGAAAAATCTATAATCGTAAGAAGTTTGAAAAATCTATCTTTGACATTTTGTTTGGGGTGACTGTAGTTTGGAGACATCTTTTGATGTTTATTTGAAAACTTTGTGTTATAATTTAATTATTTGTGACTCATACCTTATTAATCATAAGACAATTGTTTTCTTTCTTTATTTTTTTGAGAGATTATATTAAAAATTATATTTGAATTTAAATATTTTTATTTATAATTACAATTATAATAAAATGAATTTTAATAATGTAAAATGTATAAATTAAGCAATAATGACGAATAAAATTGACAGACTGAACTTTTACCTATGGACAGTGCATCGGTAAATATAGTGTATTATCAAGGGAAAGTAACCTATAACGACGGATAGATCGAGTAATAAAAAAAATTGTAAATCATTTTACTGGCGGAACGACCGTCACTATAGGGTCATAAGCTTTTACTGACGGAACAACCGTCAGTAAATATCTATACAGATAGTTAAATTGGGAATCCTTTTACTGACAGAAAAATCCGTCAGTATAGGACAATATATCTTTACCGACGGAAAAATCCCATCACTAAATGGCTTTACCGATAAAGCTTCTTAATGACAATCATTTTTTTGTCAAAATATCTATATTTTTCGTCGATAAAATTTTTTCGAATCTTTACCGACAAATTTTGGAGTATATACTGACATTTTTTGCACATCAGGAAATTGTAACATTTTTGTATTGTCAATCTTATCTACATGAGGCTATTAATTGTTTGGAGTGGAGTTGGAGTATACAATGGAAAGTAGAAACAAGAATGCCGAAGGTCTTGGAGTCATAAAACCGGCCAAGTTTAATTCAATGCTTTTTCAACTTAATTTCAATGTGACACTAATGCATCGAATAAAACTCATGATCTCTTTTATTTTTTGTTCCCACCTACCTACCAAAATGCACGCTTAAAACAAAATAAGCCGGTACACTAACTTTGGCAACTTAAGTAATATTTTATTTGTCAAAAAATATTAATTTAATAAAAATAATAAATATAACATAAACTATTACTTCACTATTATTTAATAAATTTAAATTATAATTTAAAATATCTCTTTTTTCACATACGTTCGGAAACCTTCATATGTAATTATCAATAAAAGAGTAATTTTTTTTTTTGTAATTATAATTAAACTGAAATTCTACAACTATACATCATAAACAAAAGTACTCTCTTTCATTCCTTCTATTATTTCACTATTAGGAAATTGTTGATGGTGTTTTTGGTGGTGGGTGGTGCTAAGGCAAGGAGTAGAAGGGAAGCAGAGCAACAATGGTGGTTTTCTAGATTGAAAGTGTCTAGAGAGCCTTTAGCTGGTCTAAAGAGGCCTATTTATAGTTTTGCTGACGGATCGCCACACACCACGTGCTATGGCTCAATTAAGGATAGGTGGGTCGAGGTCCCATGTGGGTTTTGATGTGATGGGCGGCGACGTGATAGGCAAGGCGGCTGTCGGGAGGCCACGTGGCTCTTTGAAGTGATGGGTTGGCGATCTCTCTTGAAGAGATAGGTGGTAGGTTCGTCTGACTACTCTTGGTTAGGTGAGCCCTGGCTGGCTTAAACCGTGGCGAGCTCCTTCTTGGGTCTTCTGCCTTGATCCGAGTGCTGAGGATTCGTTGGGTCCAAGATTTGTTGGGCCTCGGGCCCAACAGGTATAGAGCCCGAAAGACCTATTGGGTCTTAGGTTTAAAAATTGCCCCCCGAAAGACCTATCATAAAGTGGCCCTCGGAGAGCCTGTTTTGTTTGATGATGTCTCTGTTATTTTGGCGAGAAGATGTGCATATGTTGGCGCCTTGGGCTCTGTTGTGTACGAGGTGTTTCCAAGTGTCACGCTATGGTTGGTGTTGTCAGATTTCATTATGCAAGTGCATGTATCACAAACAAGTAATAAAGTGGAAGTAAAGTGTCGAACCCACGACGAATTGCTATTAAAATCATTAAGTACTAAAATTAACAGAACTTAATCTTATCTAAACAACTAATTAAAGATGATAATTAAAAACTAAATTAAAAGAAAATAATACTGAAAGCAAGTAAATTAAAAAGGATGAATTCAATTAATTATAAAAGCCTAAGATTACAACTTCCCTCAACACTTCGCTTGAATCTCTCTCTACCTTTTCACTTGATTAATGATCCTGAGTTGTTAACCTAGAGTTCTATCTTATTTATAAGTATCTGTTGATGGTCTCATAAAAATATCCTTCTTAACCATGTCTATGATAATTGAATTAAAGAAGAACTCATTAAGCTTAGGCTCTAACAATGGTTACACATGACAAGTATATTTCTACCCTACCTGCAGATCAATTCATCCTAATAAATGAATATGAAACATGTGTCATTCAATCCATGTCTAACACTAAACTCCCTATGTCTAGTTGTATTTAGGTTAACAAATCAATCTAATTGGTGGCCAATCAATTAGAAGCATTAAGAACAAGAATGAACAAACAACTTAACAAACCATTAAATCAAGCTAGAGAGAGAAAGTAAATTCAAACTATGTGTTGAGTTCCATTGAAATCCTAGTAAAAGAGATTTAGTTCATGATAATTAATGAAAACAAATAATCAAATAGTTTCACCATTATCAACAACATAAGAAAAATAAATAAGAGAAAACTAAGAGTTGTCAATTCTTGAATCTTCCAATCTTATTGAGAGAAGTTGAAGGCAACTATCTTCTTGAGAGAATTAGGTTTCTAGGTATCCAATCCCCTTTATTCTGACCTAAAAGAGTCCTATTTAAAGCATCTAAGGCCTTCTGGAGTCCCAAACTTCATGCCCAAGCAAACAGGTAAGTTTTGCCAAATTTGCATTTTTTTCCTTTATAATGCGGTTACTGTCATGACATCGGTGCCTTGGCGCCAGCTTGTGGCATTGCGTCGCAGCCTATTCTGCCCCCCTGGCATCGCGGCAACAACTCTTCTGTCCGCTTCAGTTGGTCTCGTCGTTTTCTCGTACTTTGTTTGATATTTTGACGGGGCAAACCTCATCTGATTTTGACGAGTCTTACACCGTTGGAAAGGTATGGAAGTAAGCTTCAAAAGTCAAGAGGGCGTTTTCTCATTTGAAGTCTTTAAGATCAAGTTTTTCATGAAAGAAGCTCCGAAGGTCGAATCTGTCTGCTCATTGCTTTGCACCATTTTTCATCGTTTTGTACCTTGAAGCTCCAGATCACCTTGGACCTATAAAAACACATAAATAACAAATAAATAACTATTTTAAACATAAAATTGATAAATAGAATAAATACAAAAATATCTAAAACTAATCAAATCCTAATAAAAACCTCAAGGACTTAGCCGATTTAAATTTATAAAAGGTGACGAAATAACTATATTTCCTAGAGTTATCACACCCCCAAACTTAAGATTTTGCTAGTCCTCGAGCAAATCAAATCAAAACTAAACTAACTAACTAAATAAATAAAATGACTCAAAACACAACTCAAGATAAATGCACTCAAACAATGATTTCTTAATTTTTCTCAAAAGTTACCTCAAAATACTGATCAAAATAGAACATAAACATAATCCAAATCTATGATTCAGTTCAATCGTAAACTTCATGCTTGAATGGATTTTCAGTGTGTGTGTATATATAATTTCATTGCAAATCATCACATGCAATCTAAATAAGTTTATATCAATGCAAAATACAAATTAGTACTAGATTCTCATATGTTTGCTTTTCATCTCTCTCTCCACTAATGTAGACTAACACTTCGTCAAGGATCAAGTAGGTCTTTATTAAACTTGTAATGTAAGGCTAAGGTCAAAGTAGGATAAAGATAAATTTCGGTTTAAGTCACCCATAGACACTTTACATTTTTTTTTCAGAATTTTTTTGAGAAGCATAGTCTTTTCCTCAAATTACATTCTCCATTCTTTGAATGCATTTTCTTTTTGCTTCACCACTTTATTCACTTTTTTTGTTTTTTTTTTCTATTCTTCATTTTCGAAGAACCATAAACTTTTTTTTATATATATCACCACTTCACCCAATTTTTACATGGCTCATAATTGTTTCCTGTAATATCATCACATGCCTATGTAGTGAAGGTTAATCATGGTTTTTCTTATTTGGCTAGGCTAAAAGATGTGGCAATCAAAGAAAATATGTATATCAATTAGGCTCAAAGAGGTAGACTAAGGATATTAATATATAAAGGTAGGCTTCAAAGGCTCAAACGATCCAAAGATGGCCTAAATCACTTCCTTCACTTAGTGTTGTCTAGGATTTCGCCTCAAGAGAGAATCAAACAAATTCTAGGTTCTAGACATAATTGCAATTCACATCAACATAATTAGTCTTTAAATAAGCAATGCAAATCTAAGCAAGAGATTAAGTGCTCAATTTGTGAAAATCACATCTTAACATGAAACTAACAAAAGAATTTAACACAAATTCTTCTCATGCTTATGTTTTCCTCCAAGAATCAAGATAAATCAATAACTAAAATTCATCATTGAATAAGGATTCCATCATAATAAGTGCAATATATCTCAAGCAAAAACAATTTTTTTTTAGACTCTTGATAATAAAATTAAACAATCACACAAACTAAAATAAACCTAAAGACACACCCCCAAACTTAAAACAAACATTGTCCTTAATGTTTGGAATTATAAAGAGTAAGAACAAGAAAACTCCCCTATCGATGCAAGCAAAGCAGGAGAAGCTTTAGTTTTTCTCTTAGATTTCATCATGCTTTTCCAAGTTGGGTGAGTAGTCACTACAAAAAAAAAAACAAAGTAAATAGAAATTAATAATAATAAAAATACTCTAAAAATTAAAAGAAAAAAATTTAGAACTTGGGTTCCTCCCAAGAAGCGCTTGATTTATAGTCATCGGCTTGATTATCTCATGCCCATTAGCCGGCATCTTTCCACTTGAACCATTGCACCCCTTTTTCCTTCGCTTTATGAGGCATGGCATTCACAAAAGTGTGGCATCCATGCATCTTGGAATTAGAATGTGAAATTGCTTCAAGTGGTGTAGTGGAACAGGTTTCGTTGGATGCTTCTTTGGAATCACTGTTCACCACTTTAACTGTTATACATTCATCAAATTTGTTAGAAAACTTCATAGCCTTAAAAACTTTAAAAGTTACCTGTTGGTCTAGAACCCTCATGGTAAGTTCTCTTTTTTGCACATCAATGAGAGTTCTACCAGTGATTAAGAATGGTTTCCCAAGAATTATGGGTATTTCAGTATCCTCCTCCATGTCAAGCACAATAAAATCGGTAGGAAAGAAGAATTTGTCAACCTTGACTAGCACATCTTCCACTATGCCTCTTGGATGTTTGATGGATCTATCAGCTAGTTGCAACATCACTATAGTGGGCTTTATTTCCCCCAAACCAAGCTTGCGATAGATATAAAGAGGCATTAATTTTATACTCGCCCCCAAATCACATAGAGCTTTACCAACAAATTTATTACCAATAGCGCATGGAATGGCGAAACTTCCCGGATCTTTGAGTTTGGGTGGGTGTTTCTTTTGAATAATAGAGTTGCACTCTTCAGTAAGTGCAACTGTCTCAATCTCATCCAAGTTCCTCTTCTTAGACAAAATTTCTTTCATAAACTTGACATACTTAGGCATTTGGTCTAAAGCTTCAGCAAAAGGTATATTAATATAGAGCTTTTTGAATACCTCAATAAACTTCTGAAACTGCTTGTCAAGTTTTTGCTTTTGAAAGCGCTGAGGAAAGGGTGGTGACGGGTAGACTGGAGGCTTCCTCTCTTCTTCTTGAGACTTTTCAAATACTTTTTCCCCCAAATTTTCCACTTCAAGAGGCTTGGTTGGCAATTCTAGCACTTTCTTTTGAAGACGTTGAGGAAAAAGTGGTGGTGGGTAGACTGGAGGTTGCTTCTCTTGAATTTTCTCATTATTCTTCTTACTACCCACTTCTACTTCTTTCCCACTCCTTAATGTAATGTCATTGCATTGCTCTTCCTAGCTCCCCTAAGATTGGTTTCAGTATCACTTGGAAAAGATCCCCTAGGATGATTGTTAAGTGCATTAGCAAGCTGGCCCACTTGTGCCTCAAGAATTCTAAGTGATGTTTTATGCTCCTGAAGTAATTCTAAGTGATTATGAATGAGATTATCAGTTCTTGCCATGAATTGCATAAACATCTCTTCCATAGATGTCTTCTTTTCTTCGATAGGAATCCTGGCTTGTGCTTGAAAACCAGGAAAGACTACTTGCTTAGCTTGTGATGATGGCCCTTGGTTGTTCCAAGAAAATTTTTGCTAATTTCTCCAACTTGGATTATAGTCGTTTGGATATGGATTGTTCTGTTGCCTATTATAGTTTCCCATAAATTGAGCAGATTCAGCCTTTGTTAGGCATCTATCACTATTGTGTCCTTCCCCACAAAATTCACATGTTACAAATAGGCTTTGGACCGAATGCATACACATGGTGTTAAATTTCTTGGACAAAGTAGCCATCTGCACCGATAAGCACTGATCTCATCCAACTGATAAACACCTGGAGCTTTCTTTGGAAAAATTCGCTCAGTGGACCATTGATAATTATTGGACGCCATCTCCTCAAATAAATTATAAGGCTCATCATTTTCTTTCCCCATGAGTGCTCTACCTGCTGCAACATCTGTAGAACTTCTAGTATGACCGATTAACCCATTGTAGAAGGTGTTTACCTGAAGCCAGTTAGGTATCCCATGATGAGGACATCGTCGAAGCAGATCTTTGTACCTTTCCCAAGCTTCATATAATGATTCTGAGTCATACTGCATAAAAGATGTGATATCATCTGCATCTTAGTTGTCTTGACAGGAGAAAAATATTTGGCAAGAAATTTCTGGGCCAGATCAGCCCAAGTGGTAATGGAGCCAGCAGGAAGAGAGTTCAACCAACTCTTGGCCTTATCTCAAAGTGAGAAAGGGAAGAGTCTCAATCTAATGGCATCATTAGTAACACCATTTTGTTTGAAAAGATCGCAAACTTCCAGGAAGTTCATGATGTGAGCATTCGAATCATCGTTCGGTAAGCCGCCAAACTGAACTGATATTTGGATCATCTGAAGAACCGGCTTTATCTCGAAAGTATTTGCCTGGATGGCAGGCCTCTGAATACTAGTTTGGAGGTCCTCCATGAGAGGAACCCCATACTCTCGCAAAGTCTTTGTATCGTTAGCTTCAGCCATTATACCCGAAAATAAGAAAGAAAAAGAAAGTTTAAATTAAGACTAAGTATGCTTGGTATTAATATTAACAAAAATAATAAACAATTCCCCGACAACGGCGCCGAAAACTTGTTGTCAGATTTCACTACGCAAGTGCACGTATCCCAAACAAGTAATAAAGTGGAAGTAAAGTGTCAAACCCACGAGGAATTGCTATTAAAATCGTTAAGTACTAAAATTAAGACAACTTAATCTTATCTAAATAACTAATTAAAGATGATAATTAAAAACTAAATTAAAAGAAACTAATACTGAAAGCAAGTAAATGAAAAAGGATGAATTCAATTAATTTTAAAAGCCTAGGATTACAACTTCCCTCAACACTTCGCTTGAATCTCTCTCTACCTCTTCACTTGATTAATGATCCTGAGTTGTTAACCTAGAGTTCTATCTTATTTATAAGTATCTGTCGATGGTCTCATAAAAATATCCTTCTTAACCAATTAACTATATGTCTATGATAATTGAATTAAGGAAGAACTCATTAAGCTTAGGCTCTAAAAATGGTTACACATGACAAATAAGTATATTTTTACCCTACCTGCAGATCAGTTCATCCTAATAAATCAATATGAAACATGTGTCATTCAATCCATGTCTAACACTAAACTCCCTATGTCTAGTTGTATTTAGGTTAACAAATCAATCTAATTGGTGGTCAATCAATTAGAAGCATTCAGAACAAGAATGAACAAACAACTCAACAAACCATTAAAGCAAGCTAGAGAAAGAAAGTAAGTTCAAAATATGTGTTGAGTTCCATTGAAGTCCTAGTAAAAGAGATTTAGTTCATGATAAGTAATGAAAATAAATAATCAAATAGTTTCACCATCATCAACAATACAAGAAAAATAAAGAAGAGAAAAGAGAAAACTAAGAGTTGTCAATTCTTGAATCTTCAATCTTCCAATCTTCTTGAGAGAAGTTGAGGGCAACTATCTTCTTGAGAGAATTAGGTTTCTAGGTATCCAATCCCCTTTATTCTAACCTAAAAGTGTCCTATTTAAAGTATCCAAGGCCTCCTGGAGTCCCAAACTTCGTGCCCAAGCAAACAGGTAAGTTTTGCCAAATTTGTGCTTTTTCCTTTATAATGCGGTTACTGTTCACAACACCAGCACCGCGGCTCCAGCTTGTGGCGCCACATCGCTGCCTATTCTGACCCCCTGGTGCTGCGGCACCAACTCCTCCGTCCGCTTCGGTTGGTCTCACCATATTCTAGTAATTTGTCTTCTGTTTTGATGGGGTAAAACTAGTCCAATTTTGACGAGTCTTATACCATTGGAAAGGTATCTAAGTCATATTCAAAAGTGAAGAAGGGAGTTTTCTCATTTGAAGTCTTTAAGATCAGGTTTTGATTGAAAGAAGCTCTGGAGGTCGAATCTGCCTGCTCATTGCTTTGCACCGTTTTTCATCGTTTTGCATCTCGAAGCTCTAGATCACCTTGGAACTATAAAAACACATAAATAACAAGTAAATAACTATTTTAAACATAAAATGGATAAATAAAATAAATATAAAAATATCTAAAACTAATCAAATCCTAATAAAAACCTCAAGACTTAGCCGATTTAAATTTATAAAAGGTGGCAAAATAACTATATTTCCTAGAGTTATCAGTTGGCTGGAGGGTCGGGTCCTTATAGAAAAGTGTGCGTACATTTATGATGCTTAGTATAAATAGGGGTGGTTGATACTAAGATCGCTTGTTTTATTTTAGGTGTCGAATTGCTGCCAATTTTTTTCTTGAGTTTTGTGCTACTGTGGTTGTGGTTGCTATGTGGTCGGAGAGGGTTGCCGGAGGTGTATTAGGTATTTGCAATTCACTTTGTCGATACGTGATCCCGATCACGAGGACCCGTTCGAGTGAGGGGGAAACAAAAGCAGAGGAAAAGATGACTTAATTCCTCTAGATTGAAATAAAAGGTCGAGGGTATGAAAACGACCTCGTAAAAAGACATGGAGTCGCCACCAATCTTTTTTTAGCTAGGTGTGATCGGCCACCTATTAAAACCGATTTTATAAAACATTTTAAAATTAATTAAAACATTTTTAAAACCAATTTCAAGTCTGCGTTATAAACCAGAGAAAATCGAAGAATCAGGTTCGGGACTCGATTACGTGCGGGGAAGGATTAGCACCCCCACAACGCCCGTATAAAACGGTACCTTATTAATCATGTGTTATCTCAAGTCTCTGTAAAAAGTTGATTTTAATTTAGTATTTCAAGTTAATTACCAATTTAAAGAAAAAAATCCATTTTTAATTGAAAATGATCCGGAATTTATTATTTCAAAATTTTCCTATATTCCCCGACAAAATCGGCAAAATATAGAAATTTTTATTTGTTTGGAAAACTTTCTGAATCATTCTCATTTTTTGAAAAAAAGATATTCCTTTATTAATGATAATTGATGATATTCCCTCCAGCAAACCCGATAGAGAATTCATGAATTATTTTAACTCGGGAAATCTTTATTTTTATTGAAAATCATTATCTTTTGCAAAACATTTAAAAAAACATGAACATGAACATGTATGACATAAATAAAATGACATAGCAAAGTCTAGATAATATAATGCAACCTAAATTATATGACATAATTTAAATGGCATAGTATATTCTAGATGAAATGAAAAATCCTAAGTATCATGGTATATTCTAAATTAAATAAAATGATTTAAATGACATGGCAATTTTAAATGATATGACGTATTTTAAATGACATGGCATATTCTAAATAATATAACCTAAATGACATGGAATATGATCTAAGTGACAAGAAATGCCATGAAACATAAAATAATGCTATCATAAAATATGCATGAAAATAAAATAAAAATGCATGAACATAGTATATGCTGACTAAATAAAAAATATAGCTTGAAATATTCAAAATCATATGGAAAACAATATAACATCATAAAATGTAAATCAAATTAATAATAATACCATGGAAAATATAATAACAAAAATCACATATTAAATAAAATGCATGAACATGAAAAATGCAATGCATGGAAATGTATTTTTTTTCCTCTAAATAAAGAAATCCGTATATCTAGAAAGATATCCGGCTACCATAGGAAAATATGCCAAATTGGATTTTCTCAAAAAAAATCTTTGTGATTGTTTGAAAACAATTTTGAGGAAAATTTTGAATAAAGATTAAAACCCCTACCAAACCCTTTTAAAATGGCTCTAATTTCCTAAGTTTAAAATCCTGGACTTGACCACCCTTAACCCGAGATTTATAAAATCATTTTTAAAGTTTAAAAAGGCTTAGAAACTACCTTAAGACAGTAGCTAAAGCTTCTAACCAACCCCCTCTAAATGCCTTAGCCAAATTCAACCATCATTTTTCTTTTGAATTCAAATCTGCCTCTTCTGTCCGGTTTTGACACACGATGTTTCAACCTATTTTTAAAAATTCAAAAAAATCTAAAAAATATACTAGAGACTCAACACATGTAAAAATACACGAGAAAAAATTGGCTTAATTTTCTGATTAAAGATGACTGCCCAGAAAAATCGGAGAAGTTTGAGTACTGGGTGAAAAAACTATTTTGTCAAAATACATTTTCTTGCCTTTGATAAAATCATTTAAAAATCAAAGTAAAATTGTTGGAGATCATCCTAAAGACCTAAGAACAGTAGCTAAAACATTTAAAAACCTTGGACAAAAATTGGCTAAGTAAAAAAAAAAATCACAAAGGTAGAATAATCAATTTGACAACTCTTTAATTTTCCACAAGTATGCTCAAGAGAGCATGACTTTGAGCCATTGATTGGCCTAAGTCATAAATCATGTGGCAATGAAATGGAATGCATGAACATACAGCAAATGAAATGTATGAAATGCATGATCTAAAGCATAAATGGTAAAGGAAATGCATGACAATTCAAAATAACCTAAATGCCTAGCATGAGTTTGCATGGCAATAAATGCTATCCTAACTTAATATGCATGCAATGCTTGATAATGCAAATATGACTTGGACCTAATATGTTATGAATATGCATGAAAATGCTAATGTAACCTAAGTCCTAAGTAGCATAGAAAAGCATGGCAATACCAATATGATTTAAGACCCAATATGCATGGCAATACCAATATGGCCTAGACCTAAAATGTAATGAAAATGCATAGCAATACTATGAACATACAATGACCAATGAACCTAATGCTAATGCTGGAACAAACAACAACTAATACACAATTTCAAGATATGATAATGCAAAGCAAGTTACCTAAACAAAATGCAAATGCATGACAAGGCAAGGAATGCATGAAGAGGCCGAATGGTCACATGATACCCTAATGCAATCCTATCTAGTAAATGGCACAAGTACATGACAAATCATATCAAGATACATAATGTCATGACATTTTCACAGGCATATGACATACTAAAATCAAAATACACAAGCTAATGGCATGGAGATGCAAACAAGTCAAGAAGCAAGATGAAAATGCACATGCAAGGCATACTAAATATCAAGATATGCTAACTCATGGCATGGAGATGCAAACAAGTCAAGAAGCAGGATGAAAATGCACATGTAAGGCATAGTAAAATGGAGTAGCCGAATGGTCATATGACCAAATATAAAAAATGTAAACATGTTTATAATATAAGACATGATATATGAAAAAAATGCACACCATGATTCCAATGAACACAATGGCCGAATCTACAAAGAGAAATTATTAGGCATGGAAAAGAAATGTAGAAGCAAATATAGCATAGAAAATAAAGTAAAGAACATATAAAAAATTAAACATAGACATGCAAAGCAAATAACAAGCAAAACTAGTAAATAAAACAAGGAAAGTTAAGCTCCATGGTTGGTATAAAATGGGCATAGCCTCTCACCTAACCATAATCACTTGGTCTTGCCAAGATCATGAATTCTTTCCATTTCAAAAATCAGAAAATAAACCATGCTAAACAACAAAATTAAGGTGAGCTTCATGGTAGGTAAAAATGGGCATAGCCTCTCCCCTAACCATGGTCACTTGGTCTTGCCAAGATTATGTAGCCATTTCAACCTTTTTGATTCATCTTTTTTGTAAAACATAAGAATATAAAATGCTTAAACCAACCTTCTAAAAATCATTTTTTTTCACAACAACATGCAAGAAAAGAAAAAGAAAAAAACCAAGGCAAACAAACAGGCCACATTCGGCCAAAGCAAGAACTATGTAAAAAAAATAAAATTGTTTTCAACCATTTTGATGAAGAAGAAGAGACGAAAACTTAAGTAAACATTAAAAAACTTTATTTCTATGAAAAATGTAGTAGGAAAACAAGATAGAAAGTTAAGAAATCACTATGGAAAACAAGAAGAAAGCTATGCTAGAGCTTGGTAGAGATGACTACCTTCAAGCTCTTCTATTGAAAACCTTTTTTTTCCTTTCTTTCAAAACCTTTTTTTTTTTGGGTGCTAAATTAGCTACTGACTTCAGCCAAAGAACTTATGAAAAAATGAAATCCACCCCCTCTAATGGCTTGGCGGAATGGCCCTCCAACCCTTGGATGGAAATTGCACTTTTTCTCCTCCAATTTTGGCCTTTGGATTAAGATATTTTGATGACAACATAAAAATGTCATCTTGCCAATTGATAGAAGCCCTTAAGATGTGTACTCAGCCCTTGTAGATGGCCTGTCATTGGATGCTAAAGAGGACCAATCCCATGCACTCCCTTGCTTGCCCTTTTGAGTGCCTACCCTTGGATGAGTTGTGCTCTTCCATTCTTGGTCATTGGATGAGGAAAACATAAAAATGACATCTTGTAGATTAAATCCAGCTCTTAACATGTGTACTCAGCCCTTTTAGATGGCCTAATCCATTGGATTAAAAGAGACAATCCTATGCACTCCCTTACTTGGCCGAATGGATGCCAACCCTTGGATGAATTGTGCTCATCTTTTTTCTTCCATTCTTGGCCATTAGATGAGGGTTCTTTCATGAAAAATAAAAATTTCATCTTGGCATTTAAACTTGGCCATTGGATGGTGCATTCAACTTTCCTACAAGGCACCTAAGCCATTGGATGAAGAGGGGACCATCTGCAAGGTGTTAGTAGTAGCATGTGAGCTTGATAGTGACTAAGGAATTAAATTGATGAAGCTTCCTTATTCTCCTCTATCCTAGATGACCAAGGGAGGTAAAATCCCAGCAATTCCTTATTCTTTCATATTTTTCTCAATTACAAATTTGCCCTTTTTGGTTTCTTCGATGAAATGACCTTTTTGCCCTCCGAACCTAAATAAATAGCAAACAGACTCCAAATTCAAATTTTCTTTTTTCAATACTTCCAAAGTAATAACAAATTGAATTCTAAAAGTTTTCAAAATTTTTCGAGTCCATTTGCTATTTAGTTCGGATTTATTTTCGAAATTACCCTATTTATGCACCCGAACTTTACCCTTTTTAAACGAGCTCTGAATCCAGATTTTTATTCACCAATCTCTTCCAAATGATTTAAAAATGTGATCTGGAAGGTTTCATAATTTTTGGAGCTCATTTGCTATTTTTTCGGGATTTATCTGCTTGAATTACTGCATAGTGGACCTGGGATTTGGCCATTTTGTAAACGATCTCCGAATCAAGATTTTCTTTCGCCAATCTCTTCCAAATAATTTAAAAATGAGATCTGCAAATTTTCTGAATTTTTGAAACTCGTTTGCTATTTTTCTGGGATTTATCCTGTTGAATTTTTGCATAGTGGGCTCGGGATTTGGCCATTTTGCAAACGAACTCTGAATCAAGATTTTTTTTGCCAATATCTTTGAAATTATTTAAGAATGAGATTTACAAATTTTCAGAATTTTTGGAACTCGTTTGCTATTTTTCCCAAATTTTCCAATTTTGCCCTTTTACCTTTGAAACCCGGTTTTGCTTAAAACAAGTCTTATTTTTAGATTTTCTTCAAACTGAGCCTTGGGCTATCCTTGTTTAATCATTCCTCATCAATTAGGGGCTTTATTCTTATCGAATCGGGCCATTTCTGTAATTCTTCCAAATTTCACCAAAATCCACCAAAAAACCTAATTCTCGGTTTTCTTCTGAATTGACTTTTCTATCAGTTTTCCTTCCAAATAGCTTCTGCATTACCCATAGTCAGTACTTATCTTTCTTTTGGAACCTTCAATTCTGACCAATTTGATCGTTTAAGCAGTTTTCCCCAAATTTCTCGAACTAGGGTTTCCTTTCTACTAAATCTCCGTAACCCAACTTCCGAACTCCATATCTTTCAATGTAGACCTCGAATTATCAAAATTCTTTCACCATATTTCAATTGAACTTCAAACCTTGATTTTGAAAGTGGGTTGACTTTTTCAATAGTTGACTCTTTGGGGTTGACTTTTTTTTGGGTTGACTTTTTTGGTAGCCTTTTAGCATTCTGAAACATCAATTTAGGAAGAAAATGTACCTGAAAAAATTAGGTGTCTACAGCTACCCCTCTTTGGCTATTGCTGAGAATCAAGAATCAGGCAAAGATAAACAAACACTAATTTTGTACGGTTAGTGAAATCACATGTGAAGCAAAGGAAATGGGATTTCAATCATCATCATTTTTTTTTGAAAAACCTGTAAATTGAAGATTTTGTCCTTAAATTAAATTCCCTGACTAATCAAGGCTCGACCCGTCTTAAGGAAACGAGTTCGATTTGCAAAAGAAAAAATTATGCCCGAAGGTCTTAAAAATAGTTCCTAGAGGTCTTAAAAATGGTGCCCGAAGGCCTTACCCGTAATTTGAAAAATTATGCCAGGAGGTCTTAAAAATGGTGCCCGGAGGCCTTACCCGTGATTTGAAAAATTACGCCCGGAGGTCTTAAAAATGGTGCCCGAAGGCCTTACCCGTGATGAAAATACCTTGACGATGGTCTCAAGGCTTGACTCATTTGATAAACAGAATGAATTCAATTTAAAACAAAAGGAAATACCTCGACGATGGTCTTAAGGCTCGACTCATTTGATAAAATAGAATGAATTCGATTTAAAACAAAAGGAAATACCTCGACGATGGTCTCGGGGCTCGACTGGTTTGAGAAACAGAACGAGTTCAATTTAAAGGAAACATACCTCGACGGTAATCTCGGTGCTCGACTCATTTGAGAAACAGAACGAGTTCGATTCGGGGGAGCCAAAGTTTTCCGGATTCCTGTAATGTTAGCTAAATGCAATGATGAGAATGACATGCTTTGCAAATGCTTGTATGTTTCCTAAGGATGAATGCAATCAAATGATTGTGTCATCATTTCTAATCCATGGTTTCTTTGAGGTTCATAGATTATCTGACTTCATGACGGAGTCTTCAATTGTTCACTGATGCCCCATTTAAGGAATCCTTTACTCAAGATAAATTGTCCAATAGTTCTAGTTTCTGACTTCGCTGAAGTTCACAAATTTCTGACCTCATGACAGAGTCTCCAACACATTCACTATTTTCCTTTACTTGGTGAATTTCCATCAGGATTAGTGGCTCCCAAACCTTTTCTAAGATTTAGATCTATTCCTTAGTAATACTTTTAAACTCCCTTTTAAAAAAAAATTTATGTTTACTAATCATTATTTAATTTAATAACAAACAAAATGCAATCTCAAAAATGTATGAAAGAAAGTATGAAACAAGCCAATGTCATAAAAGAATAACAAGAATTTATTGCAACAAATGTTTTAAAATGGTAAAAGTGAATATCAAGGATATAAGAAACAAATGTAAAGCTATAGGTTGTAGATGCCCCGGATGCGGAATATCTTGGACCTTGCTTTTTCAAACCATCTGAAATTTCTTTTGAACAAACAATTTACTTGGGTAATCCCTCGGATTCCGTAGTTACGTTACACTGAGTTGTTCCTTTTTTTTTCTTTCTTTTTTTTTTTTCCTGATTTTCAAATACTTTCTCCCCCTTTACACGGAGCATTGATTCAAACCTTAATCAGCACTTGAGCTGCCCTTTACGGGTTTTCAATTCAAGTGTCCCCCATTCGGTATTAAGTCGCCCTTTACGGTTTTTGGCTTAAACGTCTCCATTTTTTATTTATTTATTTATTTATTTGTATTCTACCACGCATCTGAGAATTTTAAATGCTTCCAAGGTAAAAATGTCAATTCAAAATATGGGATAAATTCTGAGAACAACCTTTCAAATTAAATATCATGCTTGATCAAAATGGACTTTTAAAGCACGTAATGTAGGCCAAGGTTCGAGTTTAGAAGGAAAGGATAAAATAGGCCTAAAATGTCTTTAAGGGTGATTGGATCAAGGATCATTTCCTGAGGAGAATTCATTCTTGAGACATTTGTCCCCTTTTTTGGGCTTTTTCTTCTCTTTTTTTCATTGCTGGCTTTCATTTTCCATTCTTTGATTTCACATTTTCAATGGCTCTCTTTTTTTTTTTTCGTATTTGCCCTCCAGTGTAGAGGGTGATCCTTGGTCAGGGTTCAAAGAAAGAAATGATTCCTAAGGCTCAAAGGGGTGACTAGGGATAATTCTTTTTAGTGAAGGGAATATGAAAGATGGCCATTCATCATATCAAGCATGAATATTCTCTTTGAAAAACAATTCTCAGGGGAGATAGATATATAGAATTTCCATTTCTTCACTTGGAATCATTCGAATTCCCATGTGCATAGCATCACACTTTTTTTTTTTAAGCATAATACTTCTTCAGTTCATCAACGTTCACAGGATGTCTAAAATCATCCCCGTCCATCCGAGTTAGAATCAATGCTCCTCCAAAAAAAGCTCTTTTTACCATATAGGGTCTTTCCCAATTTGGAGCCCATTTTCCTCGCGGATCCTTCACTATGGGGAGAATTTTCCTCAGTACCAACTCTCCTTCTCGGAACTGTCTGGGTCAAACCTTCTTTTTATGGGCTCGAATCATCCTTTTCTGATACAACAGCTTGTGACAAATTGTCTTCAATCTTTTCTCCTCGATGAGATTCAGCTGTTCATAACGAGCTCTAACCCATTCTGCCTCTTCTAGACCAACATCCATCAAAACCCGAAGCAAAAGAATCTCAACTTCAATAGGTAACACTGCTTCCATACCATATACCAAAAAAAATGGCGTTGCCCTTGTAGATGTGCGAACCAAAGTGCGATATGCGTGAAGAGCAAAAGGCAAGATCTCATGCCAATCCTTGTACACATCAGTCATCTTCTCGACAATCTTCTTGATGTTTTTGTTGGCTGCTTCTACTGTCCCATTCATCTTCGGAAATTAAGGTGCCGAATTATGATGCGTGATCTTGAACTGAGTACATACCTCTCTCATCATCTTATTATTCAGATTGAGAGCATTATCTGAAATAATTCTTGCTGGCAATCCATATCGGCATATGATTTCCTTCTTAACAAATCTACATACCACCAACTTCGTTACATTCGTATAAGAAGCAGCTTCCACCCACTTTGTGAAATAGTCTATGGCCACCAGGATGAAGCGATGTCCATTTGAAGCTTTCGGGGTAATAGGCCCAATCATATCCATTCCCCACATTGAAAATGGCCATGGTGCAGTCATGACATGCAATGGCGATAGCGGCACATGAATCTTATCTGCATAGATCTGGCATTTATGACATTTCCGGGAATAACTGATACAATCTCCTTCCATCGTCAGCCAATAATATCTTGCCCTCATAATTTGCTTAGCAAGCATGTGACCATTGGCATGGGTGACACATATCCTTTCATGGACTTCCTCTATGATTCTTCGAGCTTCGGTAGACCCGACACATCTCAGTAGGACTTCATCTTTCCCTTTCTTGTAGAGAATCTCCCCATCTAGAACAAAACCCATTGCTAGCCTTCTTAGATTTCTCTTGTCATTTTCTGTTGCTCGTTCTAGGTACTGTTGATTCTTGATTTACTGCAAGATGTCGTTGTACCAAGGGAGACCATCTGCTTCTTCTTCAATACTCAAGCAGTAGGCAGGAGACTCATATATGCTCATCTTGATCGGCACAACTTTCGCCCCTTCATTCACTTTAAACATTGATGACAAAGTAGCCAGGGCATCCGCCATCCGGTTTTCTTCTCGGGGAAAGTAATTGAAACTTACTTCTTCAAAATCCTCCAATAAACTCAGTATGAGTTCTCGGTATCTGATTAATTTTGTATCTCGGGTTTTCCATTCTCCGTACAATTGGTATATCACTAAGGCTGAGTCTCCAAAAACTTCCAAAACTTTGATTTTTCTGTCCACTGCTGCACGAAGGCCCATAGTACACGCCTCATACTTAGCCGTATTGTTTGTACAATCAAAATCCAATCTGGCGGTGAAGGGATAATAATCTTCTTCTGGAGATATGAGCACTGCACCGATTCCGTGCCCCATGGCATTGGATGCTCCGTAAAAATATATCTTCCATATTTTCTTCTTCGGGGGTACCTCATCCGTTTGGAAACATACATCAAATCTTCATCTGGCAAATCAAAGTTCAATGGCTCATAATCTTCCACTGCCCGACTTGCTAAAAATTCAGCCACTACACTGCCTTTGATAGCTTTCTGACTCACATATACAATGTCGTATTCTGACAACAAAACCTGCCATCTTGCCGTCCTCCCTGACAAAGAAGGTTCTTCCAACATGTACTTGATTGGATCTAGCTTGGTGATCAACCACGTCATGTGGTACAACATGTACTGTCTGAGCCTCCAAGCAGTCCAAGCTAAGGCACAGCATGGCTTTTCTACCGAAGAATATTTCAACTCATAATCTGTGAACTTCTTGCTGAGGTAGTAAACCGCCTGTTCTTTCTTTCCAGTCTTATCAAGCTGCCCAAAACACAACACATGGATCTCTCAAATAATGATAGATACAATATCATCCGGAGCCAGTGGCATTAATACTGGTGGGTATGATAGTTAATGCTTAACCTTTTCAAAAGCAATCTGACACCCTTCATCCCACTCTTCTGGATCACGTTTTCGAAGTAACTTGACTATTGGATCACATTTATCGGTTAACTGAGAAATAAATCGAGCAATGTAATTCAATCTCCCCAGAAAACCTCTTACTTTTTTTTTGAGTACGTGGGGGTGGCAAATTCTGGATGGCCTTCACTTTATCCGGATCAATCTCAATTCCCCTTTTGCTAACAACAAAACCCAACAATTTCCCCGAAGTGACTCTAAAAGTGCATTTTGCCGGGTTTAACTTGAGTTGAAACTTTCTTAATCTTTCAAAGAGTTTCCTAAGATTCACAATATGCTCCTCTTCTCCTTGTGACTTTGCAATCATATCATCAACATAAACCTCAATTCCCTTATTCATCATGTCATGAAATAAGGTCACCATGGCTCTCTGAAATGTTGCCCCAGCATTCTTCAACCCAAACGGCATTACCTTGTAGCAGAATGTTCCCCACAATGTAACAAATATGGTTTTCTCCATATCTTTCGGTGCCATCTTAATCTGATTATATCCCGAGAATCCATCCATGAAAGAAAACAAAAAACTCTTTGCCGTATTATCCACCAAAGTATCAATGTGAGGCAAAGGAAAATTATCTTTGGGACTGGCTTTGTTCGAATCTCGGTAATCGACGCACATACGCACCTTGCCATCCTTCTTTGGTACTGGAACAATGTTTGCCACCTATTCCGGATATTTTGCCACCTCTAAGAATCCAGCATCAAACTGCCTCTTCACCTCCTTTTTTACCTTTAACAGCATGTCCGACCTCATTCTTCTCAGCTTTTGCTGAATTGTCTTGCATTTTGGCCTTAAAGGGAGCTTATGTACCACAATATCTAGATCCAAACCCGGCATGTCTTGGTATGACCGTGCAAATACATCTACATATTCTCGGAGCAAGGCTATCAATTCACTCTTTATTGATGAGGACAATGTAGTCCCGATTTTAACCTCTTTTATCTCCTACTACTTCCCAAATTCAACAATTCCAATAGCTCCTCATGAGAAAGTACTTGTTTCTCTTCTTGTTCTATTTTTCTTAATAAGTCCGAAGGTAGACCATAATCCTCAATATCTTCGTTGGCCTCAAAATCACCCGTGCAAATGGGCCTCTCAAAATCAATTTTAGAATTACTGAAAGGAAGGTCCTCATATTTCGCGTCCGTACACCTGTAAATAGGTGGGGAAGAAACAATATAGGAAAACATATATACAATCGAAGCAAAATAAATAGCATAAATGAAAGAATATGGAGTCGCCAAGCTGTCGATACGTGATCCCGATCGCGGGGACCCGTTCGAGTGAGGGGGAAACAGAAGCAGAGGAAAAGACAACTTAATTCCTCAACATTGAAATAAAAGGTCAAGGGTATGAAAATGGCCTCGTAAAAAGACATGGAGTCGCCACCAATC
Organism: Fremontodendron californicum; assembly: GCA_030761205.1. Lineage (NCBI taxonomy): Eukaryota > Viridiplantae > Streptophyta > Magnoliopsida > Malvales > Malvaceae > Fremontodendron > Fremontodendron californicum. The sequence goes on along the minus strand of JAULJL010000005.1, from coordinate 12,696,183 downwards.
TATTTTTAGCTAGGAGTGATCGGCCACCTATTAAAACCGATTTTATAAAACATTTTAAAATTAATTAAAATATTTTTAAAACAAATTTCCAGTCTGTGTTATAAATCAGAGAAAATCAAAGAATCGGGTTCGGGTCTCGGTTACGTGCAGGCAAGGATTAGCACCCCCACAATGCCCGTATAAAACGGTACCTTATTAATCATATGTTATCTCAAGTCTCGGTAAAAAGTTGGTTTTTAATTTAGTATTTCAAGTTAATTCCCAATTTAAAGGAAAAAAATTTCATTTTTAATTGAAAATGATCCGGAATTTATTAATTCAAAATTTTCCTATATTCCCCGACAAAATCGGCAAAATATAGAAATTTTTATTTGTTTGGAAAACTTTCTGAATCATTCTCGTTTTTTGAAAGAAAGATATTCCTTTATTAATGATAATTGATGATATTCCCTCCAGCAAACCCGGTAGAGAACTCATGAATTATTTTAACTCGAGAATATCTTTATTTTTATTGAAAATCATTATCTTTTTCAAAACATTTAAAAAAATATGAACATGAACAAGTATGACATAAATAAAATGAAATAGCAAAGTCTAGATAATATAATGCAACCTAAATGATATGACATAATTTAAATGGCATAGTATATTCTAGATGAAATGGAAAATCCTAAGTGTCATGGTATATTCTAAATGAAATAAAATGATTTGAATGATATGGCAATTTTAAATGATATGACATATTTTAAATGACATGGCATATTCTAAATAATATAACCTAAATGACATGGAATATGATCTAAGTGACAAAAAATGACATGAAACATAAAATAATGCTTTCATAAAATATGCATGAAAATAAAATAAAAATGCATGAACATAGTATATGCTAAATAATGTGACAAAAATAAATGACTAAATAAAAAATATAGGATAGCATGAAATATTCAAAATCATATGGAAAATATAATAACAAAAATCACATATTAAATAAAATGCATGAACATGGAAAATGCAATGCATGAAAATGTATTTTTTCCTCTAAATAAAGAAATCCGTATATCTAAAAAGATATCCGGCTACCTTAGGGAAATATGTCAAATTGGATTTTCTAAAAAAAATCTTTGTGATTGTTTGAAAACAATTTTGAGGAAAAACTTGAATAAAGATTAAAACCCCTACCAAACCCTTTTAAAATGGCTCTAATTTCCTAAGTTTAAAATCTCGAACTTGACCACCCTTAACCCGAGATTTATAAAATCATTTTTAAAGTTTAAAAAGGCTTAGAAACTACCTTAATACAGTAGCTAAAAATCCTAACCAACCCCCTCTAAATGCCTTAGCCAAATTCAACCATCATTTTTCTTTTGAATTCAAATCTGCCTCTTCTGTCCGGTTTTGACATACAATTTTTTAGCCTATTTTTAAAAATTCAAAAACATATAAAACAAATATTGGAGACTGAGAACATGTAAAACTACACGATAAAAAATTGGCTTAATTTTCTAATAAATATGCTGCCTAAAAAATCGAGAAAGTATAAGTACTGGATGAAAAACTGTTTTGCCAAAACACATTTTTTTGCCTTTGATAAAATCATTTAAAAATCAAAGTAAAATTGTTGGAGATCATCCTTAAGACCTAATAACAGTAGCTAAAACGTTTAAAACCTTGGACAAAAATTGGCTAAGTAAAAAAAATCACAAAGGTAGAATAATCAATTTGACAACTCTTTAATTTTCCACAAGTATGCTCAAGAGAGCATGACTTTGAGCCATTGATTGGCCTAAGTCATAAATCATGTGGCAATGACATGGAATGCATGAACATACAGCAAATGAAATGTATGAAATGCATGATCTAAAGCATAAATGGTAAAGGAAATGCATGACAATTCAAAATAACCTAAATGTCTAGCATGAGTTTGCATGGCAATAAATGCTATCCTAACTTAATATGCATGCAATGCTTGATAATGCAAATATGACTTGGACCTAATATGTTATGAATATGCATGAAAATGCTAATGTAACCTAAGTCCTAAGTAGCATAGCAAAGCATGGCAATACCAATATGATTTAAGACCCAATATGCATGGAAATACCAATATGGCCTAGACCTAAAATGTAATGAAAATGCATAGCAATACTATAAACATACAATGACCAATGAACCAAATGCTAATGCTGGAACAAACAACAACTAATACACAATTTCAAGATATGATAATGTAAAGCATGTTACCTAAACAAAATGCAAATGCATGACAAGGCAATGAATGCATGAAGAGGTCGAACGGTCACATTATACCCTAATGCAATCCTATCTAGTAAATGGCACAAGTACATGAAAAATCATATCAAGATACATAATGTCATGACATTTTCACAAGCATATGACATACTAAAATCAAAATACACAAGCTCATGGCATGGAGATGCAAACAAGTCAAGAAGCAAGATGAAATGCACATGCAAGGCATACTAAATATCAAGATATGCTAACTCATGGCATGGAGATGCAAACAAGTCAAGAAGCAAGATGAAAATGCACATGTAAGGCATAGTAAAATGGAGTAGCCGAATGGTCATATGACCAAATATAAAAATGCAAAAACGTTTATGATATAAGACATGATATATGAAAAAAATGCACAACATGATTCCAATGAACACAATGGCCGAATCTACAAAGAGAAATTATTAGGCACAGAAAAGAAATATAGAAGCAAATATAGAATAGAAAATAATGTAAAGAACATATAAAAAAATTAAACATAGACATGCAAAGCAAATAACAAGCAATACTAGTAAATAAAACAAGGAAAGTTAAGCTCCATGGTTGGTATAAAATGAGCATAGCCTCTCACCTAACCATAATCACTTGGTCTTGCCAAGATCATGAAGCCTTTTCATTTCAAAAATCAGAAAATAAACCATGCTAAACAACAAAATTAAGGTGAGCTTCAAGGTGGGTAAAAATGGTCATAGCCTCTCCCCTGACCATGGTCACTTGGTCTTACCAAGATCATGTAGCCATTTCAAGATTTTTGCTTCATATTTTTGTAAAAAAATCAGAATAGAAAATGCTTAAACAAACCTTATAAAAATCATTTTTTTTTTCATAACAACATGCAAGAAAAAAAAAGAAAAAAAACCAAGGCAAACAAACATGCCACATTCGGCCAAAGCAAGAACTATGTAAAAAAAAAAATTGTTTTCAACCATTTTGATGAAGAAGAGATGAAAACTAAAGTAAACATTTAAAAAAAATTATTTCTATGAAAAATGTAGTTGGAAAATAAGATAGAAAATCAAGAAATGACCATGGAAAACAAGAGGAAAGCTATGTTAGAGCTTGGTAGAGATGAGTCACCTTCAAGCTCTTTTCTTGAAAACCTTTTTTTTTCTTTCTTTCGAAACCTTTTTTTTTTGTTGCTAAATTAGCTTCTGACTTCAGCCAAAGAACTTATGAAAAAATGAAATCCACCCCCGTCTAATGGCTTGGCCGAATGGCCCTCTAACCCTTGGATGGAAATTGCATTTTTTCTCCTCCAATTTTGGCCTTTAGATTAAGATATTTTGATGACAACATAAAAATGTCATATTGCCAATTGATAGCAGCCCTTAAGATGTGTACTCAGCCCTTTTAGATGTCCTAAGCCATTGGATGCAAAAGAGGACCAACCCCATGCACTCCCTAGCTTGCCCCTTTGAGTGCCTACCCTTGGATGAGTTGTGCTCTTCCATTCTTGGTCATTGGATGAGGACAACATAAAAATGACATCATATAGATTAAATCCAGCCTTTAACTTGTGTACTCAGCCCTTGTAGATGGCCTAAGCTATTGGATGAAAAGAGACAATCCCATGCACTCCATTGCTTGACCAAATAGATGCCCACCCTTGGATGAATTGTGCTCATCTTTTTTCTTCGATTCTTGGCCATTAGATGAGGGTTCTTTCATGACAAATAAAAATGTCATCTTGGCATTTAAACTTGGCCATTGGATGGTGCATTCAACTTTCCTACAAGGCATCTAAGCCATTGGATGAATGGGGGACCATTTGCAAGGTGTTAGTGGTAGCATGTGAGCTCGATAGTGACTAAGGAATTAAATTGATTAAGCTTCCTTCTTCTCCTCTATGCTGGCTGACCAAGGGAGGTAAAATACCAGCAATTCCTTCTTCTTTCATATTTTTCTCAATTACAAATTTGCCCTTTTTGGTTTCTTTGGTGAAATGACATTTTTGCCCCCCAAACCAAAATAAATAGCAAACGGACTCCAGATTCAAATTTTATTTTTTCAATACTTTTGAAATAATAAAAAATTGAATTCTGAAAGTTTTCAAAATTTTTCGAGTTCATTTACTATTTACTTCGGAATTATTTTCGAAATTGCCCCTTTAATGCACCCGAACTTTACCATTTTTTAAACGAGCTCTGAATCCAGATTTTTATTCACCAATATCTTCCAAATAATTTGAAAATGTGATCTGAAAGTTTTCATAATTTTTGGAGCTCATTTGCTATTTTTCGGGATTTATCTGCTTGAATTACTATATAGGGGACCTGGGATTTGGCCATTTTGCAAACGAACTCTAAATCAATATTTTCTTTCGCCAATCTCTTCCAAATAATTTAAAAATGAGATCTGCAAATTTTTAGAATTTTTGGAACTCGTTTGCTATTTTTTCGAGATTTATCCTGTTGAAGTTTTGCATAGTGGGCCCGGGATTTGGCCATTTTGCAAACGAACTCCGGATTAAGATTTTCTTTCACCAATCTATTCGAAATGATTTAAGAATGAGATTTGCAAATTTTCAAAAATTTTGGAACTCGTTTGCTATTTTTTCCCAAATTTTCCAATTTTGCCCGTTTACCTCCGAAACTCGATTTTGCTCAAAACAAGTCCGATTTTAAGATTTTCTTTAAACTGAGCCTTGGGCTATCCTTGTTTAATCATTCCTCATCAATTAGGGTCTTTAGTCCTACCGAATTGGGCCATTTATGTAATTCTTCCAAATTTCACCAAAATCCACCAAAAACCCTAATTCTCAATTTTCTTTCGAATTGACTTTTCTATCAGTTTTCATTCCAAATAGCTTCTCCATTACCCGTAGTCAGTACTTATCTTTCATTTGGAACCTTCAATTTCGACCAATTTGATCGTTTAAGCACTTTTCCCCAAATTTCCCGAACTGGGGTTTTCTTTCTACTGAATCTCCGTAACCCAACTTTTGAACTCCATATCTTTGAATGTAGACCTCGGATTATCAAAATTCTTTCACCATCTTTCAATTGAACTTCAAACCTTGATTTTGAATATGGGTTGACTTTTTTAGTAGTTGACTTTTTTGGGGTTGACTTTTTTCGGGGTTGACTTTTTTGAGTTTGACTTTTCCTGTCTGCTTTCTTAGAGTAAGTCTCGAAGTACCACCTGCAGGATGAGAAAAGCCTTTTAGCATTCTGAAACATCAATTTAGAAAGAAAACATAACTGATTTAGGGGTCCGCACAAAATTATGTGTCTACACATTTATTGTCTTCTTTTTTATTTGTTTTTGTTTGGGTGGTTGGTGTATGTCAAGGCCGTATTATAGGACGGTGATGAGTGATAGTGAGGTTCCGAGAACTTGGAGGACCGATCTTGGGCTGCTGGTGCTGAGGAATCGGAGGTTGAGTTGTCGAAAGTGGAGATCGAAATCAAAGAGGGTACTGAAGCTGTTAGGGATGGTGCTGGGGTGTCGGAGAGAAGTGCATCTGAGTTAAGTCGAGAAATTAAGGAGAGTGCTCGATTGTTTGCCAAAGCTGAAGAAGAGGGCAGTGGCGGAGGTGGGGTGGTCGGTGGTTGATGGTGATGCTGAGGCGGTTGCTGGCCCTACCTGTGGGGGTAAAAAGAAAAGTTAGGGGGATGATCAGGTGTGTGACATCACCTATCCAGAGATGGAGGCTTGTTTGTGCAATAAGGGTATCTGCCTTCCCCACTATCGCTACAAGTTTTTCTTTCCCGGGGAGGGTCGTCGGACGAGTCAGGTGTTGGATGGGGAACGCAATGTGTGCCTTTTTGCACACATGTTCGAAGGAGGCTTCCATCTTCCCTTTCATTATTTTTTTGCACACTGCCTTGAGATTTACGGGATAGCTGCATCGCAGCTGACCAGGGTGTCCTGGCCCTTCATGGTGTCATTTTTTATAGATTGTCGGATAAAGGGGAGATTCCCTATGTGGCGACCTTCCATAACCTATATCGACTAAAAACTCACGGGCCTCGGTACTATTTATCGGCTTGACAAAATAAAGTGGTCGTTAACACTCCCAGCAATCTGCATATCGTGCAGAGTAAGTTTTTTGTTGCCACGCTGAAGCACAAAATGAAGTGGCCTTTCAAGGTTATATGGTCAAGGCCTTCGGATAGTAAGAGGAGCTCAAAGCTGGCAATGGGGGCCGTCCAGTTGGAACAATTTGATTACTACCAGGCGCACACTATTGACTGGACGAGGACGATGAGGCCCGAGAATGTTTATCGCTATTGCCTGAAGAACAAGAACCCCAACCGGATAGTGTTTGAGTGTGACCTTCCTACCCAAGTGGGTCCAGTATGGCCTGAAGGTGGTGAGGACTTTTTAGCGAAATTGCTGACGGGGCATCTGCGTCGTGTGTTCGATGCTGACGGTGTCTCATCGTTCGTGGTAGTGGATGTGCCCGAGGGAAATGAGGGGATCTCTTCCAGTGGAAGTCATCTGTCGCAGTCCGACTACATTGAATGTAAATTTTATCTTTCAAGTATAAATTGGTGTTGTGAGGTTGTTGGTCTTGTTTTGTATTAAAGGGCTTAGTTTTTGTTTCGCAGTGGACGACGATGTTGCTGGTGAGCCTGTGAATCCTCTTAGGGGGTTACTCATCCCAGATTTGGATGGGCTCTAGCACGGTGAGCCTCAGGAACCTCCGCCTCTAATATGAATGACAAGGCAACTGGGGACCTGCTCGTCATTATGCCCTGAGTCCCCATTCCATAGCCCTCGCTACAGTTCCCCTTACCGTCATATCTGTAGCTCCTCTGAGGATAGAGCTATCCTCCGATTCTGGTGAAAGAGTTTGTGAAAGTGGTGTCGGCGATCGGTGGTCGAGGGTGATTGATGTAGATGACGAAGAGGAGTCTGATTTTGAGGCTAGGTTGAGGGAGGGTAATTTATATATGGAGAGTGAGGTCTCCTCTGGCAGCTCTTCTAGCATCTCCTCATCTCCGGGGGAGCTCAGATATATGGCGAACCTTAGGTCTTTTCTTTCGGTGATAGGTAGCTTTCTTTTGTGCTCGCGCTTTGGGGCCCTCTCGTTTTCTAATCTCATTGTGGTTTCCTTTGTAGGTATGGACATGACTGGCGAGGCGAACTTGTTGGAAGAATTGATGGCTAGAGAAAGACCAGCAAAGGGTGCTGGCGGAGGGGGGAAAGGCCCAGTGGCGAAGAAACAGAAGACAGGTCACGAGGGAATCATAATAAAAGACCCCGCTGCACCCACGGCCCCTGTGGTATCCACAGGCAATACCTCCAGAAGTAAAGCACTGGCGAACGGATCCAAGCTAACTGAGATTGCATGGGAAAGGAGAAGGAGAAGGAAAAAGAAAAGGGGAAAGAAAAAGAAAAGGAGAAAGAAAAAGAAAATGAGAAAGAAAAGGAGAAGGAAAAAAAGGAAAGAAAATGAGAAAGAGGGGGGAAAAAGAGAAAGACAAGCGAAAACGGGGTGAGGATTCCCAAAGGGGTGAAAAGTCATTGGCCCTTTAGACTGCGAGCCATGCTCGCCCACCTATTCAGGCTCGCAATATTAGCGGGCACATTCCTGTAGGGAACAACGAGCAATATTTCGGGTAGAGGGAGCGTCTGCCCATGAGTGTCATTCCGCTCGACGTGGTTTCGGGAGAATATTCCTTCCACGACCCTAAAAAATATGGAAACCCATGCACCTACCCTGACTCAGCGTTCATTGGTCGCCCCTTCATGACGAGATACTGCATGGTAGTTTATAGTTTGGTATTATCGCATATTTTAATATTAATACTATTTTTTGTGCTGTAGGGCGCAATCATGGTAATGGCCTTGTACAACAAGGGCAAGGAGATTGATCATCTCTTGGAAGAAGCGGCCACAAGATCGTCGAAGGTAATCGTAGACATGCCGAGAGTGAAAAAAAACTCAAGCAAAAGACTAAAGTGGTGAGCACTTCTAGTGCTCATGTTGTCGAGCTAGAGGCGGAGTTGAAAAAAGCCAAAGATGACATTAATGAGGCCAACAAAAGGGCCGTGGCTGCTGAAAATAAGGTGGTGTAAGCAGAGAAGGCTTGTACAGCTAAGGTCTCTGAGGTTGAGTGGCATAAAGGAATCATCGAGGAAAAGCTAAACTTCATCGCGTAGGAGATTCGCATTATAAAGGATCTCCTGTTAGAAGCGGGGCAGGAAAGGGTGAAAGCTCTGGAAGAAAAGGATTAGGAGTGTGAAGTCAAGCTGGTCGAGGTGTGCGAGAAAATCATAAACGACACGCTGAGGTGTTGCGTGGCCTACAAGATGAGTGCCTTAGCTATTGTGCAGGCATAACTTGGGCTCGTGGACTTTCAAGAGGTCGACTTTTTTGCTCTCCCAAGGGTCCCTGAAGGATTGGATCCTCTGTTCCCTGATGTTGCTGCTCTCGAAGATTTGAGGTAGTCTCTCGCTGGTAGCGATAGTGTTCGGCTACCCCTGTGGTCGAAGGTGATGAAGGTGTTGTAGCCGGGGCTGCTGAAGGCAATGAGATCGAAGATCTCACTATTGATGTCATGGAGGTGGATGTTCTTGCCCTGGGTGATGCTCCTGTTGAGGGCCAAGTGGGCGAGGTCATTGAGGATGTAAATATGGTAAGTGTAAATGTTAGTAAGGGCCCTGCCGTTGTAGAGTAGGGTCGCTTTTAAGCTGTACAACTCGTATTTTTGAATGAAGCTTTCTTTTGTTCGTCCGAATTTGTGTTATGTGTGTGTGTATTTTTTTTTGCACGGCGATTAATATATCGCACTACTTACTCTTTATACTTCTGTCTAAGTAAGAGCCCTTGGGCATGTCACGTGATATTGCGTGGCGAGCCTCCTTTGTGAGCGCTTGAAAGGGCAAATTATAGGTTGTTGGGCATTCCTGGATGCCTGAAAGAGTTAGTTAGAGGCCGTTGAGATTGCATGCACGCATGAGAGGCCCAGTTAGAGGCTGTTGGGCGTTCTTGGACGTGTGAATGGGCCAGTTAGAGGCTGTTGGGCGTTCTTGGACGCAATAGAGGGCCAATCATTCTTGGACACGTGGGAGGGCCAGATAGAGGTTGTTGGGTGTTCTTGGACGCGTGAGTGGGCCAGTTAGAGGCTGTTGGGCGTTCTTGGACGCATTTGAGGGCCAATTAGAGGCCGTTGGGCATTCTTGGACGCGTGGCAGGGCCAGTTAGAGGTCGTTGGGCATTCCTGGTCCCATGAGTGGGCCAGTTAGAGGCCGTTGGGCATTCTTTGATGCATTGGAGGGCAAGTTAGAGGCTGTTGGGCGTTCTTGGACACGTGGGAGGGCCAGTTAGAGGCCGTTGGGCATTCTTGGATGCGTGAGTGGGCCAGTTAGAGGCCGTTGGGCGTTCTTGGACGTATAGGAGGGCCAGTTAGAGGCCGTTGGGCATTCTCGGACGCATGGGAGGGCCAGTTAGAGGCTGTTGAGCATTTTACACGGTGTCGCTTGGCGAGCACTGTTGTTAGATTTTACTACGCAAGTGTACGTATCGTAACAAGTAATATAATTTAAAGTAAAGAGTCGAACTCACGAGGAATTATCACTAGATTTGTTAAGTACTAAAATTAAAACAACCTAATCTTATCTAAACAAATAATTAAAGACGGTAATAAAATTAATTAAAAGAAACTAATAATAAAAGCAAGTAAATTAAAAAGATGAATTACAACTAATAATCAATTAATAAAAGCCTAGGATTACAACTTTCCTCAACACTTTGCTTGAACCTCTCCTACACTCTTAACTTGATTAATGACCTTGAGTTGTTAACCTAGAGTTCTAACTCTCTTAACCAATTAACTATATATCTATGATAATTGAATTCAAGAGAAACTCATTAAGCTTAGGCTCTAACAATGGTTACACATGACACGTTGGTGTATTTTTACCCTACCTGCAGATCAGTTCATCCTAATAAACGAATACGAAACATGTGTCATTCAATCCATGTCTAACGCTAAACTCCCTTTTCCAAGTTGAATTTAGGTTACCAAATCAATCTAACTGGTGGCCAGTCAACTAGAAGCATTAAGCACAAGATTGAATAAACAACTCAAAAACCATCAAATCAAGCTAGAGAGATAAAATAAATTCAAACTACATGTTGAGTTCTATTGCAATCCTAATAAAATAAGTTTAGCTCATGATAATTGATGAAAAAAATATCCAAGGAGTTTTACCATCATTATTAATACCAGAAAAATAAAGAAGAGAAAAGAGAATAGAGAAAACTAAGTGGTGTCAAGTCTTGAGTCTTCAATCTTCACAAATCTTCTTATCTCCTTGAAGTTTTTGGTGGCTACTCTCCTCACAAGAGAATTAGGTTCTTAGAACTCAAATCCCCTTTATTTCAGCCTTAAAGAGTCCTATTTATAGTGCCTTAGACCCTTGGAGTCAAAAACTTCGCATGCAAGCAATCAGGTAAGTGCATTTTTTTTCTCACGTCAACACCGCGGTGGGCACCACGGCATCAACTTTCTGACTTCTGGCGCCGCGATGCCAGCCTCTCGGTGGCTGCCTACTGCTTTCTCCATTTTTTCGTACTTCAGCTGATTTGGATGGGCAAATCTCATCTGATTTGATGAGTAAACTACCATTGGAAAGGTATGGAAGTTAGCTTCAAAAGCCATGAGGAAGTTTTCTTAGATGAAGACTTTAAGATCATGTTTTCCTAGAAACAAGCTCCGGAGGTCGAATCTGCCTGCACGTTGCTTTGCACCATTTTTCGTAGTTTTGCACCTCGAAGCTCCTTCTCACTTTGGACCTATAAAAACACATAAATAATAACTAAATAACTATTTTTAACATGAATTGGATAAATAAAATTAATCTAAAAACATCTAAAATAATCAAATCCAAATAAAAACCTCAAGGACTTCAATGATTTGAATGCATAAAAGGTGGCAAAATAACTATATTTCATAGAGAGTTATCAAGCACATGTGCATTACAGCATACGAGGCAAGGTTTAAGGAGTTGTTGACTCAGATTTTGCCTACAAAATGCAATTTCATCTTATTGTGTGTTCATGATGAAAAAATACAAAATTTATTACAAGTAGTATCTCTTCAAATGAATTGCATTCCAGGTTCTAGAAACAGGACTTCCATCCATTCGCTCCAAGGCGTAGGCTTTTGACCCAATCTTTTTGACAACTTTGTACGGGCCTTCCCAGTTTGGAGCCATCTTCCCCTGCTCGCTCGCTGGCCTACTCGCCTCACAATTCCTGAGGACCAGGTTGCCAATCTAAAATAGCCTATTCTTCACCTTGGAGTTGTAATACTTGGCGACCTGCTGCGTTCTGGCTATTAACTTCACTTCCGCCTAATCTCTGGTTTCTTCAAGAAAGTCAAGGTTCGCCCTTAGTGCCACTTCACTTGAGAAGGCATCATAGTGCGTTTTCCTCATGGAATTAATGCCGATCTCAGCTAGTATTACAGCTTTCGTCTCATACATCAAGTTAAATGGTGTTTCTCCCGTGCCTATATGGGATGTTGTTTAGATATCCCATAGAACTCCCGGCATCTCTTCCAACCACGCTCCCTTTCTTCTTTAACTCTTGAAGGATCTTCTTGTTCATTGCTTTTACCTGGCCATTGGTCTGAGGGTGCTTTACCAAGCTGTGTATGAGCAAAATCTTAAAGTTCTCACATAATTTTTTTCAGCTTGCCCCCTAGAACTACGTACCATTGTCTGCCACAATGGTGTTAGAGATGCCATATCTGCACACAATAAACTTCCATACAAAGCTCTCGATGACCCTCTCGGTAATAATCGCCACAGCTTCAGCCTCGACCCACTTTGTAAAATATTTGCAGGCGACTATTACAAACTTCTTCTGTCCAATGGCGATGGGGAAAGGTCCCAAGATATCAATACCCCACATGGCGAAGGGCCACGGGCTGGAGAGTTGGTTAAGCAATTCTGCTGGTTGTCTGGGCACATTAGCAAACTTCTGGCACTTGTCACACTTCCTCACTATTTCTGCGGCATCTGCCTTCATAGTAGGCCAGTAGAACACTTGTCTTAATGATTTCTATGCCAAAGCCCTTCCACCCATATTGCTACCACACATCTTTCATGGTTTTCTCTCAGGACGTAGCTGGCCTCCTCCGGCGCCAAGCATCGCAATAAGGGCTGGCTGAATGCCTTTTTGTAAAGTGTCTCACCAATCATGACATATCTCGCGGCCCTTGTTCTCAGCTTCACCTGCTCTTTGGGGTCGCCTGGGATGACCCCTCCCGTGAGATAGCTGACAATGGGCATCAACCAGCTGGGCTCGTTTGTGATGCGGAGTGTTTCCTCCCCATTCTGATAATTTGGCACTTGGAGATGCTCTAGTAAGATTTTTCCTCTCTATCTGATCTTAACAGATGAGTCAAGCTTGGACAAAATGTATGCCCGCGTATTTTTCCCCCTGGTGACCTGCTTAACAACCAGTTTCTTGAATCCTTCTTTCACTTTGGATACTTTCTCATGATATTTGACCCAGGCGGGCTCCCTGACCTCATATTCACAATTCACTTTCCTCGCCACTAGTTGAGAGCCTGTGTACAACAACAGTTTGATGATGCCCAACTTTAGGGCGAGTTCTAATCCTGCCAGGAGAGCTTCATATTCGATGACATTGTATGATGCGGGGAAGCCAAAAGAAAGCCCATACTGCCACTCATTTCCATGAGGGCCTATTAAGAGGATGATAGCTCCGGATCCCTTTTTTCCTGAGGATCCATCTACGTATATTGTCCACAGACTTTCAGGGGTGGACTCCATCATCTTAGGCCTGTGTACCAATGTTGGGTCTGAAAGTAGCATAGGCTCGTCCGATGTTGGTGAGGGATCCATCGAGTATTGGACTGGTGTAGTAATTTCATCAGTAAATGAGCATTCGGCTATGAAATTGCCAAGACCTGGGCCTTAATCGCCTTTCTTGGTTTGAATTCTATGCCGAATTCACTGAGTTCAATACTCTACTTGACCAACCTGCCTGAACTGTCGACTTTTTGCAAAACTTCTCTGAGGGACTGATCTATTAAAATGGTGATGAGGTGGGCTTGGAAATATTGTCTGAGTTTTCTAGCCGTAACTACCAGGGCGAAGGCTATTTTTCAGCCTGGTGTAATTGACCTTTCCATTCTGCAGAGCCCTGCTGACATAATACACCGGTATCTAATGGCCTTGTTTTTTTTTGAGCAATACGCCCATCACTGTCTCATTTGAGGCTGCCAAGTAGATATACAAGGGGTCGCCTACTAGTGGGCTGACTAGCAGGTGGAGAGCACAAACACTTCTTCAATTCCTCAAATGCTCCCTGACAATCCTGGTTCCAATGATACCTAGAGACGCCTCGAAGTACCTTGAAAAAGGGTAAACATCTGTCGGCCAGTTTGGAGACAAATCTATTCAGGGCGACCACTCTGCCAGTAAGCCTCTGCATTTCCTTGGTGTTCCTTGGAGGGCCCATACCTAGGATTTCCTGGATTTCTCAGGGTTCACCTCAATGCCTCTGCTTGAAACCATGAATCCCAGGACCTTTCCCGCGTCGACCGCGAAAGCTCATTTAGTGGGATTCAATCTTAAACTGTGCTACCTAAGGACTTGAAAGACCTCAGCCAAGTCCAATACATGTTGTTCAATGGAGCATCTCTTCACCAGCATATCATCCACATAAGCTTCGACACTTCGCCTAATCTGGTCTTTGAACAACTTATTCACCAATCTCTGATAGGTCGCCCCAGCAATCTTGAGCCCAAAAGGCATCACCTGATAGCAGTACAAACCCTCATCAGTGATAAAAGACGTCTTGTCCTAGTCCTTAGGGTTCATCCTGATCTGATTATACCCTGAAAAGGCATCCATAAAACTCATATACTTGTGTCCTGCTGAAGAATCTACCAATCTATCCATGGAGGGCAGAGGGAAACTATCCTTTGGGTAGGCTTTGTTTAGGTCAGTGAAATCCACACACATACGTCATATTCTGTTAGCCTTTTTCACCATTACCACATTGGCCAACCATTCCAGATACTTGACTTCTCTGATAAACCCTGTGGCGAGGAGCTTCTCGACCCCCTCCCTTAGTGCATGTATTCGTTCAAGGGAAAATTTCCTTTTCTTCTATTTGATCGGCTTGGCTACAGGATCAACACCCAAAGAATGAGTGATGGTATCCATGTCTATCCCCGGTATGTCTGCTGCAAACCATGAGAAGACATCAGCATTATCCTGCAACATTTGTAACAAGGGTTGCCTTTCTTGGTTGCTTAGGGATGACCCAACCTGGGTTACCTTCTCTAGGTACTCTTCATATAAGGGGATCGCCACTGTCTCTTCTGCGGATTTCGCTTTATACTGGCTGGTTTCTACTCTGGTGTCCAAGCTTTCAAGAGTGAGGATACTTTTATCCACTAGGTTTACTTGTGTTTCCTCCAGTTGCCCCTCAAGTTCTATTTCCATTGTCTTGAATTCTGCTACTTGCCCCCGAGTTTTTGCATTCTCGACATTCACTACCTGTAGCCTTCTTTGATGCTTCTTGGCGAGCTGTATAGAAAGTATGTTACACTGTCGCACTGTGTGTTGATCTGTTTTCATGTACCTTATTCCCATATTAGTAAAAACTTTCATCGTCAAACAATATACTGCCGTGAACATCTTGGTTTTTCTCATCAAGGGTCGCCTAAGGATGGAATTGTACGTCGAAGATTGGTCAACAACCAAAAAGTCTGTCATTACTGTAAGGACGTGGTAGCCGTCTCCTATTGTGACTGGCAAGGTGACAGAGCCCTTAACATTGATGGGTTGATTAGCGAAGCCAAATATAGGGCTTGTTGGCTTCAGGTATAAATCCAGGAGGCCCATCTTCCTGAAGGCTTCCAGCTGGAGAACCTCAACTGCACTACCGCTATAAACCAGGACTCTCTTGATCTGGAAATTTCCAATGATGGGGGACACGACAATCGGGTCATTCCCATTGTCCTCGAGAACATTGATGTCCTTGTTCGTTAAATCTACCAGTCAGTCTTCGCTGTGTCTTATCTTCTTATGGGCGGCATCAACCGCCATCACGCTTTTGAGATACGCTTTTCTCTTGGAGCTACTGCTCGCCCATTCCTCTGTTTCCCCTATTATCATTTTGATAACTCCTTGAACTAGCTTTTTTCCTTCTGCTTTATTGTTCTTCTGATTCCTTGTCGACGTCAGCCCCTGCTGGACACCTATTCTCTTGACGAACATTTAATCTGCCCTTTCCTGATAGCACCTTCAATAGCATCCTCCAGAGATCGGCAGTCTTCAGTACTGTGCCCCACATCATTATGGGATTGGCACCTCTCTTTGGAGTTCAGGCGAGTCGGGTTACCTCTCATTGGGTAAGGTGCGCCCAAAATACCTTCTTGGGATACAGCATTGAGGATGTATGCTCTGGAGGCGTTTAGTGGGGTATACTCTTCGAATTTGGAGTAGGGGGCTTTTTTTGCTCTTCTTCCATAACCATGGCCAGGATGGGTTTGTTGATTCTGGGAGGCTTTATCTGGCGACCTTGACCTTCTACAGCGCGAGTCAAATCTAGATTGACTTCTGTTATCCTTTTGTCCTTGTCTATTCCCCTGAAATCTTTCTTGACTTTGGGACTGATTTTCCCATTCAGTGTTTTTTTCTGCTATCTTCATCTCCTCAGTTTCAGCATACCTTTGGGCCTTTTCATAAAGGTTATACAACTTTTCCAGCTTTGTATCTGTCAAGGCGTACCATAGGTGCTTATGGCGAACACTAGAGATGAAGGCCTGTATGGCCCAGTCATTATATAGGTCCTTGATCTCCATCGCGGCGGAGTTAAATAGCCGAATGTACTCTCTTAGAGATTCACTTTCCCTTTGTTTGACTGCTAGTAGGCTGGCGGGGGTTTTGAAAGTTGCCTTATTGGCGAGGAAGTGGGCAATAAACATCCTGTGCAATTTCTCAAAGTTTTCGATGGAGTTCATCGGCAACGAATGGTACCAAGTCCTGGCGTGCACTCGTAACATTGTGGGGAACACTCGGCATTTGAGGGCGTCGCTTGCCCCAAGCAGGTCCATGTAGTTTTTATACTGAATAAGGTGGTCAACAGGGTCCTTGGTGCCGTCATAAGTTTCTTTTGTCAATTTTGTAGACGTCTGCACTTGCTCCTGTCGAATCTGCACCGTCAAGGGGTTGTTTTCATCGCTTATCCATTCTATCTCAGCCGTCTTATCCTTCATTATTCCCTGGACTTCCCTACTTAGGGCTGCCATTTGGTCTTGAATGTTCGCTGTAGCTGTCCCTACAGTATACGTTCTAGCTCTCCTGTTTTGTGGTCGCCCCTCTCCTGGGTTTGGGCTCGCCTCTCGGGGGACTCATCCTGGTTCTCCTTGTCCTATCATGACCCTCATGGCGGCTTTCTCGCGAAGATGAGCTACTACTCTTTTCCTGCTGGTCTCGGTACTGATTTTTCTAGAGGTCATTAATCTGCTGAGTAGCGTGAAGCATGGTTCTATGTTGCTCTGCCAACTGCTCATGGAGTGTCTGTACTTGGTTCATCAATGCATGTTGCATCGGGTCTTGGTATTTCAAAGGTGGTATAAAGAGGGGAAAGTTGGACGACCCCAAACGTGGGTCAGCCGTTGTTGTTGGATAGCCGGAGGTGGTGAACGTAAATTCTAGTTGGGGGGTCAGTAATTCCTAGTTGCCTTGTGGTGGGTCGACATCGGGTGTACAGGTAATGCTAGTACGTCCTCCAATCTCAGCCTGGGGGCCTGTGGAACTACTGGCAGAGGCTCCCGTGCACAAGAGTGAGCGACGACCTCGCTGAGTGTTTAAGGCAGTTTCATGGACCAAGTCTGCAGTGGTGGATAGTATTGGGGAGTTGGTTGCTAGTAGGTTTTGGTAATAACCGTGGGTAGGGTAAGGTTGATTGTACCAGGGATTAGGGAGAGAGTAGTATTGGTAATAATTTGGTGCTGGTACGTGGGGGGATATTCCCTTTGGGGAGAATCCGTAATTTGCTGTTGTTGGAGGTAACTGAGGGCTGGTGCCAGGTGCACCAGTGCTTGAAGTTTCTGGGGGGTTGTTTTGCTGGGATGAGGGTGCTAGAGACATGACTCTCGTTTCCCACAGACGGCGCCAATTGTTGATAGTGTTTTTGGTGGTGGGTAGACACTTTCAATCCATTAAACCACCATTGTTGCTCTGCTTCCCTTCTGCTCCTTGCCTTAGAACCACCCACCACCAAAAACACCATCAACAGAAATAATTAAATATAATATAATATAATAACTTTAAAATAAAATAAAATAAAAAAGTAATGACTTAGAGAATAACATAATTAGAGAACCTTTTTCCTGTCTAGTTGAAAAAGTTACGTTCAAATCACAAAATTCAATTTCTTTTAATTAGGCAACAAAAGTAATAATATTAAAAAGACTATAAAACATCGTAAAATAATATATTAATCATTTTGGTGAATTAAGAACTAATAGAGGTGTGCAAAAAATCGGTTTACCAATTACACCGACCAAAACCGACACAATTCGATTTTTTCGATTTTCGATGACGTCAGTTTGTTAATTCAGTTAAAACGTATTTAATCGGTCGGTTTACGATTTTTTATTTATAAACCAAACGACCGATTAAACCGATAATTTATAAATAAATAATATTTAAACCCATAACCCAACCCATAATAAAAAACCCAATCCATAAACATAATCAAACCCAATAGTCAATGGGCCAACCCATCCAATCTCAAGTCTAACACAAGACCCCTTCCCCTTCTCCAATCCAATATCAAATTACCAACCCAAATCCAATATCAAATTACAACATATCCCAAATTCCCAATCCAAGTCGCAAGTCACAACCCAGCAGTACCCCGTCCCCTTTCTTCACACATTCCATCTGAATTGAAAATCTAAAACGAGGAACCCTGCAACAGCCAACAACAACAGCGACAAAAAACAACAATGGAAGCAAGACTCTGTGCTGCAGTGAGGTAGGGCTGAAGAGGGGGCTATGGACACCATAAGAGGATGAGTAGGGCTGAAGAGGGGGCAAGGCAGGGCTGCAACAAGCGACAAGAAATGAGGTCAGATCACCCCTGATGAGGAGGATCTTCACCTTCTCGGCAATCAGTATGTTGTTCAACATTTCTCTGCACAATTTTGCTTTTACTTATTTATGAATTTCATTTCTAGGGTTTGGTTCTTCTGGGTATCTTCAGTTGGGTAACCTTTTTTTGTTCCTTTTGATATATATTAGGTAAGGCCAATTGCCAATTGCCAATTTCAACGCACCCATCAAGGGTTATAGGTTTAGGGTTTCAATATTATTGTCATTGATGCTTATTTTTAGCTGCTATTAATTCTGGTTAGAGCTTACCGAAAATAAAACAATAAAAATAGGGTGAAACCGACCGAACCGCTTAAGTTCGGTTCGATCAGTTCGGTTTGAGGACTCTTTGTCAGTCGGTTCAGTCGATTTCGTGAATTTATTCGATTTAATCTGTTACAGATATTTTAAAACCGAACCGACCAAATGCTCACCCCTAAGAACTAATAAATTCGACCGATAATTTTAACAGAGATTACCATATAATCATACAATACTGATTTATCTCAACTGACTTCCATAAGCATTCTTTGAGCAACCACCCAAACTTTTATACAAACTCATACTTAATCTGTTGGAGCCTCAATCTCATAACCTCTCAGAGTCTTACTCAAAACCTAAACAAAATAATATATTTATAATAAAACTCTAAAGCCCTAAAAGATCCATCAATAAAATAACTTGTAATAAAATACTAATTATAGATAACCACAGTAGAAATATAAATCTTGGATTAATTTCAAAATTGACTCTATTAAATCAAGCTCTTTAACATTCATAACTAATGTCATCAATAGCAAAAATCTTTAAAGCCACAATAATCGAATCATGTAAGATTTTTTTCAACAGTCAAATTAACTAAGCTTATTTTCCTTTTAGTTAATACAATAGTTAGGGAAAACTTATTAGTAATATTATTTCATTACAATAATGTGTTATTTTGAGTTTGTCCAAGACCAAGGCATTTTAAAATCTTTTATCACCAAAATAGAGCCAATCGGAGACATTTTAAGCCATGTCAACGTCAAATCACTTTTTATTCTCAATACAAAAATAAAAAATTACCGTGTATTGCATTTATAATTTATAAATAACATGATAGAAAGTAAATCTAGATCAAGTCCATAGATAAAAAAGAAGACTAGAAGTTAAAATAAAACAATTCTTGAGAGAGACTCGACAAAATTAAAATAATTCTCAAGAGAGGCTTTGATAGAAACATAATATTTTTCAAGAGAGGTTCGATATAAATTGAAAACATTCATCGAGAGAGTGCTTTAAAATTGGAAAACGTTTTAAGTGAAAGGCTTTTAAAACATTCTCGAAAGAGGCTTTTAAAATATTCTCGAGAGAGGTTTTAAAAACTTAAAAACATTCCTCAAGAGAGGTTTTAAAACTATCCTAAAGAGAGGCTTAACAAAATGTCCTTGAGAGAGACTTTAAAACTATCCTCAAGAAGTTTTAAAAATATATCCTCGAGAGAGGCTCTAAAAATATCCTCAACAGAGGCTTTAAAAATATCCTCAAGGGAGGCTTTAAAAATATCCTCAAGGGAGGCTTAAAAAAAAACTGGAAATATTCCACGAGAGAGGCTTAACAAATTTCCTCAAGAGAGTCTTAATAAATATTCCTGAGAAAGACTTAATAAAATATCATCGAGAGAAACTTTAAAAAAAGGCAAACATTCCTCGAGAGACGCTTTAAAACTATCCTCAAAAGAGGCTTAACAAAATGGCCTCGAGAGAGACTTAGCGAAAATATTGGAAATCCTTGAGAAAGGCTTAACAAAATATTCTCTAGAGAGATTTTAAAAATATCATTCATTTTTAAACAATACTTTTCAAGAGAGGTTTTAAAATCTCATTGATTTTAAAAATACTCCTCAATAGAGGTTTTAAAATCTCATTCATTTTAAAAATACTCCTTAAGAGAGGTTTAATGATCACTAGTCCCACACATACCTGAAACCCACCAAGCCCCCACCACACAAACACACTCACAAAAAAACAACCCATTCACAACCATCTAACACCACAACAAATATCAAACAAAGCAACCAAAATACCAAGAAAAAAAATTGAAAAATTGAAAACATAAACAGGGGGTTTTGTATTGTGTCGATTCAAGGGGTTTGGGTGTGATTTTTGGAGATCTCAATGGTGGATAGGTAGGAGAGGTGGAGCAGAAACTCTGGTGAATTTTTAGTGGCAATCGGACGACGAAAGCAACACAAACAGAGGAAGTCGCAACCTTGGAGTTTATATCTAAAGGATTCTAGGGCTTTTTAGAGAAAACCAAGTTGGGAAAAGGAAAGAGGAGAAGAAGAGGAACAGTTTGGTGCATTTTGGAGGTGATCGGTCGCAGGCGAGCAAAGGCCGACGATAGAGGATGACGGCCAGTACGGCGGTCGACTGCGGGAATATGGGTTCCTAAAGGGACAGGTTGAATATGGGTAGAGAGAAGGGAGACAATTTGAGTGAGGGAGGGGGTAGAGAGAGAGAGAGAAATAGAGAGGAAGGGAAGAAATGAAGAAAAATATATATTTTTTGTTTTTATAGTTGGTGGTAAAGAAAGAAAAACCAAGAAAGATCCACATGTGGCTCTTCCTGAGGTTCGACCCGGATGGGATCCGATCTAGAAAAGGAAATAAAGGAAGAAAACAAAAAGAAGAAACGAAGAAGAAAAAGAAAAAAAAAAAAGAAAAAAAAAAGAAAGAAAGAAGAAAAGAAAAAGAAAAAGAAAAAAGGGCCGACCTAGAAGTAGACCGGTCCAGCCCGTGAAACCCTCCAGCCCAATCAGCCTAGGTCCCAACCCAATAGTCATCAAATTTGAGCTAAGCCAAGTTAATTGGTAATTCTTTTCTTTTCCCATACACATGTTTAAAAATATGTTCTCTTAATATTTATTTTAAGTGTTGTAACAATATTTTTTTTATATCAAAAAGATAAATTTATTTTTGATGATTTAAAATGTTTAAAAAATATTTTTAATTTTGGGGATGAAAATGATGGTTTTTTTATATAAATATAGCCAAAAAAAAATTTCCCAAAATACCGATCCTTTTAGATTATTTCTCAAAATACACGCATGTGCTAGGGCTATACATGACAATAAGCCTGCACGTATGTAACTAACAAAGGCAATTCGACATTAGAGAGCGTTTGGCCTTTTTTTGTGTCATGATAATATGAATTTTGAGAATGTGATACTTAAAAATATAATTTTACAATGTTTTATATATATATATAAAAAAGTGTTGATTAAAATTTTGAAAAAATTATATTGACACGTTTGATTCATTAAGCATTTTACTAGAAATGTGATAGTAATTTTTGAAATTACCCTTATCAAATAAAATGCAAATTTTATTAATTTTAACAATTTCAATCATATTTATAATTAACAAATATTTGCACTAAATATTTTTAAAATAATATTTCAATTGATAATTTGAGTTACTTTTATAAAAAAAAATTATTAATAATAAAATTTTGAAGTTACTCTCATATAATTGAAAAGTTAAAAAATTTGATATAAATTAAATATTATTTAAATATTTATTATTAACAAACATTTATACTAAATATTTAAAAATAATATTTCAATTGATAATTTTAAATCAAATATGAAGAAGGGTAATCTTTTCTTTATATATTTTTTTTTTTATTTTTCAACTACATGAGAAAGTAATTTTCTCAATTCTCACCTCTTCTTATAAGAATTACATTCTAATAATTGTGAAAAAAAAAGAAATTTCCAAAAAAAAAGTTACATTCCCAAAAAAGTGAATATTTTTTAGTATACCAAATATGATAATCAAATTCCCACCAATTAAATTCTCAAAATAGTGATCACTTTTCATCATATCAAACATTAAAAACAAAAAATATCACACAAGAATTAATTTATTAATTTGACAAATTATCAGTTAACAAATTTAAGGGAGATTACCACACAACATTTATCTATCCCAACTGAGTTTTATAGGCATTCTTTGAACCACCAGCTGAACTCTTACACAAAGTCATACTTAATCTTTTTGAGCCTCAATCTCATAATCTCTCGTTTTTTAACTCAGACTCTAAACAAAATAACATATGTGTATAATAAAACTCTAAAACCTTAAAGGATCTATCAATAAAATAATTTGTAATAAAATATTAACCATAATAAATAAATAAAAAACCACGCTAAAGATATAAATCTTTGTTTAATTCCAACATTGCCTCTGCTAAATCAAGCTCTTCAACATTCATGATCAATACCATCAAAAATAAGAATTTTCAAAGTAATTATTGCCGCAGTAATTGAATCATGCATGGTCTTTTTCTTGCAGTCAAATTGGATCTTCATTTACGCATATGCAAATGGCTATCTTCCAATTTATCAAACACTTTTTCATGTACACTGAACTATCAAAAAATTGATCCATCCATTCATCAAAGAAGTCAACATCAACAACAACCTGCCAAGTGTAATGGAATGCTTTTTCAAGTTAATTTCAATGTGACACTAATGTATCAAATAAAAGTCATCTTTTTTGTTCCGACCTACCTACCAAAAATGAACGTTTTAGTATAAGAAATTAGCTTTTCCTACAAAGGAGAACTATTCGTTGTTTTTGTTCCTTCCCTTGCTTTGTTGGATGACATTTTCACCGAAAGATTGTCTTTCTCTTCTTAATAGTTTTGGGAGTAATCCAAACATGATTTCTTTCCGTTAAACTTAAGAGAAACGTTTTAATTTAATTATTTTACAATATTGACTTATACTCCTAACTCAAAATATCCGTCGAATTGATTCTAACCCGAACTTGATCCAACTTGGTTTGATTATAAAGACTCAACAACTTGAACTCATTTAACCCAAACTCGAAATAGGCCTGAACTTGAAAGTATCTGTGCTCAAAATGATTTAAACCTGAAATGATCTAAATCCGAACAACTTAAATGATTGACCCGAACTTAAATTAAGTATTAATTTATTTATACAAAATTATAATTCAATAAAAATAATAAATATAACATAAACTATTATTCTACTAATATTTAATAACTTTAAATTATCATTTAAAATATCTTTTTCTCTTTTGTCACATACGTTCAGAGATTATCCTTTATATAATTATTAATAAATGAGTAATTTTTTTTGTAATTATAATTAAATTGAGTTTCAATAACTATACATCATAAAAAAATTTAAAATTACCCAGCAAAGCGGGGGCTTAATTCTAGTAATGTATAAAAAAGGACTCTTTCTTTATTCATGATAGAAAGTTACAGGTGCATGGCTATATATAAGCATGACTTGCGAAGGCCGTTCTGAACCATTGGAAACTAAAATATTACACATAACTAAAATAGCACATAAACTAGTTTGATGGATGACAAATTTATTCCAATAGTAAGTGAGTAACATATAGAAACAATGCACAAAGCATTTAATTTCATGACTTATTAATTTTGACAGGTTATTGCATAAGTTTAAATAGCCTACTGAGCAACACTGATTACTGCTGAAAATGAGGGGAAATTACCGTCACCAATTTCCACTATTGATGTGATTTTTTCGTGTGAATCGTTAGCGTTCTTACAAGACTTGTACAATCCATCAAAAATTGCTGCCCAAGTATCGGTAGTAAAGAAGCCAGCTTCTCGAACCAAAGTATAGGCCTGCATATATTATATAGGTGGTATATTGGTTATTTTCTTTGGTTTCAAAATTTAAAATTTGGCATTCAGGTGATAACTTCAATGGCAAACAAAAAAAATTTCCTATCAAACTTTTTTCAACGGTAATTATCTAATGCCAAACTAAAACTAAAATGTAAAGTTTCTAATTTGGTTAAGACTTTTCATTTTTGATGTCAAGAATTTGGTTAAGACTTTAGATGAACAAAAAATTATTATTATTATTATTATTATTATTATTGTTGTGGTCTATTACATTACATACCTTGTTGGCAAAATTAGGTGGGTTGAACCAAGCCAGCAGCACATCGTAAGTTGTTCCTACACCATTTATGACGCGATACACGACAGCACCTTGGGAACCATTTTGGTTTCCAACATGTTGAAAAGTGGCCGTGCCATTAGATGTAATTTGTTCAGGGTAATGGTTCAGATTACCAGCTCCAATACCTCCTTCCCAATCTTTTGAAATCTGATATGTGGCTGGCCCTCTAGTAGTATTCTTAACCTCGCAAATTGTGGTGCTAACTTGAGCCATTTTGGTGTTTGTTACTTGTCTTTTCGTGTCTATATATAGTCTATATATGCTTGTTTGCATGGTATAAAACGGGGACAACCATGGAGTCAATTCTTTAAACCTAACAACAATTAATAATACATGTGTACAAGGTGCCAAAAGGATTTTATTTAAAGTGACAATAGAATTATTGAAATAGGCAACGTAGCTACAATGAATTAATAGTATTACTACAAAATTATTTACAAATTAATTGTCATAAAACGTTTATTAAAAAATAAAAACAGAATTTCATGCACATGATCAATTATTATTATTATTATTTTTTTTTTGTTGTTGTAAAAATGACATATGAACACATGTGGGTTAGTTCGTCACGCACATCATTGTTTCTCATTAACTCATAAAATAAGAAATAAATAGAACTTATATATATATATAGTTTAAAGGGTGTGAAACTTTTATGAAATACTAGCTATATTACCTTCTTTTTATCAAATTTCAGTCATACTATATTGTTATTATTATTAAAATTAATTTTTAAATTAATAGACAGTCCTTATTCTATATAGATAAAACAATGTTAAGAAGTGGTATATGTCTTAGAATTAGTTAAAAAAAAAGACTTGGGCATGTCAAACGAAATAAATAAAGTAAGCTTTAAAACGTAACAATTATTTGGTGTAATATACACTTTTGCGTCTCTTGTGGCGTCATCATGTCCATGCATTGGCTTTTTCTGTTTGTTTTGTTCCTACCGTGTAAAAGGAAAAAAAAAAAAATTCTTTGCTGGTTATACTTTGTTCGTACCTAAAACGCATGTGCCATATATCTTATATTTGAGAGAAATGTTAATAAGTGTTTAATGATATCGGTTAAAGTAATATATGTATAAAAAAATATAATTAATATATATTTTTTAATTTAATAAAAGTATTGTATTAAATGTAAACAATTTTCTTAAATTAATAATTAAATAATCTTTAACTGATGCCTATAAATATCGATTAAGGGGATCCTATATTTAAAATTGAGTTTGCATGATTTAGTGGGTATTTTTTTTTTTAAAGATCAACTTTTTCATCTTATTTTATTTTGTAGTGAGGGTAAAAAATGGTTTTGTAAGTTGATTGAAAAAAGAGAGAGAAGCAAACAGACATGAGTGAGAGAGAAAGAGATGGGGAGGAGAGAGAAGAAGAAATGGGGAGAGGAGAGGAGAGAAAAGAAGAGAGGGTTGGAGAAGAGGAAGAAGAAAAAAGAAAAAGAAAAAAATTAGAAGGAAACAGACGCGGCTGAGAGAGAAAGAGATGGGGAGGAGAGAGAAGAAGATAAAAAAGATAAAAGATAAAAAAATAAGAATTTTTTTTTTGTTTTTTAATTTATTCTTTTTACAAAAAATACATAAATTAATTGATATAAAAAACAAAAGAGAAAAAAATAGAAAAAAAAGAATAAGAAATAAATTATTTTTTCTTTTTTTTTTCATTATTATTGTGTTTAATTTATTAAAATTTTCAATCAATTATAATTTATAATAATTTCATTAAAAAATAACAAATACATATTTAGTGAAATTTTTTACTTGATTTTAAAATTTTTATGTATGAAAAAAATATAGATATTTTTCATCATTTTTTTTCTCTTTTCGTTTTTTAAATCTTTTTGAAAAAATTATGATTTAAAAATAATTTTAAAATTTGATCTACTTTTTTTAAAAGAAAAAAATTGAATAAAAAATATTAAAAAGAAAAGAAAAGAAAGAAAAAAAATTAATAAAGAATAAGTGCTAAATCTTTTATTTTTTTTCTTTCTTTATTCACTTTCTCTTTCATTGATTTTTTTTTTAAAAGTAATTTAATAAAATTATTATTGTATATTTTTAAAAAAATATAAGTTGGTCTACTAACAAACTAGAAACTAGAAATAGCCATGTTATTAAATTTAGTTTCTGAATTTCAATCAATTTGTGAAAATTATTTTTGGTTTTTTTACAACATATTAGTTTTTGGGACACTTGGATTGGAGAGGGAAAAGCATAAAAGAAAGAAGTTTTTTTTCTTGTAAAAACAGAAAAAGTTTTTTTAAGCAACCAATGTAAAAAAAAGAAAAGAAAAAAACCAAGAACAAATCTATCTCTTAAAATCCCTTCAAAAATAAATGATATATTTATGTAATTATTTTCCTAGTATATGGTCACGTGCCTATTTTGAATTCAAATATTACTTTTAATTTCAAAACTAATAAATTTTGACTATAAAAATAAAAATTAAAACATGTACATGCAATAAAAAAATATTTCTTTGAATGGAGTATTTTACCTCCAATTCTCTATACTATAATCTTGTAATTTTCTAATAGCAATTCAAAATTATGTAGGGGTCTATCATGTACAAATGTTGTAAACACTTAATTTTATCCGAGTCTTTTAATTAATAATGAATTTTAATTATTATTATTATTTTTTTGCCTTGTTCAATTATTTATAGGCTTGATTTATTAGACTTTATTTTGTTTTTTGGATCTTGACCCGATTATTGCTTTTGAATTTATTTTGGACAAGTTTACTTTTAAGTTTTGAGCCCAGTTATTCATTTTGGGAGTTGACCCAATATGGGTCAGCCCATATTTTTATTTATTTTATTATTTTTTAACTTTAACTTTCTTCAAATATCTTTTAATTTAATTTCTTAAAACAAACGAAAAAAACCCCAAAAAAAAAAACAGAGACATAAATAAAAATAATTTTTTAGATAAAATAGAAAATAAAAAACAAATAAGATTGAAATTAGATAAAACAATGAAAATTTGAAACAAGGTAAAGCCGAAATCAAGATCAAACTCTATAAAAAATCCCTATAGAAGCAACATAACAATCAGTTAAACAATTCATGTTCATGCTTTTGTTGCTTAGATCAACCTATTTTTTTCATCATAAAGCTGCTGTTAAATTAAATTTAGAGATGTTTATCCTAAGTTGTTTGATAGTTAGAGATTAAGTAGTGGCATTCGTCCTGCTTAACGGCGAACTAAGGAAGGATGGGGGTAACACGGGATATTGTTATCTACGGTTGTTAACTTTGATAGCTAATTGATGTTGATAGATCTAAAATTGATTCTCAATGATGTCTAGTGGTGGAGAATGAAACCTTAACCATACTTCTCTTATATTTGATTTTCTCTTATTTATTTGCTTTTTACTTTTCGTGTTTTATTTGCTTTTAAACTATTTCAAAAATTCCTTTTTACTTTGTTTTCTTTGAATCTAAGTTATAAACTAATAATTTATAAACTAAAACCCAATCTCTGTAGATTCGACCCTTGCATGCTACTTTACTATAATTGATCATATTTTTAGTGCAAGGTTAAATAAAGATACGCTCTTTTGAGTGCATCAAGTTTTTGGTGCCGTTGTCGAGGATTGCTTTATTTAGTTTATTAGTTACTTGGTTTATTCTTATATTCAGTTGTAATTAATTTTATTTTTCTTGTACATACAGGTTTTCTTTTCAGATTTCAAGCAAAAAGATATGGTAGGTGCTACATCAAACCTTCAGAACCAACTATCCAATCTCATCTCCGTAGTTCAACAAGTGGCCATAAGTAAGATTCAACAATCAAGGCAGTTTAGAGTGTGCTTCATGATGGATCATCCAACCAATTGGTGCCCATACTACCAAAAAGATAGTTGTAAACCAACCTATGATTTAGGAGGATACCAAAGCCAACCAGGGTTCCAAGAACAATAGTATGATCCTTACTCAAACACTTACAATGAGAAATGGCGGGATCATACTAATTATGGCTACTGGGGAAATTATCAAGAAATAGATCCTTATGCCAACTACAATCATCCATCGAGCTTCAGTCAATCATGAGAAAAACAACAAGATCTTCTAAAGCCACCACATGTGACTCGCAACTCAGTTACTTCGTTAGAAGATCTTTTCAATTCCCTTACTACTAACCAATTGCAAATACAACAGGACATAAGGAAAACAAACAGGCAAATGGCAACAAGGATGAGTCAATTAGAGACTCAAATGGGCCAAATAGCTAGTAGTATGGTGAGATTGATAGAAGAAGGATCTGAGGAACTACATGAACAACTCCCTTCCCAAACTATGATTGATCCAAAGGAGAATGTTAGTGCCACACAACTTGAGGATGAATCAGAAAATCTAAGGGAACCCGAGGATGAGAAAGAACTAGAGATGGATTTCCTTCTTGAAGATAATGAAGCTTCAATTTCAAAGGAGAGTATTTCAGCACTTGAGGTAACTTTTAAGGTTCCAATTTTTACTAATGTTTCTTCTCCACCTTTTCCTAGTAGATTCGCAAAGTTCAAGGAGGAGGAACATGAACAACACATGCCGGAAACCTTAAACAGCTTGTTTATGGATATCATTCAACAAGTACCAAAATATGCTCCATTCCTCAATGAGCAATGCACTACAAAGGATGATGGAATACTACTTGTAATAGAGAATGCATCCACTTTTGTGCAAAAGAAAGCTTCTTATCAAACGCACAAATTTGGGAAGTTTCATGTGTAAGTCTGACAAGCCTAAAAAGCCAAGAAGGGGCGTTGGTTAGGGTAGACAACTTAACTCAAGTACTAATTGGGAAGGCAGCCCAATTAATAAAGAAATTATCAACCTGCCATACTCACATTTGCTTCCTTTTCCTTTTATTATTTATATATATATTTTTTATGTTTATTTGTTAATTGTTTGTTTAGTATTTTAGGATTATTTAGGTTGCATGAGTTCGTTTTGTTTTGAGTCTTAGTTATTTCTATTATTATGTTATTAGTTCTTTTCTCTTTTCTCTTACACATGATTCTTTCATTTGGGTTAATAGCATTACATTGAGGATAATGTAAGAATTAAGCGTGAGAGGAAGAATTTAGGATTTCTTTTATTTTTAGGTTATTTTGTTTGTTTTGTTTTGTTGTGAGTCCTTATTTTTTTTAGTGTGTTTCTAGTTCTTTTCAATACAATGATGAGACATGAATTGCATAGGTCTAAAACTGGTTATTAGTGAGAAGATTTTCGTGAGAATTAAGCTTGATATTATTATTTATGATCCAATGTCGATATGATATGTTGATTGAGAAAGAAGCATGTGTAGACTTAAATCTGACTTGTATAATCATCCTTGTGAGTTTTTAAGCCTATATGATTGATGCATTATACATATCAATCTAATTTCTTTCTTGTGTGCTCTTATGATTACATGATTCTCTAGAACTTGCTTTAAACCTTTATGAGACTATATTGATGTATGTGATAACATCAATATGATTGAGGCATTAGGATTATAACCAGGGCCAAACAACCATCCATTATTGATGTTCAAAGAGAACATCCCCCAGTGAGCCAATTTGAGCCTATATTGAATATGCTATTTTATTGGTAACCACATCTTACACCTAGCCTAAACATATTTATATCTTTACCCTTGTTCTAAAGATGGATTGAATATTTGAGACATATTGCAAAAACAAGGGATACTTTTTGAAAATTTGGGTTAGAACAAAAGATAAGTGTGGGGGAGGAGAAAGGCAAAAGTTAAGAGAAAAAGAAAAGAGAACATTGTAAAAATACATTCCCATAAAAAAATGAAAAAAAAAAAAATTTTGAATCATCTCTTGAACTTTTCGTTAAAGAAAAAGATCTTACAAAGTTGGTTAGAATGAAGCAAAGGCTCAACATGAATATTTAGCCTATGTTATTATGTGTTTTAAAGAGTTTGAGAAGTTTTCTTTGTAAATCTTATTATGTCTCTAAACTCTATGAAATCTTTGGAACCTTTGTGATATCTTTATCCTTTTATTCTTTAACTACATTATAACCCCTTGGCCCCATTACAACCTTGAATAAAGACCTCTTGATTTATGAAATAGTGAAGAATATGTGGACAAGCAAGCATATATGGTAGAACTGTTTTCATGAGATTGATTGAGTGTAAACACTTTACCACTACTTTAAAGAATGAAAATAATGAGAGTATCCCATGTGAGAAGTTGAGATTAAGTTTGAATATGCACTATTTTGATTGAAATATGTTATGTTAATATTGGCTTAACTCAAACTATTTACATTCAAGCATGATTTTTTGTGAAATTCTTTAAGCTATTATTAGTTTATAAGACTTGTCTAATGATTTTCTCTAATTTATATTGAAAGGATTAGTTGTAATTATTATTATTATTATTATCTTTATTTTTATTTTTCTTATTTTTTCAATGTTTGTGGGTATCGTCCTAGTAAACCCTCACGAGACTAAACTCGTCCACTAGGGACACCTAGGGGTTTAAAGGCTTGTGTCACATGCTAAGTGCCACTGTGATTTCCTACGAAAGTGGATTTGATTAGATTTTCTTATTTTATTTTTATTTTATTTTTCTCGAGGACTAGTAAAAGGCTAAGTGTGGGGGTATTTGATAAGCTCATAAAATATACATTTTATGCCTTTCTACCTTTAGTTTTTGTTATGTTTTCGATCTTTATCTTGATTATTTATATTATGTTTTTGAATTTTAGGTACAATAAGGAGAATGAAGTCAAAAGATATCAATAATGATGGTAAAGAGCTTATAAATTCACAATCATAAGATGGAAGAAGACTTGGAAGTTAAAAAGATCAAATTCTTAGTGCTAAGTGATTAGGTAGATCTGACCTCCGGAGCTTGTTGCTAAGAAATCATTATGTTAAAATCTTTTATTTGAAGAAACTTCCTTCTTGACTTTTGAATTTGACTTGAATACCTTTCTAAACATATTTTACATGCCTAAATCGAACAATGGATGGTCACCCAAATCAGCCGACGAAGTGCGAGACAGTGCAGCAGTCGCGAAACCAACGTCAGCGAGAAAAACACCAAGTCAGCGCACTCGGCGCTGCGGCGCCGACCCTACTATCTTCAAATCCTGGAAAATCACAAAAGTGCCAAAAATTGCACTCTTTTGCCTTCTAGCTTCCTTGATCAACAAGAAAGGGTTTCCAAGGTCAAAAAGCTCTATAAATACTATCTTTTGAGCCACAAACTATCATTACCTTTTGAAGAGACTCAAGGGATCATCATTCTTATTCTTCTTCTTCTCCATTCTTTCATTTTCTTTTTAGTTTTATGTATATATTATCTACGCCTATGCTAAGGGTGATTTCAAAGCCCTAGACATGTTGTGTAATTGATTTTGAGATTTATCTATCATTAGTTTTCTATCAAAGTTGCTTCTGTTCTTGTATAAGTATTGTTCATGATGTTGTCTTGATTTGTTTAGGTTGCAAACTAGATATATCTTGATAATTATCTAATGCTAGTTTAGGAGTCTTGATTCGTGTAATTGTCATGATTTCCTATTCATAAGTGGCAATTTGTGATTAATGATTATGGTCAAGTTTTCGCTAATTGCATAGTGAAACATAACCTAAGTTAAACAATTCAAGTTCATGCTTTTGTTGCTTAGATCAACCTATCTTTCTCATCATAAAGCTGCTGTCAAATTAAATTTAGAGATGTTTATCCTAGGTTGTTTGATAAATAGAGATTAAGTAGTGGCGTTCGTCCTTCTTAACGACGAACTAAGGAAGGATTGGGATAGCACGGGATGTTGTTATCTACGGTTGTTAACTTTGATAGCTAATTGATGTTGATAGATCTGAAATTGATTCTCAATGATGTCTAGTGGTGGAGAATGAAACCTTAACCATATTTCTCTTATATTTGATTTTCTCTTATTTATTTGCTTTTTACTTTTCTTGTTTTATTTACTTTTAAACTATTTCAAAAATCCGTCTTTACTTTGTTTTCTTTGAATCTAAGTTATAAACAAATAATTTATAAACTAAAACCCAATCTCTGTGGATTCGACCCTTGCATGCTGCTTTACTATAATTGATCATATTATTAGTGCAAGGTTAAATAAAGATACGCTCTTTTGAGTGCATCATCGGCCACCTATTAAAACCGATTTTGAAAAATATTTTAAAATTAAATAAAACATTTTAAAAAATCAATTTTGAAGTCTGACCTTTGAACCAGAGAAAACAAGTGCGGGTTCGGGAGTCAGTTACGTATGGGGAAGGATTAGCACCCCCACAACGCCCATTTAAAACGGTACCTTATTAGTCATGTGTTATCTTGAGTCTCGGTAAAAAATCAGATTTGAAATTGATATTTTAAAATAATTCCCATTTTAAAGAAAAATAATCCCATTTCTAGTTGAAAATGATCCGGAATTTATGAACTCAAAATTTTTCTATATTCTCCGGCAGACCCGGCATAACATAGAAAATTTTATTTACTTAGAAAATCTCCGAATCACTCTTGTTTTTGAAAGAAAGATATTCCGTTGTTAATGATAATTGATGATATCCTCTCCGACAACCCGACAGAGAATTCATGAATTATTTTAACTCGGGAATAACCTTATTTTATTGGAAAACATCAATTTTCAAAAATTTGAATAATCATGAAAATACAAATTAAAACATGAATATTTAACATACATAAATATCATGGCATGGCAAACAATTTACTATGACAAAATTTAAATGCTATAACTAAAAGAATAAGTGGCATGAATTGAAGACATGGCATAAGAATGAATGTCATGTGAATGAAATCGACATGGCATACAAAATGTCATGGCATATGAATGACATGGGACATGAATGAATGTCATGTGAATGAAATCGACATGGCAAACTAAATGACATGGCGTACGAATGACATGCCACATGAATGAATGTCATGTGAATGAAATCGACATGGCAAATGTAGACACCTAATTTTGTCCGGACCCCTAAATCAGGTACATTTTCTTCCTAAATTGATGTTTCAAAATGCTAAAAGGCTTTTCTCATCCTGCAGGTGGTACTCCGAGGCTTAGGGCTAGTTTAGCATTGATGTTGGAAAAAGCTTGGGTTGAAAAAAGCTCGAGTTGAAAAAAGTGTGTTTACAAAGTGTGGTTTAAAAACTTTTAAGTGTTTAGCATTGCTTTGAAAAAGTGTTGTAGGAAATTGAAATGTCAAAAAAATATATGTTTAAAATAATAGAAGTGTAGAGATGTGAGGATAATAAAGTCATTTTGTCCAAAAGGCAGCTTTTAAAGTCTAAAAGCTATATTTTTTGGCTTTTTGGTTTGGCTTTTCAAACCATGGTTTCAACAGCAGAAGCCAATTTTTTTTTTATCTGTTTAGCATTGCGTTTGCGGTGAAAAGCAGCTTTTGACCTCAAAAGTTGTGCCAGAAGCAATGCTCAACGAGGCCTTAGTCTAAGAAAGCAGACAGAAAAAGTAAAACTCAAACCTCAAAAAAGTCAACCCCAAAAAGTCAACCTAAAAAAGTCTACCCCAAAAAAGTCAACTTGTAAAAAGTCAACTACTAAAAAGTCAACCCACTTTCGAAATCAAGATTTGAGGTTCAATTGAAAAACTGTGAAAATCATTTTGATAATTTGAGGTCTACATTGAAAGATATGGAGTTCGGAAGTTGGGTTACGAGATTCAATAGAAAGGAAACCCTAATTCGAGAAATTTAGGGAAAAGTGCTTAAACCATCAAATTGGTCAGAATTGAAGGTCTCAAATGAAAGATAAGCACTGACTACGGGTAATGGAGAAGCCACTTGGAAGAAAAACTAATAGAAAAGTGAATTCAGAAGAAAACCGAGAATTAGGGTTTTTTGGTGGATTTCGGTGAAATTTGGATGAATTACAGAATTGGCCCGATTCAGTAGGACTAAAGCCCCTAATTGATGAGGAATGATTAAACAAGGATAGCCCAAGGCTTAGTTTGAAGAAAATCTAAAAATCGGACTTGTTTTGAGCAAAATCCGGTTTCAGAAGCAAAAGGGCAAAATTGGAAAATGTGGGAATAATAGCAAGTGAACTCCAAAAATTCTGTAATTTGCAAATCTCATTCTTAAATCATTTTGAAGAGATATGCAAAAGAAAATCTTGATTCGGAGTTCATTTGCAAAATGGCCAAATATCGGGCCCACTATGCAAAAATTCAAGCAGATAAATCCCGAAAAAATAGCAAATGAACTCCAAAAATTTTGAAAATTTGCAAATCTCATTTTTAAATTATTTGGAAGAGATTGGAGAAACAAAATCTTGATTCGGAGTTCGTTTACAAAATGGCCAAATCATGGGTCCCCTATATAGTAATTCAAGCGGATAAATCCCGAAAAAATAGCAAATGAACTCCAAAAATTTTGAAAATTTGCAAATATCATTTTTAAATTATTTGGAAGAGATTGGCAAAAGAAAATCTTGATTCGGAGTTCGTTTACAAAATGGCCAAATCCTGGGTCCCCTATGCAATAATTCAAGCAGATAAATCCCAAAAAAATAGTAAATGAGCTCCAAAAATTATAAAAACTTCCAGATCACATTTTTAAATTATTTGGAAGATATTGGTGAAGCAAAATCTGGATTCGGAGCTCGTTTAAAAAATGGTAAAGTTCGGGTGCATAAAAAGGGAAATTTCGGAAATAAATTCGAAATAAATAGCAAATGGACTCGAAAATTTTTGAAAACTTCCAGAATTCAATTTTTTATTATTTCAGAAGTATTAAAAAATAAAATTCAAATTTGGAATCCGTTTTCTATTTATTTAGGTTCGGGGGGCAAAAAGGTCATTTCACCAAAGAAACCAAAAAGGGCAAATTTGTAATTGAGGAAAATATGAAAGAAGAAGAAATTGCTAGGATTTTTCTTCCCTTGGTCATCCA
Organism: Fremontodendron californicum; assembly: GCA_030761205.1. Taxonomy (NCBI): domain Eukaryota; kingdom Viridiplantae; phylum Streptophyta; class Magnoliopsida; order Malvales; family Malvaceae; genus Fremontodendron; species Fremontodendron californicum. Next base: position 12,660,832 of record JAULJL010000005.1, on the reverse strand, counting down.
GCATAGAGGAGAAGAAGGAAGCTTGAACAATTTAATTCCTTAGTCACTATCAAGCCACATGCTACCACTAACACCTTGCAAATGGTCCCCCATTCATCCAATGGCTTAGGTGCCTTGTAGAAAGTTGAATGCACCATCCAATGGCCAAGTTTAAATGTCAAGATGACATTTTTATTTGTCATGAAAGAACCCTCATCTAATGGCCAAGAATGGAAGAAATAAGATGAGCACAATTCATCCAAAGGTGAGTATCCATTCGGTTAAGCAAGGGAGTGCATGGGATTGTCTCTTTTCATCCAATGGCTTAGGCCATCTACAAGGGCTGAGTACACATGTTGAGGGCTGTATTTAATCTACGAGATGTCATTTTTATGTTGTCCTCATCCAATGACCAAGAATGGAAGAGCACAACTCATCCAAGGGTAGGCACACAAGGGGGCAAGCAAGGGAGTGCATGGGATTGGTCCTCTTTTGCATCTAAGGGATAAGGTTACTACAAGGACTGAGTACACATCTTAAGGGCTGCTATCAATTGGAAATATGACATTTTTATGTTGTCATCAAAATATCTTAATCTAAAGGCCAAGATTGGAGGAGAAAAAAGTGCAATTCCCATCCAAGGGTGAGAGGCCATTAGGCCAAGGCTAAAGGGAGGGGGGTGATTTCATTTTCTCATAGGTTTTTTGGCTGAAGTCAGTAGGTAATTTAGCAAAGAAAAAGGTTTTGAAAGAAACAAAAAAAAAGGTTTGCAATAGAGAGCTTGAAGGTAGTCATCTCTACGAAGTTCTAGCATAGCTTTCTTCTTGTTTTCCATGGTGATTTCTTGATTTTCTATCTTGTTTTCCTACTATATTTTTCATAGAAATAAAGTTTTTTAATGTTTACTTATGTTTTCATCTCTTCTTCTTCATTAAAATGGTGGAAAACAATTTTTTTTACATGGTTTCATGCTTGGCCGAATATGGCATGTTTGCTTGCCTTGGGTTTCTTTTTCTTTCTTCCTTGCAAGTGGTTGTGAAAAATGATTTTTAGAAGGTTTTTTTAGAGTATTCTAAGATTCTGATTTTTTACAACAAAAAAAAAAAAAATGAAGCAAAAAGGTTGAAATGGCTACATGATCTTGCCTAGACCAAGTGACCATGGTTTAGAGAGAGGCTATGCCCATTTTTACCTACCATAATTTTGCTGTTTAGCATGGTTTATTTTCTGATTTCTGAAATGGAAAGGCTTCATGATCTTGGCAAAGCCAAGTGATTATGGTTAGGTGAGAGGCTATGCCCATTTTATACCAACCATGGAGATTAACTTTCCTTGTTCTATTTACTGGTTTTGCTTGTTATTTGCTTTGCATGTCTATGTTAAATTTTTATATGTTCTTTACATGATTTTCTATGCTATATTTACTTATATATTTCTATTCCATGCTTAATAACTTTCCCTTGCATATTCGGCCATTGTGTTCATACGCTCATATTGTGCATTTTTTTTCATGTATCATGTCTTATATTATAAACATGTTTGCATTTTTTTTTTATTTTGTTACATGGCTATTCGGCTACTCCATATTGATATGCCTTGCATGTGCATTTTCACCTTGCTTGACTTGTTTGCATCTCCATGCCATGAGCTTGTGCATTTTGATTTTAGTATGTCATATGCTTATGAAAATGTCATGACATTATGCATCTTAATATGATATGTCATGTACTTGAGTCATTTACTAGATAGGATTGCATTAGAGTATCATGTAACCACATTCGGCCTCTTCATGCATCCTTTGCCTTGTAATGCATTTGCATTTTGTTTAGGTAACATGCTTTGTATTATCATACCTTGAAATTGTCTATTAGTTGCTGTTTGTTCCAGCATTGACATTAGTTTCTTGGGTCATTGTATGTTCATAGAATTGCTATGCATGTTCATTACATTTCAGGTCTAGGCCATGTTGATATTGCCATGCATATTGGGTCTTAAATCACATTGGTACTATCATGCATTACTATGCTACTTAGGCGTTAGGTTACATTAGCATTGTCATGCATATTCATAACATATTAGGTCCAAGTCACATTTACATTATCAAGCATTGCATGCATATTGAGTTAGGATAGCATTTATTGCCATGCAAACTCGTGCTAGGCATTTAGGTTATTTTGAATTGTCAAGCATTTCCTTTACCATTTAGGCTTTAGACCATGCATTTCATACATTTCATTTGATGTATGTTCATGCATTCCATGTCATTGCCACATGATTTATGACTTAGGCCAATCAATGGCTCAAAGTCATGCTCTCTTGAGCATACTTGTGGAAAATTAAAGGGTTGTCAAATTGATTATTCTACCTTTGTGATTTCTTTTTACTTAGCCAATTTTTATCCAAGGTTTTTAAATGTTTAGCTACTGTCCTTAGGTCTTTAGGATGATCTCCAACAAATTTTACTTTGATTTTTGAATGACTTTATCAAAGACAAAACAGTTTTTCTTTTCACCTAGTACTTGAACATATCCGACTTTTATGGGCAGTCATCTTTAATCAGAAAATTAAGCCAATTTTTTCTTGTGTAGTTTTACATGTTCTGATTCTCCAGTAGTTGTTTTATATTTTTTTGAATTTTTAAAAATATGCTAAAAAATCGTGTGGCAAAACCGGATAGTAGAGGCAGATTTGAATTCAAAAGAGAATAATGGTTGAATTTGGCTAAGGCATTTAGAGGGGGTTGGGTAGAAGCTTTAGCTACTGTCTTAGGATAGTTTCTAAGTCTTTTAAAACTTTAAAAGTGATTTTATAAATCTCGGGTTAAGGGCGATCAAGTCTGGGATTTTAAACTTAAGAAATTAGAGTCATTTCAAAAGGGTTTGGTAGGGGTACTTAATCTTTATTCACGTTTTTCCTCAGAACTATTTTCAAACATTCACAAATTTTTGTTTTTTTAGAAAATATAATTTGAAAATTTCCTAAGGTAGCCGGATATATTTTTAGATATACGGATTTCTTTATTTAGAGGAAAAAATACATTTTCATGCATTGCATTTTTCATGTTCATGCATTTTATTTAAATGTGTGATTTTTGCTATGATATTTTCGATGGTATTATTATTATTTTGATTAAAATTTTATGATCTTATATTTTTTGCCATATGATTTTGAATATTTCATGATATCCCATATTTTTTATTTAGTCTTATTTTTTGTCACATTATTTAGCATATACTATGTTCATGCATTTTTATTTTATTTTCATGCATATTTTATGATAGCATTATTTTATGTTTCATGTCATTTCTTGTCATTTAGATCATATTCCATGTCATTAAGGTTATTTTATTTATAAGATTCCATGTCATTTAAAATATGCCATATCATTTAAAATTGTCATGTCATTTAAATCATTTTATTTCATTTAGAATGTACCATGATACCGCTTCTTTGATTTCTCTGGTTTATAACGCAGACTTGAAATTGGTTTTAAAAATGTTTTAATTAATTTTAAAATGTTTTATAAAACCAGTTTTAATAGGTGGCCGATCATACCCAGCTAAAAAAGATTGGTGGCGACTTCATATCTTTTTTAAGGTTATTTTCAAAACATTCATTTTTCTAGAGGAATTAAGTCGTCTTTTCCTCTGCTTCTATTTCCCCTTCACTTGAACGGGTCCCCGCGATAGGGATCACGTATCGACAGCATGGCGACTCTGCTGGGGATTTTTTAGAGAGTCAGCCCTAGAATTAATCGTGTGTTATCTAAGTCTCGTTTTGTTGGTTTAATTGGTATTTAATTTTAATTCCAATATTTTTAAAATAATAAAGAAAATTTTGAAAATAATAAAATGTTTTAAATATGTCCATCTTCATATGCATGCATATTATTATTTGTTCTCTGGTTATTTTGTTGCGTATATTTATATGTTTGCTTGACTGATGCCTTACATTGTTTGGTTTTAGTGGGGTATTTAGAATAAGGGGTGTAGAATAGGTGGTGACAGGTTTGTTTTGTTCCTCCGCACACACTATATTTGCATTTGCATAACATGAACTCTCTACCCGGGTTCCGTCCTTTTATGTGGGAGTAAAGTAACTACGCCTTCGTGATGATCCTCCGTATGGGCTAGTGAAACACTTTCGGAGTATAAAGTACCTAATGCCTTCGTTATAATCCTCCGTACAGGCATAGGAAAATATACTCTAACGAATTGGACCCGCTTTTATCGGGGTGCCTTACTAGCCTTTACAGGCGACAGTGAGGAACAATTCGGGGCCTTAGAACCGATTCACCTTCATATAGTGAACCTAGGCAAAGCCATGCTGGATTTCTGTTAGATACCCGAAGTTTAAGAACACATGGAGGAACATTTCCAACCTTTTACCATCTTTCTATATGTTAGATTTTACAAATTGGGTGATGATGAACGTACATCATATCGGTCGTAATAAATTTATTATTTTGTCCCTAAGGTGTCATAATGCCGAAGCTTTGTTAAAATTTTCGGGACATTTTTTTTAAGCATGTTGTTATTTATGTTATATTTGTGAATTCGTTTCTTTACTAATATATTTCTTTCTGTTTTCTTTTTTTTGACATGCTTCATAGACATCATCATACACTTGGAGTTTATTGGCCTCGGGATAGTCATCAACCCAAAGGACTTTCATGGAGTGTCAGGTTATTTTAGTAATAGAAGATCATGCAGTAGTCAGGGCACGGTCTAAAAAATATCAGAGGGAGGATGGTGATTGCTTGAAGAAAGATTATGTGTCAGTATTGTCGGAAAGGGTCAAAGTGGATTCTAATCTCCGAGGGTTAGCCAACATTTGGAATCAGTGGAATGTATTAGAGAAAGAAGCCTTTACTCAGAAATATGGAGATATAGCACTCTTAATTCTGATTCGGGTCAATAGTGGGTTGATTCAGGCTATGGTACAGTTTTGGAATCCTGCTTATAGATGTTTTACTTTTAACAAAGAGGATATGAGCCCACTAATTGAAGAATACTCAACACTTTACGTATTGAATGTCCTAATCTTGATCGGGTATATTTGAAGGAACTGAAACCTTCAGGTTTTAAGAGGAAAGTGGCTAGGATCACAGGAATGGATACAACATGGGTTAAGAGTCATGTGGATACAAAGCAAAAAAATAGATGCATTACGTGGGAAACTCTCCGACAGTTGATATTGGGTTATTCCGACAAAGAAAAAGCCAGGGACATCTTTGCTCGAGCCATCTACAGATTAATCATATTCCCAAAGATATTGGGTCATGTGGATATAGCCGTGTTTGATTTCTTTGAAACGTTGGAACAAAAGATCAACCCATCTCCGGCCATCCTAGCTGAAACTATCCGATCTTTGAATTTTTGCAAAAGGGAAGGACAAGGGAGAATCAAGGGATGTGTACAACTCCTTTATATTTGGATTCAAATTCACTTTTGGAAGATAGAAAAGGTTTTCTTCAAACCGTACATGAAGTCTTTAGTTTCGATTAGGGAATTCCTTCAAAATGATTGGCCTGAAGACAGGGATGAAGAGAAATGGGTCAACATGTTCCGGAATCTAAAAGGGGAGATGGTGACTTGGAGAGCTCCATGGATGGTTCCTATGTCGATTATGTACAAATGTAGGGACAACTCGGGAGTTCCACTACTCGAAATTTGGGGGTCTGTGAGTTATGCGCCTTTGTTGGTGCAAAGACAGGTTGAGTCTCGGCAATTCACACCCGTGACTCATAATATAGGATCATCAGAGTTCACTTATAGAGAAGACGGATATTCTGGAAAGGTGCGGGCAGTGATTGAAGCATGGAAAAAAACTCACCGGATAAAAGTGGCCAGGTATGCCGACATCGTCACACTTGATTACCTGGTATGGAAGGAATTAAGGGTTAATGATAAGTTGTTGACATCAGATGGGGAAGAGGTCCAGTTCATGAATCCGCCACCGAGGGAAATGCCATTAGAGCTAGAAATCGCAAGGGCGGAATTTGAAAAAGAAAAGGCCCAAATGAGCAAGGAGATTGCCCGACTACAAGAAGAGCTTGAAGACATGAAAAATAGGGAATCAACTCGAGAAAGAAAAAAGGAAAAGATCAAGAGAGAAAAGGACACTACTAAAGACAATATTCGGGAATTTACATTTGGAGAACAAGGGGTACCGCTTTGAGCTCAGATTTGAGGGGACCCTCAAGACTTCCGGGGAATGGGAGCATGAGGTCAAAAACCTCAAGAAAGAGAATAACTACTGTAAAGAGAGAGTGAAGCATGAGAAAGCCCGAGCCAATCAACTGGAGAAGCAAGCTAAGAAAAGCTTACACGGTGATGCTTCTGCTGACACGTCAAGGGGCCGTGAACAAGTAGGGGTCAGATTGAAGAGCAGAGCAATCAAAAAAAGAATGTGAAAGAAAGTCCAGGATCCGAGGAAGTCACTATAGGACTAATTTTGTAATAGCACTTTGAAAGGCGAATTACAGACTTATCTTAGACAGTGATCCTTTTATTCTATCTATGATGTATTTAGTTCCAGGAAATCAATGAAAGACAGTTCGGTTGAAATTATCCCGGGGCCAATACATTCAAATGCATTCATATTTTATATATATTTTTGTTCATTTGTACATACTCATATTTATAATCATTCATTTTTGTAATTCGTTTATGTTCATACATTTAACCACTTATTTATTCCTTTTACTTGTTCATTCATTCATATTCATACACTTAAACACTTATTTGTTCATTTCACTTGTTCATTCATTTATTCTTTCGTATTCATATACGTAGTCATGTACATATCCATTTTATTTGATTCATTCTTTCACATTTAGTCATACTTTCATTTTTTATAAAACATAAAAAGGATGTGTCAATAATTTCTAATTCATGGTTTTCAAAACTAAAGGTACAATTGGTCGCACTCAGAAAGAATCAGATTTTTGACACCTTTACAATACTCGATCTCAAGCCAGAGCTATGAAAAACGACTAGCTTGCTAGAATTGAAAGAATGGAAAGAACTCAAAGGGAACTGTAGGAACAGTTAGCTAAATCTCAAGAGGAGTCTCGAGAATAGATGACTAAACTCATGGAAATGATGAGTGCCATGATGAAACAAAAAAGGCCGGGAGAGAATTTGGTCACCGAGAAAAGGGTGGTAGTTGAAGAGGATCAACCTGAAAACATACAGCAAAAGGGCCAAGAGGTGCCAATTGGGACAGCCTCCTATGTTTGTATCCAGCTAGCTGCTGAGACATAGAACTATGTTCCGGGAAAAGGTAATATAGGAGCTGACCCAAATGATGTTAACGTTCCAGACTTTAAGGAACTAGTTGAAAAGGAAAAAAAAAAAAGATGACTGAGCTGAAGAGGGTCGAAATGGCAGAATCACAGAAAAAATATCAACTACTGGAGGAGAGGCTGAGGGCCGTTGAAGAGGCAAAGTTATTTGGCAGTCTAGATGCCAAAGAGATGAGTTTAGTGCACGATCTAGTAATTCCCCCAAAGTTCAAAGTACCAAACTTTGAAAAATATAATGGGACTACCAACCCATCAGCACATCTGACCATGTACTGTAGAAGAATGAAGGGGCACGATGATAATGAGAAACTGCTTATCCATTGTTTCCAAGATAGCTTGACAGGGTCTAGAACCCGATGGTACAACCAATTGAGTTGTACCAAGATTCGTTAATGTTCGGATTTAGCCAAGGCTTTCATGGAATATTATAAGCATGTATCTGATATGGTACCTGATAGGTTGTCGCTACAGAACATGGAAAAAAGGACCACTGAGGGTTTCAAAGAATACTCGCAAAGATGGAGAGATCTGGCCACACAAGTGCAACCCCCTTTAACTAGCAAAAAAACTACAGTGCTTTTCATTAACACTTTGAAAGCACCCTATTATGATAAATTTGTGGGGAGTGCCACCAAGGACTTTGAAGACATGGTAATATCTGGAGAGATGATAGAGTCGGCCATTAAGAATGGGAAAATAGAAGGGGGGAGTCTTGTACTCCAAAAAAGGTATTCCCTGCCAGGAAGTAAGAGGAGACCCACACAGTTAGTATCAACCAATACCCACATACACCTCCCACACTATATACACCACCAAGGCCTTATACTCTTACAACATCTTATGCACCTCCTAAACCCTACACACCTTACCTGGGGTATAATCCTTATTACCCCAATGTGAACCACCTTACCCAAAATCTCTTCCCTTATACCAATATACCACAACAGCCATTTCCGACTGGCATATCCCCAGAGATAAAGCTTCCTCGAAACACTATCCCAAACACTCAGGGAGCCGGGCGCAATGACCAGTATTCACCAAGGAACGATCAAAAACCCCAATTTGATCTGATTCCTACCACCTATGGTGAGCTATATCCCAAACTGTTGCAGGGTCAACTTGTTGCACCCGTGTACCTCAAACCTTTGACACCGCTATATCCAAGGTGGTACAATGCAAATACTAATTGCGCGTACCACATAGGAATTCAAGGACATTCGAGTGAAGAGTGCCTGGCCTTTAAAAAGAAAGTCCAAAGCCTGATCAACATCGGAGTTGTGAAGTTTGGGGCAAAGAATGGGCCGAGTATAGCGGGAAACCCATTGCCAGATCATGCGGAGAATTGGGTAAATACAGTATGGACAGGGGAAGTCAGAAGGGTAAAAAGGGATGCCAGGAAAGTCAAGACTCTAATGTTGACAATATGGGTCGAGATGGTTAAGGCAGGAATGGTAGGGGATGCAGACAGTTTAAAAATGGTTGCAAAGAGGGTGCAGAATTGGTGCCCGTTCCATAAGTGTGGAGGTCATATCATACAAGACTGCGGGACTTTCTGGCTAAAGTCCAAAAGATGATGGATGATGGAGAGGCCCAGTTTTACGAGGAGACAGAGGAGAAAGTAGAGGTTATTGAGAATGCAGCTGGGTACGGGATAGGAAGACCCTTGATCATCTATTATGATGAACCAGGGGAGAAAGTTATGCCAGACATTGAGGAAAGTGCGCCTAAGTTAATCATTGATTTGCCTATTTCTTTTTCGTACAAGGAAAACAAAGCTGCACCATGGAAATACAACTGCAGCAAGGTTATGCCTGGGTCTTTGAGTCAGCAAGATATCACAGGTGTGGGGCACTTAATACGTAGTGGAAGGTGTTATGCTCCTGAGGCTGTTGATCAGGGATTAACAGGAAAAGATAAAGTAATGGACAAAGGGATGAAAGTAGCTGAACCAATCCTTATTGAGATGGATTTGTCAAAAGAAGTAGAAAAAGGGTCAGCCCTGGTAAACAGAATAAAAAAGCCGATGAATGAGAAAGAAGCCTGCGAGTTCTTAAAATTCATAAAGCATAGTGAGTATAGCGTGGTTGAGCAACTACAACGTCAACCAGCTAGAACTTCAATCTTATCTTTGCTTTTGAACTTAGAGCCACACAGAAATACCCTGTTGAGAGTGTTGAAGGCATATGTGGCTAACAACATATCGGTAGAAAAATTAGACAAGCTGGTGGGAAACATCACGACAGACGACCATATATATTTCAGCTATGAGGAAATACCACCCAATGGTATTGGGTCAACAAAGGCTCTCCACATAACTACCACTTGTAAGGGGCACATGTTATTAAGGGTCCTTTTGGATAATGGTTCTTCATTAAATGTGATACCCTTGGCAACCCTGTCTAAATTGCCAGTGGATATTTCTTATATGCTGCCAAGCTGCACGGTGGTCAGAGCCTTTGATGGTACCAGGAGAGATGTAATGGGAACTATTGAGGTTCCTTTGGAGATAGGCCCATGCACCTATACAGTGAACTTTCAAGTCATGGATATTAATCCATCCTATAATTGCCTGTTGGGAAGGCCGTGGATACATTCAGCAGGGGCTGTACCTTCATCTCTCCATCAAAAGTTGAAATTTATGATAGAGGGGCGTTTGGTCATTGTATCAGGAGAAGAGGACGTAATAGCATCTGCATCTACTGAATCTCCTTATGTTGAACCCAATGTAGATACCGTAGAATATTTTTTTCGGTCTTTGGAATTCGTAAATGCGGTTTTTGTCACTGAAGGATGAAAAATTCCAAAACCAAGGCTGTCCAAGAACACAAGACTGGGGTAAGAACTACCGTGGGAAAAGGCTACAGGGCTAGAAAAGGTCTTGGAAAATATCTTCAGAGGATGGCCCGAGCAATGGAAGTAGTGGGAAAGAATGACTGGTTTGGCCTAGGGTATCTTTCGAAGGCCCATGAGAAAAGAAAACAAGTTGAAAGGAATCGACAAAGGAGGATGGCCCATCTTGCGGGTATGGATATTGAATGGAAGCCTATGACATTCCCACGTATCCTTCACTACTTTCGCTCAGTCAGTTCTCTGTTCGGAGAAAAGAATTTTGATGATGTGCTCGTTATGATCAAGCAAGCCTTCGAGAGATTCCAGGTGAATAGGGATGAGCAGATGTATGATATGGAGATCTGCATGATTGGGGAAGAAAGAATTGAAAGTGAGAATGCTAACTGGATGGTGCGACCTTGTCCACCAGGATATAGACTGACCAATTAGAGTGCAACCGAGCTACCCATAGTTTTTAGGTCTATTCCAATGTAATGCTTTTAAACAAATCTTAAATATCTTTGCTCGAAGATATTAAGAATTTCTTTTGTAATGGGATATTGTCTAAAACTTTTCATCCAATAAATAACAAACATGATGCATTTCCTTCATATTGATGTGTCCATATTCTTTCATTTATGCTATTTATTTTACTTCGATTGTATATATGTTTTCCTATATTATTTCTTCCCCGCCTATTTACAGGTGTGCGGATGCGGAATATGAGGACCTTCTTTTCAGTGATTCTGAAATTGATTTTGAGAGGCCCATTTGCACGGGTGATTTTGAGGCCAACGAAGATATTGAGGATTATGGTCTACCTCAGAAATTATTAAGAAAAATAGAACAAGAAGAGAAACAAGTACTTCCTCATGAGGAGCTATTGGAATTGTTGAATTTGGGAAGTAGTGAGGAGATAAAAGAGGTTAAAATCGGGACTACATTGTCATCATCAATAAAGGGTGAATTGATAGCCTTGCTCCGAGAATATGTAGATGTATTTGCATTGTCATACCAAGACATGTTGGGTTTGGATCCAGACATTGTGGTACATAAGCTCCCTTTAAGGCCAGAGTGCAAGCCAATTCAGCAAAAGTTGAGAAGAATGAGGCCGTACATGCTGTTAAAGGTAAAAGAGGAGGTGAAGAGGCAGTTTGATGCTAGATTCTTAGAGGTGGAAAAATATTCAGAATGGGTGGCAAACATTGTTCCAGTACCAAAGAAGGATGGCAAGGTGCGTATGTGCATCGATTACCGAGATTTGAACAAGGCTAGTCCCAAAGATAATTTCCCTTTGACCCACATTGATACTTTGGTGGATAATACGGCGAAGAGTTCCTTGTTTTCTTTCATGGATGGATTCTCGGGATATAATCAGATTAAAATGGCATCGGAAGATATGGAGAAAACCACATTTGTTATAATGTGAGGGACATTCTGCTACAAGGTAATGCCGTTTGGGTTGAAGAATGCTGGGGCAACGTATCAGAGAGCAATAGTGACCTTGTTTCATGACATGATGCATAAGGGAATTGAGGTTTATGTTGATGATATGATTGCAAAGTCCCAAGGAGAAGAGGAGCATATTGCGAATCTTAGAAAACTCTTTGAAAGACTAAGAAAGTTTCAACTCAAGTTAAACCCGGCAAAATGCACTTTTGGAGTCACTTCGGGGAAATTGTTGGGTTTTGTTGTTAGCAAAAGGAGAATTGAGATTGATCCGGATAAAGTGAAGGCCATCCAGAATTTGCCACCTCCACGTACTCAAAAAAAAGTAAGAGGTTTTCTGGGGAGATTGAATTACATTGCTTGGTTTATTTCTCAGTTAACCGACAAATGTGTTCCAATATTCAAGTTACTTCAAAAACGTGATCCAAGAGAGTGGGATGAAGGGTGTCAGATTGCTTTTGAAAAGGTTAAGCATTATCTATCAAACCCACCAGTATTAATGCCACCGGTTCCGGATAAACCGATGATATTGTATCTATCAGTATTTGAGAAATCCATGGGTTGTGTTTTGGGGCAGCTTGATGAGAGTGGAAAGAAAGAACAGGCGGTTTACTACCTCAGCAAGAAGTTCACAGATTATGAGTTGAAATATTCGTAGGTAGAAAAGCTGTGCTGTGCCTTAGCTTGGACTGCTCGGAAGCTCAGATAGTACATGTTGTACCACACGACGTGGTTGATGGCCAAGCTAGATCCGATCAAGTACATGTTGGAAGCACCTTTTTTGTCAGGGAGGACAGCAAGATGGCAGGTTTTGTTGTCAGAATACGACATTATATATGTGAGTTAGAAAGCTATCAAGGGCAGTGCAGTGGCTAAATTTTTAGCAAGTCGGGCAGTGGAAGATTATGAGCCATTGAACTTTGATTTCCTATATGAAGATTTAATGTATGTTTCGCAAGTGGATGAGGTTCCCTTGAAGAAAAGAATATGGAAGATATACTTTGATGGGGCATCTAATGCTATGGGGCACGAAATTGGTGCAGTCCATATATTCGCAGTAGAAGATTATTATCCCTTCACCGCCAGATTGGATTTTGATTGTACAAACAATACAGCTGAGTATGAGGCGTGTACTATTGGCCTTCATGTAGCAGTGGACAGAAAAATCAAAGTTTTGGAAGTTTTCGGAGACTCAGCTTTAGTGATATATCAATTGCGTGGAGAATGGAAACCCGGGATACAAACTTAATCAAATACAGAGAACTCATATTGAGTTTATTGGAGGAGTTTGAAGAAGTAAGTTTCAATTACTTCCCCCGAGAAGAAAATCGGATGGCGAATGCTCTGGCTACTTTGTCATCAATCTTTAAATTGAATGAAGGGGCGAAAGTTGTGCCGATCAAGATGAGCATATATGAGTCTCCTGCCCACTATTTGAGTATCGAAAAAGAAGCAGATGGTCTCCCTTGGTATAACGACACCTTGCAGTACATCAAGAGTCAACAGTATCCAGAACAGACAATAGGAAATGACAAGAGGACTCTGAGAAGGCTAGCAATAGGTTTTGTTCTAGACAGCGAGATTCTCTACAAGAAAGGGAAAGATCAAGTCCTATTGAGATGTGTCGGGTCTGTCGAAGCTCGAAGAATCATAGAGGAAGTCCATGAAGGGATATGTGGCACCCATGCTAATGGTCACATGCTTGCTAAGCAGATTATGATGGCAGGATATTATTGGCTGACGATGGAAGGAGATTGTATCAGTTATTCCCGAAAGTGCCATAAATGCCAGATATATGCAGATAAGATTCATGTGCCGCCATCGCCATTGCATGTCATGACCGCACCATGGCCGTTTTCAATATGGGGAATGGATATGATTGGGCCTATTACCCCGAAAACTTCAAATGGACATCGTTTCATCCTGGTGGCCATAGACTATTTCACAAAGTGGGTGGAAGCTGCTTCTTATACGAATGTAACGAAGTCGGTGGTATGCAGATTTGTTAAGAAGGAAATCATATGCCGATATGGATTGCGAGCAAAAATTATTTCAGATAATGCTCTCAATCTGAATAATAAGATGATGAGAGAGGTATGTACTCAGTTCAAGATCACGCATCACAATTCGGTACCTTATCGTCCGAAGATGAATGGGGCAGTAGAAGTAGCCAACAAAAACATCAAGAAGATTGTCGAGAAGATGACTGATGTGTACAAGGATTGGCATGAGATTTTGCCTTTTGCTCTTCACGCATATCGCACTTCAGTTTGCACATTTACAGGGGCAACACCGTTTTCTTTGGTATATGGTATGGAAGCAGTGTTACCTATTGAAATTGAGATTCCTTCACTTCGTGCTTTGATGGAGGTTGGCTTAGAAGAGGCAGAATGGGTTAGAGCTCATTATGAACAGCTGAATCTCATCGAGGAGTAAAGATTGAAGGCGATTTGTCACGAGAAGTTGTATTAGAAAAGGATGATTCGAGCCCACAACAAGAAGGTTCGACCCAGACAGTTCCGAGAAGGAGAGTTGGTACTGAGAAAAATTCTCCCCATAGTGAAGGATCCGCGAGGAAAATGGGCTCCAAATTGGGAAAGACCCTATATGGTAGAAAGAGCTTTTTCTGGAGGAGCATTGATTCTAACAAGGATGGACGGGGATGATTTTAGACATCCGGTGAATGCTGATGAACTGAAGAAGTATTATGCTTGAAAAAAAGGGTATGATGCTATGCACATGGGAATTCGAATGATTCCAAGTGTAGAAATGGAAATTCTATATATCTATCTCCCTTGAGAATTGCTTTTCAAAGAGAATATTCATGCTTGGTATGATAAATGGCCATCTTTCATATTCCCTTCACTAAGAAGAAATTATCCCTAGTCACCCCTTTGAGCCTTAGGAATTATTTCTTTCGTTGAACCCTGATCAAGGATCACCCTCTACTCTGGAGGGCAAATACGAGGAAAAATAATCAAAATCATGGCAAAAAAGAGAGCCATTGGAAAATGTGAAATCAAAGAATGGAAAATGAAAGCTAGCAATGAAAGAAAAGAGATAAAAAAAAGTCCAAAAATGGGACAAATGTCTCAAGAATGAATTCTCCTCAGGAAATAATCCTTGATCCAATCACCCCTAAACACATTTTGGGCCTATTTTATCCTTTCCTTCTAAACCCGAACCTTGGCCTACATTACGTACTTTAAAAGTCCATTTTGATCAAGCATGGGTATTTAATTTGAAAGGTTTTTCTCAGAATTCATCCCATCTTTTGAATTGACATTTTTACCTTGGAAACATTTAGATTTCTCAGATGCATGGTACAAAAAAAAAAAAGAGGTTTAAGCCGAAAACCCGCAAAGGGCGACTTTATACCGAATGGGGGACACTTGAGTTTAAAACCCGCAAAGGTGGCTCAAGTACTGATTAAGGTTTGAGTCAATGCTCCGTGTAAAGAGGGAGAAAGTATTTGAAAATCAGAGGAAAGGGGAAGAACTCAGTCTGACGTAACTACGAAAGTCGAGGGATTACCCAAGTAAATTGACCGTTCAAAAGAAATTTTAGATGATTTGAAAAAAGAGGGGTCCAAGATAGTTCCCATCCGGGGCATCAACAACTTATAATTTTACATTTGTTTCTTATATCCTTGATATCCACTTTTATCATTTTAAAACATTTTGTTGCAATAAATTTTTGTTACCCCTTTTATGACAATTGCTTGTTTCATACTTTCTTTCATACATGTTTATGATGGCATTTTGTTTGTTATTGAATGATGATTAGTAAACATAAATTTTTAAAATAAAAGGGAGTTTAAAAGTATTACTAAGGAATAGATTTAAATCTTAGACAAAGTTTGGGAACCACTAATCCTAATGGAAAATTCACCAAGAAAAAGAAAACAGTGAATATGTTGGAGACTCCGGCATGAAGTTAGAAATTTGTGAATTTCAGCGAAGTCAGAAACTGGGACTGTTTGACAAATTATCTTGAGTAAAGGGTTCTTTAAGTGGGGCATCAATGAACAATTAAAGACTCCATCATGAAGTCAGATAATCTATGAACCTCAAAGAAACCATGGATTAGAAATCATGACATAATCATTTGACTGCATTCATCCTCAGGAAACATATAAGCACTTGCAAAGCATGTCATTCTCATCATTGCATTTAGCTAACATTGCAGGAATCAAGAAAACTTTGGCTTCCCAAATCGAACTCGTTCTGCTTCTCAAATGAGTCGAGCCTTGAAACCACCGTCGAGGTATTTCCTCTTGATTTAAATCGGATTCATTCTGTTTTATCAAATGAGTCGAGCCTTGAGACCACCGTCGAGGTATTTCCTTTTGTTTTAAATTGAATTCATTCTGTTTTATCAAATGAGTCGAGCCTTGAGACTGTCGTCAAGGTATTTTAATCACGGGTAAGGCCTCTGGGTACCATTTTTAAACATATTCCAGCACTATTATTAAGACCTTCAGGCATAATTTTTCATCACAGGTAAGGCCTCCGGGCACCATTTTTAAAGCCTCCGAGCACCATTTTTAAAACCTCTGGGCACCATTTTAAAGACCTTCGGGCACCATTTTTAAGACCTTCGGGCATAATTTTTCATCATAGGTAAGGCCTCCGGGCACCATTTTTAAGACCTTCGGGCACTATTTCTAAGACCTTCGGGCACCATTTTAAAGACCTTTAGGCATAATTTTTCAAATCACGGGTAAGGCCTTCGGGCACCATTTTTAAGACCTTTGGGCATAATTTTGCAAATCATTTTTAAGACCTTCGAGCACCATTTTTGAGACCTTCGGGCATAATTTTTAAGATCTTCGGGCACAATTTTCACTTTTTCAAATCGAACTCGATTCCTTAAGACGGGTGGAGCCTTGATTAGTCAGGGAATTCAATTTAAGGACAAAATCTTCAACTTACAGCTTTTTCAAAAAAAAAAAATGAATGATGATGATTGAAAACCCCTTTCCCTTTCCTTCACGTATGATTTCACTAACCGTACAAAAATAGCGTTTGTTTATCTTTGCCTGATTCCTGATTCTCAGCAATAGCCAAAGAGGGGCAGCTGTAGACACCTAATTTTTTTCGGACCCTTAAATCAGGTACATGTTCTTCCTAAATTGATGTTTCAGAATGCTAAAAGGCTTTTTCTCATCCTGCAGGTGGTACTTCGAGGCTTAGTCTAAGAAAACAGATAAAAAAAGTCAAACCCAAAAAAAGTCATCCCCAAAAAAGTCAACCCTAAAAAAGTCAACTACTAAAAAAGTCAACCCAATTTCAAAATCAAGATTTGAGGTTCAATTGAAAAATGGTGACAGAATTTTGATAATCCAAGGTCTATATTGAAAGATATGGAGTTCGAAAGTTGGGTTACGAGATTTAGTAGAAAGAAAACCCTAATTCAGGAAATTTAAGGAAAAATGCTTAAACGATCAAATTGGTCAGAATTGAAGGTTTCAAATGAAAGATAAGCACTGATTATGGGTAATGGAGAAGCCACTTCTAACAAGAAAAACTGATAGAAAAGTCAATTCGGAAGAAATCGAGAATTAGGGTTTTTTGGTGGATTTCGGTGAAATTTGGAGGAATTATAGAAATGGCCCAATTGAGTAGGAATAAAACCCCTACTTGATGAGGAATGATTAAGCAAGGATAGCCCAAGGCTCAGTTTGAAGAAAATCTAAAAATCGGACTTGTTAGCAAAACCGGGTTTTAGAGGAAAAATGGCAAAATTGGAAAATGTAGGAAAAAAAGAAAATGAACTCCAAAAATTCTAAAAATTTGCAAATCTCACTCTTAAATCATTTTGAAGAGATTGGCAAAATAAAATCTTGATTCGGAGTTCGTTTGCAAAATGGCCAAATACCGAGCCCATTATGTAGAAATTCAAGCGGATAAATCCCGAAAAAATAGCAAATTAACTCCAAAAATTCTGAAAATTTGCAAATCTCATTTTTAAATTACATGGAAGAGATTGGAGAAATAAAATCTTGATTCAGAGTTCATTTGCAAATGGCCAAATCTCGGGTCCCTTATGCAGTAATTCAAGAGGATAAATCCCGAAAAAATAGCAAATGAACTCCAAAAATTCTGAAAATTTGCAAATCTCATTTTTAAATTATATGGAAGATATTGAAAAAAGAAAATCTTGATTCGGAGTTCGTTTACAAAATGGCCAAATCCCGTGTCCCCTATGTAGTAATTCAAGCAGATAAATCTCGAAAAAATAACAAATGAGCTCCAAAAACTATAAAAACTTCCAGATCACATTTTTAAATTATTTGGAAGACATTGGTGAAGAAAAATTTGGATACTAAGCTCGTTTAAAAAATGGTAAAGTGCGGGTGCATAAAAGGGGCAATTTCGGAATTAAATCCGAAATAAACAGCAAATGGACTCGAAAAATTTTGAAAACTTCCAGAATTCAATTTTTTTATTATTTTGGAAGTATTAAAAAAATAAAATTAGAATTTGGAGTCCGTTTTCTATTTATTTAGGTTCGTGGGGCAAAAAGGTCATTTCACCAAAGAAACCAAAAAGGGCAAATTTGTAATTGAGGAAAATATGAAAAAAGAAGAAATTTCTGGGATTTTTCTTCCTTTGGTCAGCCAGCATAGAGGAGAAGAAGGAAGCTTGACTAATTTAATTCCTTAGTCACTATCAAGCCACATGCTGCCACTAACACCTTGCAAATGGTCCCCCCTTCATCCAATGGCTTAAGTGCCTTGTAGGAAAGTTGAATGCACCATCCAATGGCCAAGTTTAAATGTCAAGATGACATTTTTATTTGTCATGAAAGAACCCTCATCTAATGGCCAAGAATGGAAGAAAAAAGATGAGCACAATTCATCCAAAGGTGAGCATCCATTCGGTTAAGCAAGGGAGTACATGGGATTGTCTCTTTTCATCCAATGGCTTAGGCCATCTACAAGGGCTGAGTACACATGTTGAGGGCTGGATTTAATCTACAAGATGTCATTTTTATGTTGTCCTCATCCAATGACCAAGAATTGAAGAGCACAACTCATCCAAGGGTAGGCACTCAAGGGGGCAAGTAAGGGAGTGCATGGGATTGGTCCTCTTTTGCATCTAAGGGCTAAGGTTACTACAAGGGTTGAGTACACATCTTAAGGGATTCTATCAATCGGAAAGATTCCGTTTTTATGTTGTCATCAAAATATCTTAGTCTAAAGGCCAAGATTGGAGGAGAAAAAAGTGCAATTCCCATCCAAGGGTGAGAGGCCATTCGGCCAAGGCTAAAGGGAGGGGGGGTGATTTCATTTTTTCATAGGTTTTTTGGCTGAATTCAGTAGGTAATTTAGCAAAGAAAAAGGTTTTGAAAGAAAGAAAAAAAAAGGTTTTCAATAGAGACCTTGAAGGTAGTTATCTCTACCAAGTTCTAGCATAGCTTTCTTCTTGTTTTCCATAGTGATTTCTTGAATTTCTATTTTGTTTTCCTACTACATTTTTCATAGAAATAATGTTTTCATCTCTTCTTCTTCATTAAAATGGTGGGAAACAATTTTGTTTACAAGGTTTCATGCTTGGCCGAATATGACATGTTTGGTTGCCTTGGTTTTCTTTTTCTTTCTTCCTTGCAAGTTGTTGTGAAAAATGATTTTTAGAAGGTTTTTTTAGAGTATTCTAAGGTTCTGATTTTTTACAAAAAAAAAATAAAGCAAAAAGGTTGAAATGGCTACATGATCTTGGCTAGACCAAGTGACCATGGTTAAGAGAGAGGCTATGCCCATTTTTACCTACCATGAAGCTCACCTTAATTTTGCTGTTTAGCATGGTTTATTTTCCGATTTTTGAAATGGAAAGGCTTCATGATCTTGGCAAAACCAAGTGATTATGGTTAGGTGAGAGGCTATGCCCATTTTATACCAACCATGGAGCTTAACTTTCCTTGTTTTCTTTACTAGTTTTGCTTGTTATTTGCTTTGCATGTCTATGTTAAATTTTTATATGTTCTTTACATTATTTTCTATGCTATATTTACTTATATATTTCTATTCCATGCTTAATAACTTTCCCTTGCATATTCGGCCATTGTGTTCATATGCTCATATTGTGCATTTTTTTCATGTACCATGTCTTATATTATAAACATGTTTGCATTTTTTTTTATTTTGTTACATAGCCATTCAGCTACTCCATATTGATATGCCTTGCATGTGCATTTTCACCTTGCTTCTTGACTTGTTTGCATCTCCATGCCATGAGCTTGAGCATTTTGATTTTAGTATGTCATATGCTTATGAAAATTCCATGACATTATGCATCTTAATATGATTTGTCATGTACTTGTGTCATTTACTAGATAGGATTGCATTAGATTATCATGTAACCACATTCGGCCTCTTTATGCATCCTTTGCCTTGCCTTGTCATGCATTTGCATTTTGTTTAGGTAACATGCTTTGCATTATCATATCTTGAAATTGTGTATTAGTTTCTGTTTTTTTCATCATTGACATTAGTTTCATGGGTCATTGTATGTTCATAGTATTGCTATGCATGTGCATTACATTTTCAGGTCTAGGCCATGTTGATATTGCCATGCATATTGGGTCTTAAATCACATTGGTATTGTCATGCATTACTATGCTACTTAGGCCTTAGGTTACATTAGCATTGTCATGCATATTCATAACATATTAGGTCCAAGTCACATTTACATTATCAAGCATTGCATGCATATTGAGTTAGGATAACATTTATTGCCATGAAAAATCATGCTAGGCATTTAGGTTATTTTGAATTGTCATGCATTTCCTTTACCATTTAGGCTTTAGAACATGCATTTCATACATTTCATTTGATGTTGTTCATGCATTCCATGTCAATGCCACATGATTTATGACTTAGGCCAATCAATGACTCAAAGTCATGCTCTCTTGAGCATACTTGTGGAAAATTAAAGGGTTGTCAGATTGATTATTCTACCTTTGTGATTTTTTTTACTTAGCCAATATTTATCCAAGGTTTTTAAATGTTTAGCTACTGTCCTTAGGCCTTTATGATGATCTCCAACAATTTTTACTTTGATTTTTGAATGACTTTATCAAAGAGAAAATAGTTTTTTTTTCACCTAGTACTCGAATATCTCTGATTTTTCTGGACAGTCATCTTTAATCAGAAAATTAAGCCAATTTTTTATAGTGTATTTTTATATGTTCTGAGTCTCCAGTATTTGTTTTAGTTTTTTTTGAAGTTTTAAAAAAAGGCTAAACAATCGTGTGGCAAAATTGGACAGTAGAGGCAGATTTGAATTCAAAAGAGAATAATGGTTAAATTTGGCTAAGGCATTTAGAGGGGGCTGATTAGAAGCTTTAGATACTGTCTTAGGGTAGTTTCTAAGCCTTTTAAAACTTTAAAAGTTATTTTATAAATCTCGGGTTAAGGGCGGTCAAGTCCGGGATTTTAAACTTAAGAAATTAGAGCCATTTCAAAAGGGTTTGGTAGGGGTACTTAATCTTTATTCAAGTTTTTCCTCAAAATTGTTTTTAAACAATCACAAAGTTTTGTTTTTTTTAGAAAATCTAATTTGACATATTTTTCTAAGATAGCCGGATATCTTTTTAGATATATGGATTTCTTTATTTAGAGGAAAAAATACATTTTCATGCATTGCATTTTCCATGTTCATGCATTTTATTTAAATGTGTGATTTTTGCTATGATATTTTCCATGGTATTATTATTATTTTGATTCACATTTTATGATCTTATATTGTTTTCCATATGATTTTGAATATTTCATGATATCCCATATTTTTTATTTAGTCATTTATTTTTTGTCACATTATTTAGCATATACTATGTTCATGCATTTTTATTTTATTTTCATGCATATTTTATGATAGCATTATTTTATGTTTCATGTCATTTCTTGTCATTTAGATCATATTCCATCTCATTTAGGTTATTTTATTTAAATATGCCATGTCATTTAAAATATGCCATATCATTTAAAATTGCCATGTCATTTAAATCAATTTATCTCATTTAGAATATACCATGATACTTAGGATTTTTCATTTCACCTAGAATACTATGCCATTTAAATTATGTCATATCATTTAGGTTGCATTATGTTATCTAGAATTTTCCATGTCATTTTATTTATGTCATACATGTCCATGTTCATATTTTTAAATGTTTTGAAAAAGATAATTATTTTCAATAAAAATAAAGATAATCCTGAGTTAAAATAATTCATGATTCTCTACCGGGTTTGCTAGAGGGAATATCATCAATTATCATTAATAAAAGAATATCTTTCTTTCAAAAAATGAGAATGATTCCGAAAGTTTTCAAATGAATAAAAAATTCTATATTTTGCCGATTTTTTCGGGGAATATAGGAAAATTTTGAATTAATAAAATTCCGAATCATTTTCAATTAAAAATGGAATTATTTTTCTTAAAATTAGGAATTAACTTGAAATACTAAAATAAAAAACCAACTTTTTACCTAGACTTGAGATAACACACGATTAGTAAGGTACCGATTTATACGGGCGTTGTGCGGGTGCTAATCCTTTCCCGCACGTAACCGACTTCCGAACCCGCTTCTTTGATTTCTCTGGTTTATAACGCAGACTTGAAATTGGTTTTAAAAATGTTTTAATTAATTTTAAAATGTTTTGTAAAACCGATTTTAATAGGTGGCCGATCACACCTATCTAAAAAAGATTGGTGGCGACTCCATGTCTTTTTTAATGTTATTTTCAAAACCTTCATTTTTCTAGAGGAATTAAGTCGTTTTTTCCTTTTCCTCTGCTTCTGTTTCCCCCTCACTCGAACGGG
Organism: Fremontodendron californicum; assembly: GCA_030761205.1. Lineage (NCBI taxonomy): Eukaryota > Viridiplantae > Streptophyta > Magnoliopsida > Malvales > Malvaceae > Fremontodendron > Fremontodendron californicum. Next base: position 12,638,440 of record JAULJL010000005.1, on the reverse strand, counting down.
TCCCCGCGAACGGGATCACGTATCGACAGCAAATAAGATGAGATGGCATGTGAATGAAATGACATAATGAATGACATGGCTTATGAATGACATGGCATGTGAATGACATGGCATTTGAGTGACATGGCACGTGAATGACATGGCATGCGAATGACATGGCAAAATGAATGGAGGCAAAAATGAATGACAAGCATAATGAATGACATGGCATAATGAATGACATAGCATAATGAATGTCATATCATAATGAATGGCATGGCATGTGAATGACATGGCATATGAATGACATGACAAAATGAATGACATGGCAAAATGAATGACATGACATGTGAATGACATTGCATATGAATGACATGGCATATGAATGACATGGCATATGAATGACATGGCATATGAATGACATGGCATATGAATGACATGGAAAAATGAATGACATGGCATAATGAATGACATGGAAAAATGAATGACATGGCATAATGAATGACTTGGCATGTGAATGACATGGCATATGAATGACATGGCATGGCAAAATGAATGACATGGCATAATGAATGACATGGCGTATGAATTACATGGCACACGAATGACATGGCATAATGAAAGTCATGGCATGTGAATAACATGGCATTTGAACGACATAGCCTAATATGTTATAGTATGGTAATGAATGTCATGTGAATGAAATCGACATGGTGAACCCAAAATGAGATAAACATAATGACATGACAAACCAAGTGACATGGCATGAGAATGTTGTGTCATGAAACTAGAATGACATGAATGAAATGTCATGCTGACTGAACGGTCATGGTATTGACATGGATGGCATGACATACTTAATCATGGTTTAAAATGAGCTCAAACACTAAATGATATGGCAAATGACAGGCTATATGAATGATATGGCATAAATGACATAGATCATAAATAAAATGTCATGGTGGCCGAATGGCATGGTGATGGTATATGAATGGCCGAATGCATGGTGATGACATGTGGATGGCCGAATGGCATGAAATGATAACATGGCACGAATGGCATGGCATGAAAATGCACCTAAACTGTAAATGACATAGCAAATGACATGGCATGACATGTTATATGGACGACGTGGCATAAAATGACATGGCATAATGAATGACATGGCATGGCATGTGAATGACATGGCAAATTCTTGATGACATGGTATGTGAATGACATGGCATATGAATGATATGGCATGTGAATGACATGGCATAATGAATGACATGGCATGTGAATGGCATATGAATGACATGGCACTAAATGACATATGAATGACATGGCATTGAATGACATGACATGTGAAGGATATGACATATGACATGGCATGTGAATGACATGGCTTATGAATGACATGGCATAATGAATAACATGTCATGCTTGACATGGCAAAAATCACAAAATGATATCATCATAAAATATTCATAATCACAACATGATCACATGCACACAACATTACTTGGAATGTATTATTCATGTGAGGAATCATATAAATAGCATACGTTGGAAAATATTATCGTGCCTCCCTACAAACCCGACAAAGCTTGGAAAATAATTCTTTCATATGATATTTACATGGTTTTGAGTAAAACGAAAACCATACGTTTCGATTCCATAAACACGTGCGTTGAATAGTTCCCTAACCTCCCCGACAAACCCAACAAAGATCGGGAACAAATTCAAGCCAACTGTTTAATAAACCAAAAAATATGTTTTTATGACAAATTAAATAAAAACATTTTAAAAATGCAATGCATGGAAATGTATTCCTTCCTTAGACTAAGGACAACCGTATACCTAAAAAGGTATCTGAATACCTTAGGAAGAGACCTAAATCAGATTTTCAAAATCAAAAGATTTGGGATCGATTTAAAAAAAATGGAATTTTTGGATGAAAATGGCCTCTTAGCCGAACCCCTCATTTAAAAAAGCCCTATTTTCCTAATTTTGAAATCCGAGTTGACCGCCCTAGACCCGACTTTTATAAAATAAAATTTTGTGATTGAAATGACTTGGAAATTAACCTAATATAGTATCTAATGCCCCAAATCAGCCCCCTCTTAATATCCTAACCAAAACAGAAAATTAGTATTTCTTAAAAACAAAACTGATTCTCACTGGCAGTTTTGGAAACAGATTTTTTTGCCCTTACAAAAAATTTCAAAAAATTCTGAAAACATTATGGGAGACTTAAAACATGTAGACCCCTATGGGACAAAATCAGCTTAATTTTTGGAGCATGGATACTATGACCGATTTTTACCCAAAATCAAGACAGTGAGTTAAAAACTGTTTTGTCAAAATCCATTCGGCAGTTTTGAAAACCTATATTTTTGCCCTCCTAAAAAATTTCAAAAAATTCTAAAACAAATTAGGGTAGAACTAGGACATGTTTACCTCTATGGGAAAAAATCAGCTTAATTTTTGGAGTATGGATACTATGACCGAATTTTATCCAAAATCAAGACGGTGAGTTAAAAACTGTTTTGTCAAAATATATTTTTAAAACTTTGATAGAAAAATCCAAAAATCAAAACAAAAATAATAGAGGGTCCTTAAAGGGTCTACAACCTGTGGTTAAAAAAGCTTTAAATTTGGACAAGGAATGCAGGGTGACAAAAATCAAAAAATCCAACTTGCATAACTTTTCATTTTTCCACAAGCATGCTCATGAGAGCTTGGCTTTGAGCTATTAGTTGGCTTAAGTCAAAAATCAAGTAGGGATGAGATGAATGCATGAACATGAAGCAACAAATAGGGAGATCTATCCTACCACAACCAACCAAGCAAGAGATATCAAGCAAGAACAAGCACAACAACACAAGTTAGGTTTCGGCTAGTGTGAAAAACATGTAGAAAAAGTTTGATAACTTAGTTATTTGATGAAAAGAAGAAGAAATCTTTTGGAACTTGTTTTGAAAAACAATTTTGTTTCATGAAAGAAAATAAAATAAATATGAAAATCATAAAGGAATAACAAAATCATATGAACAAAGCATGGAGGAAAATAACTACCTTGCTTTAGCTATCCAAATCAAAGAGTAGTAAGAAAATGCCTTATTTGTTTCCTTCTCTTTTCTTTTTTTCCCCTCCCTTTTCTCTCCTTTCTTGCTACTGCCTTGAAAAATTTGACCTCCCTTCTTTCTTGAATGGCCGGCCCCTTTAGGAAGATTAGAGTGTGTGCTCTTATTATTTTTTAGCCCTTGGATGGATGTGCTCCTCTTTTCTTCCAACCATCTAAGCCCTTGGATCAAAGATATTTTCATGACAATAAAAATGACATCTTGCCATTTGATCTTGGCCCTTGAAAGATGTACTCATCTTTTTACCAAGCACCTAGGCCACTAGATGGACAAGATTTATTCATGACATTAAAAATGGCATCTTGCAATTTGATAGTGACCATTGGTTGAATTTAATCAAATCTCACCCTTCATTTATGAGCTGACCAGCCAAGGGCTTGGAACATCCCAGCAATTCCTTCATCTTTCATATTTTTTTAATTGCAAATTGGCCCATTTTTCGGATTCTTCGATAAAATTGCATTTTGGCTCCCAAACTTGATTTTATTGCAAACGGACCCCAAATCCGATTTTTCTTTCTCTAATCTATCCAATCAAATATAATATTGAGATCTGGTGATTTTCAAAATTTTCCGAGCTCGTTTCCTATTTTTCCCAAAATTTTCTCTTGGATTTTTGGGGTTAGGGCACCCAAATTTCACCTTTTTCATTTGAACTCAGATTCCAGATTTTTCTTCACCAATCTCTTCCAAAAAATATAATCAGGAAGTTTTCAAAATTTTTGGAGCTCGTTTGCTATTTTCCCAGAATTATCTTCTAGAATTTCGGCTTAGTGCACCCGAACTTTGCCATTTTTCAAATGAACTCCGATTCCGAATTTTTCTTCACCTATCTCTTCCAAAAATTATAAAACTTAAATCTGAAAGTTTTCATAATTTTTTGAGCTCATTTGCTATTTTTCCCGAAATTATCTTCTCGAATTTTTTGAGAATGCCCTTCAACCTCCGAAACCTCGATTTTACTCAAAACGGGTTCGATTTTCAAATTTTTTTTCCACTTCGTTTTTCCTATATTGAATTTGAGTTCGTCCGAAAATGCCCAATTTGTACATCCAATTCCTCTTCGATTTAGTTTTCTCTTTTTCAATTTCGGAAATTTTCTCATTTTTCTGTTTTGCTCTAATCTGCACTTCCTTGGGATCCATTTAAGACTGGGCCTTAGGCTATTTTTCTTTATTCATCCTTTGTCAACTGGGGGCTTTAATTTCATCGATTGAGCCATCTTTTCAGTTTTCCACAAATTTTTCGGATTAGGTCTTCCCCTACACTGAATTTCCACAACCCATCTTTCGAACTCCATATCTTTCGTTGTAGATCTCGGATTGTCAAAATTCTTTCGCCATTGTTCAATTCAACTTTAAATCTTGATTTTGACTAAAGGTTGACTTTTTTAGTGGTTGACTTTTTGAAGTTGACTTTTTTCGGATTCATGATAACTCGTATAATTATATAGTTTTTAGTTATGTTTTATTATTGTTTTGTGTCAAATACGAGTTATTATTGTTTAGTCTAATTGTGTTTATGATCTTTTATATTTTTATGTAATTTGGTGTTTTTCACAAGTTTCTTTGAGTGATTTCAGATTACTAGAATTAAGGGCAAATCCAGTTCAGTTCCAGTTCCGACACCTTTTGCCATATCAGCTATATCTCGAGTTTCACTGAAGCAATAAGGCTGAACTTTGTATCCCTGCAAAGCTAAGAGGCATATCTATCTTTTTCATGTTTTACACTTCTTGAAACGGAGTCGTTTTCCCTAGCGAAATCGACCATCAAGTTGGCTGATGTGCAATGACGTCTGTTCTGCACCGTTTTGGTATTTTGACCATATCTCCCGATCCACGTGCGCAAATGATCTGATTCCAACGGCTATGGATCCGTAACTGATAGGGGTATATTTTTCTAGAAGACCATTTTATCAGATCGAGCCTCCAACATTGACAAAATCGACCATCAAGCTGGCTGATCAGAATTGTCATACAATATGACGAAAATTGTTAGAAAAATGCACCCACCTATTATACCTACCTTTGAAATTTGTAAAGCTTGTCTCTTGTCATTTAGCCCTCCAAAATGTGTATAAATAGAGGGCCTTGGATGAGTATTGGGATACATTGATACATTGGTAGGATAGCCATTGTAATAAAATTCTCTAAGTTTTCTTCTTCTTTCCTTTCTCTAGTTTTCTTTTTCTTTATTTACTTATGTTTATTACATTTATTTTCATTTTATTCATATCTAGTATGTGTTGCTAATCATATTGTTGAGGTGATGAGGTGAAGCTTTTGGTAAATGCTAAGGTTAGTCTCTTAAACATGAGCTAAAATGAATCATCTTTTATAAACACTAGTATAGATAATATTTTCTTTTGGTTTAAAATCATACTTGCAAAGTAGAGATCTTGATTCATTATTGACAATGAAAATGGCACAGCAAATGCTTGGTTTCATAACCTTGATTTGTTGTAGACATATACCTTGGCATAAGGAATGCTTGGACTCTTTTTATGAGTTTTGAGGACACCAAATGAACATAATATCATATGCTATGGACGTTGGACAATTTGGACTGAATTGCTAAACCTTCCGATTGGAACCTCCCTTATGTGTGGATTTCAATTGTGTAATAAAACAAGATTAATCTTAGCATAACACCAAGAGTGGATTCTCTAACCTCAACATCCTTTCTTATTGTTTTTTATATCTTGTTTAATTGTTTTTATGTTATTTTGTTTATTTTGTTCTCTAATATCTTGTTTATCTTATTTTGTTGTTGATTCCCTAATATCTTGTTTACTTTCTTTGTCTTATATATTTATAAACTTATACTTATTAATACGCTTCCCTGTGGTTCGACCTCGGACACCCGAGAATTTATTACTTGAACATAACCTGCACTTGGGTTTACAACTCTTAATTGAGTTACTATCAAGTTTTTGGCGCCGTTGCCGGGGAAGCAATACTAAGTATATAAGTTTATAAGTATATTTATTTTTATTGGCTGGTTATACCGCCTAATTTTGTATATATTTGTTTTTATTGGCTGGTTATACCGCCTAATTTATATATTAACTTTGTTTTATGCTTGTTTGGCGACGTGATTTTAGATCTCGTCGTTTAGTTAGATTTTATTGTGAAACTTTTTCAGGTAATCTTTCTAATACAACTCCTACCATGGCTGACAATGAAAGTGTTCATGCTGAAGATGAGAACAGACAAGTACGCACCATGCGTGACTACTTGCAACCAACTCGAAGCTCATCACCCTCTTGTTTTATTTTTCCTCTCAATGCAAACAACTTTCGTTTTAAACCAGGTATGATAGCTTTGCTTCCAAATTTCTATGGGTTGGAATCGGAAAGTGCTTACTCGTTTCTAAAAGACTTCGAAGATGTATGTGTCACCTTTAATGACCAACAATGTACAAATGAAATTGTCAAGCTAAAATTATTTCCTTTTTCTTTAAAAGATAAAGCAAAAATTTGGCTTCATAATTTAAAACCAAGGTCAATTGGCACATGGCAAGAATTACAAACTGAGTTTCTAAAGAAATTTTTCCCAGCACATAAAACTACTGCTTTGAAAAGACAGATTCAAAATTTCAATCAAAATCAAAATGAAGCATTTTTTCAGTGCTGGGAGCGTTTTAAAGATTTGTTAAGTTCTTGTCCACATCATGGTTTTGAAAAATGGCGTCTTATTAGTTTCTTTTATGAAAGTTTAACTCCCGAAACTAAACAATTTGTTGAAACAATGTGTAACGGTGAGTTTCTAGAAAAAGAACCTGAAGAAGCCTTTGACTACTTAGACCATTTGGCAGATAACTCTCAAGCCTGGCACACAGATAATTCCTCTGAAAGTTCCAATAGATCTAATGTTGTTTCTAACAGAGGAAAATATCATTTTAGTCAAGAAGATGAGATAAAAGCTAAAGTAGCTAATTTGGCTAGAAAGATTGAAGCCATGGAACTGAGAGAAGTAAAAGAAGTCAAAACGGTTAAAAATGAAGAAAGTTGTGGAATTTGTGAAATCATGGGACACCCCACTTCTGAATGTCCAAACATTCCCATTCTTAAAGAAGCGTTGCATGATCAAGTAAATTCCATAAACACATTTAAAAAGCCTTTTCCTTCTCCTTACTCTGAAACGTATAACCCTAAATGGAGAAATCATCCCAACTTCAGTTGGCGGAATAATAATCATGTTCAGGTACCACAATCTCAAAAGCCGGGCAACACTTTTTCCTATCAACCTTCACGTGTACAAACCTTGGAAGAGACATTGCAAGCATTCATGCAAACACAAGCAAATGTGAATAACCAAACTTCACAGGACATCAATGAGATCAAAAACACCTTGTCCACATTGACAGCTTCATTACGCACTCAAGAAAAAGGTAAGTTTCCTGCTCAACCTCAGCCTAACCCTTCTACTCAATGTCTTGTTTCTTGCTCCAATGAAACTCAACAGGAAAATGCCAGTTCTATCACAACTCTTCGAAGTGGAAAGGCAATTGACAAAAACATTCCATCAAAAGACCAAGATCCTCCTTCCCCTCCGAAAAGTAATGGTAAGGATGATGGTAAGTCCGAACTTCTTGAAAATTTGGACAAAGAAAAAGGTATGCATCCTGCTCCTTTTCCTCAAAGGTTGCAAACAATAAAGAATTTGAATCAAAATGCAGAAATTTATGAACTTTTCAAACAAGTTAAGATTAACATTCCTTTATTAGATGCAATCAAACAAGTTCCATCTTATGCTAAATTTTTGAAGGACATGTGCACAGTTAAAAGGAAACATAATGTACAAAAGAAAGCATTTCTGACGGAAAGTGTGAGCTCAATCATTCAGCACCTTACTCCACCAAAATTCAAAGATCCTGGATGTCCAACAATCTCATGCATCATTGGAAACACTAGAATAGAACGTGCATTGCTTGATCTTGGTGCTAGTGTTAATCTTTTGCCTTTTTCTGTTTATCAACAGTTAGGTTTAGGTGAACTCAAGGAAACACCTGTTACACTTCAACTAGCTGATCGTTCTGTAAAAATTCCTCGAGGGATAGTTGAAGATGTTTTGGTTCAAATTGATAATTTTTACTTCCCTGTTGATTTTATTGTTTTGGACACACATCCTGTTTCAAATCCAAATGTTCAAATTCCTGTTATATTAGGCCGTCCATTTCTTGCAACTTCTAATGCTCTGATAAATTGCAGGAATGGTATGTTGAACATTTCTTTTGGAAATATGACTTTAGAATTAAATGTGTTCAACATTTGCAAGCAACCTGGTGATGATTCAGAAGTACATGAAGTGGATTTCATTGAAGAACTTGTTCATGAACATCTCACCACTACCACATTCCATGATCCTTTAGAAGCTTATTTAATTGAATGTGAGTTTGATAATGCTTCAGAAATTTCACACACTGATTCTTTGTTAAATTCTTTTCAGGTTAAGCATTGTTGGAAACAAAAGTTTGAGGAACTTCCATCACTCACAAATGTCACTGTACCATCAACTATTGAACCACCCAAGCTGGATTTAAAACCATTGCCATCCGAGCTAAAATATTCCTTTTTGGGTGAGAATGAAACTTTTCCAGTCATAAATGAACTTGAGGAACTCAGAAAAGATGCATATGAGAATTCTAAAATTCATAAAGAAAGAACTAAAGCCTTTCATGACAAGTTAATTTCAAGAAAAACATTTGATGTTGGGCAAAAAGTTCTACTTTATAATTCTAGACTTCACATATTTCCTGGTAAGTTGAGATCAAGATGGATTGGCCCATTTGTGGTTAAGCATGTGTATCATTATGGAGCAGTTGACATTGAGAATCCTCAAAATGGTAACGTATTCAAGGTAAATGGACAAAGACTCAAACTCTTTTTGGAAAATCATGTTACTCAAGAAGAGGTTGTTTTTCTTTCTGATCCTTGTTTTGAAAATAACTAGATGTAAATATAATTTTTACTAATCTTCAAAAAAAAAAAAAAAAAAAAAAAAAAAAATTCATTTTTTTTCCCGGTTAAATGGCGGATAACGGTACTCCGTGATTATTTAAGTCGGTTCCATCAGCTACCCACAAAACTGATATTGTATATAAATTTCTCTTTCATTTTATTTTATTTCATTTTTTTTTCAGGATGGATGATATTCTCAAAAGATTGCAGAAACGATTTCCTCCTTTTCCTCGGAATATTTTACTGAAGCTTTACCAAGTTCGATTAGAAAGATTAAGAATGCTTATGAACAAAGGGATTCCTGAAGACATACGTTGGATAATTGAAGCCAAGGTACGTGAAGATGAATATCTTCCTGTTTTGCATTTACCAGGTACAGGTAGAAGCACTTATGCAAAGAAGCGACGAGCAAAGCGCATGAGTTCAAATTGCCACAAGTGTGCACGATGGACGTGTAACGGTAAATGTCATTCTATTGGGATTCCGTCCTCTAATCGAGATGATAAAATTGAATTCATTAAGGATGGACTGAGTAAGGAGAATTTGGGTAATATCCAACTTTCTCTTGAGAAGCATCCTAGTGGAGATGTACAAAGAGAAATTCTTGATTTATGGCCGCAATTCCAAAGGGAATGGCAACATCTTGGGAATCTGATGTTAAAAGACCCTGTTTGCCAGCTTGTAAGAAAACTGGATGGGAAGCATATCCTCGACTCATAGAAGGCGTTTAAGCCGTTTCTGGACGTAAAACCAGAGGAAGATGTGAGCCACAATCACAACTACAATAAATGACTTCTCAGCTTTTGGTTTGATTTGCAATAACTTTATTTCAGTTTAATTTACGTGTTGTTCGATTTGTGTAATTATTCTCGTTTTTTTTTTTGCATTGGTCTTTTACGATTGATTTTTCTTCTCTTTTTGATTTTCTTCCTGAAATCACGCAAAAATCTTTTGTTAGGTTAACATTTTCTTCTGACAGGTCAAATACACTTTCGGCGACATTATTACTCTTGTCTGATTCACTACTCAGTCCTCTATATATTACACCATGTACTCATTCTCTTTCAGGCACTCGAAAAAGAAAAAAAAATGGAAAGCACTTCGTCCCAGCGCATTAAAAAAATTTGTGTCTTTGGAGGTGCTTATCCAGGGAAAAATAACATATTCGCTGATGAAGCCATAAGAGTTGGAGTAATACTTGCCCAACAAAAGATCCACTTGATTTATGGAGGCGGTAGTACGGGTTTAATGGGAGCAGTCGCTACAGCAGCACACGCCGGAGGAAGTCCAGTTCTAGGAATCGTGCCAAAACTATTCACAGATTTTTGTGGACCTACCGTGGGTAAGGAAATACAAGTCTGGAGTATTCCTGAACGGATAACAATCATGTACCATTCTGCCGATGCATTCATTGCCTTACCAGGAGGTCTGGGTACATTGGAAGAAATAGCTTGCGTGGCTTCTTGGTCATCTTTGGTCACAAATAAGAAACCCATTGGTTTGCTTAATATTAATGGTTATTTTAGTAATTTACTTTCATATTTAAATAATGCTGTGGATAATGGATTCATGTTTTCAGAGGCAAGGAGAACCATAATTTCTGCTACAACCATTAAAGATTTACTCAAAAAGCTACAAGCTTATGAGTGTTTATCTGCTACGGTTGTTTCGCAAACGCTCGGAAAAAGAAAAAGAGATATGGACGAGCAAGGAGTGGATTGCACTTTGTCTTTGTGACATTATCTAACATTTTGCTTGTTGTGTCTCAGTTATAATAAGTGGTTAGCAACCTCTGCAGGTAATATCTCCTAAATTCTACCTTTAAAATTTGACATTGGGGACAATGTCATATTTTAGTAGGGGGTAAGGGACATATTTTGCTAAAAAAAAAAAAAAAAAAAAAATTTGTTGTGTTTTAAGACATTTAGAAGTATTCATTCTGAACAAGGTCTGAGTAAGGGAGACTTGAGACATACCTTGTCAGTTTGATTTAATCTTCTTCTTCAAAAAAACAAAAAAAAAAAAAAAAAAAAGAAAAAAAGCATGTTTAGACTTAGTGTGTTTTTTTTTTTTAGTTACTTTCAATACAATGATGAGATATGAATTGCATAAGTCTAAAACAGATTTATTAGTGAGAAGATTTTCATGAGAATTGAGCTTGATGTCAACCTTTTTATGAGCCAATGTTAATATGATATGTTGATTGAGAAAGAAGCATGTTTAGACTTAATCTGACTTGTATAATCATCTTTGTGAGTTTTTGAGCCTATAATGATTGATGCATTATACAAATCAATCTAATTTCTTTCTTGAGTGCTCTTATGATTACATGATTCTCTAGAACTTGCGTTAAACCGTTTGAGACTATATTGATACATGTGACAACATGAATATGATAGAGGCATTAGGATTATAACCAGAGCCAAACAGCCATCCATTATTAATGTTCTACGAGAACATCCCCACTAGTGAGCCAATTTGAGCCTACATTAAATATGATGTTTTATTGGTAACCACAACTTACACCTAGCCTAAATATGCTTATATCCTTACCCTTGTTCTAAAGATGAATTTTATATTTTGAGACATATTGCAAAAAAACAAGTGATATTTTTATTTGAAAATTTGGGTTAGAAACAAAAGATAAGTGTGGGGGAAAGAAAAGAAAAGAAAAAGTCAAGAGAAAAAGAAAGGGATCATTGTCAAATACATTCCCATATTAAAAAAAAAAAAAAAAAAAAAAAAAAAAAAAATCTTCTCTTGAACTTCTAGAAAAAGATGTTACAAAGTTGGTTAGAATGATGCAAAGGCTCAACATGAATATTTAGCCTATGTTATTATGTGCTTTATAAGAGTTTTGAGAAGTTTTATTTGTATGATCTTATTATGTCTCTAAAATCTATGAACTCTTTGGAACCTTTGTGATATCTTTATCCTTTTGTTCTTTAACCACATTATAACCCTTTGGCCCCATTACAACCTTGAATAAAGACCTCTTGATTTATGAAGTTGTATGATCTAAATAGTGGAGAATAGGTGGACAAGCAAGCATATGGTAGAAGTGTTTTCATGAGATTGATTGAGTGTAAACACTTTACCACTACTTTAAAGAGTGAAAATCAAGAGAGTATCCCATGTGAGAAGTTGAGATTAAGTTTGAATATACACTATTTTGATTGAAATATGTTATGTTATTATTGGCTTAACTCAAACTATTTACATTCAAGCAAGATTTTTTGTGAATTTCTTTAAGCTATTGATTAGTTTTTAAGACTTGTCCAATGATTATCTCTAATTTATATTGGAAGGATTAGTTATAATTATTATTTTTAGTTTTTCTTATGTCTTCAATGTTTGTGGGTATCGTCCTAGTAAACCCTCACGAGACTAAACTCGTCCACTAGGGACACCTAGGGGTTTAAAGGCTTGTGTCACATGCTAAGTGCCACCGTGATTTCCTACGAAAATGGATTAGATTAGATTTTCTTATTTTATTTTTATTGAGTCGTTGCTAGGGACTAGCAACAATCTAAGTATGGGGGTGTGATAACTCGTATAATTATATAGTTTTTAGTTATGTTTTATTATTGTTTTGTGTCAAATACGAGTTATTATTGTTTAGTCTAATTGTGTTTATGATCTTTTATATTTTTATGTAATTTGGTGTTTTTCACAAGTTTCTTTGAGTGATTTCAGATTACTAGAATTAAGGGCAAATCCAGTTCAGTTCCAGTTCCGACACCTTTTGCCATATCAGCTATATCTCGAGTTTCACTGAAGCAATAAGGCTGAACTTTGTATCCCTGCAAAGCTAAGAGGCATATCTATCTTTTTCATGTTTTACACTTCTTGAAACGGAGTCGTTTTCCCTAGCGAAATCGACCATCAAGTTGGCTGATGTGCAATGACGTCTGTTCTGCACCGTTTTGGTATTTTGACCATATCTCCCGATCCACGTGCGCAAATGATCTGATTCCAACGGCTATGGATCCGTAACTGATAGGGGTATATTTTTCTAGAAGACCATTTTATCAGATCGAGCCTCCAACATTGACAAAATCGACCATCAAGCTGGCTGATCAGAATTGTCATACAATATGACGAAAATTGTTAGAAAAATGCACCCACCTATTATACCTACCTTTGAAATTTGTAAAGCTTGTCTCTTGTCATTTAGCCCTCCAAAATGTGTATAAATAGAGGGCCTTGGATGAGTATTGGGATACATTGATACATTGGTAGGATAGCCATTGTAATAAAATTCTCTAAGTTTTCTTCTTCTTTCCTTTCTCTAGTTTTCTTTTTCTTTATTTACTTATGTTTATTACATTTATTTTCATTTTATTCATATCTAGTATGTGTTGCTAATCATATTGTTGAGGTGATGAGGTGAAGCTTTTGGTAAATGCTAAGGTTAGTCTCTTAAACATGAGCTAAAATGAATCATCTTTTATAAACACTAGTATAGATAATATTTTCTTTTGGTTTAAAATCATACTTGCAAAGTAGAGATCTTGATTCATTATTGACAATGAAAATGGCACAGCAAATGCTTGGTTTCATAACCTTGATTTGTTGTAGACATATACCTTGGCATAAGGAATGCTTGGACTCTTTTTATGAGTTTTGAGGACACCAAATGAACATAATATCATATGCTATGGACGTTGGACAATTTGGACTGAATTGCTAAACCTTCCGATTGGAACCTCCCTTATGTGTGGATTTCAATTGTGTAATAAAACAAGATTAATCTTAGCATAACACCAAGAGTGGATTCTCTAACCTCAACATCCTTTCTTATTGTTTTTTATATTTTGTTTAATTTCTTTTATGTTATTTTATTTATTTTGTTCTCTAATATCTTGTTTATTTTGTTTTGTTGTTGATTCCCTAATATCTTGTTTACCTTGAATACTCGTATAATTATATAGTTTTTAGTTATGTTTTATTATTGTTTTGTGTCAAATACGAGTTATTATTGTTTAGTCTAATTGTGTTTATGATCTTTTATATTTTTATGTAATTTGGTGTTTTTCACAAGTTTCTTTGAGTGATTTCAGATTACTAGAATTAAGGGCAAATCCAGTTCAGTTCCAGTTCCGACACCTTTTGCCATATCAGCTATATCTCGAGTTTCACTGAAGCAATAAGGCTGAACTTTGTATCCCTGCAAAGCTAAGAGGCATATCTATCTTTTTCATGTTTTACACTTCTTGAAACGGAGTCGTTTTCCCTAGCGAAATCGACCATCAAGTTGGCTGATGTGCAATGACGTCTGTTCTGCACCGTTTTGGTATTTTGACCATATCTCCCGATCCACGTGCGCAAATGATCTGATTCCAACGGCTATGGATCCGTAACTGATAGGGGTATATTTTTCTAGAAGACCATTTTATCAGATCGAGCCTCCAACATTGACAAAATCGACCATCAAGCTGGCTGATCAGAATTGTCATACAATATGACGAAAATTGTTAGAAAAATGCACCCACCTATTATACCTACCTTTGAAATTTGTAAAGCTTGTCTCTTGTCATTTAGCCCTCCAAAATGTGTATAAATAGAGGGCCTTGGATGAGTATTGGGATACATTGATACATTGGTAGGATAGCCATTGTAATAAAATTCTCTAAGTTTTCTTCTTCTTTCCTTTCTCTAGTTTTCTTTTTCTTTATTTACTTATGTTTATTACATTTATTTTCATTTTATTCATATCTAGTATGTGTTGCTAATCATATTGTTGAGGTGATGAGGTGAAGCTTTTGGTAAATGCTAAGGTTAGTCTCTTAAACATGAGCTAAAATGAATCATCTTTTATAAACACTAGTATAGATAATATTTTCTTTTGGTTTAAAATCATACTTGCAAAGTAGAGATCTTGATTCATTATTGACAATGAAAATGGCACAGCAAATGCTTGGTTTCATAACCTTGATTTGTTGTAGACATATACCTTGGCATAAGGAATGCTTGGACTCTTTTTATGAGTTTTGAGGACACCAAATGAACATAATATCATATGCTATGGACGTTGGACAATTTGGACTGAATTGCTAAACCTTCCGATTGGAACCTCCCTTATGTGTGGATTTCAATTGTGTAATAAAACAAGATTAATCTTAGCATAACACCAAGAGTGGATTCTCTAACCTCAACATCCTTTCTTATTGTTTTTTATATCTTGTTTAATTGTTTTTATGTTATTTTGTTTATTTTGTTCTCTAATATCTTGTTTATCTTATTTTGTTGTTGATTCCCTAATATCTTGTTTACTTTCTTTGTCTTATATATTTATAAACTTATACTTATTAATACGCTTCCCTGTGGTTCGACCTCGGACACCCGAGAATTTATTACTTGAACATAACCTGCACTTGGGTTTACAACTCTTAATTGAGTTACTATCAATTCACTTTTCATTCTGAAATCTGAATCACAAGTCTTGGAGGACCATCTTCGAGATGAGAAGAGATTTTCTGCATTCTAAAAAAGTACAAGGAAGAATTTACATGGTTTAGGGGGGCCGGACAAAATTAGGTGTCTACAGCTGTCCCTATTTGGCTATTGCTGAGAATCAGGAATTAGGCAAAGATAAATAGATAATAATTTTGTCCGGTTAGTGAAATCACATGTAAAGAAAAGGAAAGAGAGTTTTCTTTATTCTTCATTTCCATTTATTTCATCATTTTTTGTTCTTTTCCGAAAAAAGCTGTAAATAGAAGATTTTGTCCTTAAATTGAGTTCCCTGACTAATCAAAGCTCGACCCGTCTTAAGGAAATGAGTTTGATTTGCAAGAGAAGAAAATACCTCGATGGTGGTCTCGGGGCCTTATCTTGTCTTGGTGTCAGATGTGTTGGGTTTAAACAGAAAATACCTCGATGTGGTCTCGGGGCTCGACTCATTTGAGAAGCAGAACGAGTTCGATTTAAAAACAAAAGGAATGCCTTAACATCAATCTTGGGTTCGACTCATTTAGAAAACAAGTTTGATTTGATAAGGAAATACTTTGACGGTGGTCTCGGGGTTCGACTCATTTGAGAAACAGAACGAGTTCGATTTTAAAACAAAATACCTGGACGGTGGTCTCGGGGCTCGACTCATTTTTTTAAAAAAAAAAGTTCAATTTAAACAAAAGAAAATACCTCGATGTTGGTATCGGGGCTCGACTCATTTGAGAAGCAGAACGATTTCGATTTAAAAACAAAATACCTCGACGACGGTCTCGGGGTTCGACACATTTGAGAAGCAGAACGAGTTCAATTTTTAAACAAAATACCTTGACGATGGTCTCGGGGCTTTATCTTGTCCTAGTGCGAAATTTGTTTAAAATTCTGGGTATCTCCTCCAGAAGCTTCGGCTATCACTACCAAAGCTTGGTTTCTTTCCTTTAATAAAATTCTGGGTATCTCCTCCAGAAGCTTCGGCTATCACCACCAAAGACTTGTTCATTTTTAAAACTTTAAAACTCTGGATATCTCCACCAGAGGCTTCGGCTATCACCACCAAAGACTTGTTCATTCTTAAAGCTGTAAAACTCTTGATATCTCCACCAGAGGCTTCGGCTATCACCACCAAAGACTTGTTCATTTTAAAACTGTAAATCCCTGGATATCTCCACCAGAGATTTCGGCTATCACCACCAAAGACTTGTTCATTTTTAAAATTGTAAAACTCTGGATATGTCGCAACCTAAAAAAAAATAACAAGTCTCATCGCAATACTTTATTATCTGTTAAGCATGACATTAAAAAAAATGAGGGTTAAGCTGTCAATACGTGATCCCGAATCGCGGGGGACACGTTCGAGTGAGAGGGAAACAAATGCAGATGAAAAGATGACTTAATTCCTCTAGATTGAAATAAAAGGTCGAGGGTATGAAAACGACCTCGTAAAAAGACATCGAGTCGCCACTAATCTTTTTTAGCTAGGTTTGATCGGCCACCTATTAAATCGGTTTTATAAAATATTTTAAAATTAATTAAAACATTTTTTTAAAACCAATTTCAAGTTTGCATTATAAACCAGAGAAAATCGAAGAATCGGGTTCCGAACTCGGTTACGTGCGGGGAAGGATTATCACCCCCACAATGCCCGTATAAAAAGGTACCTTATTAATCGTGTGTTATCTCAAATCTCGATAAAAAGTTTGTTTTTAATTTAGTATTTCAAGTTAATTCCCAATTTTAAGAAAAATAATTTCATTTTAACTGAAAATGATCCGAAATTTATTAATTCAAAATTTTCCTATATTCCCCGATAAAATCGGCAAAATATAGAAATTTTTATTTATTTTGAAAACTTTTCGAATCATTCTCGTTTTTTGAAAGAAAGATATTTCTTTATTAATGATAATTGATGATATCCCCTCCAGCAAACCCGGTAGAGAACTCATGAATTATTTTAACTCGAAATATCTTTATTTTTATTGAAAATCATTATCTTTTTCAAAACATTTTTAAAAAAAAAATGAACATGAACATGTATGACATAAATAAAATGACATAGCAAAGTCTAGGAAATATAATGCAACCTAAATGATATGACATAGTGTAAATGGTATAGTATACTCTAGATGAAATGAAAAATCCTAAGTATCATGGTATATTCTACATGAGATGAAATGATTTAAATGACATGGCAATTTTAAATGATATGGCATATTTTAAATGACATGGCATATTATAAATAAAATAACCTAAATGACATGGAATATGATCTAAATGACATGAAACATAAAATAATGCTATCATAAAATATGCATGAAAATAAAATAAAAATGCATGAACATAGTATATGCTAAATAATGTGACAAAAATAAATGACTAAATAAAAAAAATATGGGATATCATGAAACATTCAAAATCATATGGAAAACAATATAAGATCATAAAATGTGAATATAATACCATGAAAAATATCATAGCAAAAATCACACATTTAAATAAAATGCATGAACATGGAAAATGCAATGCACGAAAATGTATTTTTTCCACTAAACAAAGAAATCCGTATATCTAAAAAGATATCAGGCTACCTT
Source organism: Fremontodendron californicum (assembly GCA_030761205.1). Taxonomy (NCBI): domain Eukaryota; kingdom Viridiplantae; phylum Streptophyta; class Magnoliopsida; order Malvales; family Malvaceae; genus Fremontodendron; species Fremontodendron californicum. Next base: position 12,620,332 of record JAULJL010000005.1, on the reverse strand, counting down.
AGGAAAATATGTCAAATTATATTTTCTAAAAAAAAAACAAAACTTTGTGATTGTTTGAAAACAATTTAGAAGAAAAACTTGAATGAAGATTAAAACCCTACCAAACCCTTTTAAAATGTTTCTAATTTCCTATGTTTAAAATCTCGGACTTGACCACCCATAACCCAAGATTTATAAAATCTTTTTTAAATTTTAAAAAGGCTTAGAAACTATCCTAAGACAGTAGCTAAAGCTTCTAACCAACCCCCTCTAAATGCCTTAGCCAAATTCAACCATTATTTCTCTTTTGATTTCAAATCTGCCTCTACTGTCTGGTTTTGACACACGATTTCTTTGCCTATTTTTAAAAATTCAAAAAAATCTAAAAAAACTACTGGAGACTCATAACATGTAAAAATACAGAGAAGTTCGAGTACTGGGTGAAAAAAACTGTTTTGTCAAAACACATTTTTTGCCTTTGATAAAAGCATTCAAAAATAAAAATAATAATTGTTGGAGATCATCCTAAAGACCTAAGGACAGTAGCTAAAACATTTAAAAACCTTGGACAAAAATTGGCTAAGTAAAAAAAATCACAAACATAGAACAATCAATTTGACAATTCCTTAATTTTCCACAAGTATGCTTAAGAGAGCATGACTTTGAGCCATTGGTTGGCCTAAGTCATAAATCACGTGGCAATGGCATGGAATGCATGAACATACAAAAAATGAAATGTATGAAATGCATGGTCTAAAGCCTAAATGGTAAAGGAAATGCATGACAATTCAAGATAACTTAAATGCCTAGTATGAGTTTGCATGGCAATAAATGCTATCCTAACTTAATATGCATGCAATGCTTGATAATGCAAATATGACTTGGACCTAATATGTTATGAATATGCATGAAAATGCTAATGTAACCTAAGACCTAAGTAGCATAGCAATGCATGGAAATACCAATATGATTAAGACCCAATATGCATGGCAATACCAATATAGCCTAGACCCACAATGTAATGAACATGCATAGCAATACTATGAACATCCAATGACCAAAGAAACTAATGCTAATGCTGGAACAAACAACAACTAATACACAATTTCAAGATATGATAATGCAAAGCGTGTTACCTAAACAAAATGCAAATGCATGACAAGGCAAGGAATGCATGAATAGGTCGAATGGTCACATGAGACTCTAATGCATTCCTATCTAGCAAATGACACAAATATATGAAAAATCATATTAAGATGCATAATGTCATGACTTTTTCACGAGCATATGACATACTAAAATCAAAATGCACAAGCTCATGGAATGGAGATGCAAACAAGTCAAGAAGCAAGATGAAAACAAACACATGTAAGGCATACTAAATGGAATAGCGAATGGTCATATACCCCAAATGCTTTCATTTATCATAGCATTTTCACAAGCATATGGCATAATAAAATCAAAATGTACAAGCTCATGGCATGAAGATGCAAACAAGTCAAGAAGCTAAATGAAAATGAACAGGCAAGGCATACTAAATATCAAGATATGCTAACTCATGGCATGGAGATGCAAACAAGCCAAGAAGCAAGATGAAAATGCACATGCACATGCAAGGCATACTAACATGGAGTAGCCGAATGACCATATGACAATATATGAAAAATGCAAACATATTTATAATATAAGACATGATACATAAAAAAGATGCACAATATGAGCATATGACACAATGGCCGAATCTTCAAGGACACAATATCAAGCATGGAAATGACATATAGAAACAAATATAGCATAGAAAATAATGTAAAGAACATATAAAAAATTAAACATAGCCATGCAAAGCAAATAACAAGCAAAACTAGTAAATAAAACAAGGAAAGTTAAGCTCAATGGTTGATATCAAATAGGCATAGCCTCTCACCTAACCATAATCACTTGGTCTTGCAAACATCATGAAGCCTTTCCATCTAAACAAAAAAAAAACCATGTTAAACAAAAAAAAAAATTAAGGTGAGCTTCATGGTAGGTTAAAATGGGCATAGCCTATCCGCTAACCATGGTCACTTGGTCTTGCCAAGATCATGTAGCCATTTCAACCTTTTTGTTCATCTTTTTGTAAAAAATCAGAATATAAAATACTCTAAAAAAACCTTCTAAAAATCATTTTTCACAACTATATGCAAGGAAGAAAAAAAAAAAAAAAAAAAACAAGGCACAAGCATGCCATATTCGGCCAAGCATAAAACCATGTAAAAAAAATTTGTTTTCAACCATTTTGATGAAGAAGAAGAGATGAAAACTTAAGTAAACATTAAAAAACTTTATTTATATGAAAAAATGTAGTAGGAAAACAAGATAGAAAAAAAAAAAAAAAAACACCATGGAAAACAAGAAGAAAGCTATGCTAGAGCTTGGTAGAGATGACTACCTTCAAGCTCTTTATTGAAAACCTTTTTTTTCTTTCTTTCAAAACATTTTTCTTTGCTAAATTAGCTACTGAATTCAGCCAAAAACCTATGAAAAAATGAAATCAACCCCCCTTAGTCTTGGCCGAATGGCCTCTCCACCATTGGATGGAATTTGCAAATTTTCTCCTCCAATCTTGGCCCTTAGATTAAGATATTTTGATGACAACATAAAAATGTCATCTTGCCAATTGATAGAAGCCCTTAAGATGTGTACTCAGCCCTTTCAGTAACCTCAGCCTTTAGATGCAAAAGAGGACCAATCCCATGCACTCCATTGCTTGCCCCCTTGAGTGCCTACCCTTGGATGAGTTGTGCTCTTCCATTCTTGGTCATTGGATAAGGACAACATAAAAATTACATCTTGTAGATTAAATCCAGCCCTCAACATGTGTACTCAGCCCTTGTAGATGGCCTAAGACATTGGATGAAAAAAGACAATCCCATGTATTCCCTTGCTTGACCGAATGAGTGCTCACCTTTGGATGAATTGTACTCTTCTTTTTTCTTCTATTCCTGGCCATTAGATGAGGGTTCTTTCATGACAAATAAAAATTTCATCTTGGCATTTAAACTTGCCCATTGGATGGTGCATTCAACTTTCCTACAAGGCACCTAAGCCATTGGATGAAGGGGGGACCATTTGCAAGGTGTTAGTGGTAGCATGTGGCTTGATAGTGACTAGGGAATTAAATTGTTCAATCTTCCTTCTTCTCCTCTATGCTGGCTAACCAAGGGAAGAAAAATTCCAGCAATTCCTTCTTCTTTCATATTTTCCTCAATTATAAATTTGCCCTTTTTGGTTTCTTCAGTGAAATAACCTTTTTGCCCCCCGAACCTAAATAAATAGCAAACGGATTCCAAATTCAAATTTTCTTTTTTTAATACTTCTAAAATAATAAAAAATTGAATTCTGGAAGTTTTCAAAAAAATTTGAGTCCATTTCCTATTTATTTCGGATTTATTTCCAAAATTACCCCTTTTATGCACCAGAACTTTACCATTTTTTAAACGAGCTCCGAATCCAGATTTTTCTTCACCAATATTTTTCAAATAATTTAAAAATGTGATCTAGAAGTTTTCATAATTTTTGGAGCTCATTTGTTATTTTTTTCGGGATTTATCTGCTTGAATTACTACATAGGTGACTCGGGATTTGGCCATTTTGCAAACGAACTCTGAATCAAGATTTTCTTTCGCCAATCTCTTCCAAATAATTTAAAAATGATATTTGCAAATTTTCAGAATTTTGGGAGTTCATTTGCTATTTTTCCCACATTTTCCAATTTTGTCCTTTTACCTCTGAAACCGGTTTTGCTCAAAACAAGTCTGATTTTCAGATTTTCTTCAAACTGAGTCGTGGGCTATCCTTGTTTAATCATTTCTCATCAATTAAGGGCTTTATATCTATCGAATCGAGCCATTTCTATAATTCTTCCAAATTTCCTCAAAATCCACCAAAAAAACCCTAATTCTCGGTTTTCTTCCGAATTGATTTTTCTATCAGTTTTTCTTCCAAGTGGCTTCTCCATTACCCGTAGTCAGTACTTATCTTTCATTTGGAACCTTCAATTCCAACCAATTTGATCGTTTAAGCACTTTTCCCCTAATTTCTCGATCAAGGGTTTCTTTTCTATTGAGATTCCGTAACCCAACTTCTGATCTGCATATCTTTCAATGTAGACCTCGGATTATCAAAATTCTTTCACCGTTTTTCAAAAAACCTCAAATCTTGATTTTGAAAGTGGGTTGAATTTTTCAGTAGTTGACTTTTTCAAGTTTGACTTTTTTTTTTGTCTGCTTTCTTAGACTAAGTCTCGGAGTACCACCTGCAGGATGCGAAAAGCCTTTTAGCATTTTGAAACATCAATTTAGGAAGAAAACGTACCTGATTAAAGGGTCCGGACAAAATTAGGTATCTACAGCTGCCCCTCTTTGGTTATTGGTGAGAATCAGGAATCAGGCAAAGATAAACAAACACTAATTTTGTTCGGTTTGTGAAATCCATGTGAAGAGAAAGGAAAGGGAGTTTTCTTTTTTCATTCTTTTCTTTTTCATCATTTTTTTTTTTTAAAAAGCTGTAAATTGAAGATTTTGTCCTTAAATTGAATTCCCTGACTAATCAAGGCTCGACCCGTCTTAAGGAAATGAGTTCGATTTGCAAAAGAAAAAATTATGCCCGAAGGTTTTAAAAATAGTGCCCGGAGGTCTTAAAAATGGTGCCCGGAGGCCTTACCCATGATTTGAAAAGTTATGCCTGAAGGTCTTAAAAATGGTGCCCTAAGGTCTTAAAAATTGTGCCCGAAGGCTTTACCCGTGATTTGAAAAAATATGCCCGAAGGTCTTAAAAATGGTGCCCGAAGGCCTTACCCGCATGGATGAAACCGAAAATTGAAAAAGATCTGGATGAAACCAGAGATTAAAAGCATGGGTGAAACCAGAAATTTGAAAAAGATCTGGATGAAACCAGAGATTAAAGGCATTGGTGAAACCAGAAATTTGAAAATGATCTGGATGGAACCAGAAATTTGAAAAGCATGGGTGAAACCAAAAATTTGAAAAAGATCTGGATGAAACCAGAGATTAAAGGCATGGGTGACACCAGAAATTTGAAAATGATTTGGATGGAACCAGAAATTGAAAAGCATGGGTGAAACCAGAAATTTGAAAAAGATCTGGATGAAACCAGAGATAAAGGCATGGGTGAAACTAGAAATTTGAAAATGATCTGGATGGAACCAGAAATTGAAAAGCATGGGTGAAACCAAAAATTTGAAAAACATGGGTGAAACCAGAAATTTGAAAATGATCCGATGGAACCAAAAATTGAAAAGCATGGGTGAAACTAGAAATTTGAAAACGAATTGGATGAAACCAGAGATTAAAGGCATGGGTCAAACCAGAAAATTGAAAATGATCTGGATGGAATCAGAAATTTGAAAAGCATGGGTGAAACCAGAAATTTGAAAAACATGGGTGAAACCAGAAATTTGAAAAAGATTTGGATGAAACCAGAGAATAAAAAGGCATGGGTGAAACCAGAAAATTGAAAAGATCTGGATGAAACCAGAAATTGAAATGACCTAGAAATTAACCTGAAGGATTTGAGAGATGATGCAAATGCTTCATGATGTAAATGCAAATATCTTGGATTGATGCAAATCCTTCTTGAAATAATACGGATGTCTTAGATCGATGCAAATGCTTCTAAACGTAGATGTAGATGTCCCTACGAATCATGTTCATGTAAGTGGTTCATGAATGGTGTAATTGCAGCTACAATGAAGATGCAATGATCCTAGAAATTATGCACTTGCTTGAGATGATGAGAATGCAAATATCTATGAAGGATGTACTTGTAAAGATAGAATGCAGATGCTCATGGAATAGTGCAAATACAAATACTCATGAATTATGCAAATGTTTGCTGACACGGTGCAGATGCAAAGCTTAATAAATAGATGAATGCTCATGAGAGATGCAAATGCCCCTGTTATTTTTCTAGATTTTGGCTTAGCCTTTCCAATTCATTTTTCCTTTTCAAATCAGAGTATATCTTCAATTCATTTTTCAATCTTTGGCTATTCTCTTTGCCCCAACAGTTTTCAAACTCTTATTGGCAGAAGTCTACTTGTCGAGTTCTACTTCTTCTTCTCCTATTTGGAAGTCAAGGTTAACCCTAATAGTACCACACCTTTGAGTTAGAAAAACCCTTATCTGATGTTAACATCAAAAATGGGTATTTCAAAAAAAAATTATTTTCCTTTTTGAAACAATTTTGCCTATTTAATGAAAACTTCTAAGTCAAAAATTTTAACCCCACAGTGTGTAATGTACAAATCTTTTGAAGACTGATGATCATTGTTAGAAAATTTCCTAAGTGTCAATTTTGGGTTTTTCAACTTGAATTGACAAGGCTTGGTACAACATGATTTTGGTTTTTCCAAGAAAACTTCACAACAAAAATGTATGTCCCTTCTAGGCTCACAAATGGAACAGATTTTATAAATCATGAATTCATTGAGAACCAAACAAATTCAACTTTCTTTTAGTTTCCATATCAAGGATTTTTAACAAGCATCAAGATTGGCTGGGATGTTTAAACTGGAAAGTTGATTTTGGAGAAAAAAAGTTTCAGGTTTTGAAATCAATCATCCAAATGAGAGTTGACAATTTGGGAGGTTCAGGAATTCCTAGATGTTCTTCGATGACCACTTCTTTAAGATGATCTTCTCTTTTGTGGTATTGGCACTATCATAGATGGCATCGAAAATTCCCATTTTACTCTAGACCGCCCGTTTTTGGGTTTTCGCCCTAAAGTCCCATTCTCTCCAGTTTTTTTCTTTTTTCTTTTTTTCATTGTTTTACCATGCATTTGAGAATTCTAAATTCTTCCTTAGTAAAATGATAATTTGATGAGATGGGATAAAATCTGAGGAAAAAACCCTTCAAGTTAAATATTCATGCTTGATCAAAATGGACTTTTAAAGCACGTAATGTAGGCCATGGCTCATGGTTCAGAAAGAAAGGATAAATAGGCCCAAAATACGTGTTTGAGGGTAATCAGATCAAGGATCATTACTTGAGGAGGATTCTCTTTGAAACATTTATCCCTTTTTGCACTTTTCATTCCTTTTTGACTTTTTGCTCTTTTTCTTCCTTGCTTTTGGCTTTCACTTGCCATACTTTTTCACATTTTTTCTTTTTGTTTTTCTTGGCTTTCATTTCACCATCTTTTTCTTTTTCTTTTACAGAGTGAGCCCGTATTTATTCGGGGCTCCATTTGCTTTGCATCTGTCTTTGAGGTAGGACTCATTTCTCAGTGATCTTTTAGAAGATCTTTCCTCGCATTTGCCCTCCAGTGTGTAGGGTGATCCTTCATCGAGGTTCAAAGAAGAAAGAATTCTTTCGGCTCAAAAAGGGGTGACTATGGATTATTTCTTTTTGTGACAGGGACATGAAAGATGGCCATTTCTCATGTCAAGCACGAATATTCACATTGAAAAGCAATCCCCAGGGGAAATAGATATTCAGAATTTTATTTTGCACTTTGGAATCATTCGAATTCTCATATGCATGATATCACAATTTTTTTGTTTTTTTGTTTATCGCATGCCCCAATTATTCATGCGTTAGTCCATCCTTTTTCACCATATAACCATCATTTCCACATATGATGCCCCAGTTTGATTAACCATGAGAATTCGTATCAACGAGGAACATAACAAGTCTAGGTCTATTTTAAAAAGGCTGAGTTTCAAATATGAGTTCTTTGAAAGGACAAGGAAAATACGACCCAAAAACGGGTTTTATCTTGGACATGGGATAATGTAGTTTAATCACTGTGCCCTAGGGTGTCAATCATGAAGTGATGTTTGGGTAATTAGTGTTTTGTGGTTATTGGTAAAGGTCATGAATAGTTTTAGCACAATCTTGACATACATCAATTTACCAAAATCTAGATTCTTGAAAGAATGTCTCATTTGTTTGAATTTCAAGGAATTCGAAAAATTTTCAAAAAGTTCGTTCCTTTATTCATGGCCTAGACTAGGATTTATATCTTTGCTTAATCTGCAATGACAATGGTTTATGAAGTTTAATCAATCATATTCCTTGAAGCATTAGGTCTTTCAAGTGATCTTAGTTTTAGGGATTTAGACATATGGAAATCCCAAAAGAGGGAAGGTATTGGGTCATTTCTAACAAAGATCATCAATATTCTCGAGACTATCCATTATTAGAACCTCTTTAATGCTTGTTTTTGCACATTCAAATTATTTTTAAAACACAACAAACATAAAAACATTCAAAATTCATTTATTTCATAGGGATGTTAACATAAGACAAGTGTTTTCATCATGAGGTATGAAACTAAATGCATAAAAAACTTCCCCTTGACATGTTCTCCCTAATTCAAACTGGCTATGCCTCGGTACTCTTTCTGACCTTTCCATCTTCTTCCCCTATTATGACATCCGCAATTGTCTCATCATTCCCATTCAGTAGATTCTCCCCGATGTCTGACCTTTGTTTCTTCCCTACATCTAACTATCCTTTATTAATGAGTGCTTGAACCTTCTGTTTCAGACATAGGCAATTTTTCGTGGAATGTCCCTGAATCCCAGAATGATAATCACAATATGCATTCTCATCATACCAGCTCAGATATGGGGGTTGGATAGGCTCCACTAGAGCTTTAGTGAGGAGTTGCTCTTCGACCAACTGGGGTAATAGTTCAGAGTAAGACATGGGGAGTGGCTCAAACTGATCTTTTTTTTGGATATTCTTCGGTTTTCTCTGGCTGACAAAAGGTTGAAAATTAATTGCATTCTGAGAGGCCATCGGGTATAAGTATAAACCCTGGGATACACAGTTCGTAGAAGGACAGGGTGGTTGGTATGAAGTAACCGGAATATACAGGCCAAAGTCTCCCACAGCTTGGACATCTTCCTCTTTCTTTTTGGGCATTCTGTTTCTCTCTGCATTAAATGTTTTACCTCATCCGAGTTTCCCAGCCTTGATAGCATTTTCAATCATTTCCCCAGAGATTACAATATCTGAAAAATTCTTCGTGGTGTTACCAACAAGTCTATCGTAGTATGGGGCCTGTAGTGTATTCACAAAAAGGACAGTGGTTTCCTTCTAAGTTAAAGGCAATTGTACTTGGATGGCCATGTTCCTCCACCTCTGAACATACTCTTTGAAGATCTTAGTAACCTTTTTCTCCATATTTTACAAGGTGAGACAGTCAGGTGTCATGTCGGTCACATGCTTGTACTCGTTTAGAAAAGCCCTGGCCAAATCATTCCAAGAGCGAATCTGATCCTTGCTCAACTGACTATACCACCTAATTGTGGACCCGCTGAGGCTATCCTGAAAGTAGTGAATCAAAAGCTCATCATTATCTATGTGACTTGCCATCTTTCGACAGAACATGGTGATGTGGGTTGATGGATCGATCGTCTCATCATATTTCACAAAGTCAGGGACCTTGAATTTATGAGGAATGACTAAATTGAGGACCAAGCATCATTCCTTCGTATCTACACTCCCGAATACATCTGTATTTTCTACTGCCCGGAGCCTTTCATCTAACAACTGATATTTCCCTCGGGAATCTGTCAACTCAGCCATATTTGACTCAACCATTTTCAACTTTTCCCGTTCAACTGGGTCGTTTAAGTTCAGGGTGTTGCTGGGGTTAACTATGTTCTGGCCCTTATCATTCTTTCTATTCGAGCATCTTGTTCATTCTCCATAGCTCTAGCTTGTATTAAAAGAGTACTCAATACTTCTTATACCTCTGATTTGAAATGGAAATTCTTTCAAATACTCTTAAATCCAAGCCAACTTCTGTTTTATTCCCCCCAAATGTATGTCATGATGAATAAGCCATGATTGTCATTTGATGCATGTGAAGGATAAACAATATGATGTATAGACATATACAATGGAAACATGTTGACCATGTATGTAATAAATGCAATCACGATGCCAACATGCTGCAAGCAAAGAATAAATAAATCAAGGCATGGATCTATGCAATGAATGACCATGTATATTTCAGTGTATTTCCCAATGAATGATCACATACACTATGAATGCAACACGATGTCAATTATGATGTATGTAAACAATGAATGATTGACACAGAGTATATACAAAGAAACTCATGCTGACCATGTGTGTAATGAATGTATCTTTATGTTAATAAGACAGATTAATGCATGAGCATATCATGATAACTATGTATGCTATGGATGTAATCTAATGCAAACATGATGCATTTAAAGAATAAATAAATTGATAAACATATATATACAAATAATGACCATGCATGTCATAAATGTATTTACAATGAATTACCATGCATGCTTTGACTGTAACAATGATGTCAAAATGATACATGTAAAGAATAAATGAATTAAAGCAAAGGTATATACAATGACCAATGATTTCACGAAATTGGTGGGACCAAATTTTGATTATTCAAAAATCTCACTATGCAAAATTTGCCTCCAAATTTAATCTATGATTTTTTTGAAACATGTTTTCTCTATGAAAAGCCAAACATATTATTTTCAAAAGAATTTCAGGATAGTGGATCCGAATATGGTATAATATGAAAATGTTCATGTAACACTACCGGTTCATAATCATCAAATGAGATTATTACCAACTATTTATTACAAGAAATGAGATCAAAAATACAACCATGAATATACATACTCTACTCACACATGCATGGAATATGCAAAATGTAAAAATGTTTGAAAAAGAATGTTTTGATATTTTCAATTTTAAAAAGCTAGTGAACCCTTGCCCCAATATTATCGACTCATCTAGGCATCACGATGCCTTCAGGGCGGGATATTAAACTTATTACGGGCGATGTATGTACATCGTTGTCCGATCTACAACCCTTATTCAGAGTGTAAAATAGGTAACAAAAGGTTTAGAAGTTTCCCTCCATGTGTTCCTATCTTCGGTGTATCTAATGAAAATCGGGCATGGCTTCATCTAGGTTCACTATATGAGGGTGAATCTGTTCTAAAGGCCCTGAATTGCTCCTCACTGTCGCTTGTGAAGGCTAGTAAGGCACCCCGATAAAAGCGGGTTCAATTCGTTAGGGTATATTTTCCTAAGCCCATATGGAGGATCATCTCGAAGGCTTTAGGTACTTTATACTCCGGAAGTGTTTCACTACCCTATAAGGAGGATCATCACGAAGGCGTAGTTACTTTACTCCTACTTAAAAGGACGAAACCCGAGTAGAGAGCTCATGTTATGCAAATGCAAGTGAGTGTGTGTGGAGGAACAACAAACCTTTCACAACCTATTCTACACCCCTTATCCTAAATACCCCAACAATTTATTAAAACAACAATCAAGAATAGTGTAATGCATTAACCAACAAGCAATTATAATATACAACATTAAATAACTAGAAAACAATAATAAAATGCATGTGAATGAATATGAATATATTTAAAACATTTTATTATTTTTAAAATTCTCATTTATTTGAAAAAATACGAGAATTAAAATTAAATACCAATTAAACCAACAAAACTGAGACTTTGATAACACAGGACTAAATCTAGGGCTGACTCTCTAATAGTCCCCAGTGGAGTCGCCAAGCTGTAGCAACCTAAAAAAAATAACAAGTCTCATCGCAAGACTTTATTATTCATTAAGCGTGATATTAAAAAAAAATGAGGGTTAAGCTGTCTATACGTGATCCCAAATCGCGGGGGACCCATTCAAGTGAAGGGGAAACGGATGCAGAGGAAAAGACGACTTAATTCCTCTAAATTCAAATAAAAGGTCGAGGGTATGCAAACGGCCTCGTAAAAAGACATGGAGTCGCCACCAATCTTTTTTAGTTAGGTGTGATCGGCCACCTATTAAAACCGATTTTATAAAATATTTTAAAATTAACTAAAACATTTTTTTAAAACCAATTTCAAGTCTGCGTTATAAATCAGAGAAAATCGAAGAATCGGGTTCGGGACTCGGTTACGTGAGGGGAAGGATTAGCACCCCCACAACACCTGTATAAAACGGTATCTTATTAATCGTGTGTTATCTCAAATCTCGGTAAAAAGTTGGTTTTTAATTTAGTATTTCAAGTTAATTCCCAATTTTAAGAAAAATAATTCCATTTTAAATTGAAAATGATCCGGATTTATTAATTCAAAATTTTCCTATATTCCCCGACAAAATCGGCAAAACATAGGAATTTTTGTTTATTTGGAAAACTTTCCGAATCATTCTCGTTTTTTGAAAGAAAGATATTCCTTTATTAATGATAATTGATTATATCCCCTCTAGTAAACCCGGTAGAGAACTCATGAATTATTTTAATTCGGGAATACCTTTATTTTTATTGAAAATCATTATCTTTTTCAAAACATTTAAAAAAAAAAAACGAACATGAACATGTATGACATAAATAAAATGACATAGCAAAGTCTTGATAATATAATGCAACCTAAATGATATGACATAATTTAAATGGTACAGTATATTGTAGACGAAATTAAAAATCCTAAGTATCATGGTATATTCTACATGAGATAAAATAATTTAAATGACATGGCAATTTTAAATGATATGGCATATTTTAAATGACATGGCATATTATAAATAAAATAACCTAAATGACATGGAATATGATCTAAATGACATGAAACATAAAATAATGCTATCATAAAATATGCATGAAAATAAAATAAAAATGCATGAACATAGTATATGCTAAATAATGTAACAAAAATAAATGATTAAATAAAAAATATGGGATATCATGAAACATTCAAAATCATATGGCAAACAATATAAGATCATAAAATTTTAATCAAAATAATAATAATACCATCAAAAATATCATAGCAAAAATCACACATTTAAATAAAATGCATGAACATGAAAAATGCAACGCATGAAAATGTATTTTTTTCCTCTAAATAAAGAAATCCGTATATCTAAAAATATATCCGGCTACCTTAGGAAAATTTCAAATTAGATTTTCTAAAAAAAACAAAACTTTGTGAATGTTTGAAAATAATTCTGAGGAAAAATGTGAATAAAGATTAAGTACCCCTACCAAACCCTTTTGAAATGGCTCTAATTTCTTAAGTTTAAAATCCCGGACTTGATCGCCCTTAACCCGAGATTTATAAAATCACTTTTAAAGTTTTAAAAGACTTAGAAACTATCCTAAGACAGTAGCTAAAGCTTCTACCCAACCCCCTCTAAATGCCTTAGCCAAATTCAACCATTATTCTCTTTTGAATTCAAATCTGCCTCTACTATCCGGTTTTGCCACACGATTTCTTTGCATATTTTTAAAATTCAAAAAAATCTAAAAAAAATACTGGAGACTCAAAACATGTAAAACTACATGATAAAAAATTGGCTTAACTTTCTGATGAAAGATGACTGCCCAGAAAAATCAGAGAAGTTCGATTACTGGGTGAAAAAATTGTTTTGTCAAAACACATTTTTTGCCTTTGATAAAAGCATTCAAAAATCGAAGTAATAATTGTTGCAGATCATCCTAAAGGCCTAAGGATAGTAGCTAAAACATTTAAAAACCTTGGAAAAAAAATTGGCTAAAGGAAAGAATCACAAAGATAGAATAATCAATTTGACAATTCCTTAATTTTCCACAAGTATGCTCAAGAGAGCGCGACTTTGAGCCATTGATTGGCCTAAGTCATAAATCATGTGGCAATGGCATGGAATACATGAACATACAGCAAATGAAATGTATGAAATGCATGGTCTAAAGCCTAAATGGTAAAGGAAATGCATGACAATTCAAGATAACTTAAATGCCTAGTATGAGTTTGCATGGCAATAAATGCTATCCTAACTTAATATGCATGCAATGCTTGATAATCCAAATATGATTTGGACCTAATATGTTATGAATATGCATGAAAATGCTAATGTAACCTAAGACCTTAGTAGCATAGCAATGCATGGCAATACCAATATGATTTAAGACCCAATATGCATGGCAATACCAATATGGCCTAGACCTACAATGTAATGAACATGTATAGCAATACTATGAACATACAATGACCAATGAAACTAATGCTCATGCTGGAACAAACAGCAACTAATACACAATTTCAAGATATGATAATGCAAAGCATGTTACCTAAACAAAATGCAAATGCATGAAAAGGCAAGGAATGCATGAAAAGGCCGAATGGACACATGAGACTCTAATGCAATCCTATCTTGTAAATGACACAAATATATGACAAATCATGTTAAGATGCATAATGTCATGATATTTTCACAAGCATATGACATACAAAAATCAAAATGCACAAGCTCATGGCATGGAGATGCAAACAAGTCAAGAAGCAAGATGAAAACAAACACATGTAAGGCATACTAAATGGAATAGCCGAATGGTCATATACCCCAAATGATTGCATTTTATCATAGCATTTTCACAAGCATATGGCATACTAAAATCAAAATGTACAAGCTCATGGCATGGAGATGCAAACAAGTCAAGAAGCAAAATGAAAATGCACATGCAAGGCATACTAAATATCAAGATATGCTAACTCATGGCATGGAGATGCAAACAAGCCAAGAAAAAAGATGAAAATGCACATGCAAGACATGTTAACATGGAGTAGCCGAATGACCATATGACAATATATGAAAAATGCAAACATATTTGTAATATAAGACATGATACATAAAAAAGAATGCACAATATGAGCATATGACACAATGGCCGAATCTTCAAGGACACAATATTAGCATGGAAATGACATATAGAAACAAATATAGCATAGAAAATAATGTAAAGAACATATAAAAAATTAAACATAGCCATGTAAAGCAAATAACAAGCAAAACTAGTAAATAAAACAAGGAAAGTTAAGCTCCATGGTTGGTATCAAATGGGCATAGCTTCTCACCTAACCATAATCACTTGGTCTTGCCAAGATCATGAAGCCTTTCCATCTAACAAAAAAAACCTAAAATAAACCATGTTAAACAAAAAAAAAATTAAGGTGAGCTTCATGGTAGGTAAAAATGGGTATAGCCTTTCCCCTAACCATGGTCACTTGGTCTTGCCAAGATCATGTAGCCATTTCAACCATTTTGCTTCATCTTTTTGTAAAAAATCAGAATATAAAATACTCTAAAAAACCTTCTAAAAATCATTTTTCACAACATGCAAGGAAGAAAGAAAAAGAAAACCAAGGCAAGCAAACATGCCATATTAGGCAGAGCATAAAACCATGTAAAAAAAAATTGTTTTCCACCATTTTGATAAAAAAGAAAAGATGAAAACTTAAGTAAACATTAAAAAACTTTATTTCTATGAAAAATGTAGTAGGAAAACAAGATATAAAATCAAAAAAACACCATGGAAAACAAGAAGAAAGCTATGCTAGAGCTTCGTAGAGATGACTACCTTTAAGCTCTTTATTGAAAACCTTTTTTTTCTTTCTTTCAAAACCTTTTTCTTTGCTAAATTAGCTACTAACTTAAGCCAAAAAAAACTATGAAAAAAATGAAATCAACCCCCCTCCCTTAGTCTTGGCCGAATGGCCTCTCCACCATTGGATGGAATTTGCACTTTTTTCCTCCAATCTTGGCCTTTAGATTAAGATATTTTGATGACAACATAAAAATGTCATCTTGCCAATTGATAGCAGCCCTTAAGATGTGTACTCAGCCCTTGTAGTAACCTTAGCCCTTGTAGTAACCTTAGCCCTTGTAGTAACCTCAGCCCTTAGATGCAAAAGAGGACCAATCCCATGCACTCCCTTGCTTGCCCTCTTGAGTGCCTACCCTTGGATGAGTTGTGCTCTTCTATTCTTGGTCATTGGATGAGGACAACATAAAAATGACATCTTGTAGATTAAATCCAGCCCTCAACATGTGTACTCAGCCCTTGTAGATAGCCTAAGACATTGGATGAAAAGAGACAATCCCATGCACTCCCTTGCTTGACCGAATGAATGCTCACCTTTGGATGAATTGTGCTCATCTTTTTTCTTCCATTCTTGGCCATTAGATGAGGGTTCTTTCATGACGAATGAAAATGTCATCTTGGCATTTAAACTTGGCCATTGGATGGTGCATTCAACTTTCCTACAAGGCACCTAAGCCATTGGATGAAGGGGGAACCATTTGCAAGGTGTTAGTGGTAACATGTGGCTTGATAGTGACTAGGGAATTAAATTGTTCAAGCTTCCTTCTTCTCTTCTATGCTAGCTGAACAAGGGAAGAAAAATCCCAGAAATTCCTTCTTCTTTCATATTTTTCTCAATTACAAATTTGCCCTTTTTGCTTTCTTCGGTGAAATGACCTTTTTGCCCCCCGATCTTAAATAAATAGCAAACGGACTCCAAATTAAAATTTGCTTTTTTTAATACTTTCTAAATAATAAAAAATTGAATTCTGGAAGTTTTCAAAATTTTTCTAGTCCATTTGCTATTTATTTTGGATTTATTTCCGAAATTACCCCTTTTATGCACCCGAACTTTACCATTTTTTAAACGAGCTCCGAATCCAGATTTTTCTTCACCAATATTTTCCAAATAATTTAAAATTTTGATCTGAAAGTTTTCATAATTTTTGGAGCTCATTTGCTATTTTTTTCGGGATTTATCTGCTTCAATTATTGCATAGGGGACCCGGGATTTGGCCATTTTGTAAACGAACTCCGAATCAAGATTTTCTTTATCCAAACTCTTCCAAATAATTTAAAAATGAGATTTACAAATTTTTAGAATTTTTGGAGTTCATTTGCTATTTTTCCCACATTTTCCAATTTTGTCATTTTGCCTCCGAAACCTAGTTTTGCTCAAAACAAGTCCGATTTTAGATTTTCTTCAAACTGAGCCTTGGGTCTATCGTTGTTTAATCATTTATCATCAATTAATGGCTTTATATCTACCGAATCGGGCCATTTCTGTAATTCTTCCAAATTTCACCGAAATCCACCAAAAAAACCCTAATTCTCGATTTTCTTCCAAATTGACTTTTTTATTTGTTTTTCTTCCAAGTGGCTTCTCCATTACCCGTATTCAGTACTTATCTTTCATTTGGAACCTTCAATTTTGACCATTTGATCGTTTAAGCACTTTTCGCTAAATTTCTCGAACTAGGGTTTCTTTTCTACTGAGATTCTGTAACCCAACTTCCGATCTCCATATCTTTCAATGTAGACCTTGGATTATCAAAATTCTTTCACCATTTTTCAATTGAACCTCAAATCTTGATTTTTTGAAAGTGGGTTGACTTTTTTAGTAGTTGACTTTTTGGGGTTGACATTTTTGGGGTTGACTTTTTTGAGTTTGACTTTTTTTTTGTCTGCTTTCTTAGACTAAGTCTCGGAGTACCACCTGCAGGATGAGAAAAGCCTTTTAGCAATCTGAAACATCAATTTAGGAAGAAAACGTACCTGATTTAGGGGTCCGGACAAAATTAGGTGTCTACAGGATATCTCCAGCAGAGGCTTCGGCTATCATCACCAAAGACTTGTTCATTTTTGAAAATATGGATATTGGTTCTTGAAAACATGTTGAAAATTATACCCAAAATCTTTGAGACAGGATGCAAATGCTTCATGATACAGATGCAAATGTCTTTACAAGATGCACATGCTTCTTGATGCAAATGCAAATGGCTTGGATTGATGCAAATGCTTTGGGTGCAGATGCAGATATTGAATAAGATGCAAAAGCCTCATGGTGCAAATGCAAATGTCTTGGATTGATGCAA
This sequence comes from Fremontodendron californicum, assembly GCA_030761205.1. Lineage (NCBI taxonomy): Eukaryota > Viridiplantae > Streptophyta > Magnoliopsida > Malvales > Malvaceae > Fremontodendron > Fremontodendron californicum. Next base: position 12,602,606 of record JAULJL010000005.1, on the reverse strand, counting down.
ATGCTTCTTGGTGCAGATATTGATGTTGAATAAGATGCAAATGCTTCATGGTGTAAATGTAAATGTCTTAGATTGATGCAAATGCTTCTTGATGCAAATGCAGATGTCTTTAACAAGATGCACATGCTTCATGGTGCAAATGGAAATGTCTTAGATTGATGCAAATGCTTCTTGATGCAGATGCAGATATTGAATAAGATTCAAATGCTTCATTGTGCAAATGCTTCCTGATCCAGATGTAGAGATCGACATTATGCAAATGCTTCTGAATGATGCAAATGCAAAGATCAATATTGACGCAACTACTTCATGGAATGATGCAGATGCAAATATCGATATTGTGCATATGCTTCTAAATGAGGCAAATGCAAAGATTAGCAATTTGCAAAGATTAGCAGTGTGCAAAATGCTTCTAAATGATGCAAATGCAAAGATCAATACTGATGCAAATGCTTCATGAAAAGATGCAAATGCCTCTACGAATCGTGTTCATGTGATTGGTCCATGAATGGTGAAATTGCAGTTACCACCCAATAATGAAGATACACTAATCCTACAAATGATGCAATTGCTTGAGATGACGCAAATGCGAATATCCATGAAGGATGTAAATGTAAGGGTAAAATGCAGATACTCATGGAATGGTGCAAATGCAAGTACCTATAAATGATGCAAATGCTTGCTGACACGATGCAGATGCAAAGCTCAATAAAGAGGTAAGTGCTTATGAATGATGCCAATGTCCCTGATTATTTTTTTAGATTTTAGTTTAGCTTTTCCAATTCATTCTTTCTTTTCAAATCAGAGTGTATCTTGAATACTCATGCCCCATAAGAGATCATTTCCTTTTCAGTCTTTGGCTATTCTCTTTGCCCCAACGATTTTCAAACTCTTATTAACAGAAAAATAACATGAACATGAACACGACATGAATGTCTTTGGCTATTCTCTTGAATACTCATGCAAAGATTAACATGTAAAAATTTATATAAATTTATAATACTTTGAACACACACAAAAATAACACAAACACGACACGAAAAATAACATGAACACGACATGAATGTGTCAAAATCTACATAAAATGAATAATTAACTTGTAAAAATTATGTAAATTTTAATATTTTGAACATATGACAAAATAACATGACCACAAATACTTTAAAAATGCGAAAAAATAACACGAACACGATACGAATACACTAAAAACTAGAATAGATTAATCACATTACCAATCATTAACCTATCACTACAAGAGAATGTTGATTTACCGACGGAAACATCACCGACAGAATGTTTTCGTCAGTAAAAAAATTCATTACCAATCGAATTTTCATTATTATCGACGAAAATCTGTCGGTAATGTTTTGCCCTATTACCGACGAAACTTTTCAGCATTTTCGACGAAAAAAGAATATTACCGACGGAATATTAGTGACAGATTCATTGCGTCGGTAATTTCCGTCGGCAAAAGTTTGGCAAAAACGACCTAGATTCTCGCCAAATTTTCATCAACGAAAATTCCGTCGGTGAAAATTTTACACGGTTTTCGAAATAATTTTTGACCGTTCACATTTTTTACCGAGGGAATTAGGTTTATTACTGACGGAAAATCCATCGGTAATAGTTTTTTCTCAGTTTTTAATAAATAATAAATATGAATTTATTAAAAAATTAATTAAGATTTTAAAATGAACTGTCAGAAAGTATTACCGACGAAATTTTCGTCGATACTACCTACATTTCGTCGGTGATGTTTCACCGATGAAAAAATGCTAATATCGACGAATGGAATTTGAAATCCCGCCCAAAATATTACCGACGGAAATTCCGTTAGTAATACCTACATTCCGTCGGTGAAAGTTTATCCTATCGGTGATGTTTCACCGACGAAAGATGGTATTACTGACCGATGTTCTATCAGTAATAGATTATTACCGACGGATGACATTTGAAATCCCGCCAAAAGTATTACTTACGAAATTTTCGTCGGTAATAACCCTATTCTGTCAGTGAAAGTCTCGGGCATAACTTAATGCCCTAGACTTCTTTCCTCATTTTCTCTCTTTCTCTCTTTCCCTCTTTGCTCCGTCGTTCCCCTTCGCCGTCTGACCCCTTCGTCGTCGCCGTCTCCATCTGACCATCCCCCACGAGCCATCACCGTTGCTGTCATCGCCGTCGTCGCCCGACCATTGGGTTTGTTTCTGTTCTATCTCTTCTTTTAATTTTGTTTTTGATTTTTGGTTTTTGATATTGTTTCATAAATTGTTGTTTTCGTTTTTGATTTTTGGTTTTTGATATTGTTTGATAAATTGTTTTTTTCGTTTTTGTAGTTAACTCCGAGCCACCGCCGTCGTTGTCCGACCGTCCCCCACGAGGCACCACCGTCTCTGCCATCGCCGGAACCATCCGACCACCACGCCTGGGTATGAGTTGTTTGATAAATTGTTGAAATTGTTAATGTGTATATTGTTGAAATTGTTAATGTGTATATTGTTGAAATTTTTTTCGGTATATTTGATGGTTTGAAATTGTTAATAGGTATGAGTTGAAATTGTTAATTTGTATATTGTTGAAATAATAGTTTATTTGTAATTATCATTTAAAAAGATAATATTAAAATATATATAAATTTCTGATAATAAAAAAATAGTATTGTAGGCATGTGAAAATTATTAATATATTTAAATTAATTGTGTAGGGTTTAGGGTTAATGTGTTATAATAAATAAAACTTTATTTATAATATAGTAATAAATATAAAAATATAAATTAAATAATAATAATAGTTTATTTATAATTATAATTATAATTTAAAAAGATATTATTAAAAAATATATAAAATTCTAATAATAAAAAAAATAGTATTGTAGGCAAGTGAAAATTATTAATATATTTAAATTAATTGTGTAGAAAAATTATTAATGTGTTATAATAAATGAATCTTTATTAATAATATAGTAATAAATGTAAAAATATAAATTGAATAATAATAATAATAGTTTATTTATACATATAATTTAAAAAGATAATATTAAAAAATATATAAAATTCTAATAATAAAAAAATTACTGTAGGCAAGTGGAAATTGTTAATATTTTTAAATTAATTGTGTAGGAAAATTTTTAATTGTGTAGGAAAATTGTTAATGTGTTTTAAGAAATAAAACTTCATTTATAATATATACTAATAAACATAAAAATCTAAATTGAATAATAATAATAGTTTATTTGTAATTATAATTTAAAAGTATTAAATTAAAAAATATATAAAATTTTAGTTTTAAAAGAAGAGTATAGTAGGCAAGTGGAAATAATTAATATTTTTAAATTAACTGTGTAGGAAAATTGTTATTGTTTAAGAGCTAGAATAAGTAAAACTTATTTTATAATATATAATATTTAAAAAGATAATATTTTCAATTTGTTATTTGATTCTTGTGTTATTGTATTGTTGATAGTTTACTTAGGCTTAGAGAATAGAGCACGATAAATCTTGGATGTATAGGCGGTTGGACGACTCTCAATAAATTAGTAATGAGTATTTGAATGGAGTTGAAGAATTCTTAGGTTTTGCATATTCTCACAGCGAGTACGTAAAGGATAATAGAATTAGATGCCCTTGTGGGAAGTGTCAGAATAATCGGTTTGCAGAAATTGATGATGTGCGTAAACACTTGTGTTATAGAGGGTTTAAGGAGAATTACTATATTTGGGATGTACATGGTGAACGTCATCAAGGTCAGTCATCAAGGATGCATAATGATGAAGTCGAGATGAGAAGTAACGATTAAAATATATAATCCTTATGCTAGAATAGTTGTGGATGCTCTAAACCCGAATCTGAATTTAGGTGGTAATTACAATGTTGATGAAACAATGGTTCAAGATGATCAATCGAATTTAAGTTCAAGGAACTTTTATTCGTTGATGAACCAAGCAAATGAACAGTTGTGGTCAGGATGTACAAAACACACAACTTTATCTGTTGTGTCACAACTGTTAAATGTGAAGTCTGAATTTAACATGAGTGAATCGTGTTTCAATCGTTTCATGATTATGATAAAAGGGATGTTGCCAGAAAGTGATAATTTACCTAATAATTTTTACCGAATGAAGAAAAAAGATAGCCCATTTTGGATTTCACTATCAGAAGATACATGCATGCAACAACAATTGCATGTTGTTTTATAACGACTCGGTTGACTTAGAATTTTGTTCCGTATGTGGCCATCCTCATTATAAACCAAGCAAATCAAGTGTTAAAAGTCGAAGAGAATTCCTTATAAGATTATTTGTTATTTGCCATTGATTCCGAGACTTCAAAGATTATTTATGTCAACGGTTGCAGTTGAGAATATGACATGGCATGCACATAACCGGAGGGATGACAGAGTGTTGAGAGACCCTGTTGATGGTGAAGCATGGCAAGACTTCAATCATACGCATCAGTCTTTTGCAGTGGAATCTCGAAATGTTAGATTGGGTTTGTGTGCAGATGGGTTTTGTCCATTTACTCATGGAGCGAAATCGTACTCTTGTTTGGGGGTAATGCTTTGTGTATATAATTTACCACCGTGGATGTGTATGAAGCAACCATATTTAATTCTTAATATGGTAATTCCAGGTCCGAATAGTCCATCACAGAATATTGATGTTTTCCTCAGACAATTGATAGATGAGTTGAAATTATTGTGGAATCATGGTGTTCTGAGTTATGATGGGTATAGGAAACAAAATTTTATACTAAGAGTTGTATTGTTATGGACGATTAATGACTTCCCTACTTACGACATGTTATCAGGATGGAGCACACACGGTCGATTGGCTTGCCCTTATTGTATGGAAGAAGTTAAGTCATTCAGATTGCATTATGGTAGGAAACCAAGTTTTTTTTTTATTATTATCATCGGCAGTTCTTGCCTTTAAATAATCCTTTTAGAAGACAAAGAGATAAATTTTGTTAAAGAGTTGAGCATGATTCTCCAATTGAGCGATTATCTGGTGAAGCAATTTTGGAAAAGATAGATAGCATTCTGAATATCACATTTGGGAGTAAATTATGTGAATAGAAGTTGATTGGATTTAGAGAATGTCACAATTGGACGAAAAAGAGTATTTTTTGGGAGTTACCTTATTGGCATACCAATCTCATTTGTCATAATTTGGATGTGATGCATATTAAGAAAAACGTGTTTGATAACGTGTTCAACACAATGATGGATGTGAAGGGCAAAACAAAAGACAATATAAAGGCCAGAACGGATTTACCGTTGCTTTGCAGACGGTCAAAATTAGAATTGGTGAAAAGCAATGGAAAAACGTATAAGCCTAAAGCCAGTTATACATTAAACAGGGAAAAAAAAAGTTTGTACTTAGATAAAAGAATTACGACTTCCCGATGGATTTGTTTCGAATATCGGACAATGTGCAAATATGGTTGATGGGAGGTTTTATGGCATGAAAAGCCATGATTGTCATATTTTTATGCAGCGGTTACTTCCAATTGCATTTCGAGATTTGGTACCTAACACAATCTGGTAAGCAATTACTGAGCTATCTCATTTTTTTCAGAGACTTATGCTCTACAAAAATTCATGTGGACCAGATGGAGTTCTTGGAAACCAATATTGTTGAGACCATTTGCAAGTTAGAAATAATATTTCCTCCAGCCTTTTTTGATTCAATGGAACATTTGCCTATTCACCTACCTTATGAGGCAAAAGTTGGTGGACCTGTCCATTATCGTTGGATGTATCCATTCGAAAGGTAATTAACAAAGAATGTACGTAATCTTTTACATTATTTACTTTATTGAATTGAACATTTGTTAATTTAGTATTCGTTTTGGGGTGTTTGATGAGATAGTGAAAAATCTCGCATGTGTTGAAGGGTCAACAGTTGAGGCGTGTATAATTTAAGAAATTTCATCGTTCAGCACCTTATACTTCGAACCAAATGTTGAAACAATATTTACTCGGGTGCCCTGAAATGATGATGGAGGAGATGTCGATCCCATGGGACGACTCTCAGTTTTCACACATGAAGGGAGATCTTTTGGTCCGAAAAAAATGAAGGCTCGTTACTTAGAGCACAATGAGTACAATGCAGGTGAATTATATGTATTAATGAATTGCGAAGAAGTCATACCTTATATTGAGTAAGAGATTATTGTTCTCTCAAATATTAATTGTGAAATTATGTTATATAATTAAATTAGGGAAACTCATTATGTATCCAATCATTTTTAGGGTGTTTGATGAGATAGTGAAAATCGATGCACCGAACATTACAGATGGTGAGTTGGAGAAAGCCCGTGCAGGTAGATTTAGAAAATGGTTTAAGGACTACGTAAGTATTCTTTAATTTCTATGTTCCGCTAATGCTTGATACAATTTGATATTGAATGTAATATTGTTTTTCGTTCACCGTTCATAGGTTCAGCAAGATTCAAGTCAACATAACTCTCGTATAGTTGAGTTATTTTATGGTCCAGGACGTATGGGTTGGTGTTATTCTGGATATTTCCTTAATGGTTTCAAGTTCCATACTTTAGATTATGGAAAAAAATCGGAAAACCATGAATAGCAGTGTATGCGTCAAAGGCGACTGTTATAACGATTTTCACATGACTTTTATGGAATGTTGTTAGACATTGTGGAGTTAGAATATTTTGGTGTGGGAAATCGGGTCGTACTTTTTAAATGTCGATGGTTTGATACGGATAAAGGAATTTGGGTAGATCCTCATAATGGGCTTGTTGAAATAAAGTACATGTCAATACTTGCTTGTAATGAACCTTTTGTTTTAGCTCATCAATGTCAACAAGTGTATTACAGTTCTTATAATCGAATAGAAGAGAATGTCGAGACTGTCGGGCTGTGTTCAAAACAAAGGCTAAGAGTAGATTTGACATTGGATCTCGTGCAGGAGAATTAATTGATCTAAATGAAGGGGTTTATCAACAAATGGATGTGCCTACTCCCACCATTGTAACATATTCAGAAGATCTTGACAATCCTCAACTTTTGGTTCATGGTAATTTCGAAGAAGTAAACATTAATGTTCAGAGAACAAATAAAGAAGAAAATGACGAAGACGAAGAAGAAGAAGAAGAAGAAGAAGAAGAAGAAGAAAAAAAAGAAAAAAAAAGAAAAAAAAAAAAGAAGAAAAAAAAAGAAAAAGAAGATGAAGATGAAGAAGTAGATTATGATGACAGCGATGACAATGATGCTATGAGAACGATGAGAATGATGATGATTAGAAAGTTAATATTATTTATTTATTTTATAATTGCATGATTTGTCAAGTAATATATTTTATGTGTATTAAATATATATATTTATTAATAAATTTAATATTTTTCATTTTACAGATAAAATGAGAGAATCAGGGCGTAAAACTATTGGAAAGAAGAAACAGAGTTCTATGTGGGATGTATTTCGACCATCTGGAGGATCGTCCTCGGGGCATGGTACACCAGAGTTGCCACCTGCGTCTTCTCCCTCCTTGCGGCCTCCACCTAGACAGTTGCCGCCTTATTCGGCTCCATCGCCACATACTCCGTCTGCAGTACCTCCATCGCCCCTGCATCCCTCTGCACTGCCTACTTCTATAATGGATCCATCCAGATTGCCTTCCTCTACAGTGGCACTGTCCACATCGACTCCCGCTCCACTGCCACGGCCGACACTTACTCTGACGACTCAGTCAGATCCCGCATTACAGGCGTCTACGTCACCGCTGGATGAAATTTCACAGTATTTACTTAATGAGCCAGCACCTACGTATGTCACGGATGATGGCACGGGGCAACAGACAGAGGTACCAGCATCACATCCTACACCGTCTACCGATACTGCCACTGAGCAAAGAAAATGAGGTAGAGGTCGGACGAAAGGATTACCGACACCGAGTAATCCGGATGACAGGTTTCGACTGTCAATTCTTCAAAACACGTAAGTTAATAATATTTCGATAATTTCATTATTTGAGTAAAATAAATTATTGTCCACTAACATGTATCCTTGATTTTAGGACTTTCACAGAGAGTTGTGTAAAATCCACCATTGCCTCCATCATCAGACAACACTATAACAGACCGTGGCCTACTTGGTCGAAGATACCTATTGACGTGAAACTGTCTATGTGGACTATATTTGAGATATGATTTGGTTAAAAGTCAAATTATAATTTAATTATGTTTAATACTATATATTAATTCACAATGTCTCATTGTAGAGAAAATGCCAGTGACCTCCCGAGCAGACATCATTGGTTAGGAAATTATGGGAGGCCACATGCAAGGATCGATTCAAGGACATGATGAATTTTGAGAGGGACAATGCCATGTCCTTCTTTCAAACGAATCGAATAGAAGACTGCAAGGGTTACATGTGTGATTGGATAGCAGTCGATATTTGGGATGAACTTATTGATAGTGTCTGGAGTATCGACGCTTGGAAAAATAGGTCCCAAAAGGCCAAGGGTAATAGGAACACGGAGAAAGATGGCAGCATTACAAAGCACACTAGTGGATCAGTTTCTTTTCTAGTTACTGATGAAAGGATGGTAAGATTTATTTTTGTTTTGCAATTTATTGTTTAAAAGTTTTATCGTATAAACTATGTGAATTTTTATTGGTTTAACATAATTTTCTCTCTTCTTTTAATTTGTAGTCACAAGAGTTGCAGCGCAACGTGATTTTCCTGGAGCTGTTTAACAAAATCTATAAACGTGCAAAGGGTCAGGGTGATTACGTAGACAACAAGTCTAAAGCTATAATTGTAAGTATTTAACTTTATCAATACTTTATATATTACATTAATTGATTATACCAGATATTTGTGTTTATGTACATGTTCATTACAATGTCACATATTAATTGTTTATATATTTAAATATTTGTGATTGTAGAAAAATTATATTGCTTCGTTGCATCAAAAATATAGGGACCATACGTCTTCACTTCATATCCCAATTTCAACCCTTAGTCCTGGTCTAATGCTATTGGGGGCATTGAGACTACGCGGACGCATGTTTATGGGTTCGAAGCGAGACCGAAGAGAGGGTAAATTTTCGATCTACCCGGCAGTCACCAAAGTTCAAATGCAACCAGTTACGCTCCATGTGGTCCTAGTACTACACAGCAGCCGACAGCAGCGCCGTCTGAGGACTATCATGCATTGAGGTCCGATGTCTCGCAAATCCAGACCTCAATCGTGAGACTTGAGAATATCATGACGAGCTAGAATACGATAATCACACCTTTATTGCAGTCACAGATAGCAGCTGCATTAGGCGGGATCGAAACTCAGGTTGCCGGACTCAGTGCTGCCTTAGGCATGGGTGTTGGACTGAGTGCTGTCGGAGTCGATGCTGCTGGAGGCATGGCTGCTGGACTAGGATTGAGTGCTGTCGGTGCTGGAGTGAGTGCTGTCCGAGTCGATGCTGTCGGAGGTGATGCCAGAGTCGGAGGCATGGATGCTGTCGAAGGATTGAGTGCTGCCGGAGGTGATGCCGGAGGCAATGCCGAGGTAGACAGTGAAGCCGATGATAGCAGTACCTCGTGATGAGTTCTTTTTTTTCTTATATTCGAGAGATACATTTCACTATTATTTTATTTGTATTTTTTACGGATTTCATTTTATTTTTTATGGTGTAATTGTATAATTTTTTTTTAAATTTTTTTAATAATTTTATTTTTAAATATATGTATTATAATTTTTTTTCAAAAAAAAAAAATTACCGATGGAATAATCCGTGAGTAAAAGAAGTTTACAGACAGAACATTGCGTCGGTAATAACTTATAACCGACCAAATCCATCTGTCAAAATATGAATTACCGACGGAATACATCCGTCGGTAAAACTATCACCGATGAAATATTTCGTTATAATATTTTGTAGGTAAAGAAAATAATGACGGAACTGTTACGTCGGTGATAAGATAATACCGACGAAAATTTTCGTCGGTACTATTCCGTCGGTAAAGTAAATCAATACCCGACGGAATATTCCGTCGGTAAAGAAACTTTACCGACGGATTTTTCTTTACCGACGGAATTAGTATCACCGACGGACTTTTTCGATGGAATTTTCCGTCGGTAAAACATTTTACCGACGGAATGTAGACTTTTACCGACTGATTATTCCGTTGGTAAAAGTCCATCCTCTTGTAGTATATAAGTGAAGGCCAATAATACCCCAACTAATTTGTGCCTTACCCAAAATTAACTCCATAACTATGTCTTACGACATAATCCAACTATCCAAAAAATCTCGAAGAAAATTATCAAAGCCATTGCTAAGGTGGCAAAACAATATGAATTCATTTTCCCTAATCAAAGCATGAGGGTGAATTTGAGGATTGCTTTTAATGTTTGTAATAGATATATAAAATAATAATATTTTGAACAGACGAAAAAATAACATGAACACGACACAAATAAGAGAACGTGTCAAAATCTATATAAAATAAATTATTAACGTGTAAAAATTGTATAAATTTATAATATTATGAACATAAAAAAAAAATAACACGAATACACAATTTTTTCTCCATTTTTTTTCCTTTCCTTTCTTTTTTTTTTTCTTTTCTTTCTTTTTCCTTTCTTTCATTTCTTTCCTTCTTAATAAAAAAAAAAATTGAAAATACTCAAACTAAACCCCCAACCCCCTTAATACCTATGCTTAGTTGTCAACTAAGCAATAATCCAAAATTCTCATTTTTCCTTTTTCATTGATTCTAGGGATAATTTTTAATGTTAGTAATAATAATAGATTGATGATTGTTGAAAGATATAATATAAATTTAATAAAAAATTATATAAAAACCGCTAAGTATCCTAGCTTTGAAGGAGTTGTTCTTTTAACATTAATGTATCATAGCTTTGATCATTGTTTTCTTTTGAAGTTATTTTCCAACTCAATGATGTAATATTTATATTCTAATTAAATTTTTTAGTCCACTATATAATATACTAATCATCATAAAGTTAGCTTATTTAACTCCGTTAAAATAATTTTAAATTAACAATTTATTTACTCAAATATCCATTCACCTTATAATTATAAATACTATTTATTTTAGTAATTCATCTAAATTAAAAATAAAATCACATCAAACCGTGTGAGATCATGCCTAATTGAATTAAGCTTTGTAATTAAGTTTACCTAAAAATCATAACTTTTCTTAATATTACAAATTAATCTGACCATTATTTCAATACTTGTAAGCATAAAGGGAGCAAATGGGAAATTTAAAAAATTTAAAAATCGATACCATTTATTTCAAAACTTGTAAGCATAAAGGGAGCACATGGGAAATTAACAAAATATAAAAATGTTAAATCATATTTGATTAAAATAGGATTATAATTTATTATTGTAAAATAATTAAATTAAAATGTTTCTCTTAAGTTTAATGGGAAAAAAAAAACCATGTTCGGATTACTCCAAAAAAAAAATATTAACAAGAGAGACAATCTTTCGTTGAAAATGACATCCAACAAAGCAAGGGAAGTAACAAAGGGAACAACATAATGTTCTCCTTAATTTGTTAATGGTGACGAATTGATTAGAATATAGGATTGCAGCGAAGTTAGTGTACCGGCTTATTTTGTTTTAAACGTGCAATTTGGTAGTTAGGTGGGAACGGAACAAAAAATAAACGACATCATGACTTTTTTTTGATGCATTAGTGTCACATTGAAATTAAGTTGAAGGGTTTTGCTAACGAGTGCCCTTAAAGCACTCTTTAAGGTTAATTAATATACTATTTATAGTAATAGTATTGTATTAATTGTAAAAATTGATAATTTTATTCATAATTTTCAATGTATTGAAAAAAAATATTACCACAGATAGCAACCTTAAATAGTGCCCTTATGACACTTATTAGCAAAATCCTAAGTTGAAAAAGCATTGAATTACACTTGTCGGGTTTTATGACTCCAAGACCTTCGGCATTCTTGTTTCTACTTTCCAATGTATACAATTAATAGCCTCGTGTAGATAAGATTGACAGTACAAAAAAATTATCATCTATTGATGGACAAAAATGTGTTAGTATATATCCTAAAACTTGTCGGTAAAGACTTGAAAAACCATTTTCGACGAAAAATATAGATATTTTGACAAAAAAATGATCGTCACTAAAAGGTTTGTCGAGCATTTAGCAACGAGATTTTTCCGTCGGTAAAGATATATTGTCCTATACTGATGGATTTTTCTATCACTAAAAGGATTCCCAATTTAACTATATGTGTAAAATATTTACTGACGGTTGTTCTGTCAGTAAAAGCTTATAATCCTATAGTGACGGTCGTTCCGCCAGTAAAATGATTTACAATTTTTTTTATTACTCGATCTATCTGTCGGTATAGGTTACTTTCCGTCGGTAATACACTATATTTATCGATGCACTGTCCGTAGGTAAAAGTTCAGTCTGTCAATTTTATTCGTCATTATTGCTTAATTTATACATTTTACATTATTAATATTCATTTTATTATAATTGTAATTATCAATAAAAATATTAAATTCAAATATAATTTTTAATATAATCTCTCAGAAAAATAAAGAAAGAAAACAATTGTCTTATGATTAATAAGGTATGAGTCACAAATAATTAAATTATGACACAAAGTTTTCAAATAAACATCAAAAGATGTCTCCAAACTACAGAGTCATCCCAAACAAAATGTTAAAGATATATTTTTCAAACTTCTTACGGGTTATAAAACATGATCCAACCTTCTTTCGGTGCATTCCCTGCATCCAAATAGACAAAGCAAAACAATTTAAAGAAAATATTTGTCATGGAACAGAAATCGAGGAGGACATTAAGCAAAGCAAAAATAACTTGGAACCTCATCATCATTACCATGAGTTGATGTATTAAAATAGCCAATAATGTATTAAAATAGTCATCTTGAGTACAAGTTCAGGCCAATTTTAAATTCGGATTAAACGAATTCAAGTTGTTGAGTCCAATTAACCAAATCAAGTTAAATCAGATTCAATTAAAATCGATTATACAAATTTTTTGAGTTAGGATTATAATTTAACATTATAAATAATTAAATTAAAATGTTTCGCTTAAGTTTAATGGAAAAAAAAAACATGTTTGGATTACTCCAAAAAAATATTAACAAGAGAAAGACAATCTTCCGTTGAAAATGACATCCAACAAGGCAAGAGAAGTAACAAAGGGAACAACAAAATGTTCTCCTGAATTTGTTGGAAAAGCTAATTTCTTATAATAAAAAAAATATTAATGGTGACGAATTGATTAAAATATAGGATTGCAACTAAGTTAGTGTACCGGCTTATTTTGTTTTAAACGTGCATTTTGGTAGGTAGGTGGGAACAAAAAATAAACGAGATCATCACTTTTATTTGATGCATTAGTGTCACATTGAAATTAAGTTGAAAAAGCATTGAATTACACTTGGCCGGTTTTATGACTCCAAGACCTTCGGCATTCTTGTTTCTCCAATCCAAAAAAATTAATAGCCTCATGTAGATAAGGTGGATTGTTACAGACAGCAGCATGGCAGTTTCTTTTATCATCTCTTTAATATTTGTAACGACCAATTATTTTACATAAAAAATTTATAATATACTCTCGAAAATATTATTATTTGATATTTAATTTAATTTAATTTTCATTGAATTTATTGTTACTAGTGATTCACCTTAATTATGTTTACTATTGACAATGTCAAAAATACTCCAAAGTTAGAATTGGTGTTAATTAATTTCATGAATGAGAGAAAATTTAAAATTTTGAATAAAAATAATAATTAAAAATCTGAGTCTTTACACGTGTGCCTTTCAACAAATCTTTTGGTCCTTAGAAAAATAAAAAGAAAGAAAAATTCTTTGGCAATTTGTACACATGTAAATGTTATAATAAGTGAATGGTTGTCGTTTTATGCTCAACAAACAAGTATATATAGATGATAGATGTGCTAGTCTCTAACATATATGCACAAACACAACACCTACAAGGAATTGAAGAAGATCAGCTAGCTAGCTTTCCCTTTCCTAGAGAACACTAACATGGCTCAAGTCACCACCACCATTTGTAGTGTTAAAAACGTTACAAGCTCTGGCATCATATATCAGATTTCCAATGATTGGCAAGGAAGTATTGGAGCTGGCGGTCTTGGCTCTTACCCTAGCCAGATCCTGTCTAATGCTACAGCTACTTTTCAGCATGTTGGAAATCAAAATGGGTCACAAGGAGCTACTGTGTATCGCATCACAATTAGCACTAACAAAGCCTATGACGTATTGCTAGCTTGGTTCAACCAGCCCAATTCTCCTAATAAGGTATGTAATACTAATAATAATGATCTCTACTTCTTAACCAAAACAAAGAAAAAAAAATACTATAATTAAATAAATGTATCACTTCACTTGTATAATGCATTGCAGGCCTATACTTTGGTTGATCAAGCTGGCGCCTTTACTACCGATCGTTGGGCTGCAATTTTTAATGCACTGATCAATTCTAGCACCAAGAGCAGCAGTATACTGGGAGGAATCACCTCAGAAGTTCAAATTGGGGATGGAAATTTCCCAACATTTTCGGCAACAATTACTTCTGCTTAATTGTTGATGTAATAGGCTGTCAAAATTACTAAGTAAATAAAGTGCCTTGTGCATGCACTAGCACTATAGTAGTCTATTACGATCTAGACTATTAGACTGAATTTGGCAGCCATTAATCCACTACTTTGTTTATGTGTTATAATCCACTACTATGTTTATGTGTTTGTTGCGTGTTATGCAATAATATTTTTGTTTTCTGCATATAGCAAAGCCCTACTTCATCTGCAGCCATTTGCAATATTTTTTCTTTTTAACTTGATGGATATGTTCTCTTCCATTACCACAAATTCAAGTTTCATTTATCACACTATGCACCAGATAACAATTGGAAAGCAGTTAAATTATAAATTTAAAAATATACCATCCAAATGCTAATTTTGAATACAAAATTAAACAGGATAAGATTAGGATTTTATTGAATTGCTGCACATGATGGGGTCCTAGGTTTTGGTTTATAACTCCCTCTTTATTCTTTCGCCTCTATTCTTTTCTTTTTACCGGAACTTAAATTTTTTACACAAGTTTAAAAAAGTCCAATCACTAAGATCATACTGCCACTACAGCAAAATGGTCCTTTATTGGCTTTTTTTTTTTACGAATAGCAGCGTTTATAAACACCGCTAAACCAGTGGAGGCGTTCAAAAAAAAGCCCCCACAAACGCCTGTAAATGTAGGGACGGGACATTTTGCGGCGTTTCTTCCTAAAACGCAAGTAATCTAGCGGCGTTTGTAGGTATCTACTGCGGCATTTTAAAACGCAAAAGTAGGACGCCCAAAAGTCATTTTGCAGAGGCACTTACCGGCATTTCGTATTATAAAACGCTGCTAAACAGATTTGTTTAACGGCGTTTGTGATCATAAAACGCCGCTAATTATTCAAATTTAGCGGCATTTATGTTCTTTAAACTCCACTATTTTTTTCCAGAATTAGCGGCATTTGTTTCTTGAAACGCCGCTAAATATGCATTTTTTTTGTCATTTATTTTGTTTAAAAAGTTATATTTATCAATAATACCTGCATTACTATTTACAGAACGTTTTAATAATACACAAACGCCACAAATTATTAAGAAAATGGCATAATATAAAAATATATTTAATATCAAATGTACAAAGAATGTATTACTTAA
The DNA here is from genome assembly GCA_030761205.1 of Fremontodendron californicum. Classification (NCBI taxonomy): domain Eukaryota; kingdom Viridiplantae; phylum Streptophyta; class Magnoliopsida; order Malvales; family Malvaceae; genus Fremontodendron; species Fremontodendron californicum. The sequence continues at coordinate 12,586,856 of JAULJL010000005.1, read as the reverse complement.
CATATCAAATCCACTGACAGTCCTAAAAATTACAAGTTACAAATACTAAAAGTTGGAGGACAGCCGTAAGAAGAACGTTTTCTCCGCAGCAAGTTGTTGTTCTCATGAGCCCTATTAAAAAAAGTTAAAATACATAATTAATATATAAGATATTAAGTTATAAAAGTAACATAATTAACAAGGAAGATATATTACCTGAGATGGAGGATTTTGTGAACTCGTTGAGCCTTCTGAATTCCTTTGCTGCACTAAATTTATCAACGATTGAAACTGTGTCTGCAGCTCCTGATATCGTCTATCCTGTTCTTCTTGTTGAGCTTGTCTCTCTGCTTCCTTCTCCTCAAAACATTTATTCATATTTTGCATTTCTTCTCTCAACATCTGAACCTCATATGCACTGGAGTTTTGTGAAGAAGAAACGGTAAACCGCTGTGAACCAATGCCATAGTAGCTAGATGGTGTCAGACCCAGTCCGACACCTCGAACCCATCCATGTCGTTCATTCCTTCAGTGAATACTTGATTCTCGACCTCTTGCATATTCACTGATGTGCCATCCGATGCTCCGGCTTGATACTCAACAAGTTTATCCCGGGCTTTCTCCTATAAAACAATAAAATTAATAATATTTTGTGTAATATAGTTATAAATAAAAACAAATTTCAATAAAATATACCACAATATCTCGAGTCTCGACGTTCAAATATGATCCATCCTTTTTGGTATGAGTTAACTGAAACAGTTCATCTCGTCCTATTCCCCCCCCCCACCCGCTCAAGTTCCTACAAAATAGTAATAATTAATACTAAATTAAAACAATTGAGAACAAATAATTATCTAATAAAACAAGGATTATGGCAACTTCAAATCTTATGGACTGTTTGATAATTTTGTCCTATACCGGGACCAAATGTACTTAACACTAATTTAATAATATATTATGAATGAAAACTTACTTTTTCATTAGCTTTTCTGGCAAAGCTTTTTGAACTGCTGGTGTAACTGTATTTCTTTCTGTTGCTGTCTACTAGTTACCCCTACCTTCTCTCGTTCCTGTACATTGGACACCCGCAAACGTTATTAATCCGTAAATTGTATGATATCAAGTACTATAAGTAAATGACCCAAATAAAATCCGTAAATGATACCTCTCTTTTTTTGTATACCAGAATCTAACGAGTCTCCCATACTGCCACATAACCACACCACGCGGTAAGGTTCGTATTAAGACATTAGGATCAGTATTTCGATTGAAATACTTTTTCTTCAACTCATACTTATAATCTTTCCATTTTTTCCCAATGACTTCAGAACATATGATGTGGGAATCTGCAAAGAAAATCGTGACTAAAACGGAAAAGTTGAACAAAGTTAGTTTCGATCATAAACAAAATTGTTAAAATAATGCAATACTAATTTAACACACTTATACCTCAATAAACTTTAACATCTCAACCTTCTCAGCATTCGGCACGTCATGCCATGACTCATAATGAATGGGACACTTCATCCCATTTCGAGCAATCATGCTAAGAAAGCTAGCCAATAATTGTGCTTACGGACCAATTGTCTGCTGGTTAGTATTTGCTGCGACAACAATACGCTCTTCAAGAGGTAGTACTCATAACTCCTTCAATGTCGTACGACCACAAGTTTTGCGTTGTCCAGCATTATCAACTACACAAAAAACAAATATATTAGCAATTGTCCAAGATGTTATTGTCAAACTATTTTGCGTACTTTTAACACTTCTGTAACACGATACCTGTATTCAAGTTCGTTTGAACTGCGGTTTCTGCAGCCATGGAGTTAGTCGGCACCTCTGATGGGTTAGCATCTGCAGTCGACGCATTCGGCACCTCTGACGGCGTCACTCTAGTGTCACCCTCCACAGTAGCACCAGCCGATTGGGAACCGGTTTGAATGATATTGATATCCCTTAATTTTCTCCTCCTCATGCTATCTGCATCAATTTTAAGTAAACAACATCAGTATAAGAATTAAATACTATAATGTAAAGAACATTAATAATAATATTTACAGTATAAAAGCATATTATATACACGATATTTGTTTCAAAATAATCTTACTAAATTCAGTTTTTTAATCAAGCTTCATAAATGTCTTCGTCAACATCTTCGCGAACCTACTGAACATCTGTACTGGTACTAGGGATATTTTCATCCAAGTTTTGATCCGTAAATGGCAAGCATTCTGTTCTTTGTTCAATATCATCTCTACATTGATAACCCATATCAAACAAGTCTCTAGGTGTGTTGCGGAGTACAACATACCAACCCGCATCATTCGGATCATCGGAATAAAAGACTTGTTTGACTTGAGATGAAAAAACATAAGGCTCGTCAATCAGCTGTTGTCCAGTGTGAATTAATCGAGAGAAATTCACCATTGTAAATCCGAACTGATCTTTTTTAACACCTCTACTAGTGTTCACATCAGCCCAATCACATCGGAATAACACGACCTTCCACTTGCCATAATAATCCAACTCAATAATATCATTAAGAATTCATAATAATCAACATCCCCCTCCACAGGATTACTATCCATAGCACAGCATAGCTTGTTGTCGAAGAAGAAACAACAACTCCCGAGTTTTGTGTTCTCCTAAATCTTTCACGGGATTTAGTATGAAATCTAAATCCATTAATGATGTAAGCACTGTATCTTTTCACTATTCTATTCGGTCCTTGTGAAAGACATTTAACTTCTTCACTAACATCCCTTCCATTCCAAACCTATTACAAAAAACGCAAAGGCAAACACTTAACTTTATTTATATATTAAATAATAGATTGATGTAATAAAATCACAAACAGTTGTGTTACTTACAACTTCTCCTAACCATTCGTGAAAATTTTCTGTAAATAACTTATCCATCTCGTGAAGTTGTGATCTTCGAGCACGTAAACAGCTTCTCAAGTAGCTTCTATACTCACTATTAAAAAAAGTACTAATTTTAGGTGAGAAATGAAGAATGGAAGCCCTTGAATATGTGCTAAATTAAAAATCATACTGAAACTTACGTGCGTAAAGATTCCAGTGAATCACTATGGAAAAGCACATATCGATGCGCTTGTGCCCAAGAAATATCATCTAGCTCAACTACTTCAACTTTGCCGATTGGTTGTCCAAAACTATCAAATAAGTATGTCTCGGCTAAGTTGTTATGTGTGAGCCCATCATTTCTTCCCGGCCTGTTAAATCTTGTTTCAACATCTTCCAAATATCTTGCACAAAATGTCATACACTCCTCCGCTAAATATCCTTCAGCAATTGAACCTTCGGGATAACGTTTGTTCCGACAATAAAATTTCAACTTTCCTAAAAACCTAAAACAGAATACATAACAATCTTAATGTGCAATTAAACCTATGTTTAAGATAAAAAGTATAATAAGCCAATTAGCATAGTATACCTCTCTAATGGGTACATCCATCAATAAAAAACTAGCCCACCGACTTTTGCTTCATAAGGAAGATGGATAACCAAATTCACCATTATAGTGAAGAATGATGGAGGAAAAATCTTCTCTAAGTGGCATAAAGTTAGAGCCGCTCGATCTTGAAGTTTTTCAAGCTCTTCAACCTTGAGAACTTTGCACAAATAGCTTTCATTATATTACTAAGTTCAATTATTGAAGAAGTCACTTGCTTTGACATAGAACAACGTAAAGTAACTGAAAGTAAGTCTTGCATCAAGATGTGGTAATCATGTGACTTTAAGGAAGAAAGTTTTTGATCCTTCACCTTCACATATCTTGATATATTTTAGGCATACGTATCTGGGACCTTCACATCTTTCAACACCTTACAGAAGACGTCCTTCTCTTTTTTAGAATCCCAAAGCAAGCAGGAGGCAACCGTGATTTTCCATTAGGAAGTAATTCCGAATGAAGATCACGACGAATTTCCATGTCAATTAGGTCTAGCCGACTCTTTAAGTTATCTTTTGATTATCTATCCACGTTAAAAATTGTCCCGATGATATTTTCACAAACATTCTTCTCTATATGCAACACATCAAGGTTATGACGCAATAAATTATGCTCCCAATAAGGTAACTAAAAAAAAATACTTCTTTTTTTTCATAAATCCGCCTTATTTGGATCATCTTCTTCATCTTCCTTCTCATCACTCTGAATATCAACATCACCTTCTAACATCTCCCTCGATCTTTTCCTTGACTATGTGCTACTTGTTTGATTCATCTTTCCATAAGTGAAATTGATATCTTTCAACATCAAAAAGATATCCAACCCAATCGTGGTCTCAGGTGCTTCTCTTAACTCTTCAGTGCCATCAAAGACATGTTTTTGGAATCTAAATCTATGATCCTCATCTAACCACAGACGATGTCCCATATAACTAAATTTCTTTCCTTTATATAACCATTTCAAACATGTTTGCGCAGCACAACAAGGACAAGCATAACGACCTTTGGTACTCCAACCAGATAGATTTGCATAAGCAGGAAAATCGTTTATAATCCATAACAAAGCTGCACGCAAATTAAAGTTTTCCTTTTTTTGATGCGTCATATGTTTCAACCCCTTCTCATAACTGCTTCAACTCTTGAATAAAAGGTTGCATATAAATGCCAATAACATTTCCTGGACCATTCTCTCCAGGAATTATCATGGACAGGATAAAAGAGTATTGTTTCATGCAAATCCATGGAGGCAAATTATAAGGAATCAATACAACCGGCCAAGTACTGTAAGAAGTACTCATTATTTTGAACGGATTAAAACCATCAGAACCAAGTCTAAGCCTCACATTCTGAGGATCATTAGCAAAAGATGGGAACTTATTGTCGAATGATTTCCAAGCCAAAGAATCTGCAGGATGTCTTAATAAGCCATCATTAGTCCTATCATCATGATGCCACCTCATAGAATCAGATGTTTTTGAAGACATGAAAATTCGTTACAGTCTTGGTATTAACGAAAAATACCGCAAAATCTTTAGCGGCTTCTTTTTTAAATATGCGTCACCATCGTCATCATTCACATTTTCTTCTGTATTTCCGTCCAACCATCGAGATTTATCGCAGACATGACAAAATTATTGATTTGTTCTATCACCCCAATACAACATACAGTCATTCGGACAACTATGAATTTTCTCATATCCAAGGCCTAGATCCTTTATCATCTTCTTCGAATCCTTACAAACATTTCTTTCAAAAATTCTAATAATAGGGTCAAAGAATTTCCTGTCCACCCGCATATGCATTTTAAGTGAAACAGACGTACACAGAAAAACAATCTTGAATACTTAGATCCCACGTAAAGTTCTTCATTCATATCATCAAGCAACTTATAAAACTTTGCCATTTCTCTATTGGGTTCTTGATCACCCACACCACTTCCCGTTTCAGCAAAGTCATTCATGCCAACATTGAACCCATCATTTCCTCCAGGAACTTCTGGTGAAGATGTTTGGAAACTATGGTTACGCATGTTAAATGCATCCCGCACCATGCCTTCCATGTCATCTTGTCTAATAGACTGATGTTGGTTGTTAGAATTACTTGGAGAAACTCTAGAAGATGACCTAGAAGTTGCAGACTCTCCATGAAACCACCATTGTCTGTAATCCGAGAGAAATCCTTCACAAATTAAATGTTCGAAAACTACTTCACACATATGCCAATCAATATTAGCACACCTCGAACAAGGACATAATATCATATTATCTTCGCTTGTATTTTGAAAAGCGGAATCGAGAAAACTATCTACTTCGAGATGGTACTCTTGACTTACTCTTGACTTTTGCATCCAACTCTTATCCATTTCGTACGTAAATCTAGATTATAAAATAATATATTTTTATTCATGATTGCCTGGACTTCATACTCTATAACAAATCATATTCGTGTGACACATATCAATTAATCATCAATTTAATGGTAAGTCAATATATATATATATATCCTAACCTAGTAGTTTTTCAAAAGCCAAAACTTAATGTTAACCAACTAATGATTCTAAACTTGATGGATTGTAAACTTTTGTCATCACTTTTTAAAAAAAGGTTTTCATTGTTCAACTTAACTTAAGCACAAACCCTAGTCAAACTCAATCAAATTATGTTCTTTACAACTAGCACGATTAGAAACCACTAATATTATGTTCTTTACAACTAGCACGGTTAATTAGTTAACTCATAATTCTACTGCTAGTGCATCAGAGACAAACTCATAATTAGTTAACTCTCTTCTTTTGTTTGATTTTCCTTTTTTTCTTTTAGCTTTTTTGGTTTAGTTTCTTTATTTTTTTCTATTATTTCTTTTTAACAACAAAATTTAGCCTTAAATTCAGCTATTCCCTTAATTCAATTTTCCAATAATATTAACCTAATTATTTTTTTAAAAATTTAAAATTAATACAAATAGGGTTTTTGTATCCTTAAAAGAATCTTTAAAATTAATATATTTAATATATTAAAAATCAACATATTAATGATCAATTATCACATTTAATAAAATATTAAATAATCTTAACAAAATCCGTATACAAATATAATGGATAAAACAAAAGATTAAGAGGATTATAATGTTCCAAATACATGGAGAAAGTAAATATTCCTGCATGAAATTAAGAAGCCTAAATCGACCTATCACCTATGGGATGTCTATGGAGACAAAACCTAAGGAATACAAGGATTGTAAATTTCCTAAAAAGATTTCTACAAAAGGAAAAAAATTTGTCCTAACTATAAGGAAATCAGATTATTCACTATTCATATGCATGTTTCCACCAAAAAAAAAGTTTCATTTCAATTATTAATATATAAAAGATCTTAGTCAAAATATTAAAATGGAATTCACATTGTGATGTAGCTAATATAAATGAGATTTATTCAAATTTCTTGATTGATAAATAATGGAATTCGCATGAATATAATTATTAAAAATAAAGAAAATAGATGAGAAAATGGTGGAAACCTTGGGGGTCTGAGTCAGGCGGTGAAGGTGGACGGGGGTCAGCCGAGAGACAACGTGGCAGACGGGGAGGGAGAGAAGGTGGGGATGAATCTGAAATCTGCAAAACGATGGAGACGAAGCAGAGAAAGTGAGAAATTAGGGTTTTTACATCAAGATTAATTGAGAAATTGATTTCTATTTACCTTTGAGAAATTGGGGAATGGGACGATGGAGAGAGAGAAAGAGCGAGAGAGAGAGAGAAAGGGGGACGGTGGAGAGAGAGAGAGGGGGGACGGAGAGTTCTGATTTGGGGAAGGTTTATTTTAGACTTAGCGGTGTTTACTCGAAAAACGCCGCTAAATCGAACAAAAAAACGATGCGTTTTGCTAAAAATTTTAAACACTTAACTTCAGCGGCGTTCTTCTCTGGAAAACGCCGCTATAACCAAGAATTTAACGGTGTTTTAGAACACAAACGCTGCTATATCAAATTACATAGCGGCATTTGACCTTGCAAACACCGCTAAAACGAAAGCCAAAATGCAGCATCTCACCTTATAAAATTTGGCGCCCAAAATTTGGCGGAATTAAATCAAACCGGGAAAATTGATTTCGATTTAGCGGCGTTTCTAATGTTAAAACGCTGCTATTATACAACTTACCGGCGTTTCTATAACGCCACTGAAAACCAATTTTGCTATAGTGTGCTTGTAACATTTTAGAAAAATTATCTTGTATCAAAACATATTTTTTGAAAGTTTAATCAATTTTTTTTTTTTTTTTGGTTTAAAAATATTATAGAAACGATGAAAGAAAAAATGTCAAAACTTGAGTTTGGTCTCTTTACTATCTCAATTTTACGATTTAATCCGTGTACTTCAATAAAGATGAAAACATAGAAAATAATATTTAAATATAATTATTTTTACATTGTTAAACTGAAGTTAAAAAAGAATTCACATCATATTTTAATACAAATGTAGATTTTTTGAAAAAACAAAAACATTTGTGATGGAAAATCAAATATTATATGTGGAATTGACATGTTTGATGTCCTTCACAAAAATGTTGTCAAAATATTATTTTCTATGTTTTCTTTGTCTCCTTTCTTGTGTTTTTCTATAAGAAAATTGAGATCATAAAACTTTGTTTCAAATTAAATATATGTGATTATTATCAATATTTGAGATTTAAATGCACTTCATATTTTAATATGTACAAAACAATATGTACCTTATATGTAAAAGAATTTATGATGGATATCAAAATTTAACTCATTTACATTATGTTGATATCTGTCATTCATATTCATATTAAAAGTGATAAAAAAATAAAAAAATATAAACCCAACAACTATTGTAAAATAATTCATATATTACTTATAATATCACTTACATATTTTTTTACTATTTCACCATCAGAATATTTTTCTTTTGATTCAATACATAATTTTTTTTTTTTTTAAAAAATCACTTACATCAACCCATCTCATATTATTATTCAATATTTTAATTTTTTCGATCATTTATCAATATAATAATTTTTAAATTCGATAATATGAAATAAAAATTAATATGACCTTATTTTTCAAAAACAATAAAAGAATAAATCATTATACGACATGTGACACAAAATTGAAAGTTATTTGAATAGTGCTAATTAGACTTGACAATTTCGGACACGTCTCGTGAAAAATAATTAAAACCCAACATGACACGAAAAAATAACTAAAACACGACATGAATGTGTCAAAATTTATATAAAATGAATTATTAACGTGTCAAAATTTTTATAAATATATAATACCTTGAATATGATTATGATATGAAAAAAATAACACATATGACACGAATAAACGAATCTTTCTCTCCTTTTCTTATTTTTGTCTCTTTCCTTCTTCTTTCCTTTCCTTTCTTTTCTTGCCCTCTTTCTTTTCCTCTCTTTCTCTTTCTTTCTCTTTTCTTTCTTTCTTCATAAAAAAATTAAAAGCTTAACAAAAATAAAATAAAAGCTTGCCACACTCCTGGCAAGCAATCACAATCCAACTGCCCTTCAATTGTATGTACAGTTGAAGGCCTTAGTTTAATTGTATGTAATAGATAGTACATTCATAAAGAACTAGAATTGACCCCGCGCTACGCTGCGGTGCAACAGATTTTGATTAGTAATGAACTCATTTTAATTGCTGATGAATTTATCAAATTTAATATACATTAACATTTAGCCAATATCTGAGTATAAAGATCAGGTCATAAATATAAAAAAAAATAGATGAACTAAGTCAGGTAACACACATTTACCGCCTGTTCAGCTGATTTCCGGGCATGGTCAACATGTTCAACCCTTCTCAACTCATTGTATAACTTCAGAGGAAAAGTGGCTACATCACCCACAGCATATACATTGGGAACACTTGTTTTGAGAAAAGAGCATCAGTCTGCAATCAAACAAATTGTGTTATACAATCACATATCAACCTTAATTAGAGTTTATGCTTAATGACTAGTATTCAGAATTAGATCCTCTCCATTTAGGTACTAAGATAAACATGGTACAAAAACACTTTATATTACTGCAGATTTATACAATATCAACAGAACACTTGAGGTGATCAATTCTATAATAAAGTGCAATAAGGATTTCAATTTCAAGCTGACATTTATAGATGAAAAGGCATTTGAGGTTATGTCACTGATCAAACCAACCTTTATTCCACCCTTCTCCTCTTCAACCTGCCCTTTAAATAATGTAGTAAGAGACCTGTCTCCAACACCAACAACAACAATGTCAGCTTCCAGAACTCTGCCATCCTTAAGTTTAACTTCTTTCACCTGAACAGTGGGCAAAAATATCAGCATTAAAATGATTTCAGTCCCATAAAAGATTACTAAATTGTCAAGCCCTCTGAAAGATTACCACTTACCTCTCCATTTGAGTCAGAGGTGAATCCAACTGCAACTGTTCCCTTTATTAGCATAATAACCCTCATAGAAAGCAGCTATGCCAGAGGTGAAAAGCCCACTCCCAATCGCACCCGCAAACAAAATCATGTTCCTTTCCCTTTGAAAATAACGAAACAGAAACAAAAGAAAAGAAAATCCCAAGTCAAAAAAGAACAGAGGCAAAGAGAAAGATATCAATTTTAACAGATGGAAATGATGAATATGAGAGAAAGAGAGAAGGGAATGGGGAGAAGTTGAGAAACGGAAGATGAGAGCGACAGAGAAGGGAACAGTGCTGATGAAAAATAAATCTGAAAAGAGTAAACATCTGGAAAAATCAGAAAGGAAAAAAAGGAGGAAAAGGTAAAAAAGAAATATGACAAATAAATCTGGAAAAATGAGATACAGAGAAAGATAATTGTTTTCATCAAAAAGGAAGAAAATAAAAATTTAGAAAGAGAAATGAAAATGAGAAGAGATAGATCAGCAAAAAAATAATAATAATAATAATAATAATAAAGATTTTTTCTTATTTGCCTTTCCCCAAATCTCTCCCAAAGCTCTTTTCCCCGAATCTTTTCCCAAATTAGGAAAATCAAAACAGAGAAAAAAATAAGATTTTTTGTCACCAACCTTTTCCCGAATCCCTCTCCGAATTTTGGTACTTTCTTTCTTGCCTTAAAACCCGATACATCATTTCATGTCTTATCACTTAACCGGTCTTTCTATATTTTTAATGGGATAATGTCACGAATGATTTTTAAAATTTATTTAATTTGTTAATGTAATATCTGTATTTTAAAAATATCTATTTTGATATTTAAAGTTTATACTCCGTGTACTATTGTAGTATCTATCAGTAAAATCGTTAAAAATTGATGACATGATTTTTGTATCCGATGAAAACTTGACACGTGGCACCATATAACAATGCCACATGTACTAACTAAAAAATTATTATTTTAATTTTAATTTTAAAAATAAAAATAATATTATTTTAAAAATATAATGATGACACGTGGTACCATATAATGATGTCAAGTGTATTAACTTAAAAAAATTTTAAAAATTTAAAATTTTAAAAAATTAAAAAAATTTAATTTCATATTTAATTTTTGTAATTTTTTAATAAATATTTTTTAAAATAATTTCATAATTTAATTTTGTAATTTTCAAAATTAACTTTTTTTAAAAAAATATTTTTTAAAAAATTTTAGATAATATAAATGATTTAATATTTAATTTAAAATATTTTATATTTTAAAAATAATTTTAGTAAAATATTTTTATTTTTTAAAATTTTGAATTTAATTTTAAAAAATATAATTTTAAATTTTATTATTATTTTAATATAAATTTTTAAGTTTTAAAAAAAATTATATATTAATTTTGAAAATATTTTTTTTATTTTTAAATATTTTTTCTTTTTTTTAATAAAAATTCAGATATTAATTTTTAAAAAATCAGGTGCTGTTAAGTGTCATCACCTGATTGGTCAATGCCACATCATCATCTATATTTAACGGTGTTAAGTTAAAGTACCACATTGATATACGGTTTGATAGTACAAGTACCACATTGAATATTTTTTAAAGTACAAGTACAATATTGACAAATTTGATAAACTTCAAAGACTATTCATGACATTATACCATTTTTAATTTAAAAAAAAATAAAAATGAAAAGTGAACAGTAGCTGAAAACGGAAAACGTGGATAGTCTAAATTTGCAACAAATTTTTTTTTGGGCCATGATTGCATACGTGGCTTCTCTATCTTTGTAGTAAAAACAACAAAATTTATCTTTTGGATTTAAATCTATCGTAGTTATTATTAATTTTAAAATTAATGTCTTTTCTCTCATTTTTTTTTGGCATTGATTTTTTTAAAATTTATTTTCCTAATTTTGAATATTTATTATCATTTAAATGATGATTTATTTTGTATTATTATGGTTTTATTTATTTTAAAATCTAATTACATAATAGATTAATTTTCTTAAAAAATTGAGAAAATTTAGATTTGGCTAATTTATGTGTTCTTACTTACTTTTAATTTTTCAAAAAAAAAAATTAAAAATGTGAAAAAGATAAAAAAAATTCCATAGGGTTCTTTTAGTATTATGGTATTAACTATCATATTGAGACAGTAGAACGATTAAATTTAGATTTTAATCAAAGAAAGAAAAAAAAAAAAAAAAAAAGCAAATAAAATGGTCCAAAAGTTTTTTTTTTCTTTTTCAAAACACAAATTCATGAAAACTCAAAATATATGTTTTGTTTCAAAAAATTTTAAAGGTACAAATTATAGTTCATCAAAATTTACTATTTGGCATTTTTTAAAAATTTTATAATTTTTTAAATAATATCTAAAATGAAAGAAAGTAAAAAATAAAACTTGAAATAATAAATAATAAAAGAAATTAATATTTTCCTTTTATTTTTTCTTTCACTAAGTATATTTTTCTTATTTCTTTCTGTTTTTAGATATATTTGCTCAGTATTTTCAGTTTTAATTTTTGAATGATTTGAAAATAAAAAAATTATTAGAAATTATAAGAGTCACTTTTAATAAAATTTATATCTAACTCGACTGCTATTATTTTTTAAAAATTAAAATACATTTTCTTAATTAATTTTGGTTCATTATTATTACTGTTTGGTCAAGAATGAAATAGAATAATACATGTAAGAATTTTAAAGTATATATATATATATGGATTTGAAAAGAAAAAAAAAAAAAAAAGAGGATTTGGATCCTATAACGACTAAGCCAAATGCTCGAGTGATCATATATACGTATATATGTTGATAAAAGTATGTCATAATATTCAAACTATTATGAAATATTATTCATATATTTTTATTTAAAGATATTACCTATATAAAATATATTTGAAATCTTCTTCATGATTTTATTTCCATTACTTTCGAATATATTGAACAAATTTCCAAAAAAAAAAAAAAAAAAAAACTGGACTTTTTAATATTAAAGAAAAAAAATTCTTCATTAAAATTCACCAATAATCAATTACTTTTAATATTTCATTTTAATTTACGACTTCTAAACTCAATTTTTTGATTCACGGCCTTTTAAAACTGTTTTAAATTCATTTATTTTGTCAATCACCGTTAACAATTCAACGTAGTATACCACGTCAATGCCAGATGGCGTAAATTCAATTAGAAAATCAAATTAGTCATTTTTTATCATGTAGGCATCCACATATGTAAAACCCACATTTTTATATAGAATTACCAAAACAAGTTGCATGAACAAGCATAAATATTTTAAAATTTGTTTAAATCCATATATATTCTTCTATAATATTTTGAATGAGATTCATACATTTTATCCATATGTGAACATACTTTGAAAATCCTTGATAATTTCCGAAAATTAATGACCTTAACTTTTAATCTGATTATTACATATTGTGCAATACCAAAAAAAAAAAAAAATTGCATTATAGTAGAAATGATTTTTATGTTAGATCAAACTAGAAAATAAACATTTTTGTTGATTTATATAAGTATTTGGTATTTCCTTTTAAAAACTTAGAAACCATGAATCATGAACCCAATAAAAAAAGAAAATGCCCAAGACCCGAAAGCTCACCAAACCCAATTTTAAAACAAAAATGTTTGAGAATTTTATGATACTTTGTATAGGATCATGAGATTTTTAACACGGTGAAAAATAGAAAATAGTTGGGGATTGATTTTGTTGGGCTAAAAGAGCTTGTGTATTTTAATTGACTCCAAAGGGATGTCTGTATATTTATTTTACCATAAAGGGGTGTGTACAATATTAATATGCCCTAAAGGGGTGAGTTAATTTTTATTTGGCCTCAAAGGGGTGTCGGTATATTTATTTGACACTATGTAAAATTTATTTGATCCCAAAGGTGTTTGATAATAAATTGATCCTAAATGGATGTGTGATAATAATAACCCTAAATGGGTGTGATATTTATTTGAACCCAGAGGGTTGTGATAATAAATTCTCCCTAAATGATGTTTGATAATAAATTGATTCTAAATAGGTGTGTGATAATAGTTTAACCTTAAACGGATATGAAATATTTATTTAACCCCAAAGGGTTGTGTGATAATAAATTAGCTCTTAGTAGGTAGTAATTGGTCCATATGGTATGTGACTTATTGTTTAGCTCGAATGGGTGTGTGAATTATTATGTGCCAATGTTTTTTTGGCACCAAAGGAGTGTGTATATTTTAATTGACCCGAAGAGGGTGTAATATTTAATTGGCCCCAAAGCAGTATGTGATTATTTATTCGGCCCAAAAGGAGTGTTTGACATATTATTTGGCCTGAAAGTATATGTGACCTATTATTTGACTCGAAAGGGTGCGTGATTTATTATTTGACCCGAAATGGTGTCTAAATTACTATTTGGCCCTAAGGGTGAGTGAATTATTATTGGCTCAAAAAAGCGTGTGGATTATTATTTTTATGAATATTTATTTTACCCATATAAGTGGGCAATGTGATTTGCTGAAAAGAATGTGAATACTTTTTTTTTACCCTAATAGGGTGTGTGAATTTTAAATAGTTTTAAAAAGGTCTGTGACCTAAAAATGTTACGATGGCAAAATGATCTTCAAACATGTGGATATATTTTCCCCAAGGTGAATGTATGTATAAATTTGGAATAAGTGAGTGCGTGGGTTAATAGTTTTCTTCACAATTGTATGTATGTTATTGTGTAGTCACAACTCGTGATTGTGAGGTTAATTCCATCAGTTGCTATCTCTATATAAATGATTTTGTAAACTATGAGAAATTGAATATTTATAATTTATTTATTTATTTATTTATTTTTTGGAATTTGAAATTGGAGGAATGGATTGCACTTGCCTAGTGTTGAAAACAAATTATTTTTGTTGAATATAGAAAGTTATGGGATCGTCAAATTTATTGTACATTATTTTTCTTGAAATTTAATTTTTTAAAAGATTTTAGTAACTTCATAATTGTATAAAGTGTGCCTCAATGGGTGTCGCCGCTCATTTATTTAATATTTTAATATTTAATACGAATATCGTGGGTGTAGACCTGCTCATCATTACAAGAGGACAGATTTTTACGGACGAAATTTTTCGTCGGTAAAAGTCCCGATTCCGTCAATAAAGATTTTTACTGACTAAAATATCCGTCGAAATTTTCGTTGATAATTCTTAAGTGGGTGATACTATTTTCGTCGACAAATAAAATTTCGTCGGTAAAAGTATTATCGACGAAAATTATCTGACGAAATATTCCGTCGGTGATATGTTATTACCGAAGGACTATTCCGTCAGTAACACTATTTGCGACCGAATTAATTTTATGCCTAATTTAATTATTTCGTTGCAAATTGTTATTACCGACGAAAAATTCCGTTGGTAATATTTTTTTGTATAATTATGATATATTATAATTTTGTTTATATAATTATCATTATAATAATCAATTATATTAAAAATATTAATTATTTTGCAATTAAATGAAATGAAATAATTAATATTATAATTAAATGAAATTCATTAAAAATTGTAACAATATTCGAATACAATCTTATAAGGCTTTTAGGCAGAAATTCAGTAAAAACACAAGGCATCACTTTGAGCCATCAGATTATTGCATGCAAGTCCTGGAAGACATGATTGTAAGTTGCCTATCAGAGAAGATCGCACTACACTGCAGCTATAATGGATCATCAGTTTCATAAGTGAGGATTGTCCCTGCCTGCTGCAGCCACATAAAATTCTAGAGTGAGAAAATGAAAGTATTTCACTAAAACAAGCAAGTTCATAGCATAAAACCATCAAAGTTCCAAATTGTAGAGCCACAAGAATAGCAAGGAGGCATAGAAACTGCAAAGGTTGCTAATTAAACTAGATGTCTAATCCAGAACAAATATGAAAAGAACAAAGAAGAAACTATGTTCAAAAATCTACCAAGTTTGAAGTAGGATTGAACAACAAGATACCAATACTACGAATTTTTTCTTTTGAAAGGCAATATAATTTTATTAGCAGAAGAAATAAGTACACAATCTCTTCAACCTACAATACATACCCATCAGAGCCAATCCAATTACAATTGTACTCAGTAACCTTCAAAATTGTCAAAAAAACTCACTTAAACTATTTAAAAACACAACAGGAATCTCATTGCCCCAATACACAAACAACTAGAAGACATGACAAGAAGTGTCCAATCTTGATAAGAGACCAAACATGTGGTTCCAGTTTCAAAGTACACACAATAAAGAGAGCAAAAAGGCAACCAAACCAGTACTAGTCTCGCATCAAACAATCAGCAAATCATCCATCCAATAACAACCATAAGAAAAAAGCTTGTCATCAAACAATTAGTCATGAGCACCAATACTACGAAAAATTAGCATGCCATGGTGGATTTTAATGACCAAAAACAGGATGCCTTCATTGGAACTCAGCCAGAGTAGGAAACACATTTTGCGTAACATAACTTGATCACAGATATTGTTGCATTTGGCAATTCAATAACTAGTGATCCAACAATGTACTTTTTCTCAAAATCCAACAAGGAGGAGCACAATCTATACAGGGAGACCCATTTGGATAAAAAATATTAAAATAATGTTCTTTTTCAAGTAAAATCTTGTCTTACGTCCTAAAGAACATTGTCGAAACAAATGTTTCAAACAAAGCTATCAAGTAAGTAATGGAACATCATTTATTCCAAATTTTTCTAGCCTTGTGATGCCACACAAGCAAGCCCTTTCTTTCACAAATTTGGGTTTTGAATGATAGCAAGTAAAAAAATCAATCAACAACATCAGTATGACATCAATGTCTATAAAAGAAATGCCCTTGGCAGGTGGAACTCTTATAGAACAATTACCGGCATTTTTCATCATTCATGTACAGAGAAACATTAGCTTTGAGCAAATGATGGCATGATCAGTAAAATAAAACAATAAGAACAAGCATCAATACTAAGTTCTAAACACAAGATGGACACAAATGCAAATGTTTAAGAATCAAACTATAGTTAAATTCCTCGCCTCAGTAAAAGTAAAATATGAATTCGGAAACAAGCTTCCAATCCCAGTTAGAAATAGCAGTCTCAAGTTATCAACTTGGCCAAACAATATGCCCCAAACAATGAAAAAAAAGAAGATTACATGTGGTAAAGCCTTTTGATATTATAGTATTTTGAATACTAACAATAAGATATCAAACCTAACAAAAACATGATCAACTAATGCAGAGTAATATATTCATTCAGTTTCAACTCGAGATTATTACCAATTATAACTCCTAATTTTAACTACAAATTTGAAAAAAAAAAAAAAAAAAAAGAAAAAAAAAGGAAAGCAGAATTCAATTAATTTTACCTTTGTAATGGACCAACTGATGACCAACAAGGTAACAAGAACGTGGGTTCGAATCTGCGAATCATGATCATTATGCAAATCTGCGAATCAAGATCATCATTTTAACTTTAACTAAAAATTAAGATAATAGAAAAAAAAAAAAAAAAAAGTAAAGATGGTAGATTTAACATTTTTTTGCTAGCTCAGGAAAATTCTGATCCAAACACCAAATCGTTTTTCATCATTGCAAGTCCAGACTTTATTCAATTTTAGTGTCATCAAAAGAACTCTGAATGTTATCAGCTAACTAAGATTGAAAATGAAACTGTCCAACCATTCTGATCCAAACACCAAATCGTTTCTAACACAATTTCTACTATCAAACATTCAAACTAATTTATAGAATAGTAAAGTGTATACCTGTGATATCAAACCAACAAAACTCACACAAAAATTACTTGCTGTGGAGGAGAGGAGAGAACGGGCGGTGGAGGAAAGGAAAGAGAGACCACGACGGGTAACTCAAAACGGAGACAACGACCCATTGCTCTGATGTGAAATTAGCGTACGGTGACGCCTTGTCAGCAATGGGTTTGATTGAATTCCAGGTGATTTGAGGGAGAGAGATAGAATCCATGGCACGTTGGGTTTGGGATAGGAGGCAAATGAGGGAAGCTATGTTGGTGGAGGTATAAAGGAAGAAAACAGCGGCGATGGTGGCGATTAGGACAAAGATTGTGATGATTCTGTAGAAATTTTCGGATACCCAAGTGGAGAAATCGATGTTTTTGGGTTCAGCGAACTTGTTTTATTAAGTGTAGGGAGGGTTCTGATATGCGGAGGTTTTGGAGATTTCGGAGGTCGAGGTTTTTGGGTTGTAATATGGTGAAGATTAAAGGAGGACAGGAGAAGAAGGGAGAAAAGAGACAGAAGAAAAAAGAGAGAGGAGATAAAAAAGAAGAGAAGTGAACACATTAAATGCAACTTTATGATTTTTTTTGTCGATAATACTTTTTCGACGGATTATCCGTCGAAAATACTCTTGAACTATTTTCGACGGCAATTCCGTCGAAAATACTATTACCCGATAATAGTATTTTCAATGGAAATTTTCGTCCAAAATTAATTTTCCTCTTTCAATTAATTAAAACTTGAAAAAAAAAAAATTTTGCGTAGGAAAATTTTGCCGTTATTAGACGCCCTATTCCACCGCAAAAACTCTGGCGAGAAAAGCTCCCTCCAAAATTTTAGCGACGAAAAGTTTAATCACAAAAACTTTGTCGCGAATACTCAAATTCCGTTGCTAAAATCTAAAAATCCGTCGGTAAAAGTCAAATCTTTTCCTACGAAAATATTATGTCGGAAATAATTCCGTCGCTAAAAATATTTTCTCTTGATGTGCATGGGCTCGGCCGCGGCCCCGGATTTTTTGCAACTTCTTTGCCCAGGCTCGACCTTGGGCAAGCTTGGACCGACCCGTAGGCTCGAAAACACTATTTGTCCTATATATAATGTAGACACCTAATTTTGTCCGGACCATTAAAGCAGGTATGTTTTCTTCCTAAATTGATATTTCCGAGTGTGAAAAGACTTTTTTCATCCTGCAGGTGGTACTCCGAGACTTAGTTTAAGAGGGCGAGCATAAAAAATCAAACTCAAAAAAGTCAACCCCGAAAAAAAAAGTCAACCTCAAAAAAGTCAATCCCAAAAAGTCAACTACTAAAACAGTCAACCCACTTTCAAAATCAAGATTTTGAGTTCAATTGAAAAATGGCGAAAGAATTTTGATAATCCGAGGTCTACATTGAAAGATATGGAGTTCGGAAGTTGGGATTTGGAGATTCAGTAGAAAAGAAACCCTAATCCGAGAAATTTGGGGAAAAGTGCTTAAACGATCAAATTGGTCGAAATTGAAGGTTCCAAATGAAAGATAAGCACTGACTACGAGTAATGGAGAAGCCATTTGCAAGAAAAACAGAAAGAAAAGTCAATCTGGGGAAAACCGAGAATTAGGGTTTTTAGTGGATTTCAGTGAAATCGGGAAGAATCACAGAAATGGCCCGACTTGGTAAAACCAAAGCCCCCAATGGATGAGAAATGATTAAAAAGGGATAGCCCAAGGCTCAGCTTGAGGAAAATCTGAAAATCGGACTTGTTTTGAGCAAAACCGGGTTTCGGAGGCAAAAGGGCAAAATTGGAAAATTCGGGAAAAATAGCAAATGAAATCCGAAAATTCTAAAAATTTTCAAATCTCATTATTAAACCATTTGAAAGAGATTGGCAAAAGAAAATCTTGATTCGGAGTTCGTTTGCAAAATGGCAAAATCCCGGGTCTCTTATGAAGTAATTCAAAAAGGAAAATCCCGGAAAAATAGCAAATGAACTCCAAATCTTCTAAAATTTTGCAAATATCATTTTTAAATTATGTGGAAGAGATTGGCGAAAGAAAATCTTGATTCGGAGTTCGTTTGCAAAATGGCCAAATCCCGGGCCTCCTATGCAATAATTCAGAAGATAAACCTCGAAAAAATAGCAAATGGACTCCAAAAATTCTGAAATTATGCAAATATAATTTTTAAATTATTTGGAAGATATTGGCAAAAGAAAATATTGATTCGGAGTTCGTTTGCAAAATGGCCAAATCCCGGGCCTCCTATACAATAATTCAAGAAGATAAATCCCGGAAAAATACCAAATGAGCTCAAAAAATTATGAAAACTTCCAGATCACACTTTTAAAATATTTGGAAGAGATTGGTGAAGAAAAATCTTGATTTGGAGCTCGTTTAAAAAATGGTAAAATGTAGGGGCATTAAAGGGCATTTTTGGAAGAAAAAATCCAAATAAATAGAAAACGGACTCGGATAATTTTGAAAACTTCCAGAACTCAATATTTTTTTATTTTGGAAGTATTAAAAAAAGAAAAATTGAATTTGGAGTCCGTTTGATATTTATTTGCATCCGGGGGACAAAACGGTTATTTCACCCAAGCAACCGAAAAGGGCTTCTTTGGGCCTTTCAAAAAATCAGACTTGGGCTGGAAAAAAGAAGTTCTGGCCTGCCAAGGCCCAAAGGAAGGAGGAAGCTTCTGATCCAATCAAATGGCCAAGAATTAAGAGTTAGTTAGAGATTCTCTTTGATCAAGCCATGGTGATTAAGCCACATAGGCCAAGAGATGTCAACATTATTCTTGAACAGCTGTAAGATGCTAATCTAAAGGTGGTAATTTCATGATTTTTTCACCTTGAATTATTAGTCATTTGATAAAAAATTGGTTACAAAAAAATGACAACATCCTTGAGCATTTTAAGGGCCATTCGGCCAACACTTGAGAGGAGGTCAGAATTTGCATTTTCACACTTTATTTTTGCTGAGTTCTCTTGATTTTTACTTGGTTTTTCTCTCTTTGGTTGAAAGCAAAAAGGAAAAGTTTAGAAAAGAAAGGAAAGTTTGAAGAGATAAAGCTTGAAATATAGCTTCTTGAGGTTGCTCTTGAGCACCAACTCTTGCACTTTCTTGATTTTCCATTCTTGTTTTTGCTTTTTTGATTACTATTTGGTGAGTTTGCTTTTTAAATAAATGTTTTTTTTATTGTTCTTCTTAAGTTCTTCCTTCATCTCTTTCTTAAATATATTTTTTTCAATTTTTTTTTACAATATACTCACCATGGCCGAATGGCCTACAGTTTTTGTTAAGTTGCTGTTTTGGTTTATTTTATCATGTTATTGATGTTATTTTCTTTGATCTTAATGTTTTAAATGTTATGTTACTTCATATACTTGAGTTATATTTTTGCTTTGTTTGTTGCCATTTATGTTTTAAATATCATGTTTTTGCATTTTTTATTTTCTGTTTTCATAATGTTTAAATTTGTTGGTGTTTTAGATTTAGTATATCAAGTGTTTGTGAAAATACTTGTGTGGTTTTTGCATGATTTGAGCTTTATATTTTAGTTGAGCATGTTTTAGATTTAGTATATCAAGTGTTTGTGAAAATGCTTGTGTGGTTTTTGCATGATTTGAGTGTTATATTTTAGTTGAGCATGTTGGTATATCAAGTGTTTGTGAAAATGCCATGCTTGTTGGAGCTTGAGGCCATTTGGCTACTCATGTGTTTTGCATTGTGTGTTGCATTTTTTGCCATGTTAGTTGGTAGGTTTTTGCATTTGCATGACATTTGATTTAGTTTTGCATGTTAGTATACCAAGTGTTTGTGAAAATGCATGTTTGCTAGTTACATAGGCCATTCGGCCACTCTTTGGAATCTTTGCATTGTATGTGCATTTTTGCTATGTTAGTTGATAGGTTAGCATTTGCATGATATTTGTTTGAGTTATTGGTTTAAGCATGCTTTGTGTTTGTGAAAATGCCATGCATATTTTAGTTATTAAGTTAGGTTTATTTGCCATGCATGTTCATGCATTTTAGGTCTAGGTTGCATTAAATGCCATGCAAAGTCCATTTAGGTTTAGGTCAATATATGAATGCCATGCATTTTTTCATGACATTTAGGTTTAAACTCATGCATTTCATGCACTATGTTTGCTGTAATTTTTCATGCATTTCATGTTCATGCCACTTGAATAATGACTTAGGCCAATTAATGGTTCAAAGTCATGCTCTCTTGAGCACACTTGTGGAAAATTAAGTTTTGTCAAATTGATTATTCTACCTTTGTGATTTTTTTTACTTAGCCCATTTTTATCTAACTTTCAAAAAGTCCTAGCTACTGTTTGTGAGTCATTTTATGAGTCTTAAATATTTTTACTTTGATTTTTAAATGATTTTATCAAAGGCAAAAATTGTTTTGACAAAGCAGTTTTTTTTTTCACCCAGTACTCGTACTTTTTCGATTTTTTGGGAATTCATTGTTAATCAGAAAATTAAGCAGATGTTTTCCCGTGGAGTTTTACATGTCCTTAGTCTCCAATATTTTTTTTCAGAATTTTTTGAATTTTTAAAAATAGGGTAAAAAATCGTGGCTTAAAACTGGACAGTGGAGTTAGAATTGAATTTAAAGAAAAATCATTTCTGTTTTGATTAAGTTACTTAGAGGGGGCTGATTAGGAAGGTTAGCTACTGACTTAGGGTAGTTTCTAAGCCTTTTTAAACTCTAAAAATGATTTTTCAACTCTCGGGTTAAGGGTAGTCAAGTCCGGATTTTTAAACTTAGGAAATTAGAGCCATTTTAAAAAAATTAGCCCAGTTTTTATTTTTAATTCAAGCTTTTCAAAATTGTTTTCAAACAATCACAAAGTATTTTGGTTTTAGAATATTTAATTTGACATATTTTCCTAAGGTAGCCGGATATCTTTTTAGATATACGGATTTCCTTAATTAAAGGAAAAAATACATTTCATGCATTGCATTTTCCATATTCATGCATTTTATATAATATATGATTTTTGCTATAATAATTCCTATGGTATTGTTATTATTTTGATTTATATTTTTTTGATGTTATATGGTTTAATATATGGTTTTGAATATTTCATGATATCCTATGCTTTTTATTTAGTTATTTTATTTAGAATATACTATGTTGATGCATTATTATTTTTATTTTTATTTTCATGCATATTATATGATAGCATTATTCTATATTTCATGTCATTTAAATTATATGCCACATCATTCATATTTGCTATGTCATTTAAATTATTTCATTTCATATAGAATATATTATGTTACTTAGGTTATTTCATTTCATGTAGAATATATTATGTTACCTAGGTTATTTCATTTCATATAGAATAATTATGTTACTTAGGTCATTTCATTTAGAATATATCATGTGACTTAGGATATTTCATTTCATTTAGGATATATTATGTCATTTAGGATATTTCATTTCATTTAGAATATATCATGTGACTTAGGATATTTCATTTCACTTAGGATATATCATATAACTTAGAATATTTCATTTCATTTAGAATATACTAAGACATTTAAATTATATCATATCATTTAGGATTGCATTATATTATTTAGACTTTGCTATGTAATTTATTTATATCATGCATATACATATTCATTTCTTTTAAATGTTTTCAAAAAGGCAATGATTTTCAATAAAATAAAGATATTCCCGAATTAAAATAATTCATGAGTTCTCTGCCGGGTTTGCTGGGGAGGATATCATCAATTATCATTAATAACGGAATATCTTCTTTAAAAAGAGAATGATTCGGAAAGTTTTTCAAAACTAATAAAAGTTTCTATATTTTGCCACGTTTGTTGGGGAATATAGGAAAATTTTAAATTTATAAATTCTCATTTTCAATTAAAAATGGAATTATTTTTTCTTTAAATTGGGAATCAACTTGAAATACTAAATTTAAAACCGATTTTTTACCGAGACTTGAGATAACACACGATTAATAAGGTACCGATTTATACGGGCGTTGTGGGGGTGCTAATCCTTCCCCGCACGTAACCGACTCCCGAACCCGCTTCTTTGATTTCTCTGGTTTTAAAACGCAGACTTGAAATTGGTTTTTAAAATATTTTAATTAATTTTTAAAATATTTTATAAAACCGGTTTTAATAGGTGGCCGATCACACCTAGCTAAAAAAGATTGGTGGCGACTCCATGTCTTTTTCAAGGTCATTTTCAAAACCTTCATTTTTCTAGAGAAATTAAGTCGACTTTTCCTGGTTTTTTTTAATGTCACGCTTAACGAATAATAAAGTCTTGCGATGAGACTCGTTATTTTTTGAGGTTGCGACAGCTTGGCGACTCCACTGGGGACAATTAGAGGTCAGGCCTAGAATTAGTCGTGTGTTATCAAAGTCTCAGTTTTGTTGGTTTAATTGGTATTTAATTTTAATTCCCATATTTTTAAAATAAAAGAAAATTTTGAAAAAAAAAATGTTTTAATATGTTCATATTCATGTGCATTCATATTATTATTTGTTCTCTGGTTATTTTGTTGCTTATATTTATATGTTTGCTTGACTGATGCTTTATATTGTTTGATTTTAGTAGGGTATTTAGAATAAGGGGTGTAGAATAGGTGGTGACAGGTTTGTTTTGTTTCTCCGCACACACTGTATTTGCATTTGCATAACATGAATCCTCTACCCGGGTTCCGTCCTTTTAAGTGGGAGTAAAGTAACTAAGCCTTCGTGATTGATCCTCCGTATGGACTAGTGAAACACTTTCGGAGTATAAAGTACCTAATGCCTTCGTGATAATCCTCCGTACGGGCATAGGAAAATATACTCTAACGAATTGAACCCGCTTTTATTGGGGTGCCTTACTAGCCTTCACCGGCGACAGTGAGGAACAATTCGGGGCCTTAGAACCGATTCACCTTCATATAGTGAACCTAGGCGAAGCCATGCCGGATTTTTGATAGATATACCGAAAATAGGAACACATGGAGAGACATTTCTAAACCTTTTGTTACCTATTTTTACATCTCAAATAAGTTTTGTAAACCGGGCATAGATGAACGTACATCGCCCGTAATAAATGTGGTAATCCACCCCAAAGGCACCGTGATGCCTATATAAGTAGATATTGTTGGGGCAAGTGTTCACTAACCTTTTGAAATTCAAAATACAAAAAATCCTTTTCAAGCATTTTTGCATTTTGCACATTTCATGCATGTGTGAATAGAGCATGTACATTTTGGTTGTATTATTGATCTCATTCTTTGCAAGAAACAGTTGGTAATTGCATTTGATGATTTTATAAAACCGGTAGTGTATGAACATTTGGATATTGTACCATAGTAGGATCCACTACCCCTAAATTCTTTTGAAAATAATATGATTGGTTTTTCATAAAAAAAAACATGTTTAAAAAAAAATCATAAATTTGGAGGCAAATCTTGCATAATGAGATTTTTGAATAATCAAGATTTAGGTCCCACCAACTTCGTGTAATCATTGGTTAATTTATTTGTATCATTTTGACATCATGTCACAGTCCTAACATGCATGATTATTCATTGTAGAATATATTTGTGATATACATGGTCATTCTTTGTACATACCTTTGTATTAATTCATTTAGTCTTAGCATGTATCATTTTGACATCATAGCATGTATGGTTATTCATTGTAGAATACATACATATATACATGTGCATCAGTTTATTCATTTTTTTTAAATGCATCATGTTGGCATTAGATTGCATCCATAGCATACATAGTCATCATAATTTCCCTGTATATTTTCATGCATTAATCATCAGTATATTCATGCACATAGGAATAGAGCATGTACATTCATAATTGTATTCTTAATCTCATGACATTTTCATTTGCATGAAAGGGGTTCGAGATATGAGGAAAGAATCGGAGGAACAATTGGGTGCTTTGGAACGCAACCAAGAGGAATGTAGACATGAAATCCGGGAAATGAAAGAACAACTTGCCAAATTGTTGAAAATGTTGGAGGATATGGGTAAGAGTAAAGAGGAACTTTCTCAGGGTTCTGTATTGTCTTCGGATCAACCAAAACCATTAGGTCCATAACATACAATCCTTGCTGGATCCGGCGCTTGTCAATGCCACAAAGGTCGCAATCCTGATGAAATTGTGGACAAAATCGTGAAAATGATTAAACTTGAGAGCCTGATACCAAAGATAGAAACCTTGGATCCTGTACCATACCTGCAAACTATCCTAGGTCCAAACCAATGTCCCCACCCTACTATGGTCCAATCGCCCATTGGGATGACCACTATGGGATTCATGAATCCCACTCCATTACCACCAATTGGCAGCTCATATTGCTTCCCTCATCAATCACCGTATCAAGCATCCGGGATAGGAACCTCGAGCTATGTACAACCTCTAAAGGCCTCGTGTCCAAATCCATACCCTTGCCATGTTGTTCCGCCACATCTCCATGTAAACACTCTGGTTTGGACCTTAGTGCCACCACCAAATGCCCAACTCCTAGGCCATGTGTGACTAAGAAACGACCCCAGGATAAGACCTAAATGCATTTTGATCCCTTTCCAATCAGCTACCGAGAGCTTCTCTCTATACTGATCCAAAATCACATGTTTGCATTTGTCCCATTGAAATCCCTGTTACCACCATATCCAAGATGGTATAATCCAAATGCAAGATGTGATTATCACTGTGGAATTGTTGGCCATAGCATCAAAGACTGTATAGCATTCAAAAAGAAAATGCAAACTCTTATAGTTGCCAAGTGGTTGGATCCAACGACACTGATTGATAGAGGACTGGGAAAGCGTCATTAGGATTGGGAGATTTACAGCATTGAGGTGGAAAGACTTCAGTCTTATATGATGTAATAGGATTTCACTTATTCAGTAGCCGGCTCTTATAGCCTTAGGATGCTAGGAAGAATAAAGGGCTTGTAAAAGACAGTTTTAACTGCTGCTCAGATTTTGTAAAACATGGTTTATACCATTGTGAACATTGATATGGAAATGAATGGACTATGCTTCAAATTTATGAGATATTGATGATTAAGTTTCTCCGATTCTTATTTCCTCCGTGATATCTTCCCCTTTGCATTTTGCATCCTATCAATTATTTGTCATACCATATATTCATACATGTATCATGTTAGCATCAGGTTGCATTTATGCATTCATAATCAGCATGATTTTGCTGTATATATCCATGCATTAATTTGCTTATTACATAAATCATGTTAGCATTAGGTCGCATTCATGAAACACATGGTTAGAATGATTTTCTTTGTATATACTCTGTATCAATCATTCATTGTTTACATGTATCATAATTGACACCGTGTTGCATTCATAGGGTATATGATCATTCATTGGGAAATATGCTAAAATGTACATGATCATTCATTGCATATATCCATGCGTTGATTTGTTTATTCTTTGCTTGCAACATGTTGGCATCGTGATTGCATTTATTACATACATGGTCAGCATGTTTCCATTGTACATGTCCATACATCATATTGATTAGGTTTCACGTGCATCAAAGTGCATTCATGGCTCCTTCATCATGACATGCACCTTGGGGGAATAAAACAGAAGTTGGCTTGGCTTTAAGAGTCTTTGAAAGAATTTCCATTTCAAATCAGAGGTATAAGAAGTACTGAGTACCCTTTTAATACAGGCTAGTGCTATGGAGAATGAACAAGTTGCCCGAATGGAAAGAATGGAAAGGGAACAGGAAGAATTGCGAGAACAGTTAGCAAAGTCTCAAGCAGAATCTAAGGATCAGATGACTAAATTGATGGAGCTGATGTCCGCCGTAATCAAGGGAAAAGGATACACTGAAAACTTTGTCGCCAGGAAAGGGTTAGAGGCACAAAAGGGTCAGAATGAGGTCGTAATGATTGATGCCCAGAACACTGTTAACCCCGTCAATGTCCTAAACTCAGATGATCCAGCTGAACAGGCAAAGTTGAAAATGGTTGCAGTAAATGAGGTTGAGTTGGAAGATTCCCAAGGGAAATATCAGTTGTTAGATGAAAGGCTCCGGGCAGTAGAAAGTACAGATGTATTTGGGAGTTTAGATGCGAAAGAACGATGTTTGGTCCTCGATTTAGTCATTCCTCCTAAGTTCAAGATCCCTGACTTTGTGAAATATGATGGGATAACTCCATCAGCCCATATCACTATGTTCTGCCGGAAAATGACAAGTCATATAGATAATGATAAGCTTTTGATTCACTGCTTTCAGGATAGCCTCAGCGAGTCCGCAATTAGGTGGTATAGTCAGTTGAGCAAGGATCAGATTCGCTCTTGGAATGACCTGGCTAGGGTTTTTCTAAACCAGTACAAGCATATGACCGACATGGCGCCTGACCATCTCACCTTGCAAAATATGAAGAAAAGAGCTACTCAGAGCTTCAAAGAATATACGCAACGGTGGATGAGCCTGGCCGCCCAAGTACAACCGCCCTTAACTCAGAAGGAAACCACTGTCATTTTTCAGAATACACTGCAGGCCCCGTACTATGATATACTTGTCGGCAACACCACGAAGAATTTTTTGGACATGGTAATTTCAGGGGAGATGATTGAGAATGCTATCAAGGATGGGAAAATTGAAGGAGAAAGAACATCCAATACCAAGAAAAAGCGGGCATCTGAAAAGAAAAAAGAAAATACCCAAGTCGTGGAAGGCTTTGCTTCACCTCTCCAATTCTCCTCGTATCAGCCATTTTACTCTACCATGAACAATGTCTCTCAAGGTTTTTATCCCTACCAACCAATGACTACAACTACACCAGAATTTACATCTGTCTATCAATCGAACACCCTTGGGAATAATCGAAGGAGGCATAAAAAGCGAATAAGAAATCAGGTTAACCCGATTCCTGTGACATATAGTGAGCTATTACCTCAACTCATCCAAAATCACCTTGCTGACACCTATGCAATTAGAGCCTCTGAAGCCCCTTTATCCGAGCTGGTATGATGCTAATGAGTGTTGTGGTTATCATTCTGGCAATCAAGGTCACTCAACAAAGAACTGCCCCGCTTTGAAGTACAAGGTCAGAGATCTCATCAAGGCTGGTTCGATAAGTTTTGAAGATGGGGAAGCCAAGTGTCATAAGAAATATTATGCATGATCATATTAGGTTTTTGACACATGTAGTTCTATACACTGTGATGATGAAAGTACTTGTCTCATGTTAACATCTACATGAATTAAATGAATTTTGAATTTTAAATGCTTTGTGTTTGTTGTGTTTTAACAATAACTTGAATTTGCAAAAACAAGCATTAAGGAATTTTTAATAATGGACAATCTCGAGAATATTGTTGATCATTGTTAGATATGACCCAACACCCAACACCCTTCTCCCTTTTTTTTTTGGGTTTCTCTATGCCTAAACTTTGAATCAAGAACACTTAAAGACCTAATGCTTCAAGGAATACGAACGATTGAACTTCATAAAACCATTGTCATTACTGAATAAGCCAAGATGTAGATCTTAGTCTAGGCTATGAACAAAGGAACGAACTTTTTGAAAATTTTCAAATTCCTTGAAATTCAAACAAATGAGACATTCTTTCAAGAATCTAGATTTTGATAATTTGGTGTGTGTCAAGATTGTGCTAAAACCATGCATGACCTTTCCCAATGATCATAAAACTTCAAATACCCAAACATCACTTCATGATTGACACCCTGGGGCACAATGACTAAACCAGATTATCCTATATCCCAGAGAAAACCCATTTTTAGGTCATATTTTCCTCGTCTCTTCAAAGAATTCAGATTTGAAATTCAGTCTTTTCAGTACAGACCTAGACTTGCTATGTTCCTCGTTGATACAAATTCTCATGGTTAATCAAATTGGGGCATCATATGTGGATATGATGGATAAATGGTGAATAAGGATGGACTAACGCATGAATCATTGGGGCATGCGATGAAAATGAAAAATGAAAAAATTTATGGTATCATGCATATGAGAATTCGGATGATTCCAAAGTGCAAAATGAAATTATGAATATCTATTTCCCCTGGGGATTGTTTTTCAATGTGAATATTTGTGCTTGACATGAGAAATGACCATCTTTCATATCCCTTTCGCACAAAAAGAAATTATCCATAGTCACCCCTTTTGAGCTGAAAGAATTTTTTTTTCTTTAAACCCTGATCAAGGATTACCCTCTACACTGGGGGGCAAATGCGAGGAAAGATCTTTTTAAAGATCATTGAGAAATGAGTGACAGCTCAAAGATAGACACAAAGCAAATAGAGCTCCGAATAAATATGGGCTCACTCTGTCAAAGAGAAAAAAAAAGGAAAAGATGGTGAAATGAAAGCCAAGAAAAACAAAAAAAGAAAACAAAATGTGTGAAAGACATGGCAAATTGAAAGCCAAAAGCAAGGAAGAAAAAGAGCAAAGTCAAAAGGAAAGAAATGTCTAAGAAGGGACAAATGCTTCAAAGAAAATCCTCCTCAAGAAATTATCCTTGATCTGATTACCCTCAAACATATATTTTGGGCCTATTTATCCTTTCTTTCTGAACCCTGAGCCATGGCCTACATTACGTGCTTTAAAAGTCCATTTTGATCAAGCATGAATATTTAATTTGAAAGGGTTTTCCTCAGATTTTATCTCATCTCATCGAATTATCATTTCACTAAGGAAGAATTTACAATTCTCAAGTGTATGGTAAAAAAAAAAAATTGGAACGAATGGGACTCTAGGGCGAAAACCCAAAAATGGGCGGTCTAGAGTAAAATGAAATTTTTTGATGCCATCTATGAAAGTGTCGATACCACAAAAGAGAAGGTCATCTTGAAGAAGTGGTCATCGAGGAACATTTAAGAATTCTTGAACCTCCCAAATTGTCAATTCTCATTCAGAGGATTGTCTTAAAAAAGCTAAAACTTTTTTTTCTCCAAGATTAAACTTTCCGTTTAAACATCCCAGCTAATCTTGACGCTTGTCAAAATGCCTTGATATAGAAACTAAAAGAATGCTGAATTTGTTTGGTTCTCAATGAATTCATGATTTATAAAACCTGTTCCATTTGTGAGCCTAGTAGGGATATACATTTTTGTCATGAAGTTTTCCTGGAAAAGCTAGAATCTTGTTATACCAAGCCTTGCCAATCCCAGTTGAAAAAACCCAGATTGACACTTAGAGAAATTTCTAACAATGATCATCAGTCTTCAAAAGATTTGTACATCACATATTGTGGGGTTAATATTTTTTGTTCAGAAGTTTTCAAAATGAGAAAACAAATAAAGATATTTTTTTGAAATACCCATTTTGATGTTGACATGAGACAAGGATTTTTCTAAACCAAAGGTATAGAACTGCCAGGATAGGTCCTGACTTCCAGATATGAGAAGAAGAAATAGAACCCGGTTTAGATTTCTGATGATGAAAGTTTGAAAACTGTTGGGGCAAAGAGAATAGCCAAAATGAATTGAAGATATACTCTGATTTGAAGAGGAAAAGTGAATTTGAAAGGCTAAGCCAAAGTCTAGAAAAACATCTGGGGGCATTTGCATCACTCATGAGCACTCATCTCTTTATCGAGCTTTTGCATTTGCACAGTGTCAGCAAGCATTTGCATCATTCATGGGTACTTGCATTGGAATTATTCCATAAGCATCTGCATTTTACCTTTACATTTACATTCTTCATGGAATTCGCATTTGCATCATCTCAAATTGCATCATTTCTAGAATCATTGCATTTTCATTATTGTGTGGTAATTGCAGTTAGACCATTCATAAATCAGTTACATGAACACAATTAGTAGGGGCATCTGCATCATGAAACATGGGCATCAATACAGGCAATTTGCATTTGCACCAAGAAACATTTACATAAATCCAAGCATTTATATTTGCACCATGAAGCATGAGCACCTTGTTAAAAGACATGTGCATCTGCATCATTTCTCAAAGCTTCTGGAGGAGTTACCCAGAATTTTACAATGAGCAAACCTTTGGTGGTGATAGCCAGAGTTTCTGGTGGGGATATCCAGAATTTTACAGTTTTAAAAGTGAACAAGTCTTCGGTGGTGCTAGCTGAAGCCTCTGGTGGAGATATCCAGGGTTTTATAATTTTGAAAAATGAGAAATCTTCTTCTGGAGGAGTTACCCAGATTTTTTACAATGAGCAAGTCTTTGGTGGTGATAGCCAAAGCTTCTGGAGGAGTTACCCAAAATTTTACAATGAGCAAACCTTTGGTGGTGATAGCCAAAGCTTCTGGTGGGGACATCCAGAATTTTACAGTTTTAAAAGTGAACAAGTTTTCGGTGGTGATAGCTGAAGCCTCTAGTGGAGATATCCAGGGTTTTATAATTTTGAGAAATGAGAAATCTTCTTCTGGAGGAGTTACCCAGATTTTTACAATGAGCAAGTCTTTGGTGGTGATAGCCAAAGCTTCTGGAGGAGTTACCCAGAATTTTACAATGAGCAAACCTTTTTTGGTGATAGCCAAAGCTTCTGGTGAAGATATCCAGAATTTTACAGTTTTAAAAGTGAATAAGTCTTCGGTGGTGATAGCTGAAGCCTTTGGTGGAGATATTCAGGGTCTTATAATTTTGAAAAATGAGAAATCTTCTTCTGGATGAGTTACCCAGTTTTTTACAATGAGAAAGTCTTTGGTGGTGATAGCCAAAGCTTCTGGAGGAGTTACCTAGAATTTTACGATGAGCAAGTCTTTGGTGGTGATAGCCAAAGCTTCTGGAGGAGTTACCCAGATTTTAAAAAAATGAGCAAGACTTTGGTGGTGATAGCCAAAGCTTCTGGTCGGGATATCCAGAATTTTACAGTTTTAAAAGTGAACAAGTCTTCAGTGGTGATAGCTGAAGCCTCTGGTGGAGATATCCAGGGTTTTATAATTTTGAAAAATGAGAAATCTTCTTCTGGAGGAGTTACCCATAATTTTATTCAACATGTGCATCTACATCAAGAAGCATTTGCATCAATCTAAGTTATTTGAATCTTCATCAAGAAAATTTGCATCAAATCAAGTCATTTACATTTGCATCAAAGACATTTGGATCAATCTAAGTTATTTGAATTTGCATCAAGAAAATTTGCATCAAATCAAGTCATTTACATTTGCATCAAAGACATTTGCACCAGTCTAAGTCATTTGAATCTGCATCAAGAAAGTTTGCATCAAATCAAGTCATTTACATTTGCATCAAAGACATTTGCACCAATCTAAGTCATTTACATCTACATCAAGAAGCGTTTGCATCAACTAAAGACATTTGCATTTGCATCATGAAGCATTTGCATCATCTCTTAAAGCTTTCAGGTATAATCGAACTCGTTTTGCTTCTCAAATGATTCATGCCCCGAGATCATCGTCGAGGTACTTTCTTTTATTATGAACAAGTTTTCGGTGGTGATAGTTGAAGCCTCTGGTGGAGATATCCAGAGTTTTAAAATTCTTTGAAAAGTTAGAAAGTCTTCGGTGGTGATAGCTGAAGCTTTTGGAGGTGATACCCAGAATTTTTACAGTTTTAAAAATGAGCAAGACTTTGGTGGTGACAGCCGAAGCTTCTGGAGGAGATACCCAGAATTTTAAACATAGCTGAGAACAAGACAGGTTAAGACCCCGAGACCATCGTCGAGGTCATTTCTTTTCTTGCAAATCAAATTCGTTTCCTTAAGACGGGTCGAGCCTTGATTAGTCAGGGAATTCAATTTAAGGACAAAATCTTCAATTTACTGTTTTAAAAAAAATAAATAAAAAAATGAAATTGAAAAAATTGAAAAAAATAAAAAAAGAAAAATGGAAAAAATGATAGAAGAATGAAAAAGAAACCCCTTTCCCTTTCCTTCACATGTGATTTCACTGACCGTACAAAATTAGTGTTTGTTTATCTTTGCCTGATTCCTGATTCTCAGCAATAGCCAAAGAGGGGCAGCTGTAGACACCTAATTTTGTCCGGGCCACTAAAACAGGTATGTTTTCTTCCTAAATTGATATTTCTGAGTGTAAAAAGACTTTTTTCATCCTGCAGGTGGTACTCCGAGACTTAGTTTAAGAGGGCGAACATAAAAAGTCATACTCGAAAAAAGTCAACCCCGAAAAAAAGTCAAGCCCAGAAAGTCAACTACTAAAAAAGTCAACCCACTTTCAAAATCAAGATTTTAAGTTCAATTGAAAAATGGTGAAAGAATTTTGATAATCCAAGGTCTACATTGAAAGATATGGAGTTCGGAAGTTGGGATTTGGAGATTCAGTAGAAAAAAAACCCTAATTCGAGAAATTTGGGGAAAAGTGCTTAAACGATCAAATTGGTCGAAGTTGAAGGTTCCAAATGAAAGATAAGCATTGACTACGGGTAATGGAGAAGCCATTTGCAAGAAAAACAGAAAAAGTCAATCTGGGAGAAAACCGAGAATTAGGGTTTTTAGTGGATTTAGGTGAAATCGGGAAGAATCACAGAATTGGCCCGATTTGGTAAGGCCAAAGCCCCCAATGGATGAGGAATGATTAAAAAGGGATAGACCAAGGCTCAGCTTGAAGAAAATCTGAAAATCGGACTTGTTTTGAGCAAAATCGGGTTTCAAAAGCAAAAGGGCAAAATTGGAAAATTCGGGAAAAATAGCAAATGAACTCCGAAAATTCTGAAAATTTGCAAATCTCATTCCTAAACCATTTCAAAGAGATTGGAAAAAGAAAATCTTGATTCGGAGTTCGTTTGAAAAATGGCCAAATCCCGGGTCTTTTATGTAGTAATTCAAAAAGGAAAATCTCGAAAAAATAGCAAATGAACTCCAAATCTTCTAAAATTTTGAAAATATCATTTTTAAATTATTTGGAAGATATTGGCGAAATAAAATCTTGATTCGGAGTTCGTTTGCAAAATGGCCAAATCCCGGGCTTCCTATGCAATAATTCAAGAAGATAAGTCCCGGAAAAATAGCAAATGGACTCCAAAAATTCTGAAATTTTGTAAATCTCATTTTTAAATTATTTGGAAGAGATTGGCGAAAGAAAATCTTGATTTGGAGTTCGTTTGCAAAATGGCCAAATCCCGGGCCTCTTATGCAATAATTCAAGAAGATAAATCCCGAAAAAATACCAAATGAGGTCCAAAAATTATGAAAACTTCCAGATCACACTTTTAAATTATTTGGAAGAGATTGGTGAAGAAAAATCTTGATTTGGAGCTCGTTTAAAAAATGGTAAAATATAGGGGCATTAAAGGGCATTTTTGGAAGAAAAAATCCAAATAAATAGCAAACGGACTCGGATAATTTTGAAAACTTTCAGAACTCAATATTTTATTATTTTGGAAGTTTCAAAAAAAGAAAAATTGAATTTGGAGTCCGTTTGCTATTTATTTGCATCCGGGGGGCAAAACGGTTATTTCACCCAAGCAACCGAAAAGGGCTTCTTTGGGCCTTTCAAAAAATCAGGCTTGGGCTGGAAAAGAGAAGTGCTGGCCTGCCAAGGCCCAAAGGAAGGAGGAAGCTTCTGATTTTTCAATCAAATGGCCAAGAATTAAGAGTTAGTTAGAGATTCTCTTTGATCAAGCCATGGTGATTAAGCCACATAGGCCAAGAGAGATGTCAACATTATTCTTGAACAACTGTAATTTGGGACAGCTGATATGCTAATCTAAAGGTGGTAATTTCATGATTTTTTCACCTTGAATTATTAGCCATTTGATGAAAAATTGGTTACAAAAAAATGACAACATCCTTGAGCATTTTAAGGGCCATTCGGCCAGCACTTGAGAGGAGGTCAGAATTTGCATTTTCACACTTTATTTTTGCTGAGTTCTCTTGATTTTTACTTGGTTTTTCTCTCTTTGGTTGAAAGTAAAAAGGAAAAGTTTAGAAAAGAAAGGAAAGTATGAAGATATAAAGCTTGAAATATAGCTTCTTGAGGTTGCTCTTGAGCACCAACTCTTGCACTTTCTTGATTTTCCATTCTTGTTTTTGCTATTTTGATTACTATTTGGTGAGTTTCCTTTTTAAATAAATGTTTTTTTATTGTTCTTCTTAAGTTCTTCCTTCATCTCTTTCTTAAATATATTTTTTTTAATTTTTTTTTACAATACACTCACCATGGCCGAATGGCCTACAGTTTTTGTTAAGTTGCTATTTTGGTTTATTTCATGTTATTGATGTTATTTTCTTTGATCTTAATGTTTTAAATGTTATGTTACTTCATATACTTGAGTTATATTCTTGCTTTGTTTGTTGCCATTTATGTTTTAAATATCATGTTTTTGCATTTTTAATTTTCTGTTTTCATAATGTTTAAATTTTTTGGTGTTTTAGATTTAGTATATCAAGTGTTTGTGAAAATGCTTGTGTGGTTTTTGCATGATTTGAGCTTTATATTTTAGTTGAGCATGTTTTAGATTTAGTATATCAAGTGTTTGTGAAAATGCTTGTGTGGTTTTTGCATGATTTGAGTGTTATATTTTAGTTGAGCATGTTAGTTTATCAAGTGTTTGTGAAAATGCCATGCTTGTTGGAGCTTGATGCCATTTGGCTACTCCATGTGTTTTGCTTTGTGTGTTGCATTTTTTGCCATGTTAGTTGGTAGGTTTTTGCATTTGCATGACATTTGATTTAGTTTTGCATGTTAGTATACCAAGTGTTTGTGAAAATGCCATGTTTGCTAGTTACATAGGCCATTCGGCCACTCTTTGGAATCTTTGCATTGTATGTGCATTTTTGCTATGTTAATTGATAGGTTAGCATTTGCATGATATTTGTTTGAGTTCTTGGTTTAAGCATGCTTTGTGTTTGTGAAAATGCCATGCATATTTTATTTATTAAGTTAGGTTTATTTGCCATGCATGTTCATGCATTTTAGGTCTAGGTTGCATTAAATGCCATGCAAGTCCATTTAGGTTTAGGTCACTATATGAATGCCATGCATTTTTTCATGACATTTAGGTTTAAACTCATGCATTTCATGCACTATGTTTGCTGTAATTTTTCATGCATTTCATGTTCATGCCACTTGAATAATGACTTAGGCCAATTAATGGTTCAAAGTCATGCTCTCTTGAGCACACTTGTGGAAAATTAAGTTTTGTCAAATTGATTATTATACCTTTGTAATTTTTTTTACTTAGCCCATTTTTATCTAACTTTCAAAAAGTCCTAGCTACTGTTTGTGAGTCATTTTATGAGTCTTAAATATTTTTACTTTGATTTTTAAATGATTTTATCAAAGACAAAAATGTGTTTTGACAAAGCAGTTTTTTTCATCCAGTACTTGTACTTTTCCGATTTTCTGAGAATTCATTGTTAATCAGAAAATTAAGCAGATTTTTTCCCGTGTAGTTTTACATGTCCTTAGTCTCCAATTTTTTTTTTTTTTTTTTTTCAGAATTTTTTGAATTTTTGAAAATAGGGTAAAAAATCGTGGCTTAAAACTGGACAGTGAAGTCAGAATTGAATTTAAAGAAAAATCATTTTTCTGTTTATTTTAAGTTACTTAAAGGGGGCTGATTAGGAAGGTTAGCTACTGACTTAGGGTAGTTTCTAAGCCTTTTTAAACTCTAAAAATGATTTTTTAACTCTCGGGTTAAGTGTAGTCAAGTCCGGATTTTTAAACTTAGAAAATTAGAGCCATTTTAAAAAAATTAGCCCAGTTTTTATTTTTAATTCAAGCTTTTCAAAATTGTTTTCAAACAATCACAAAGTATTTTGGTTTTAGAATATTTAATTTGACATATTTTTCTAAGGTAGCCGGATATCTTTTTAGATATACGGATTTCCTTAATTAAAGGAAAAAATACATTTCATGCATTGCATTTTCCATATTCATGCATTTTATATAATATGTGATTTTTGCTATAATAATTCCTATGGTATTGTTATTATTTTGATTTATATTTTTTTGATGTTATATGGTTTAATATATGGTTTTGAATATTTCATGATATCCTATGCTTTTTATTTAGTTATTTTATTTAGCATATACTATGTTCATGCATTATTATTTTAATTTTTATTTTCATGCATATTATATGATAGCGTTATTCTATATTTCATGTCATTTAAATTATATGCCACATCATTCATATTTGCTATTTCATTTAAATTATTTCATTTCATAAAGAATATATTATGTTACTTAGGTTATTTCATTTCATGTAGAATATATTATGTTACCTAGGTTATTTCATTTCATATAGAATAATTATGTTACTTAGGTCATTTCATTTAGAATATATCATGTGACTTAGGATATTTCATTTCATTTAGGATATATTATGTCATTTAGGATATTTCATTTCATTTAGAATATATCATGTGACTTAGGATATTTCATTTCACTTAGGATATATCATATAACTTAGAATATTTCATTTCATTTAGAATATACTAAGACATTTAAATTATATCATATCATTTAGGATTGCATTATATTATTTAGACTTTGCTATGTCATTTATTTATGTCATGCATATACATATTCATTTCTTTTAAATGTTTTCAAAAAGGTAATGATTTTCAATAAAATAAAGATATTCCTGAATTAAAATAATTCATGAGTTCTCTGCCGGGTTTGCTGGGGAGGATATCATCAATTATCATTAATAACGGAATATTTTCTTTAAAAAGATAATGATTAGGAAAGTTTTCCAAAACTAATAAAAATTTATATATTTTGCCACGTTTGTTGGGGAATATAGAAAAATTTTAAATTTATAAATTCTGGATCATTTTCAATTAAAAATGGAATTATTTTTTCTTTAAATTGGGAATTAACTTGAAATACTAAATTTAAAACCGATTTTTTACCGAGACTTGAGATAACACACGATTAATAAGGTACCGATTTATACGGGCGTTGTGGGGGTGCTAATCCTTCCCCGCACGTAACCGACTCCCGAACCCGCTTCTTTGATTTCTCTGGTTTTAAAACGCAGACTTGAAATTGGTTTTTAAAATGTTTTAATTAATTTTTAAAATATTTTATAAAACCAGTTTTAATAGGTGGCCGATCACACCTAGCTAAAAAAGATTGGTGGCGACTCCATGTATTTTTCAAGGTCATTTTCAAAACCTTTATTTTTCTAGAGGAATTAAGTCAACTTTTGCTCGGTTTTTTTTTTTAATGTCACGCTTAACGAATAATAAAGTCTTGCTATGAGACTCGTTATTTTTTGAGGTTGCGACA
The DNA here is from genome assembly GCA_030761205.1 of Fremontodendron californicum. Lineage (NCBI taxonomy): Eukaryota > Viridiplantae > Streptophyta > Magnoliopsida > Malvales > Malvaceae > Fremontodendron > Fremontodendron californicum. Next base: position 12,548,015 of record JAULJL010000005.1, on the reverse strand, counting down.
TATAAAATTTATTTATTTATTTTTTATTTTTTTATAATTAAATTTAAGTAAAATATTATTATTTTAATATATAAACAGTGATCCGGGCCGGGCGACCTGGATCACGAAAATGCCTACCGGGTCGGACGAGCTACCCGACCGTGAGCAGGTCTATGTGGGTATCTTAAAGTTTGTCTGAAAGAAGCTCGATAAGATTGATCACCTTCACTCATAGTGTGGTCAACTTAGCTTGACTTGGACACATAAGAGAATAGGAGATTATTTTGTTAGATATTAGATATATTCGTTATAACGCCTAGTGCTTGTATATTAGTATTAAGGGAATATGTTGTGATTTTTTTGTTCATTTACAGCTTGGAAATATTCATGTTTGAATGGTTTGTGAAAATTTTATCAATTTAAAAATTCGCTACTCATATGATAACTTAATTTCTTAAGTGATGTGGCTTTAGTTGGGTTGTCTTACTTGAGTGCGGTTGCGGATCATTAAAATATAGGTATACATGTAGTACTTTTTTTTTAATTACGATTGGGAAAATTAGGGATGGCAAAACCCAATTCGACCGATGGATTTCGAACGGATGGAGAGGTTTTTTTTTTTTTTTTTTTTTTTTTTTTTTTTTTTTAACAATGGAGGCGGAGCGGGGCGGTGCGGTTTTTTTTGTTTGAAAGGTGGGGATGGAGCAGTTGTGGTAATTGCCTGCTCCGCCCCGCCTCAAATACTGAAATTATAATTTTACCCTTAAATATTTTGTTTTTAAAAGAATAATAAAATAATATAATTAAACTTATTATTTTTATTGTTCTTTTAAAAACCTAAACCTAATACTTTATTTTTTTCTCTTCCTAGATTAGAAACATGCTTATATTGAATTTATATTTAATTTTTTTTACAATGCTTTATTATTTAAAAAAATAAAAATAATTAATAAATATCAAATGGGCGGAGTGGGGCGGGGCGGTTATGGATGTAACCGACATCCATGGAGGTGGTAGTGGTATTAAAATTTCATCATCCACGACGGAGCGGGACGGAGGGCGGGACAGAGCAGTGCTATGACGGGCAAGAGCAGATACTGCAAAATCTTTCCCTGCCCCGCTCCATTGCCATCCCTAGGGGAAACAGATGAAACATATGAAAAATTTTTAAAGGTCGCAAATCTAAAAATTAAATTTTAAAGATCGTAAATAAAATAAAATATTGAACAAAGCTAGTAGTTGTATGGTGCAATTTACCCAAAAAATTTTATTTTATGCTTCTGATTTTATTATAAGTTTTTATTTTTTATGCTCAACTTGAATTTCATCTTGAACAAAATATTAAAGTCTTCAAATTTATTGATTTTTTAATTAAATTAATGTTTATCTTTTACAATTTTATGTCTTGTCCATCTTCAATAAAAATTTAGACTCCTTAACATACACTTTAAATATAGTTATTCCTAAATTTCTATTAAAATAAATATAGTTATTCCTAAATTTCTATTAAAATAAAATAGTTATTTCAATATTCAAGAAAAGAATACTAATGAAGAGTTTAAACAATAATAGTTTTAATATTATATTTAGGAAAAGATAAAAGTAATAATGAAAGATTATTTGTAATTTTTTTTTAAGTTTTTTTTTTTTTTTTTACTGCTATAAAGTATATTAGTATTTATCGAATTGCCTTTGTTATTTTCTTTAAAACTTAGGTTCGTCATTATGTAGGAAAAGCTAATTTCTTATACCAAAAAGTATTTATCGAATTGCCTTTGTTAGTGTACCGACTTATTTTCTTTTAAACGTGCATTATTTGTAGGTAGGCCGGAACAAAAAATCAATGAGATGACTTTTATTTTATGTGTAATTTGAATAACTTTTTATGAACCATTTTTGGTAGTTATACTCCAATCCACCAACCAGAGTAGAGAATTGATTTTAGATAAGATGGATTTTGTCAAAGCATAAGTCCCTTTGTTTTTATTGTTTGTGGCTGAAATAAAAGTTCAAAAATATTTCATTTTATGACGTACCAACAAATTTTGTATCATTATCCAACATAAATTTAGCAAATGTAAAATAAATCTTCCCTTTATTTTTATAGCTTGTTTAGGGTATGCCTTGATTTATTTCATTTTAGTTAATTTCCTTTATTGGAACATGAGATAATATGGTGTTTTTCATTCATAATAACTGCCTTGTTAATAGGCGAGGTTTTACTAGATGTTTTAAACCAGAAAGTTTAGGTGTTGTTCCATAAATTAATAATTTTTCATAAATAAAATAATACTTAATTTAAGTTCATGTCGATTTTTCAAATCATTCGAAATCAAATCATTTGAGGTCGAATCATTTCAAATTCAAATCAATTTCAAGTTTGAATTAGACAAATTCAAGTTGAATTTTTATTATCAAATCAAGTAACACCAAATTGAATTAGAATCAATTGACATCTGATTGAGTTAGAATCGGTTGAAACGTGTTTTTTGAGTTAAGACTAATTTAGCCTCATAAAATACTTATATTAAAACGCAAGGGAAGGAACAAAGGGAACAACGAATACACCAATAGTTCTCCTTTGTAGGAAAAACTAATTTCTTATAATAAAATATATTAATCGTCACAAAATGATTAAAATATAGGAATAGAGTTAATGTCGAATTGCCTTTGTTAGTGTACAGGCTTATTGTCATGTTTAGCACATGCGTGTTTGGTACAAGCAAACATTAAAATTTTTTTCCTTTAAACGTGCAACTTTGGTAGTTAGGTCGGAACAAAAAATAAATGAGTGACTTTATTTCAAAAAAAAAAAAGGATGATCTTAATCTTACATGATAAAACAACATACTTTTCAATGAGAAATAAAATACAAATCTCTCTAAAAGAAGAATAAGTTATTGATACTTAGTTGATATAATAATAATAATAATAAATATTTTAAAACCAAAACAATTTCACCAAGATAGACTTTCCACGAAAACTCATAGGAACGATGGTTTGCCAGCTAATGGATTAATTTCCAAAAAAAAAAAAAATGCTTTTTTTCATGTAGAGATGATATTGAACAAAGAATAGAATGCTTGCCATTTACGGATCAAAACTTGGATGAAAATATCCCTAGTACTAGTACAGATGTTCGGTAGGTTTGCGAAGATGTTGACGAAGACATTTATGAAGCTTGATTAAAAAACTGAATTTAGTAAGATTATTTTGAAACAAATACTGTGCATATAATATGCTTTTATACTGTAAATATTATTATTAATGTTCTTTATATTATAGTATTTGATTCTTATACTAATGTTGTTTACTTAAAATTGATGCAGATAGCATGAGGAGGAGAAAATTAAGGGATATCAATATCATTCAGACCGGTTCCCAATCGGCTGGTGCTACTGTGGAGGGCGACACTAGAGTGACGCCGTTAGAGGTGCCGAATGCGTTGACTGCAGTTGCTAACCCACCAGAGGTGCCGACTAACTCCATGGCTGCAGAAACTACAGTTCATACGAACTTGAATACAAGTATTGTGTTACAGAAGTGTTAAAAGTACGCAAAATAGTTTGACAATAACATCTTGGACAATTGCTAATATATTTGTTCTTTGTGTAGTTGATAATGCTGGACAACGCAGAACTCGTGGTCGTACGACATTGAAGGAGTTATGAGTACTACCTCCTGAAGAGCGTATTGTTGTCGCAGCAAATACTAACCAGCAGACAATTGGTCCATAAGCACAATTATTGGCTAGCTTTCTTAGCATGATTGCTCGAAATGGGATAAAGTGTCCCATTCATTATGAGTCATGGCATGACGTGCCGAATGCTGAGAAGGTTGAGATGTTAAAGTTTATTGAGGTATAAGTGTGTTAAATTAGTATTGCATTATTTTAACAGTTTTGTTTATAATCGAAACTAACTTTGTTCAACTTTTCCGTTTCAGTCACGATTTTCTTTCCAGATTCTGATGCACCCAAAAGAGTGTATCTTATTTAACCTTGCACTAAAAAGATAAATTGTAAGTATAGTAGTTAGCAAGGGTCGAGTCCTCAGGGATTGGGTTTTAGTTTATAAGTTAATAGTTTAAAACTTAAATTCAAGAACAATAAAAGAAAAGGGGTTTTTGAAGCCAGATTTAAACTAAAGTAAATAATAAGAATAAGATGCAAGGCGGTATAACCAGCCAATAAAAATATATAAACTAAATTAGGCGGTATAACCAGCCAATAAAAATATATAAACTAAATTAGGCGGTATAACCAGCCAATGAAAATATATATACTAAATTAGGCGGTATAACCAGCCAATGAAAATAAAACAAAGTTAATATACAAATTAGGCGGTATAACCAGCCAATAAAAATAAATATACTTTTAAAAATAAGCAAACTAAAAGTAAGAAAACAAGTAAGTAAGAAGAATCAAATATGAAAAATATGGTTAAGGTTTCATTCTCCACCACTAGACATCATTAAGAATCAATTTCAGATCTATCATTATCAACCAACTATCAAAGTTAACAACCGTAGATAACAACAAGCTCTGTTATCCCAATCTTTCCTTAGTTTGTCGTTAAATAGAACAAGCTCTCTATTTAATCTCTAACCATCAAACAACCTAGAATAAGCTCTCTAAATTCAATTTAATGGCAGCTTTATGATGAGAAAGATAGGTTGATCTAAGCAACAAACACATAAGCTCGGATTGTTCAACTTAGGTTATGTTCCACTTTGCAATTATTGAAAACTTGACCATAATCATTAATCACAAATTGCCACTTATGAATAGGAAATCAAGACAATTACACGGATCAAGACTCCTAAACTAGCAATAGATAATTATCAAGATCTATCTAGTTGTACACCTAAATAAATCAAGACAACATCATGAACAATTCTTGTAGAAGAACATAAGCAACTTTGATAGAAAATTAATGATAGATAGAATCTGAAAATCAATCACAAAACATGTCTAGGACTTTGAAATCACCCTTAACCAAATAGAAGTTTAGCCTAGCATAGGCATTGTAAACATAAACATAAAATTAAAGAGAATCTAAGAAGGAAATAAAAGAAAGAAAGAAGAAGAAGAAAATAAAGAAAAAGAAAACTAGAGAAAAGAAAGAAGAAGAAAACTTAGAGAATTTTATTACAATGGCTAATATCCTACCAATGTACAATATCATCCTCTACAATCACCCAAGGCCCTCTATTTATACACATTTTGGAGGGCTAAATGACAAGAGACAAGCTTTACAAATTTCAAAGGTAGGTATAATAGGTGGGTGAATTTTTCTAACAATTTTCGTCATATTGTATGACAATTTTGATCAGCCAACTTGATGGTCGATTTATTCAATGTTGGAGGCCTGATCTGATCACATGGTCTTCTAGAAAAAGGTTCCCCTATCAGTTACGGATCCATAGCCATTGGAATCAGCTCATTTGCTGATGTGGATAAGCAGATATGGGCAAAATACGAAAACAGGTCAGCACAGACGTCATTGCACATCAGCCAACTTGATTGTCGATTTCGTCAATATTAGAGGCCTGATCGGATCATATGGTCTTCTAGAAAAAGGTTCCCCTATCAGTTACGGATCCATAGCCATTGGAATCAGCTCATTTGCTGATGTGGATAAGCAGATATGGGCACAATACGAAAACAGGTCAGCACAGACGTCATTGCACATCAGCCAACTTGATAGTCGATTTCGCTAGGGAAAACGACTCCCTTTCAAGAAGTGTAAAACATGAAAAAGATAGATATGCCTCTTAGCTTTGCACGGCTACAAATTTCAGCCTTATTGCTTCAGTGAAACTCCAGATATAGCTGATATGGCAAAAGGTGTCGGAACTGGAACTGAACTGGATTTGCCCTTAATTCTAGTAATCTGAAATCACTCAAAGAAACTTGTGAAAAACACCAAATTACATAAAAATATAAAAGATCATAAACACAATTAGACTAAACAATAATAACTCGTATTTGACACAAAACAATAATAAAACATAACTAAAAACTATATAATTATACGAGTTATCACACCCCCACACTTAGCTTTTTGCTAGTCCTCGAGCAAAATCAAATAAAAATAAAATAAGAAAATCTAATCTAATCCACTTTCGTAGGAAATCACGGTGGCACTTAGCATGTGACACAAGCCTTTAAACCCCTAGGTGTCCCTAGTGGACGAGTTTAGTCTCGTGAGGGTTTACTAGAATGATACCCACAAACATTGAAAAACTAAAATATAAATAAACTACATATACTAAACATATTTATTCCTAATCCTTTCAATACAAATTAGAGACAATCTTTGAACAAGTCTTATAAACTAATCAATAGCTTAAAGAATTTCACAAAAAATCATGCTTGAATGTAAATTGTTTGAGTTAAGCCAATATTAACATAACATATCTCAATCAAAATAGTGCATGTTCAAATTTAATCTCAACTTCTCACATGGGATACCCTCATGATTTTCACTCTTTAAAGTAGTGGTGAAGTGTTTACACTCAATCAATCTCATGAAAACAGTTCTACCATATTCTTGCTTGTCCACCTATTCTCCACTATTTAGATCATACAACTTCATGAATCAAGAGGTCTTTAATCAAGGTTGTAATGGGGCCAAGGGGTTTGTAATGTGGTTGAAGAACAAAAGGATAAAGATATCACAAAGGTTCCAAAGAGTTCATAAAGTTTAGAGACATAAAAGATCATACAAATAAAACTTCTCAAAACTCTTATAAAGCACATAATAACATAGGCTAAATATTCATGTTGAGCCTTTGCATCATTCTAACCAACTTTGTAACATCTTTTTCTTTACTTTAACTAGAAGTTCAAGAGAAGATTTTTTTTTTTTAATATGGGAATGTATTTGACAATGATCCCTTTCTTTTTCTCTTGACTTTTTCTTTTCTTTTCTTTTCTTCCCCCACACTTATCTTTTGTTTCCAACCCAAATTTTTAACTAAAAATATCCCTTGTTTTTTTGCAATATGTCTCAAAATATATAATCCATCTTTAGAACAAGGGTTATATTTAGGCTAGGTGTAAGTTGTGGTTACCAATAAAACAACATATTTAATGTAGGCTCAAATTGGCTCACTAGTGGGGATGTTCTCTTAGAACATTAATAATGGATGGCTGTTTGGCTCTGGTTATAATCCTAATGCCTCTATCATATTCATGTTGTCACATGTATCAATATAGTCTCAAACGGTTTAAAGCAAGTTCTAGAGAATCATGTAATCATAAGAGCACTCAAGAAAGAAATTAGATTGATTTCTATAATGCATCAATCATTATAGGCTCAAAAACTCACAAGGATGATTATACAAGTCAGTCTAAGTCTAAACATGCTTCTTTCTCAATCAACATATCATATTAACATTGGCTCATAAAAAGGTTGACATCAAGCTCAATTCTCATGAAAATCTTCTCACTAATAAATCTGTTTTAGACTTATGCAATTCATATCTCATCATTGTATTAAAAAGGAACTAAAACACACTAAAAAAAAAAAAAATAATAATAATAATAAAGACTCATAATAAAAAAATAGTAGACAAAAATAAAAGAAATCCTAAATCATTCCCCCCACACTTAATTCTTACATTGTCCTCAATGTAAGTCTATTAACCCAAATGAAAGAATCATGTGTAGGAGAAAAGAACTAATAACATAAGAATAGGAACAACTAAGACTCAAAACAAAACAAACTCATGCAACCTAAATAATCCTAAAATACTAAACAAAAATTAACAAGTAAACATAAAAAGATTAAAATCAAACTGACAAGGTATGTCTCAAGTCTCCCTTACTCAGACCTTTTTCAGAATGAATACTTTTAAATGGCTTAAAACACAAATTTCTTTCTTTTTTTTTTTTTTTTTTTTTGAAGGTAAAATTTAGGAGATATTACCTGTAGAGGTTGCTAACCACTTATTATAACTGAGACACAACAAACAAAATGTTAGATAATGTCACAAAGACAAAGTGCAATCCACTCCTTGCTCGTCCATATCTCTTTTTCTTTTTCCGAGCGTTTGCGAAACAACCGTAGCAGATAAACACTCATAAGCTTGGAGCTTTTTGAGTAAATCTTCAATGGTTGTAGCAGAAATTATGGTTCTCCTTGCCTCTGAAAACATGAATCCATTATCCACAGCATTATCTAAATATGAAAGCAAATTATTAAAATAACCATTAATATTAAGCAAACCAATGGGTTTCTTATTTGTGACCAAAGATGACCAAGAAGCCACGCAAGCTATTTCTTCCAATGTACCCAGACCTCCTGGTAAAGCAATGAATGCATCGGCAGAATGGTACATGATTGTTATCCGTTCAGGGATACTCCAGACTTGTATTTCCTTACCCAAGGTAGGTCCACAAAAACCTGTGAATAGTTTTGGCACGATTCCTAGAACTGGACTTCCTCCGGCGTGTGCTGCTGTAGCGACTGCTCCCATTAAACCCATACTACCGCCTCCATAAATCAACTGGATCTTTTGTTGGGCAAGTATTACTCCAACTCTTATGGCTTCATCAGCGAATATGTTATTTTTCCCTGGATAAGCACCTCCAAAGACACAAATTTTTTTAATGCGTTGGGACGAAGTACTTTCCATTTTTTTTTCCATTTTTTTTTTTCGAGTGCCTGAAAGAGAATGAGTACATGGTGTAATATATAGAGGACTGAGTAGTGAATCAGACAAGAGTAATAATGTCGCCGAAAGTGTATCTGACCTGTCAGAAGAAAATGTTAACCTAACAAAAGATTTTTGCGTGATTTCAGGAAGAAAATCAAAAAGAGAAGAAAAAATCAACCGTAAAAGACAAATAAAAAAAAAACGAGAATAATTACACAAATCGAACAACACGTAAATTAAACCAAAATAAAGTTATTGCAAATCAAACCAAAAGCTGAGAAGTCATTTATTGTAGTTGTGATTGTGGCTCACATCTTCCTCTGGTTTTACGTCCAGAAACGGCTTAAACGCCTTCTATGAGTCGAGGATATGCTTCCCATCCAGTTTTCTTACAAGCTGGCAAACAGGGTCTTTTAACATCAGATTCCCAAGATGTTGCCATTCCCTTTGGAATTGCGGCCATAAATCAAGAATTTCTCTTTGTACGTCTCCACTAGGATGCGTCTCAAGAGAAAGTTGGATATTACCCAAATTCTCCTTACTCAGTCCATCCTTAATGAATTCAATTTTATCATCTCGATTAGAGGACGGAATCCCAATTGAACGACATTTACCGTTACACGTCCATCGTGCACATTTGTGGCAATTTGAACTCATGCGCTTTGCTCGTCGCTTCTTTGCAAAAGTGCTTCTACCTGTACCTGGTAAATGCAAAACAGGAAGATATTCATCTTCACGTACCTTGGCTTCAATTATCCAACGTATGTCTTCAGGAATCCCTTTGTGCATAAGCATTCTTAATCTTTCAAATCGAACTTGGTAAAGCTTCAGTAAAATATTTCAAGGAAAAGGAGGAAATCGTTTCTGCAATCTTGTGAAAATATCATCCATCCTGAAAAAAAAATGAAAAAAATTGAAAGAGAAATTGGAAGAGAAATTTATATACAATATCAGTTTTGTGGGTAGCTGATGGAACCGACTTAAATAATCATGGAGTACCGTTATCCGCCATTTAACCGGGGTTAAAAAAAATTATATTTACATCTAGTTATTTTCAAAATAAGGATCAGAAAGAAAAACAACATAAAAAGACTCAAAAACAAAACACTCTAAATAAAATCCTAAATTCTTCCCCCCACACATAATTTTTACATTGTCATTAATGTAATGCTATTAATCCCAAATGAAAGAATCATGTGTAAGTGAAAAGAACTAATAAACAAAATAAACTTATGCAGCCTAAATGAACTTAGAAACACTAAACACAATTAGCAAAGAAACATAAGAAAAAGATAAAGAAAAAGAGAGCAAATCTGAGGATGGCAGTTTGGCAATGCTTTCACTAATTAGGCTGCCTCCTCCAATTAGCACTTGATTTAATGTTTTGAACCTAACCAACACCCCTTCTTGGCATTTTTGGCTTGTCAGGCTCATACATGAAATTTCCCAAATTTATGCGTTTGAGAGGAAGCTTTCTTTGCACAACAGTGGATGCATTCTCCATTACAAGTATTACTCCATCATCCTTTGTGGTGCATATGTCATCGAGGAATGGAGCATATTTTGATACTTGTTGAATGACCTCCACAAACAAGTTGTTTAAGGTTTCCGGCATGTGTTGTTCATGTTCTTCCTCCTTGAACTTTGCAAATCTACTAGGAAAAGGTGGAGTAAAAAGTGAAACCTTAAACGTTACCTCAGGTGCCGAAATACTCTTATTTGGATCTTTGGCTTCATTATCCCCAAGAATAGAATCCATCTCTAATTTTGTTTCATCCTCATCTTGTTCCTCATTCTTCAAGGTCACAATAGTAGCATTCTCCTTTGGGTTAACCATCGTTTGGGCTGGGAGTTCTTCAGATCTTTGTGCTACCCATCCCACCATACTACTAGCCAATTGGCTCATTTGCTTTTCCAAACTCTGGATGCTTGCCCTTGTTTCCTGTTGAAATTGCAAAGAATCAGTAACAAGAGAATAGACAAGATCTTCTAAAGAAGTACCTGAGTTTTGAGTCATATGTGGTGGTTGAAAAAGATCTGGTTCTTGAGACCATGATTGATTGAAGTTAGATGGATGAGTGTAATTTGCATAAGGATCTACTTCTTGGAAATTTTTCGAGTAGCCATAATTAGTATGATCCCACCATCCCTCATGGTAAGTGTTTGAGTAATGATCATGCGGTTGGTCTTGGAACCATTGATGGCCTTGACATCCTCCCATGGCCAATTGTTGAACTGGGGAGGTGAGATTGGCTTGTATCATCTCCATGTTCATGTATGCCACCAACTCTTCAAGTGTTAGATTGCTCAATTCCATTGTTTTTTTTTTTTTTTTTTTTTTTCAAAATTTGAAAAGAAAAACATGTATGTACAAGAAAATAATACTAATTAGAACTGAAAATAAGAATAAACCAAGTAACAAATAAACTAAAAAAAACAATCCCCGGCAACGGCGCCAAAAATTTGATGCACCCAAAAGAGTGTATCTTATTTAACCTTGCACTAAAAAGATAAATTGTAAGTATAGTAGTTAGCAAGGGTCGAGTCCTCAAGGATTGGGTTTTAGTTTATAAGTTAATAGTTTAAAACTTAAATTCAAGAACAATAAAAGAAAAGGGGTTTTTGAAGCCAGATCTAAACTAAAGTAAATAATAAGAATAAGATGCAAGGCGGTATAACCAGCCAATAAAAATATATAAACTAAATTAGGCGGTATAACCAGCCAATAAAAATATATAAACTAAATTAGGCGGTATAACCAGCCAATGAAAATATATATACTAAATTAGGCGGTATAACCAGCCAATGAAAATAAAACAAAGTTAATATACAAATTAGGCGGTATAACCAGCCAATAAAAATAAATATACTTTTAAAAATAAGCAAACTAAAAGTAAGAAAACAAGTAAGTAAGAAGAATCAAATATGAAAAATATGGTTAAGGTTTCATTCTCCACCACTAGACATCATTAAGAATCAATTTCAGATCTATCATTATCAACCAACTATCAAAGTTAACAACCGTAAATAACAACAAGCTCTGTTATCCCAATCTTTCCTTAGTTTGTCGTTAAATAGAACAAGCTCTCTATTTAATCTCTAACCATCAAACAACCTAGAATAAGCTCTCTAAATTCAATTTAATGGCAGCTTTATGATGAGAAAGATAGGTTGATCTAAGCAACAAACACATAAGCTCGGATTGTTCAACTTAGGTTATGTTCCACTTTGCAATTATTGAAAACTTGACCACAATCATTAATCACAAATTGCCACTTATGAATAGGAAATCAAGACAGTTACATGGATCAAGACTCCTAAACTAGCAATAGATAATTATCAAGATCTATCTAGTTGTACACCTAAATAAATCAAGACAACATCATGAACAATTCTTGTAGAAGAACATAAGCAACTTTGATAGAAAATTAATGATAGATAGAATCTGAAAATCAATCACAAAACATGTCTAGGACTTTGAAATCACCCTTAACCAAATAAAAGTTTAGCCTAGCATAGGCATTGTAAACATAAACATAAAATTAAAGAGAATCTAAGAAGGAAATAAAAGAAAGAAAGAAGAAGAAGAAAATAAAGAAAAAGAAAACTAGAGAAAAGAAAGAAGAAGAAAACTTAGAGAATTTTATTACAATGGCTAATATCCTACCAATGTACAATATCATCCTCTACAATCACCCAAGGCCCTCTATTTATACACATTTTGGAGGGCTAAATGACAAGAGACAAGCTTTACAAATTTCAAAGGTAGGTATAATAGGTGGGTGAATTTTTCTAACAATTTTCGTCATATTGTATGACAATTTTGATCAGCCAACTTGATGGTCGATTTCGTCAATGTTGGAGGCCTGATCTGATCACATGGTCTTCTAGAAAAAGGTTCCCCTATCAGTTACGGATCTATAGCCATTGGAATCAGCTCATTTGCTGATGTGGATAAGCAGATATGGGCAAAATACGAAAACAGGTCAGCACAGACGTCATTGCACATCAGCCAACTTGATTGTCGATTTCGTCAATATTAGAGGCCTGATCGGATCATATGGTCTTCTAGACAAAGGTTCCCCTATCAGTTACGGATCCATAGCCATTGAAATCAGCTCATTTGCTGATGTGGATAAGCAGATATGGGCAAAATACGAAAACAGGTCAGCACAGATGTCATTGCACATCAGCCAACTTGATGGTCGATTTCTCTAGGGAAAACGACTCGGTTTCAAGAAGTGTAAAACATGAAAAAGATAGATATGCCTCTTAGCTTTGCACGGCTACAAATTTAAGCATTATTTCTTCAGTGAAACTCCAGATATAGCTGATATGGAAAAAGGTGTCGGAACTGGAACTGAACTGGATTTGCCCTTAATTCTAGTAATCTGAAATCACTCAAAGAAACTTGTGAAAAACACCAAATTACATAAAAATATAAAAGATCATAAACACAATTAGACTAAACAATAATAACTCGTATTTGACACAAAACAATAATAAAACATAACTAAAAACTATATAATTATACGAGTTATCAGATTCCCACATCATATGTTCTGAAGTCATTGGGAAAAAATGGAAAGATTATAAGTATGAGTTGAAGAAAAAGTGTTTCGATCGAAATACTGATCCTAATGTCTTAATACGAACCATACCACGTGGTGTGGTTATGTGGCAGTATGAGAGACTCGTTAGATTCTGGTATACAAAAAAATGAGAGGTATCATTTACGGATTTTATTTGGGTCATTTACTTATAGTACTTGATATCATACAATTTACGGATTAATAACGTTTGCGGTGTCCAATGTACAGGAACGAGAGAAGGTAGGGGTAACCAGTAGACAGCAACAGAAATACAGTTACACAGCAGTTCAAAAAGCTTTGCCAGAAAAGCTAATGAAAAAGTAAGTTTTCATTCATAATACATTATTATATTAGTGTTAAGTATATTTGATCCCGGTATAGGACAAAATTATCAAACAGTCCGTAAGATTTGAAGTTGCCATAATCCTTGTTTTATTAGATAATTATTTGTTCTCAATTGTTTTAATTTAGTATCAATTATTACTATTTTGTAGGAACTTGAGCAGGGGGGAATAAGACGAGTTGAACTGTTTCAGTTAACTCATACCAAAAAGGATGGATCATATTTGAACGTCGAGACTCGAGATATTGTGGTATATTTTGTTGAAATTTGTTTTTATTTACAACTATATTACACAAAATATTATTAATTTTATTGTTTTATAGGAGAAAGCCCGGGATAAACTTGTTGAGTATCAAGCCGGAGTATCGGATGGCACATCAGTGAATATGCAAGAGGTCGAGAATCAAGTATTCACTGAAGGAATGAACGACATGGACGGGTTCGAGGTGTCGGGCTGGGTCCGACACCATCTAGCTACTACGGCATTGGTTCTCAGCGGTTTACCGTTTCTTCTTCACAAAACTCCAGTGCATATGAGGTTCAGATGTTGAGAGAAAAAATGCAAAATATGAATAAATGTTTTGAGGAGATGGAAGCAGAGAGACAAGCTCAGCAAGAAGAACAGGATAGACGATATCAGGAGCTGCAGACACAGTTTCAATCGTTGATAAATTTAGTGCAGCAAAGGAATTCAGAAGGCTCAACGAGTTCACAAAATCCTCCATCTCAGGTAATATATCTTCCTTGTTAATTATGTTACTTTTATAACTTAATATCTTATATATTAATTACGTATTTTAACTTTTTTTAATAGGGCTCATGAGAACAACAACTTGCTGCGGAGAAAACGTTCTTCTTACGGCTGTCCTCCAACTTTTAGCATTTGTAACTTGTAATTTTTAGGACTGTCAGTGGATTTGATATGTTAAGTAATACATTCTTTGTACATTTGATATTAAATATATTTTTATATTATGCCATTTTCTTAATAATTTGTGGTGTTTGTGTATTATTGAAACGTTCTGTAAATAGTAATGCAGGTATTATTGATAAATATAACTTTTTAAACAAAATAAATGGCAAAAAAAAAATGCATATTTAGCGGCGTTTCAAGAAACAAATGCCGCTAATTCTGAAAAAAAAATAGTGGCGTTTAAAGAACATAAATGCCGCTAAATTTGAATAATTAGCGGCGTTTTATGATCACAAACGCCGCTAAACAAATCTGTTTAGCGGCGTTTTATAATACGAAACGCCGGTAAGTGCCTCTGCAAAATGACTTTTGGGCGTCCTACTTTTGCGTTTTAAAACGCCGCAGTAGATACCTACAAACGCCGCTAGATTAGCTGCGTTTTAGGAAGAAACGCCGCAAAATGTCCCGTCCCTACATTTATCGGCGTTTGTGGGGGCTTTTTTTTGAACGCCTCCACTGGTTTAGCGGTGTTTATAAACGCCGCTATTCGTAAAAAAAAAAAGCCAATAAAGGACCATTTTGCTGTAATGACAGTATGATCTAGTGATTGGACTTTTTTAAACTTGTGTAAAAAATTTAAGTTCCGGTAAAAAGAAAAGAATAGAGGCGAAAGAATAAAGAGCGAGTTATAAACCAAAACCTAGGACCCCATCATGTGCAGCAATTCAATAAAATCCTATCTTGTTTAAAATTATTAATATCATATTTTATGGAAAAAGCAGATCAGATATGGAACATATTTGTCCAAAAAATATTTTAATTTATTTTAATCAAATAATAATGATTATTTAAAATTATTAAAAAAATAATTTTTTTATTAAAAATAAAGATTTTTTATACTAATGTATGCAATGTGATAAAATTATTCAGCTTGGTATGTCATATCCTCAATGAACGCCAACCTATCGAATTTAATTGTGAAATTTTAAAACTGTTATTGATTGTTCTTAAATCAAATTTTAAAAGAAATATAGAGATTAAATTCAACAAAATTGAAGTACACGGATTAAAATCGTAAAGTTGAGATAGTAAAGAGACCAAACTCAAGTTTTGACATTTTTTCTTTCATCGTTTCTAGAATATTTAAAAAAAAAAAAGATTAAACTTTCAAAAAAATGTTTTGATACGAGATAATTTTTCTAAAATGTTACAAGCAGTATGATCTAGTGATTGGACTTTTTTAAACTTGTGTAAAAAAATTTAAGTTCCGGTAAAAAGAAAAGAATAGAGGAGAAAGAATAAGAGTGAGTTATAAACCAAAACCTAGCACCCCATCATGTGCAGCAATTCAAATTAAATCCTAATCTTATCCTATTTAATTTTGTATTCAAAATTAGCATTTGGATGGTATATTTTTAAATTTATAATTTTAACTGCTTTCCAATTGTTATCTGGTGCATAGTGTGATAAATGAAACTTGAATTTGTGGTAATGGAAGAGAACATATCCATCAAGTTAAAAAGAAAAAATATTGCAAATGGCTGCAGATGAAGTAGGGCTTTGCTATATGCAGAAAACAAAAATATTATTGCATAACACGCAACAAACACATAAACATAGTAGTGGATTATAACACATAAACAAAGTAGTGGATTAATGGCTGCCAAATTCAGTCTAATAGTCTAGATCGTAATAGACTACTATAGTGCTAGTGCTAGTGCATGCACAAGGCACTTTATTTACTTAGTAATTTTGACAGCCTATTACATCAACAATTAAGCAGAAGTAATTGTTGCCGAAAATGTTGGGAAATTTCCATCCCCAATTTGAACTTCTGAGGTGATTCCTCCCAGTATACTGCTGCTCTTGGTGCTAGAATTGATCAGTGCATTAAAAATTGCAGCCCAACGATCGGTAGTAAAGGCGCCAGCTTGATCAACCAAAGTATAGGCCTGCAATGCATTATACAAGTGAAGTGATACATTTATTTAATTATAGTATTTTTTTTTCTTTGTTTTGGTTAAGAAGTAGAGATCATTATTATTAGTATTACATACCTTATTAGGAGAATTGGGCTGGTTGAACCAAGCTAGCAATACGTCATAGGCTTTGTTAGTGCTAATTGTGATGCGATACACAGTAGCTCCTTGTGACCCATTTTGATTTCCAACATGCTGAAAAGTAGCTGTAGCATTAGACAGGATCTGGCTAGGGTAAGAGCCAAGACCGCCAGCTCCAATACTTCCTTGCCAATCATTGGAAATCTGATATATGATGCCAGAGCTTGTAACGTTTTTAACACTACAAATGGTGGTGGTGACTTGAGCCATGTTAGTGTTCTCTAGGAAAGGGAAAGCTAGCTAGCTGATCTTCTTCAATTCCTTGTAGGTGTTGTGTTTGTGCATATATGTTAGAGACTAGCACATCTATCATCTATATATACTTGTTTGTTGAGCATAAAACGACAACCATTCACTTATTATAACATTTACATGTACAAATTGTCAAAGAATTTTTCTTTCTTTTTATTTTTCTAAGGACCAAAAGATTTGTTGAAAGGCACACGTGTAAAGACTCAGATTTTTAATTATTATTTTTATTCAAAATTTTAAATTTTCTCTCATTCATGAAATTAATTAACACCAATTCTAACTTTGGAGTATTTTTGACATTGTCAATAGTAAACATAATTAAGGTGAATCACTAGTAACAATAAATTCAATGAAAATTAAATTAAATTAAATATCAAATAATAATATTTTCGAGAGTATATTATAAATTTTTTATGTAAAATAATTGGTCGTTACAAATATTAAAGAGATGATAAAAGAAACTGCCATGCTGCTGTCTGTAACAATCCACCTTATCTACATGAGGCTATTAATTTTTTTGGATTGGAGAAACAAGAATGCCGAAGGTCTTGGAGTCATAAAACCGGCCAAGTGTAATTCAATGCTTTTTCAACTTAATTTCAATGTGACACTAATGCATCAAATAAAAGTGATGATCTCGTTTATTTTTTGTTCCCACCTACCTACCAAAATGCACGTTTAAAACAAAATAAGCCGGTACACTAACTTAGTTGCAATCCTATATTTTAATCAATTCGTCACCATTAATATTTTTTTTATTATAAGAAATTAGCTTTTCCAACAAATTCAGGAGAACATTTTGTTGTTCCCTTTGTTACTTCTCTTGCCTTGTTGGATGTCATTTTCAACGGAAGATTGTCTTTCTCTTGTTAATATTTTTTTGGAGTAATCCAAACATGTTTTTTTTTTTTCCATTAAACTTAAGCGAAACATTTTAATTTAATTATTTTATAATGTTAAATTATAATCCTAACTCAAAAAATTTGTATAATCGATTTTAACTGAATCTGATTTAACTTGATTTGGTTAATTGGACTCAACAACTTGAATTCGTTTAATCCGAATTTAAAATTGGCCTGAACTTGTACTCAAGATGACTATTTTAATACATTATTGGCTATTTTAATACATCAACTCATGGTAATGATGATGAGGTTCCAAGTTATTTTTGCTTTGCTTAATGTCCTCCTCGATTTCTGTTCCATGACAAATATTTTCTTTAAATTGTTTTGCTTTGTCTATTTGGATGCAGGGAATGCACCGAAAGAAGGTTGGATCATGTTTTATAACCCGTAAGAAGTTTGAAAAATATATCTTTAACATTTTGTTTGGGATGACTCTGTAGTTTGGAGACATCTTTTGATGTTTATTTGAAAACTTTGTGTCATAATTTAATTATTTGTGACTCATACCTTATTAATCATAAGACAATTGTTTTCTTTCTTTATTTTTCTGAGAGATTATATTAAAAATTATATTTGAATTTAATATTTTTATTGATAATTACAATTATAATAAAATGAATATTAATAATGTAAAATGTATAAATTAAGCAATAATGACGAATAAAATTGACTGACTGAACTTTTACCTACGGACAGTGCATCGATAAATATAGTGTATTACCGACGGAAAGTAACCTATACCGACAGATAGATCGAGTAATAAAAAAAATTGTAAATCATTTTACTGGCGGAACGACCGTCACTATAGGATTATAAGCTTTTACTGACAGAACAACCGTCAGTAAATATTTTACACATATAGTTAAATTGGGAATCCTTTTAGTGATAGAAAAATCCATCAGTATAGGACAATATATCTTTACCGACGGAAAAATCTCGTTGCTAAATGCTCGACAAACCTTTTAGTGACGATCATTTTTTTGTCAAAATATCTATATTTTTCGTCGAAAATGGTTTTTCAAGTCTTTACCGACAAGTTTTAGGATATATACTAACACATTTTTGTCCATCAATAGATGATAATTTTTTTGTACTGTCAATCTTATCTACACGAGGCTATTAATTGTATACATTGGAAAGTAGAAACAAGAATGCCGAAGGTCTTGGAGTCATAAAACCCGACAAGTGTAATTCAATGCTTTTTCAACTTAGGATTTTGCTAATAAGTGTCATAAGGGCACTATTTAAAGTTATTATCTGTGGTAATATCTTTTTTCAATACATTGAAAATTATGAATAAAATTATCAATTTTTACAATTAATACAATACTATTACTATAAATAATATATTAATTAACCTTAAAGAATGCTTTAAGGGCACTCGTTAGCAAAATCCTTCAACTTAATTTCAATGTGACACTAATGCATCAAATAAAAGTCATGATGTCGTTTATTTTTTGTTCCGTTCCCACCTAACTACCAAATTGCACGTTTAAAACAAAATAAGCCGGTACACTAACTTCGCTGCAATCCTATATTCTAATCAATTCGTCACCATTAACAAATTAAGGAGAACATTATGTTGTTCCCTTTGTTACTTCCCTTGCTTTGTTGGATGTCATTTTCAACGAAAGAATTGTCTCTCTTGTTAATATATTTTTTTTGGAGTAATCCGAACATGATTTTTTTTTTCCATTAAACTTAAGAGAAACATTTTAATTTAATTATTTTACAATAATAAATTATAATCCTATTTTAATCAAATATGATTTAACATTTTTATATTTTGTTAATTTCCCATGTGCTCCCTTTATGCTTACAAGTTTTGAAATAAATGGTATCGATTTTTAAATTTTTTAAATTTCCCATTTGCTCCCTTTATGCTTACAAGTATTGAAATAATGGTCAGATTAATTTGTAATATTAAGAAAAGTTATGATTTTTAGGTAAACTTAATTACAAAGCTTAAGCTTAATTTAATTAGGCATGATCTCACACGGTTTGATGTGATTTTATTTTTAATTTAGATGAATTACTAAAATAAATAGTATTTATAATTATAAGGTGAATGGATATTTGAGTAAATAAATTGTTAATTTAAAATTATTTTAACGGAGTTAAATAAGCTAACTTTATGATGATTAGTATATTATATAGTGGACTAAAAAATTTAATTAGAATATAAATATTACATCATTGAGTTGGAAAATAACTTCAAAAGAAAACAATGATCAAAGCTATGATACATTAATGTTAAAAGAACAACTCCTTCAAAGCTAGGATACTTAGCGGTTTTTATATAATTTTTTATTAAATTTATATTATATCTTTCAACAATCATCAATCTATTATTATTATTAACATTAAAAATTATCCCTAGAATCAATGAAAAAGGAGAATTGAGAATTTTGGATCATTACTTAGTTGACAACTAAGCATAGGTATTAAGCGGGTTGGGGGGTTAGTTTGAGTATTTTCAATTTTTTTTTTATTTAGAAGGAAAGAAATGAAAGAAAGGAAAAAGAAAGAAAAAGAAAAGAAAGGAAAAAAAAAGATGGAGAAAAAAATGGTGTGTTCGTGTTATTTTTTTTTTTTTGTGTTTGTAATATTATAAATTTATACAATTTTTTTTACACATTAATAATTCATTTTATATATATTTTGACGTATTTGTGTCGTATTCATGTTATTTTTTCGTCTGTTCAAAATATTATTATTTTATATGTCTATTACCAACATTAAAAGCAATCCTCAAATTCAACCTCATGCTTTCATTAGGGAAATTGAATTCATATTTTTTTGCCACCTTAGCAATGGTTTTGATCATTTTCTTAGGGATTTTTTGGGTAGTTGGATTATGTCTTAAGACATAGTTATGGAGTTAATTTTGGGTGAGGCACAAATTAGTTGGGGTATTATTGGCCTTCACTTATAAGTTAATGATTGGTAATGTGATTAATCTTTTCCGGTGACATTTTTTTAGTGTATTCGTGTCGTGTTTGTATTATTTTTTCCACATTTTAAAAGTATTCGTGGTCATATTATTTTTTCATATGTTCAAAATATTAAAATTTACATAATTTTTACAAGTTAATTATTCATTTTATGTAGATTTTGACACATTCATTTCGTGTTCATGTTATTTCTCGTGTCGTGTTTGTGTTATTTTTTCGTAAGTTCAAAGTATTATAAATTTATATAAATTTTTACATGTTAATAATTTATTTTATGTATATTTTGACATGTTCGTGTATTTTTTTTTTTTTGAATTCATGTTATTTTTCATTTCCTATGGTATTTTAATTATTTTTTTCATATTGTGTTCATGTCGTGTTTCAATTCATCCAAATATTTTGCAAAATTTGTAATGAAGATTCAATTTAGAGAAAATTTTGTGTGCTCGTGTCGTATCTCAATTCATCCTATATTTTACATAATTTTCCATAATGATTCAAGTTAGAGAAAATTTGTATGTTCATAATGTGTTCGTGTTATTTTATCGTGTGTTTAAAGTATTATAATTTTTTACACGTTAATAATTCGTCTTATGTTGATTTTGAATGTCCGTGTATTTGTGTCGTGTTCATGTTATTTTTTGTGTCATGTTTTAATTATTTTTTTCACGTTGTGTTCGTGTCGTATAATCATGTTGTATCCGAAATTACCAAGTCTAATTGATATTATTCAAATAACTCCCAATTTGTGTCACGTGTCGTCGTGTTCGTGTTATTTTTCTGTCATAATCGTACTCAAGGTATTATATGTTGGATATCATGGCTTATATTTAAGTGTATAAAACGAAATATTTATATTAATACGTAGGTTGTCGTAAATGGATACACAACGTATTATTTAAGTACACAATTGATATCATGTTTGAATGAGAAATTTGTCTCATTAATACCCACTTGAAGAGGAAGAGAGTTGGTTGATGTTTTATTTAGTATGTAATCCCACATAGAACAAAGAATGGCTTAAGCTTGTAGTTTATATATGCCTAGGTTCCATGTTGGGTTGGGCCCCAAGGGGCACCCAAGTTTTTGTGAAGGGTAAGGACCTACACAAACTTGGGCTACCACAGATACGCCACTGGGCCGGCTTTTGGGCTAAGTTGGGTTTGAGTCAGTAATTAATTTTGTACTACCCATCTGACTTAATTTTTCGGTTCAAATTGAACCAGCTCTACCAACCAAACAACGGCCCTGGACCGAACTGATCTAATCTGTCTGATTAATTGCTTGCCGGTTCGGTCCTTTATCGAACCGTTATGTTGTTCCAGCAACGTTTTTTTTGGAGTTTGTCATGTCGATTCAGTACTGTGCATGACCGAACCGGTTCGTCTCATGTGGTGTGTCTGTTCTGACCGAACTGATACGCCTATTCCGAATAGGCACTCTGGCTTCAATAAATACAGACTTTCTGAGTCTGTTTTATTAACTAATTTTGAATAGCAATTTTCTTCTCTTCCTCCAGTATTCTTTTCTGTGTTGAGAGAGAGTCATGCATTTTTGGTTCGTCGTGTTGCTTCGAGTATGCTCTCGACAGCAACGTAATCGAAGAGGCTTGGGAGACGATTTGCATACATTCTGCAAGCACCCTAGAGGCAAGCAAAATTCATCTTAAGGTCAGAGGTTCTACCTTGACTCGATTTTCATTCTTTCATTCTATCGAAACTGTAAGTGTTCTGTTATTCGTATTTGAATATTTTATATTCTGTTCATATTATTTTATATATGCAGTAATGAAATAATGCTAAGTGCCTACAAGATTTCCTAACATTATATATTTATATAAATCTTGACACGTTAATAATTCATTTTATTTAGATTTTGACACGTTCATGTATTTGTATCGTGTTCATTTTAATTATTTTTCCCATGTTATGTTTGTTTCATATAATTATTTTGTGTTTGAAATTTTCGGATCTAAATGACCATATTCAAACAACTCTCAATTTTATATTAGATGTCGTATAATGATGGGAATTATTATTATTTTTAAATTATTTTTACTTCTCTTGTTTTTTTATCTTTCAAATTTATTACAAAACATAAATGACCGTAGTGAAGTGCGTGCATCTATCTAGTATTAATTAATAATGTATACCTTCCCTTATCAACGATCATTCTAATTAAGAAAAAAATAAAAATAATTACTAATATATAGCGGTAAAGAAATGAAAAAAATATATTATTTTTATAAGAAATCAATTTTCAATAATCTATCTCTATTACTATTATCTCTTCCTAAATCTAATAATAAGAATATTATTCTTTAAACTTTTCATTAGCATTCTTTTAGTGATATTGAAATATTTTTGACATTGTCAATAGTAAACATAATTAAGGTGAACCACTAGTAACAATAAATTCAATGAAAATTAAATTAAATATCAAATAATAAAAACAATAATAATATTTTCCAGAGTATATTATAAATTTTTTTATGTAAAATAATTGGTCGTTACAAATACTAAAGAGATGATACAAGAAACTGCCATGCTACTGTCTAGACTTGCTCAGGGGTCAGGTTACTCACCCAAATCCAAAAGCCCGCCCGATATTTGAAAATGTTTGGGTAAAAATATTAGGTGAAAAATAAGGTTGGACAAAATTTAAAGCTTATTTTCTAAACGGATCGGGCCTTGAATAAAAAATTTTAAGTCTGAATCTGACTCGAATACTTTGTTATTAAATAATAAATACATTTTATATCTAATAATAATAGATAATTATTATTAATGCCTTGGATTAATGGATAACAGCTCAGGGCCTTAGCTTCATGGTAGCAACAGATTTAAGAGAGGGACTAAGAAAAGAGGTCATGTCAAGGTTGGTTTCTTGGGTTTTGGGGTAGCTTATGTAGGCGTTTTATTTATGGATGTTTTAGTTTTGCAAGTTGTTGTTTGCTTGTTTCTTTACTTATGGCATGTCGAGTTTGCTTGTTTCTTTATTGTTGCCAGTGACAAGTATAGGGGCCTTAGGAACCACCTCCCATACTCGTTTGAATGACTTAAAAAAAATGGGCGGGTTGGGTCGGGCTAGGATATCTCTTTGACAATATGGGTCGGGTCTGATAACAAAATCTTGCCCATATTTTGAATCGGATTGAGCCTAGACAGATATGTCGTAACCTAAAAAATAACAAGTCTCATCGCAAGATTTTATTACTCGTTAAACGTGACATTGAAAAACAGAGGAAAAGACGACTTAATTCCTCTTGAAATAAATGAAGGTTTGAAAATGACCTCGAAAAAGATATGGAGTCGCTACCAATCTTTTTTGAATAGGTGTGATCGGCCACCTATTAAAACCAGTTTTGTAAAACATTTTAAAATTAATTAAAATATTTTTAAAACCAATTTCAAGTCTGCATTTTATACCAGAGAAAATCGAAGAAGTGGGTTCGGGACTCGGTTACGTGCGGGGAATGATTAGCACCCCCACAACGCCCGTATAAAATGGTACCTTATTAATCGTGTGTTATCTCAAGTCTCGATAAAAAGTCGGTTTTTAATTTAGTATTTCAAGTTAATTCCCAATTTAAAGAAAAATAATTTCGTTTTTAATTGAAAATGATCCGGAATTTATTAATTCAAAATTTTCCCATATTCCCTGACAAAATCGGCAAAATATAGAAATTTTTATTTATTTGAAATTTTTTCCGAATCATTCTCGTTTTTTTGAAAGAAAGATATCTTTTATTAGTGATAATTGATGATATCCTTTCCAGCAAATCCGGTAGAGAACTCATGAATTATTTTAACTCGGGAATATCTTTATTTTATTGAAAATCATTATCTTTTTCAAAATATTTAAAAAAAAAAATATGAATACGAATATGTGTGACATAGTAAGGATGATATAACAAAGTCTAGATAATATAATGCAACCTAAATGATATGATATAATTTAAATGGCATAGCATATTCTAAATGAAATGAAATATCCTAAGTAAGATGATATATTCTAAATGAAATGAAATATCCTAAGTGACATAATATATTATAAATGAAATGAAATATCCTAAGTGACATAATATTTTCTGTATGAAATGAAATGACCTAGATAACATGATATATTCTAAATGAAATAAAATGATTTAAATGACATGAAAAATTTAAATAACATTGCATATTTTAAATAATATAATCTATATGACATGGATTATAATCTAAGTGACATGAAATGATATGAAACATAAAATAATGTTATCATGGAATATGCATGAAAATAAAAATAATAATGCATGAATATAGTATATGCTAAATGATGTGACAAAAATAAATAACTAAATAAAAAGTATAGGATAGCATGAAATATTCAAAACCATATAACATACAATATAACATCATAAAATGTAAATCAAAATAATAACAATACCATAGAAATTATCATAGCAAAAATCACATATTATATAGTATGCATGAACATGGAAAATGCAATGCATGAAAATGTATTTTTTTTCCTTTAATAAAGAAATCCGTATATCTAAAAAGATATCCGGCTACCTTAGGAAAATATATCAAATTAAATTTTATAAAATCAAAATACTTTGTGATTGCTTAAAAACAATTCTGAAAATCTTGGATGAAAACTAGACTATAGCTGAATTCCCCTTTGAAAATAGCTCTATTTTCCTAAGTTTGAAAACTCAGACTTGACCACCCTTGACCTGAACTTTTAAAATCATTTTTAAAGATTAAAATAGCCTAGAAACCGCTCTAATATAGTAGCTAAAGTTCCTAATCAGCCCCCTCTAAGTAACTTAGCCAAAACAAAAAATTAATTTTCCCTCAAATTAAAATCTGACTTTACTGTCCAGTTTCAAAGAATGATTTTTTAACCTATTTTTAAAATTTCAAAAAAATCTAAAAAAAGTACTGAAGACTCATAACATGTAAACCTACACGGAAAAAATTGGCTTAATTTTCTAATTAAAGATAACTTCCCAGAAAAATCGGGAAAGTCAGAACACTAGGTGAAAAACTGTTTTGCCAAAACACATTTTTTTCTTTTGATAAAATCATTTAAAAATCAAAGTAAAAATATTGGAGACTCTCCTAAGGACCTAAAAACAGTAGCTAAAACTTCTAAAATTTTGGACAAAAATTGGCTAAGTAAAAAAATCACAAAGGTAGAATAATCAATTTGACAACTCTTTAATTTTCCACAAGTATGCTCAAGTGAGCATGACTTTGAGCCATTGATTGACCTAAGTCATAAATCAAGTGGCATGACATGAGGTGCATGAACATACAGCAAATTGAATGCATGAAATGCATGATTTAAAACCTAAATGACATGAAAAATGCATGGCATAAAGAGTATGGCCTAGACCAAACATGAACTTGCATGGCAATAAATGCAACCTAGGTCTAAACATGCATGAAATGCATGGTAATGCAAATGAAACCTAGACCTAAAAAAATGCATGGAAATAACACAAAAACATAGTATGCTAAATCAAAATACACAAAGTCATGGCATGAATGCAAACCTATCAACTAGCATGATGAAAATGCACATACAAAGCATGTAAAATAGAAGAGGCCGAATGGACATAGTCACAATATGATGGAATCCTAGCATGACATTTTCACAAACACATGACATACTAAAATGCAAAGCTAAAAAGAAACATGTTAAACCCTGTAACTTGAAATAAAGGCATGCACAAGACTAGACACTTTCACAAACACATAGCGTAGTAAAATGCAAATCATGAATAACTCAAAAATGTTGAAAACAAAAAATTAAAAAATGGAAAACAAGGAAAGTAAACATGAATACAAGATGAAAAAATCAAAAATAGAGGTAAGTAAGTAAAAAGATCAAAACAAACTCCATGTTTTTGTTATTTTTATAAAAATATAGAACATCAAAACATACTAAACATCCCAATCAACATGAAAAAGAAACAAACACAATCCAAAACCAAAATAAGGCCATTCGGCCATCTTTAAAAACATGGAGGAAATTTTATTTTTTCAAAGTTTTTTCAAGAAAGTATAAAAGAAGAACTTGAAGAAGAAGCTTAAAAACACTTATTTCAAAATTAAAATCAATAGAAACTCACCAAATATCAAATAAAAATAGCAAATCAAGGATGGAAATGCAAAAAAAGGTGCAAGAGTATGGTGCTTTTAGCTACCTCTAAAAGCTGTATTGTAAGCTTTTCATCTTCTTACTTTCTTTTCCCATCTAAACTTTCTATTTGCTTTCAACAATGGAGAGTATTCAGCCAAGCAAGAGTGTGAAAATGAAAGAGACCCCCCTCTCCCTTAAGGTGGCCGAATGGCCTTAGAATGGTGTAGAAGGTTCTAGAAGTTTTCCTACCAATTTTGATCCTATGGCCTTTAATCCAAGATGCTTTCTATGTAAAATTCTCACCCTTAGATTGGAATAATCAGCTCCTAAATATGATGTCATGAAGATGATGTCATAAATAGGATGTCATAAATGTGACATCATCCCTCTCCATCCATTGGTCCATGTGTCACAATTTCAAAGGCTTGATCAAGAAAAATAACTACCTTCCTCTTCACTCTTAGCCCTTTGTTCTAAAATCTCAGCAACATCATTCTCCATTATGGGCTTGGCTGATTGGCCTTTTAAAATCCAGCCCAATCTCCAATTTTTTAAAGGCCTTCTTTAGTTTTTTCGTTGAAATGACCTTTTTGACCCCCAAACCAAATTAAATACCAAACGAACTTCAAATCCAAAATTTTCTTCACCAATATCTTTCAAATGAATTAAGAATGAGATCTACAACTTTTCAGAATTTTTGGAACTCACTTGCTATTTTTTCGGGATTTATCTGCTTGAATTTCAGCATAGTGGGCTCGAGATTTGCCATTTTGCAAACGAACTCCGAATCTAGATTTTCTTTCGCCAATCTCTTCCAAATAATTTTATAATGAGATTTGCAAATTTTCAGAATTTTGGAACTCATTTGCTATTTTTTGGGATTTATCTTCTTGAATTTCAGCATAGTGGGCCTGAGATTTTGCCATTTTGCAAACGAGCTCCGAATCCAGATTTTTCTTCGCCAATCTCTTTCAAATGATTAAGAATGAGATTTGCAAATTTTTAGAATTTTTGGAGCTCATTTGCTATTTTTCCCAAATTTTCCAGTTTTGCCCTTTTGCCTCCGAAGCCCGATTTTGCTCAAAACAAGTTTGATTTTCAAATTTTCTTTTTCTGGTCCTTTTTCATATATTGAATTGGAGTTGGTCCGAAAACTCCCAATTTTTACAATCAAATTCCCCTCCGATTTGATTTTTTCTTTTTTGATTATCGAGAATTTCCTCGTTTTTCCTCCAATTGGCTCTTTTCTCAAAATTTCTTCAAACTGAGCCTTGGGCTATCCTTGTTTACTCACTCCTCATCAATTAGGGGCTTTAGTTTTATCGAATCGGGCCATTTCTGCAATTTTCCCCAATTTCACCAAAATCCACTAAAAACCCTATTTCTTGGTTTTCTTCCGAATTGACTTTTCCTTCAGTTTTTCTTCCAAGTAGCTTCTCCATTACCCGTAGTCACTGCTTATCTTTCATTTGGAACCTTCAATTTCGACCAATTCGATCGTTTAAGCACTTTTCCCAAATTTTTCGAATTAGGATTTCCTTTCTACTAAATCTCCGTAACCCAACTTTCGAACTCCATATCTTTCAATGCAGACCTCGGATTATCAAAATCCTTTCACCTTTTTTCAGTTGAACTTCAAATCTTGATTTTGAAAGTGGGTTGACTTTTTAGTAATTGACTTTTTAGGGTTGACTTTTTATGGGTTGACTTTTTCAAGTTTGACTTTTTATGCTTGCCTTCTTAGACTAAGTTCCGAAGTACCACCTATAGGATGAGAAAAGCCTTTTTGCATTATGAAACATCACTTTAAGAAGAAAACATACTTGATTTAGTGGTCCGGACAAAATTAGGTGTCTATAGCTACCCCTCTTTGGCTATTGCTGAGAATTAGGAATTAGGCAAAGATAAGCAAACACTAATTTTGTCCGATTAGTGAAATCACATGTGAAGAAAAGGGAAAAAGGTTTTCATTTTTTCACTTTTTTCATTTATTCATTTATTCATTTTTCATTCTTTCATTTTTCACTTTTTTTTTTTTTAAAGCTGTAAATTGAAGATTTTGTCCTTAAATTGAGTTCCCTGACTAATCAAGGCTTGACCCGTCTTAAGGAAAAGAGTTCGATTTGTAAGAGAAGAAAATAGAAGATTTTGTCCTTAAATTGAGTTCCCTGACTAATCAAGGCTCGACCCGTCTTAAGGAAACGAGTTCGATATTTAAAACAAAATATTTGACTCATTTGAGAAGCAGAACGAGTTTTAAAACAAAAGGAAATACCTCGATGATGGTCTCGGGGATCGATTCATTTGAGAAGCATAACGAGTTCGATTTAAAATAAAAGGAAATACCTCGATGATGGTCTCGGGGCTCGACTCATTTGAGAAGCAGAACAAGTTCGATTTAAAACAAAAGGAAATACCTCGATGATGGTCTCAGAGCTCGACTCATTTGAGAAGCAGAACGAGTTTGATTTAAAGCAAAAGGAAATTCCTCGACGATGGTCTAGGGGCTCGACTCATTTGAGAAGCAGGATGAGTTCGATTTTAAAACAAAAGGAAAGCCTGGGTTTGGTTCATTTATAAAATAAATTTGACTTTGAAAACTAAAGGAATATACCTCGATGGTGGTCTCGGGGCTCGAATCATTTGAGAAGCTGAATGAATTCAATTTAAAAAAAAGGAAAATACCTCGACGATGGTCTTGGGGCTCGACTCATTTGAGAAGCAGAATGAATTCGATTTAAAACAAAAGGAAATACCTCGATGATGGTCTCGGGGCTCGACTCATTTGAGAAGCAGAATGAATTCGATTTAAAACAAAAGAAAATACCTCGACAATGGTCTTGGGGCTCGACTCATTTGAGAAGCAGAATGAATTCGATTTAAAATAAAAGAAAATACTAAGAATGATCTTGGGTTTGATTCATTTGGAAAAATAAATTTAACTTGAAAATGAAAGGAACATACCTCGACGGAGGTATCGGGGCTCGACTCATTTGAGAAGCAGAACAAGTATGATTTAAAAAGAAACATACCTCGACGGTTGTCTCGAGGCTCAACTCATTTGAGAAGCAGAAATATTTCGATTTGGGAAAGCCAAAGTTTTCCCGATTCCTGCAATGTTAGCTAAATGCAATGATGAGAATGACATGCTTTGCAAATGCTTGTATGTTTCCTAAGGATGAATGCAATCAAATGATTGTGTCATGATTTCTAATCCATCGTTTCTTTGAGGTTCACAGATTATCTGACTTCATGACGGAGTCTTCAATTGTTCACTGATGCCCCACTTAAGGAACCTTTTACTCAAGATAAATTGTCAAAGAGTCCCAGTTTCTGACTTCACTGAAATTCACAAATTTTTTTACTTTATGACGTAGTCTCCAACACATTCACTGTTATCCTTGGTGAATTTTCCAAACCTTTTCTAAGATTTAAATATACTCCTTAGTAATACTCTGAAATTCTTTTATTTAAAGATTTTTATGTTTACTAATTATCATTCAATTTAATAACAATCGAGATGCATCTCAAAAATGTATGAAAGAAATTATGAAACAAGCAAATGTCATGAAAGGGATAACAAAAATTTATTGCAACAAGTGTTTTAAAATGGTAAAAGTGAATATCAAGGATATAAGAAACAAATGTAAAGTTATAGGTTGTAGATGCCCCGGATGCGGAATATCTTAGACCCCTCCTTTTTCAAACCATTTGAAACTTCTTTTGAATGAGCAATTTACTTGGGTAATCTCTCGGCTTTCGTAGTTACGTCAGACTGAGTTGTTCTCCTTTCCTCTAATTTTCAGATACTTTCTCCCCTTTTACACGGAGCATTGATTCAAACCATAATCAGTACTTCAGCCGCCCTTTACGGGTTTTCAACTCAAGTGTCCCCCATTCGGTATTAAGTCGCCCTTTACGGGTTTTCGGCTTAAACCTCTTCTTTTACATTCTTTTTTCATTTTCATTTTTTTTTATTTCTCTTTTTTCTTGTATTCTACCATGCATCTGAGAATTCTAAATGCTTCCCAGGTAAAAATGTCAATTCAAAAGATGGGATAAATTCTGAGAATAACCTTTCAAATTAAATATCCATGCTTGATCAAAATGGACTTTTAAAGCACGTGATGTAGGCCAAGGTTCGGGTTTAAAAAGAAAGGATAAATAGGCCCAAAGTGTTTTTAAGGGTGATTGGATCAAGGATCATTTCCTGAGAAGAATTCATTCTTGAATCATTTGTCCTTTTTTGGACTTTCTTTTCTTTTTCTTTTTCAATCTTTTTTCATTGCTAGCTTTCATTTGCCATTCTTTGATTTCACATTTTCCAATGGCTCTTTTTTTTGCCATGATTTTTGATTATTTTTCCCCGCATCTGCCCTCCAATGTAGAGGGAGATCCTTGATCAAGGTTCAAAGAAAGAAATAATTCCTAAGGCTCAAATGGGTGACGAAGGATAATTTTTTCTTAGTAAAGGGAATATGAAAGATGGCCATTCATCATATCAAGCAAGAATATTCTCCTTGAAAAGCAATACTCAGGGGAGATAGATATATAAAATTTCCATTTGTACATTTGGAATCATTCGAATTTCCATGTGCACAGCATCACACTTTTTCTTCCATTTTTTCTTTCTTTTTTTCTCTTTTTTTTTCCTTCAAGCATAATACTTCTTCAATTCATCAGCATTCATGGGATTTCTCAAATCATCCTCGTCCATCCGAGTTAGAATCAATTCTCCTCCAAAAAAAGCTCTTTTTACCACATAGGGTCCTTCCCAATTTGGAGCCCATTTCCCTCGTGGATCCTTCACGATAGGGAGAATTTTCCTTAGTACCAACTCCCCTTCTTGAAACTGTTTGGGACGAACCTTCTTGTTGTGGACTCGAATCATCATTTTCTGATACCACTGCCTATGACGAATTGCCTTCAATCTTTTCTCCTTGATGAGATTCAGTTGTTCATAACGAGCTCTAACCCATTCTGCCTCTTCTAAGCCAACCTCCATCAAAACACGAAGTGAAGGGATCTCAACTTCAATAGGTAGCACTGCTTCCATCCCATATACTAAAGAAAATGGCGTTGCCCCTGTAGATGTGTGAACCAAGGTACGATATGCATGAAGAGCAAAAGGCAAGATCTCATGCCAATCCTTGTACACATCAGTCATCTTCTCAATAATCTTCTTGATGTTTTTGTTGCCTGCTTCTACTGCCCCATTCATCTTCGGAAGGTAAGGTGCTGAATTATGGTGTGCGATCTTGAACTGAGTACACACTTCTCTCATCATCTTATTATTCAGATTAAGAGCATTATCTGAAATAATTCTTGCTGGTAATCCATATCGGCATATGATTTCCTTCTTAACAAATCTGCATACCACCGACTTTGTTACATTCGCATATGAAGCAGCTTCTACCCATTTTGTGAAATAATCTATAGCCACCAGGATGAAACGATTTCCATTCGGAGCTTTCGGAGTAATAGCCTCGATCATATCCATTCGCCACATCGAAAATGGCCATGGTGCAATCATGACATGCAATGGCGATGGCGGCACATGAATCTTATCTGCATATATCTGGCATTTATGGCACTTTCGAGAATAACTGATACAATCTCCTTCCATCATTAGCCAACTCATAATCTGCTTAGCAAGCATGTGACCATTAGCATGGGTGCCACATATCCCTTCATAGACCTCTTCTATGATTTTCGAGCTTCGGCAAATTCGACACATCTCAATAAGACTTGGTCTTTCCCTTTCTTGTAAAGAATCTCACCATCTAAGACAAAACCCATCGCCAATCTTCTCAAAGTCCTCTTGTCATTTTCTGTTGCTAGTCCAGGATACTGTTGACTCTTGATGTATTGCAAGATGTCGTTATACCCAGGGAGGCCATCTGATTCTTCTTCGATACTCAAGCAGTAGGCAGGAGACTCATAAATGCTCGTCTTGATCGGCACAACTTCA
This sequence comes from Fremontodendron californicum, assembly GCA_030761205.1. Classification (NCBI taxonomy): domain Eukaryota; kingdom Viridiplantae; phylum Streptophyta; class Magnoliopsida; order Malvales; family Malvaceae; genus Fremontodendron; species Fremontodendron californicum. The sequence goes on along the minus strand of JAULJL010000005.1, from coordinate 12,515,187 downwards.
GCCCCTCATTCACTTTAAACATTGATGACAAAGTAGCCAGAGCATCCGCCATTCGATTTTCTTCTCGAGGGAAGTAATTGAAATTTACTTCTTCAAATTCCTTTAACAAACTCAGTATGAACTCTCGATATCGGATTAACTTTGCATCTCGGGTTTCCCATTCTCCGCGCAATTGATATATCACTAAAGCTGAGTCTCCAAAAACCTCTAGTTTTTTTATCTTTCTATCTACGACAGCAGGAAGGCCCATAGTACATGCCTCATATGCTGCAGTGTTGTTTGTACATTCAAAATCCAATCTGGAAGTGAAAGGATAATAATCTTCTTCTGGGGATATGAGGTATGCACCAATTCCGTGTACCATGGCATTGGATGCCCCATCAAAGTATATCTTCCATATTTTCTTCTTTTTAGAAGGAATCTCATATTCTTGCGAGACGCACATCAAGTCTTCATGCAGGAAATCAAAGTTCAGAGGCTCATAATCTTCCACTACACGACTTGCAAAAAACTCGGCTACTGCACTGCCCTTTATAGCTTTCTGACTTACGTATACAATGTCGTACTCTGACAACAAAATTGACCATCTTGCTGTCCTCTCTGACAAAGAAGGTGCTTCCAACATGTACTTGATTGGATTTAGCTTGGCAATAACCACGTTGTGTGGTACAACATATATTGTCTGAGCCTCCGAGCAGTCCAAGCTAAGGCACAACACAGCTTTTCTACCGACGAATATTTCAGCCCATAATTTGTAAACTTCTTGCTGAGATAGTAAATCGCTTGTTCTTTCTTCCCAGTCTCATCATGTTGCCCCAAGACACAACCCATGGATCTCTCAAATACTGATAAATACAGTATCATTGGTTTATCCGAAACAGGTGGCATAAATACTGGTGGGTTTGATAGATAATGCTTAACCTTTTCAAAAGTGACCTAACACCCTTCATCCCGTTCTCGTGGATCACATTTTTGAAGTAGCTTAAATGTTGGATCAAATTTATCGGTTAACTGAGAAATAAACCGACCAATGTAATTCAGTCTTCCCTTACTTCCTTTTGAGTACGAGGTGGTGGCAAATTCTAGATGGCCTTCACTTTATCCAGATCAATCTCAATTCCCCTTTTGCTAACAACAAAACTCAACAATTTCCCCGAAGTGACTCCAAAAGTGCATTTTGCCGGGTTTAGCTTGAGCCGAAACTTTCTTAGTCTTTCAAAGAGTTTATTAAGATTCGCAATATGCTCCTCTTCTCCTTGTGACTTTGCAATCATATCATCAACATAGACTTCAATTCTCTTATGCATTATATCATGAAACAAGGTCACCATGGCTCTCTGATATGTTGCCCTAGCATTCTTCAACCCAAACGGCATTACCTTGTAGCAGAATGTTCCCTATATTGTAACAAATATGGTTTTCTCCATCCTTTCGGTGCCATCTTAATCTGATTGTATCCCGAGAATCCGCCCATGAAAGAGAGCAAGGAACTCTTCGCTGTATTATCCACCAAAGTATCGATATGAGGCAAAGAGAAATTATCTTTGGGACTGGCCTTATTCAGATCTCGGTAATCGACGCACATCCGCACCTGGCCATCCTTCTAGAACAATGTTTGCCACCCATTCTGAATATGTTGCCACTTCTAAGAACCCCGCATCAAACTGCTTCTTCACCTCTTCTTTTATCTTTAACTGCATGTCTGACCTCATTCTTCTCAACTTTTGCTGAATTGGCTTGCACTCTGGCCTTAAAGGGAGCCTATGAACCACAATATCTGGATCCAACCCTGGCATGTCTTGGTATGACCATGCAAATACATCTACATATTCCCAGATCAATGCTATGAATTCATCCTTTATTGATGATGACAATGAGGTCCCAATTTTAACCTCCTTTATTTCCTCATCACTTCCCAAATTTATCTTTTCCAATATATCCTTATAAGGAAGTACTTGTTTCTCCTCTTGTTCTATTTTCCTCAATAAATTTTGAGGTAGACCATAATCCTTAGTATCTTCGTTGGCCTCAAAATCACCCGTGCAAATGGGTCTTTCAAAATCAATTTCAGAATTACTGACAGGAAGGTCCTCATATTCTGCATCCGTACACCTGTAAATAGATGGGGAAGAAACAATATAGGAAAATATATATACAATGAAAGAAAAATAAATAGCATAAATGAAAGAATATGGACACATCAATATGAAGAAAATGCATCGTGCTTGTCATTTATTGAATGAAGATTTTTTCAACAAAAGCCCATTACTGAAAAAATTCTTAATATCCTCGGGCAAAGATAATTAAGATTGTTTTAAAGTATTACCTTGGAATAGACCTAAAGACTATCGGTAGTTTGGTTTCACTCCAATTTGTCAGTCTATACCCTCGTGGACAAGGTCGCACCATCCAGTTTGCATTCTTACTCTCAATTCCTTCCTCCCTAGTCATGCAGATTATCATATCCTGTGTATCACCCTTATGCATATGGAACTTCTCGAAAGCTTGTTCAATCATTATGAGTACATCATCAGAATCCTTTTCCTCGAACAGAAAACCGGCTAAGCAAAAGCTGTGAAGGATTGGTGGGAAGTCATAGGCTCCAACTCAATACCCATACCCGCAAGATGGGCCATCCTCCTTTGTCGGTTCTTCTCCACTTGTTTCCTCTTCTCCTGAGCCTTCGGAAGATATCCTAGACCAAACCAGTCCTTATTTCCAACCACTTCAATTGCTCTGGCCATTTCCTGAAGATACTTTCCAAGACATTTTCCTGCCCGACAACCCTTTCCCACAGTAGTCCTTACTCACAGTCTTGTATTCTTGGACAACTTTGGCTTTGGAATTCTTCGTCCTTCAGTGACGAATACTGCATTTACAAACTCCAAAGACCAGAAGGAGCATTCCACAGCATCTTCGTTTGGCTCAATGTAAGGGGAACCAGTAGATGCAGAGGCTATGATGTCCTCTTCTCCTGACACAATGACCAAACGTCCCTCCATCACAAACTTTAGCTTTTGGTGGAGATATGAGGGTTCTAACAAGCAATTGTAGGACGGGGTAATATCCATGACCTAGAAATTCATGTTATAGGTACAAAGACCTATCTCCATCGAGAGCTCGATAGTTCCCATTACCTCCCATCTTGTTCCATCAAAGGCTCTAACCACCGTGCAACTTGGCAGCATATAAGAAATATCAACTGACAGTTTAGACAGGGTTGCCAAGGGCATCACATTTAATGAAGAACTGTTATCCAAAAGCACCCTTGGTAATATGTGTCCCTTGCAAGTGATCATTATGCGAAGAGCTTTTGTCGACCCAATACCATTGGGTGGTATTTCATCATAACTAAAATAAATGTGATCGTCTGCTACAATATTCCCCACCAGCCTGTCTAATTTCTTCACCGATATGTTATTGGCCATATATGCCTGATTTAGAACTCTTAACAAGGCATTTCTGTATGGCTCCAAATTTAGCAGCAATGATAGGATCGAAATTCTCGCTGGTTGACGTTGTAATTGTTCCACCACACTATATTTGCTATGCTTTATGAACTTTAGAAACTCACAAGCTTCTTTTTCATTTATCGGCTCTTTCACCAGGATTGAATTCTTCTCCATTCTTTTTGACTGATCCATCTCAATATGGACCTGTTCAACTACCTTCTTCCCTTTATCTACTTCCCCTCCCTTTCCTGGTAGACCTGGCTCAACAGTCTCAGGGGCATAGCATCTCCCACTACGAGTTAAGTGCCCCACTCCTGTTATGTCAGTCGCTACCTACTGACTAGAAGTGCTCGGCATAACCATGATGCAATCATACTTCCATGGTGCAGCCTTATTTTCTTTATATGAAAAAGAGGATGGTAGTTCTATGATCAGTTTAGGCATGACTTCTTCAATAACCGGAGCAACCTTTTCCTCTGGCTGATCATAGTAAATGATCAGAGGTCTACCTATATCGTATCCAGTTGTATCCTCCGTAGCACCCACTTCTTTTTCTACTTCCTCGTAGAATTGGGTATGGCTTTCATCCATCATCTGTTGGACTTTAACCAAGAAATCCCCATAATCCTATATGGTATGTCCTTTGCATTTATGGAAAAGACACCAATCTTCTATTTTTCTTGCCACCAATTTCAAACTACCCTTATCCTGAACTATACCAGCTTTAACCATTTCAACCCATACTTTTAACATTGGAGTCTTCACTTCACTGATATATTTCTTCACCAGACTGACTTTCCTCGATATCACTACATTCACCTGGTTCTCAACATGATTGAGCAACGGATTACCCGCTACATTTGGCCCATTCTTTGACCCGAATTTCCCAACCCCGGAGTTGATCAAACTTTGGACTTTCCTTTTAAAGGCAATGCAATCCTCGGTTGAATGCCCCTGAATCCCCGCTTGATACGCGCAGTTAGCATTTGTGCTGTACCATCTTGGGTATGGCAATGTCAAAGGTTTAAGGTATACGGGTGCAACAAGCTGACCCTGCAACAATTTGGGATATAGTTTACCATAAGTGGTAGAACTTGAGTCAAATGGGGGTTTTTGATCATTCTTTGGTGAACATTGGTCATTGCGCATGGTACCCTGGGTGTTTGGGATAGTGTTTCGGGGAAGGGTTATCTGTGGGGACACGCCAGTTGGAAAGGGATGTTGTGGTATATTGGTATAAGGTAATGGATTTTGAGTAAGGTGGTTCACAGTGGAGTAGTCAGGATTATACCCCGGGTAAGGTGTGTAGGGTGTAGGAGGTGCATAGGATGTAGAAAAAGTATAGGGCCTAGGGGGTTTATATGGTGTAGGAGGTGCATAGGGATATTGGTTGATGCTAACTACGTGAGTTTCGTCTTTCTTCTTAGCAGGAAATAACCTTCTTCGGAGTGGCAGACTCACTTCCCTCCGTTTTTCCATTTTCTATGACAGTCTCAATCATTTCCCTGGATATAACCATATCCGTGAATTCTTAGTGGCACTCCCCACCAATTTGTCATAATACGGTGCCTTTAAAGTATTGATAAAAAGCACCGTTGTTTCTTTGCTAGTTAAAGGGGGTTGCACTTGAGTGGCCAAGTCCCTCCACCTTTGAGAGTACTCCTTGAAACTCTCAGTAGTCTTCTTTTCCATGTTCTGTAGTGACAGCCTGTCAGGTACCATATCAGATACATGCTTATAATGCTCCATAAAGGCCCTGGCTAAATCCATCCAAGAACGGATCTTAGTCCGAGTCAGTTAATTATACCATCGGGTTGCAGGCCCGTCAAGCTATCCTGAAAGCAGTGGATAAGCAGTTCTTCATCATCATCATGTCCTGTCATTTTTCTGTAGTACATGGTCAGGTGTGCTAATGGGTTGGTAGTCCCATTATATTTCTCAAAATCGGGTACTTTAAACTTGGGAGGAATCACCAAGCCATGTACCAAGCTCATTTCTTTGGCATCCAGACTGCCAATATAACTCTACCCCTTCTATTGCTCTTAATCTCTCTTCCAGCAATTGATACTTCTTCTGAGATTCTGCATTTTCCATCTTTTTCAGCTCAACCAACCTTGCCTTTTCTTTCTCAGCCAGTTCCTCAAAGTCTGAAACATCAATAATATCACTTGGGTCAGCCTCAATGTTACCTTTTCTAGGAGCATAATTATGTGCTTAGCCGCTGGTTGGATATAAACATAAGAGGCTGCCCTAGTTGGTAGCTCATTTCCCACATGCTGGGATGCTTGGCCCTTTAGCTACATGATTTCAGGTTGATCTTCCTCATTTACCACCGTTTTTCCTGTGATTGAATTCTCCCTCGACCCTTTCTGTCTCATCATGGCATTCATCATTTCCATGAGTTTAGCCATTTGTTCCCTTGATTCCTCCTGAGACTTAATCAGTTGTTCCTGTAGTTCCCTTTGAACCCGTTCCATACTCTCAATACGAGCAAGATGATCATTCTCCATGATCCTAGCTTGACATCTAGTGTTGTAGTGGTGTCGAAAATCCGTTTCTTTTGGAGTGCGCCCGATTTTACCTTAAGTTTTAAAAAACCATGGATTATATTTTTTTGACTCATTTTTTATGTTTTATTAAAAATGAATGAATGAATAAATGTGAATGAATGAACAAATAAAATGAATAAATAAATGACTAAGTATATGAATATGAAAGAATAAATGAATGAACAAGTAAAATAAATAAGTGGCTAAGTATATGAATATGAATGAATAATCATAAAAAATAAATGAATGATTATAACTATGAATAAATGTACGAATGAACAAACAAAATATATAAAAAATATGAATGCATTTGAAAGTATTGGCCCCGGGATAATTCCAACCAAACGGTCTTTCATTGATTTCCTGGAACTAAGTACATCAAAGATAAAATAAAAGGAATACTGCATAAGACAAATCCATAATTCGCCTATCTATTCCAAAGTGCTGTTACAAAATACTAGTCCTATAGTAACTCCCTCAGATCTTGGACTTTCTTTCACAGTCTTCTTTTGATTGCCTTGCTTTTCAATCTGACCCCTACTTGTTCATGGCTCCTAGACATGTCACCAGAAACATCACTATGTAAACTTTCCTTAGCTTGCTTCTCCAGTTGATTGCCTCGGGCTTCTTTATGCTTCACTCTCTCTTTCCAATAGTTATTCTCCTTCTTGAGGTTTTTGACCTCTTGCTCCCATTCCCCGAAAGTCTTGACAGTCCCTTCAAATCTGAGCTCGAAGTGGTATTTTTTGTTTTCCAAGTGCAAATCCCTAAGATCTCCCTTGACAATGTCCCTTTCTCTCTTGATCTTTTCCTTTTCTCTTTCTCGAGCTGACTCCCTATTTTTCATGTCCTCAATCTCTTATTGCAGTCGAGCAATCTCTTTGCTCATTTGGGCCTTTTTTTTTCGAATTCCACCTTGCAAATTCTAACTCTGATGGCATTTCCTTAGGTGGCGAATTCATGAACTGGACCTCTTCCCATTAGATGTCAATGACCTATCATTAACCCTCAATTCCCTCCATACCATGTAGTCAGGTGTGACGATGTCGGCATATCGAGCCACTTTTATCCGATGAGTTTTCTTCCATGCTTCAATCACTACACGCACCTTTCCAGAATACCCATCCTCTCCATAAGTAAACTCTGATAATCTTAGTTTATGAGTCGCGGGTGTGAATTATCGAGACTCGACCTGTCTTTGCACCAACAGAGGTGCATAACTCACAGATCCCCAAATTTCGAGTAGTGGGTTGTCTCCACATTTATACATAATCGGCATAGGAACCATCCATGGAGCTCTCCAAGTTACCATCTCCCCTCCCTCCCTCCGATTTGATTTTTCCTTTTTCCAATATCGGGAATTCACTTGTTTTTTTGTTTTTCCTCCAACCGACTTTTTTATCGAAATTTCTTCAAACTGAGCCTTGGACTATCTTTTTTTACTCATTCTTCATCAATTAGGGGCTTTAATTTTATCGAATCGGGCCATTTTTGCAATTTTCCCCAATTTTGTAAAATTCACCAAAAACCTTAATTTTCGGTTTTCCTTCCAAATTGACTCTTCCTTTGGTTCTACTTTCAATTAGCCTTTCCAACACCCATAGTCATTGATTATATTCCATTTGAAACCTCCAACTTTGACCAATTTGATCGTTTAAGCATTTTTCCCAAATGTACCGAATTAGGGTTTCCTTTTTACTGAATCTCCATAACCCATCTTCCGAACTCTATATTTCTCGTTGTAGACCTCGAATTATCAAAATTCTTTCACCATTGTTCAATTAAACTTTGAATCTTGATTTTGAATGAGGGTTGACTTTTTCAATAGTTGACTTTTTGAGGTTGACTTTTTTGAGGTTGACTTTTTTTGGATTGACTTTTCATGCTGGACCTTTTAAACAAAGTCTTGGAGTACCATCCGCATGTTGAGAAGATATTTTCTGCATTTTAAAGCATCACCAGGAAGAAATTACCTGATTTAGGGGTTCGGACAAAATTAGATGTCTACAGCTGCCCCTCTTTGGTTATTTTTGAGAATCAAGAATCAGGCAACGATAAATAAGCACTAATTTTGTCCGGTTAGTGAAATCACATGTGAAGAAAAGGAAAGAAAATTTTTTTATTTTCATTTTTCATCATTTTTTTTATAAAAAAAAAGCTGTAAATAGAAGATTTTGTCCTTAAATCGAGTTTCCTGACTAATCAAGGCTCGAACTGTCTTAAGGAAAAGAGTTCGATTAGCAAGAGAAAAAAATACCTCGACGGTGGTCTCGGGGCCTTATCTTCTCTTATATTAACCTTACTGGCGAAACTAGAAATTGAAACAAGCTGGGTGAAACCAGTAGTTGAAAAGTGATCCAGGTGAAACCCGAAAGTTAACATGAGATGACCTGGGCGGAACCAAAGGTTGAAAAGTTATCTAGGCGAAACCATAGATAATTTTCAAAGAGATGACTTGGGCAAAACCAAAAGTCGAAAACTTATCTAGGCAAAACCATAGATAATTTTCAAAGTGATGACTTGGGTGAAACCAGAAGTCGAAAAAGATTTGGATGAAGCCAGGAATTGAAATGAATATGGTGTCAGTTGTGTTTAAAATTCTGGGTATATTTCAGAGGCTTTGGGTATCACCACCAAAGATTTGTTCATTTTAAAATTGTAAAAACTCTGGATATCTCCACCAGAGGCTTCAGCTATCACCACTAAAGGCTTGTTCACTTTTAAAACTGAAAAACCTTGGATATCTCCACCAAAGGCTTCGGCTATCACCACCAAAGGCTTGTTCACTTTTAAAACTATAAAACCCTGGATATCTCCACCAGAGGCTTCGGCTATCACCACAAAATGTTTGTTCACTTTTGAAATTGTAAAACCTTGGATATCTCCACCAGAGGCTCTGGCTATCACCACCAAAGGCTTGTTCACTTTTAAAACTATAAAACCCTGGATATCTCCACCAGAGGCTTCGACTATCACCACCAAAGGCTTGTTCATTTTAAAATTGTAAAATTATGGGTTCGACTCATTTAGAAAACAAGTTCAATTTAAAAAAATAAAAGAAAGTACCTCGACGGTGGTCTCGGGGCTCGACTCATTTGAGAAGTAGAACGAGTTTGATTTTAAAACAAAATACCTCTACGGTGGTCTTAAGGCTCGACTCATTCGAGAAGCAGAACGAGTTCGATTTTAAAAAAAAAATACCTCAATGATGGTCTCGGGGCTCGACTCATTTGAGAAGCAGAACGAGTTCGATTTTAAAACAAAATACCTTGACGGTGGTCTCGAGCTCGACTCATTTGAGAAGTAGAATGAGTTCGATTTTATAACAAAATACCTCAACGGTGGTCTCGGGGCTCAACTCCTTTGAGAAGTAGAACGAGTCCGATTTAGGAGAGAAAATTTTCCACTATTCTTGTAATATTAGCCAAATGCAATGATGAAAATGACATGCTTTGCAAATGCTTGTAGGATGTATGTTCCCTAAGGATAAAGGTAATTAAATGATTGTGTCCTTATTTCTAATCCATGGTTTCTTTGAGGTTCAGGGACTGTCTGACTTCATGATGAGATCTTCAACCTTTCATTGATGCCCCACTTAAGGATCTTTCAATCAAGATAAAAAGTCTCAGTTTATGACTTCTCTGAAATCCACAAATTTTTTGACTTCGAGATAGAATCTTCAACACATTCGCTGTTTACTTCTACTTGGTGAATTTTCCATCATGATGCGCTGTTGTGTTTTCAAATTTTAGTGGTCTCCAAACCTCTTCTAAAATTTAAATCTACTCCTTAGTAATACTCTGAAATCCTTTTGCTTAAAGATTTTTATGTTTACTAAACATCATTCAATTTAATAACAATCAAAATGCATCACAAAATGTATGAAAGAAGGTATGAAACAACCAAATGTTATAAAAGGGATAACAAGATGACAGAGGTGAATATCAAGGATACAAGAAACAAATGTAGAGTTGTAGGTTGTAGATCCCCCCATATGCAGAATATCTTGGACCCTTTCTTCTTCAATTCATCTGAAATTTCTCTTGAATGAGCAATTTACTTGGGTAACATCTCAGCTTTCGTAGTTGCGCCAGACTGAGTTTTTCCCCTTTTGTCTGATTTTCTGATACTTTCTCCCTCTTTACATGGAGCATTGATTCAATCCTTAATCAGTACTTGAGCCGTCCTTTGCGGGTTTTCAACCCAAGTGTCCCCCATTCGGTATTAAGTCCCCCTTTGCTGGTTTTTGGCTTAAACCTCTCCTTTTACATTATTTTTAATTTTCTTTTTTGTTTGTTCTACCATGTATTTGAGAATTCTAAATGCTTCCAAGGTAAAAAGCATGTAATGTAGGCCAAGGTTTAGATTTAGAAAGAAAGGCTAAATAGGCCCAAAATGTGTTTAAGGGTGAGTGGATCAAGGATCATTTCATGAAGAGGATTCATTCTTGAAACATTCGTCCCTTTTTTGGACTTTCCTCTTTTTTCTTTCTTTGGAATCTTTTTCTTTCATTCTTGGCTTTTATTTTCCATTCTTTGATTTCACACTCTTTTTTTTCGATGGCTCTTTTAGCCATGATTTTTGAGAGGTTATTTTTCCTTGCATTTTCCCTCCAGTGTAGAGGGTGATCCTTGATCAAGGTTCAAAGAAAGAAAAAATTCCTAAGGCTCAAAGAGGTGACTAAGGATAATTTCTTCTTAACGAAAGGAATATGAAAGATGGCCATTCATCATATCAAGCATGAATATTTTCATTGAAAAGCAATCCTCAGGGGAAATAGATATATATGAATTTCATTTTTACATTTGGAATTATTTGAATTTCCACGTGCACAACATCACACTTTTCTTTTCTTTTTTTTTTTTCATTTTTTTATTCTTTTTCTTCTTCAAGCGTAGTACTTCTTCAATTCGTCAGCATTCATGGGATTTCTCAAGTCATCCCCGTCCATCCGAGTCAAAATCAATGCTCCTCCAGAAAAAGCTCCCTTTACCACGTAGGACCCTTCCCAATTTGGAGCCCATTTCCCTCGCGGATCCTTCACTATAGGGAGAACTTTCTTTAGTACCAACTCTCCTTCTCGGAATTGCCTAGAACGAACCTTCTTATTGTGGGCTCGAATCATCCTTTTCTGATACATATGCCCATGGAAAATTGCTTTCATCATTTTCTCTTCGATAAGATTCAACTGTTCATAGCGAGCTCTAACCCACTCAGCCTCTTCTAAACTAATCTCCATCAAAACTAAAAGGGTAGGGATTTCAACCTCAATAGGTAACACTACCTTCCTTCCATATACCAAAGAAAATGGCGTGGCACTTGTAGATGTACGAACTGAGGTACGGTATGCGTGAAGAGCAAAAGGCAAGATCTCATGCCAATCTTTGTAAACATCGGTCATCTTTTCAACAATCTTCTTGATGTTCTTATTGGCTGCTTCTACTGCCCTATTCATTTTTGGATGATAAGGTGCCGAATTATGATGCGTGATCTTGAACTGAGTACACACTTCTCTCATCATCTCATTGTTTAGATTGAGAGCATTGTCTGAAATGATTCTCTCTGGCAATCCATATAGACATATGATTTCCTTCTTGACGAATCTGCATACCACTGGCTTCGTTACATTAGCATAAGAAGCAGCTTTCACCCACTTTGTGAAGTAATCTACAGCCACTAGGATGAAACGATGTCCATTTGAAGCTTTAGGGGTAATAGGTCCAATCATATCCATTCCCCACATCGAAAATGGCCATGGTGCAGTCATGACATGCAATGGTGATGGAGGCACATGAATCTTATCTGCATATATATGACATTTATGGCACTTCCGGGAATAACTAATGCAATCTCCTTCCATCGTTAGCCAACAATATCCTGCCCTCATAATTTGTTTAGCAAGCATGTGACTATTGGCATGTGTTCCATATATCCCTTCGTGGACTTCTTCAAAGATTCTCCGAGCTTCGGCAGACCCGACACACCTCAATAGAACCTGGTCTTTCCCTTTCTTGTAGAGAATCTCACCATCTAGGACAAAACCCATTCCCAATCTTCTTAGCGTCCTCTTATCATTTTCTGTTGCTTGTTCAGGATACCGCTGACTCTTGATGTATTGCAAGATGTTGTGATACCAAGGGAGGCTATCCACTTCTTCTTCAATATTCATGCAGTAGGCAGGAGACTTGTATATGCTCATCTTTATTGGCATAACTTTGGCCCCTTTATTTATTTTAAACATTGATGACAAAGTGGCTAAAGCATCCGCCATTTGGTTTTCTTCTCGGGGGAATTAATTGAAACTCACTTCTTCGAATTCCTCTATCAGACTCAGTATGAGCTCTTAGTATCGTATTAACTTTGCATCTCGGGTTTCCCATTCTCCCCGTAATTGGTATATCATTAGGACTGAATCTCTGAAAACTTCCAATGTTTTGATCTTTCTGTCTACGGCAGCACGAAGGCCTATAGTACATGCCTCATATTCAGCAGTATTGTTTGTACAATCAAAATCTAATCTGGCAGTGAAAGGATACTAATCTTCTTTTGGGGATATGAGCACTGCGCCGATCCCGTGCCCCATGGCATTAGATGCACCATCAAAGTACATTTTCCATATTTTCTTCTTCGAGGTAATCTTATCTTCTTGCGAGACATACATTAGATCTTTATCAGGGAAATCAAAGCTTAAAGGCTCATAATCTTCAATCGCCTGACTTGCTAAGAACTCGGCTACTACGCTGCCCTTTATAGCTTTCTGACTCACAAACACAATGTCGTACTCTGACAACAAAACTTGCCATCTTGTCGTTCTTCCTGACAAGGAAGATGCTTCCAACATATACTTGATGGGATCTAACTTGGCAATCAACCATGTCGTGTGGTACAACATGTATTGTCTGAGCCTTCGAGCGGTCCAAGCTAAGGCACAACAAAGCTTTTCTACCGATGAATACTTAAATTGCTTTTTCTTTCTTCCTGATCTCATCATGTTGCCCTAATACATAGCCCATCGATCTCTCATATACTGATAAATAGATAGTGCTTAACTTGGACCGCTCGAAGGCTCAGACAATACATGTTGTACCACACGACATGGTTGATTGCCAAGTTAGATCCCATCAAGTATATGTTGGTGGATTTTCCTTGTCAGGAAGAACGACAAGATGGCAAGTTTTGTTGTTGATGCATTGGTTTCTCCGAAACAGGCGGCATTAGCATTGGTGGATTGGATAGATAGTGCTTAACTTTATCAAAGGCGATCTGGCACCCTTCATCCCATTCTCCCAGATCACGCTTCCGAAGTAGCTTAAATATTGGATCACATTTGTCAGTTAGCTGAGAAATAAACCGAGCAATATAATTCAATCTTCCTAGAAAACCTCTCACTTCTTTTTGAATACGAGGTGGTGGCAAGTTCTGGATGGCCTTTACTTTATCTTAATCAATCTCAATTCCTCTCTTACTGACGATAAAACCTAAAATCTTCCCCGAAGTGACTCCGAAAGTGCATTTTGCCGGGTTTAGTTTGAGTCAAAACTTTCTTAGTCTTTCAAAGAGCTTTTTAAGATTCACAATATGCTCATCTTCTCCTTGTGACTTTGCGATCATGTCATCAACATAGACTTCAATCTCCTTATGCATCATATCATGAAACAATGTTACCATGGCTCTCTGGTATGTTGCCCCAGCATTTTTCAATCCAAACGACATCACCTTATAGCAAAATGTTCCCCACATCGTCACAAACGTTGTTTCCTTCATATCCTCCGATGCTATCTTAATCTGATTGTACCCTGAGAATCTGTCCATGAAGGAAAACAAAGAACTCTTTGCCGTATTATCCACCAAGGTATCAATGTGAGGCAAAGGGAAATTATCTTTAGGACTGGCCTTATTCAGATCCCGGTAATCAACACACATCCGTACTTTGGCATCCTTCTTTGGAACTAGGACAATATTCGCTACCCATACGGATATTTTGCCACTTCCAAGAACCCATCGTCGAACTGCTTTTTCACTTCTTCTTTTATCTTTAACAGCATGTCAAGCCTCATTCTTCTCAATTTTTGTTGAATTGGCTTGCATTCTGGCCTTAAAGGAAGCTTGTGAACCACAATATCAGGATCCAATCCTGGCATGTCTTGGTAGACCATGCAAATACATCGACATATTCCCGGAGTAAAGCTATCAGTTCACACTTTGTTGATGGTGGCAATGAGGTCCCAGTTTCGACCTTTTTTATTTCTTGTCTCTTTCCAGGTTTATCATTTCTAGCAGCTCCTTATGAGGCAATACTTGCTTCTCCTCTTGTTCTATTTTTCCCAATAAATTCGGGGCAGACCATAACCTTCAGCATCTTCGTTGACGTCGAAACCACCCGTGCAAATGGACCTTTCAAAATCAATTTCAAAATTATTGACAGGATGGTCCCCATATTCCTCATCCGTACACTTGTAAATAGGTGAGGAAGAAACAATATAGGAAGGCGTATTGGGAATGAAAGAAAATGAGAGAGCAAAAATGAAAGAATATGGACACATCAATATGAAAAAAAATGCATCGTGCTTGTTATTTATTAAATGAAGAGTTTTAAACATAATCCCGTACAGAAAAATTCTTAATATCCTTGGGCAAAGATAATTAAGATTGTTTCAGAGTATTAATCTGGAGTAGACCTAAAAACTATAGAAAGCTCGATCGCACTCCAGTTTGTTAATTCATAGCCCGGTGGACAAGAAATCGTATGGAAAATGAGCAAATCAGCATAGAAAAAGAAAGAAAAATGCAATAGTTAGGTGCCAAAAGGCTACCTTTCAAAGCTATCTTTCAAGCTTCCTTCTTTTTAAAATTTTTCTTTGCTTTTCTACCACTTAGCTATTGCTCAAACATGAAAATACTCAGCCAAAAAAAACCTCCTCAAAATGAAAACCCCCATCCCATTTTATAGGCAGCTGAATGGTCTTCTATGTTGACATAATGTTGTCATTTTTTTCCTAGCTAACAAGATCCAAAGGCCACTAATCAAAGATGATAAAAATGTAAATTTACAACCATAGGATGAAGTGATCAGCCCCTAACCACAACTAGCTATCCAAGAATCCTAACTATAGACACCTAATTCTGTCCGGACCACTAAAACAGGTATATTTTCTTCCTAAATTGATGTTTCAGAATGTAAAAAGACTTTTTTCATCCTGCAGGTGGTACTCCAAGACTTAGTTTAAGAGGGCGAGCATAAAAAGTCAAACTTGAAAAAGTCAACCTCAAAAAGTCAACCCTAAAAAGTCAACTACTAAAAAAGTCAACCCACTTTCAAAATCAAGATTTGAAGTTCAATTGAAAAATGGCAAAAGAATTTTGATAATCCGAGGTTGGGTTATGGAGATTCAGTAGAAAGGAAACCCTAATCCGAGAAATTTGGGGAAAAGTGCTTAAACGATCGAATTGCTCAAAATTGAAGGTTCCAAATGAAAGATAAGCACTGAATACGAGTAATGGAGAAGCCACTTGAAAGAAAAACTGAAAGAAAAGTCAATCTGGTAGAAAACCGAGAATTGGGGTTTTTGGTGGATTTCGGTGAAATTGAGAAGAATTACAGAAATGGCCCGACTTGATAAGACTAAAGCCCTTAATGGATGAGGAATGATTAAAAAGGATAGCCCAAGGCTCAGTTTGAAGAAAATCTGAAAATCGGACTTGTTTTGAGCAAAACCGAGTTTCGAAGGCAAAAGGGCAAAATTAGAAAATTTGGGAAAAATAGCAAATGAACTCAAGAAATTCTGAAAAAATGAAAATCTCATTCTTATGTCATTTGGAAGAGATTGGAGAAAGAAAATCTTGATTCGGAGTTCGTTTGCAAAATGGAAAAATCTCGGGTTTCCTATGCAGTAATTCAAGAAGATAAATCCCGAAAAAATAGCAAATGAACTCCAAAAATTCTGAAAATATGCAAATCTCATTTTTAAATTATTTATAAGATATTGGTAAAATAAAATCTTGATTCGTAGTTCCTTTGCAAAATGGCCAAATCCCGGCCCCTTATGTAATACTTCAAGCAGATAAATCCTAAAAAAATACCAAATGAGTTCCAAAAATTATGAACACTTCCAGATCACACTTTTAAATTATTTGGAAGAGATTGGTGAAGAAAAATCTTGATTTTGAGCTCGTTTAAAAAATGGTAAAATTTAGGGGCATAAAACGGTAATTTTGGAAGAAAAATCCAAATAAATAGCAAATGGACTCGAAAATTTTTGAAAACTTCCAGAATTCAATTTTTTATTGTTTTAAAAGTACTGAAAAAATAAAATTTGAATTTGGAGTCCGTTTTCCATTTATTTGCATTCGGGGGGCAAAAAGGTCATTTTACCCAAGAAACCGAAAAGGGCTTTTCTTGCCTTTCAAAAAAATCAAACTTGGGCCGGAAGAAGGAGGGCTGGCCGGCCAAGGCCCAAGGAGGGGAAGGAGGTTTCTGATTTTTAATCAAGAGGCCAAAAATGAGGAGTTAGTTAGTGACTTTTTGATCAAGCCTTTGCAAATAAGCCACATGGACCAATACATGAAGAGGGAGAGTGTCAACATAATGGCTTAAGATTCTTGAACAGCTGTAATTATGGATAGCTGATGGCCTAATCTAAGAGTGATAATTTCATGTGTTTAAACATCTTGGATCATTAGCCCTTGGATGAAAATTGGTTGGAGGAAAAATGACAACATGCTAACCTAGAGAGAGGAAGGTTTCGGCCACTACAAGGATCCCTACTCTTTCATTTTCAGCACTCTCTCATTTTTCATATTCTCTCTTTCTTTTGGTTGTCTCTCCATTGTTGCAAAGCAAAAAGAAAAGTTTAGAAAAGAAAAAAAAAGTTTGAAGAGAAAAAGCTTGAAAGATAGCTTCTAGAGGTTGCTTTTAGCACCATACTCTTGCACTTTCTTTGATTTTCCATTCTTGATTTGCTGTTTTGATTATTATTTTGGTGAGTTTCTTTTGATTTTTATTTTTAAATAAGTGTTTTTAATGTTCTTCTGTAGGTTCTTTCTTCATATTTTCTTATAAAAACTCTTGAAATAATTTTTTTCTCCTTGGTTCTTTGACATGGCCAAATGGCCCATCATTTTTTTTTTTTTCTGTTTTAGTTGCTGTTTTGTTTTGTTATTTTTGATATTAAATAAGTCTTGATGCTTTAAATCTTCTTCTACTACATAGACTTGAAGCTTGTTTTAATTTGGTTGCTTGTTTATTTCCATTTATGAGTCTGTTATCATGTTCTTGCATTTTTGATTTTCTGTTTTCAAAATGTTTAAGTTTGTTTATATTTTATATTTTGTAATCCATATGTTTGTGAAAAATGCTTGTTGGTTTTCATACCTCTACTTTATATTTGCAAGATTTGAGTGTTATGTTTTAGTTAAGTATGTTAGTATATGAAGTGTTAGTGAAAATGCCATGCTTACTTTGGACATGAGGCCATTCGGCCACTTCACATTTATTTGCTTTGTGTGTGCATTTTTGTTATGTTAGGTGATAGGCTTGCATTTTCATGACATTTGGTTGAGTATTTGGTTTAAGCATGCCTTGTGTTTGTGTTATTGCCATGCATATTTTAGATGTTAGGGTTGGTTAGTTTTTCCATGCATGTCCATGCATTTTAGACCTAGGTTGCACTAAATGCCATGCAAGTTCATTTAGGTCTAGGTCATTTTATTGATGCCATGCATTTTTTCATGACATTTAGGTTTAAAATCATGCATTTCATGTGTCATATTTGCTGTATTTTTCATGCATTTCATGTCTATGCCACTTGACTTATGACTTAGGCCAATCAATGGCTCAAAGTCATGCTCTCTTGAGCATACTTGTGAAAAATTAAAGAGTTGTCAAATTGATTATTATACCTTTGTGATTTTTTTTACTTAGTCAATTTTTTTCTAACTTTTCAAAAGTGCTAGCTACTGTTTGTGAGTCATTTAGACAGTCTTAAATATTTTTACTTCGATTTTTAAATGATTTTATCAAAGGCGAAAATGTATTTTGGTAAAACAGTTTTTTCACCCAGTACTCGTACATTCCCGATTTTCTTGGAAGTCAACTTTAATCAGAAAATTAAGCTTATTTTTTTCCATGTAGTTTTACATGTCCTGAGTCTCCAATATTTGTTTTATATTTTTTTTTTTGAATTTTTAAAAATAGGGTAAAAAATCGTGCTTTAAAACTGAACAATGGAGTCATAATTGAATTTGAAGGAAAATCATTTTCCTGTTTTGGTTAAGTTACTTGGAGGGGGCTGATTAGGAAGTTTAGCTACTGACTTAGGGTAGTTTCTAAGCCTTTTTAAATTCTAAAAATGATTTTTTAAGTCTCGGGTTAAGATTGGTCAAGTCTGGGATTTTAAACTTAAGAAATTAGAGCCATTTAAAAAGGGTTTAGCCAAGTTTTTATTTTTAATCTAAGCTTTTCAAAATTGTTTTCAAACAATCAGATAGTATTTTGATTTTAGAATATTTAATTTGATATATTTTCCTAAGGTAGCCGGATATCTTTTTAGATATACAGATTTCTTTAATTAAGGAAAAAATACATTTTCATGCATTGCATTTTACATATTCATGCATTTTATATAATATATGATTTTTGCTATGATAATTTCTATGGTAATGTTATTATTTTGATTTATATTTTTTGATGTTATATTGTTTATTATATGGTTTTGAATATTTCATGATATCCTATGCTTTTTATTTTATTTTTTTGTCATATTATTTAGTATATACTATGTTCATGCATTATTATTTTCATTTTGTTTTCATGCATATTATATGATAGCATTATTTTATATTTCATGTCATTTAACTTATATGCCATATCATTTATATTTGTCATGTCATTTAAATTATTTCATTTCATATAGAATATATTATGTTACCTAGGTCATTTCATTTCATGTAGAATATATTATGTTACATAGGTCATTTCATTTCATTTAGGATATATTATGTCATTTAGGTCATTTCATTTCATTTAGAACATATCATATGACTTAGGATATTACATTTCATATAGAATATATTATGTTACCTAGGTCATTTCATTTCATTTAGAATATATCATATAACTTAGGATATTTCATTTCATTTAGAATATGCTAAGACATTTAAATTATATCATATCATTTAGGTTGCATTATATTATTTAGACTTTGCTATGTCATTTTATTTACGTCTTACATATTCATATTCATAATTTCTTAAAAATGTTTTCAAAAAGGTAATGATTTTCAATAAAATAAAGATATTCCATAGTTAAAATAATTCATGAGTTCTCTGCCGGGTTTGCTGGGGAGGATATCATCAATTATCATTAATAACGGAATATCTTCTTTAAAATGAGAATGATTCGGAAAGTTTTCCAAACTAATAAAAAATTTTATATTTTGCCATGTTTGTTGGGGAATATAGGAAAATTTTGAATTTATAAATTCCGGATCATTTTCAATTAAAAATGAAATTATTTTTCTTTAAATTGGGAATTAACTTGAAATACTAAATTTAAAATTGACTTTTTTCAGAGACTTGAGATAACACATGATTAATAAGGTACCGTTTTATACGTGCGTTGTGGGGGTGCTAATCCTTCCCCACACGTAACCGAGTCCCGAACCTGTTTCTTTAATTTCTCTAGTTTAAAACGCAGACTTGAAATTGGTTTTTAAAATGTTTTAATTAATTTTAAAATGTTTTATAAAACCGGTTTTAATAGGTGGCGGATCACACCTAGCAAAAAAAGATTGGTGGTGACTCATGTCTTTTTCAAGGTCATTTTCAAAACCTTCTTTTTTCTAGACGAATTAAGTTGACTTTTTCTCGATTTTTTTTAATGTCACGCTTAACGAATAATAAAGTCTTGTGATGAGACTTGTTATTTTTTAGGTTGCGACACTAACCATAATGTGCTCATCCTTTCTCTTCATTCATTTGGCCACTTGGCAAGATCACAGAGGCTCAATCAAATAAAAATACCACCTTCCTATTCAATTTTGGCCCTTGGATAAGAGAAATCAGCCATTCCTTTCCCTCTTCATGGGCTGGCCAAATGACCCTTAAAATTCCAGCATCTTCTCTCTTTTTGTTTTTTAAATTGCAAAAATGGCCCTCTTCGGTTTCTTCGATAAAATTGCACTTTAGCCCCCTAAACTTGATTAAATTGCAGAAGGACCCCAAATATGGATTTTATTTTTCCAATACCTCCTAACCAATATAAAATTGAGTACTGGAAGTTTTCATAATTTTCCGAGCCCGTTTCCTATTTTTCCCGAATTTATCTTTGAAAGTTTCGGTTTGGTGCCTCCCAAATTTAGCTTTTTTCAATTGAGCTCCGATTCAAGATTTTTCTTCACCAATCTCTTCCAAATAATATAAAATTGAAATCTGGAAGTTTTGGTAATTTTTTGAGCTCGTTTCCTATTTTTCCCGAAATTTTCTTTTGGAATTTCAGCTTAGTGCACCCGAACTTTGCCATTTTTCAAATGAGCTCCGATTTTGGATTTTTCTTCACCAATACCTTCCAAATAATATAATGATGAGATCTGGAAGTTTTGGTAAGTTTTTGAGCTCGTTTCCTATTTTTCCCGAATTTATCTTCTGGAATTTCAACTTAGTGCACCCGAACTTTGCCATTTTTCAAATGAGCTTCGATTCCGGATTTTTATTTGCCCATATCTTCCAAATGAAATAAAACTCAGTTCTGGAGGTTTTCATGATTTTTCGAGCTCGTTTCCTATTTTTCCTGGAATTTTCAAGATTGCCCTTTAACCTCCGAAACCTCGATTTTACTCAAAACAGGTTCGATTTCCAGATTTTCTTTTTCCATTGCCTTTTTTATATATTGAATTAGAGTTGGTCCGAAAACGCCTAATTTTTACTATCAAATTCCCCTCCGATTTGATTTTTCATTTTTCCAATATCGGGAATTCCCTTGTTTTTTCGTTTTTCCTACAACCGACCCTTTTCTCGGAATTTCTTCAAACTGAGCCTTGGGCTATCTTTGTTTACTCATTCTTCATCAATTAGGGGCTTTAATTTTATCGAATCAGGTCATTTCTGTAGTTTTTCCCAATTTTACAAAATTCACCAAAGACCCTAATTTTCGGTTTTCCTTCCAAATTGACTCTTCCTTTGGTTCTACTTCCAATTAGACTTTCCAACACCCATAGTCATTGATTATATTCCATTTGAAACCTCCAACTTTGACCAATTTGATCGTTTAAGCATTCTTCCCAAATCTATCGAATTAGGGTTTTCTTTTTACTAAATCTCCATAACCCATCTTCCGGACTCTATATTTCTCGATGTAGACCTTGGATTATCAAAATTCTTTCACCATTGTTCAATTAAACTTTGAATCTTGATTTTGAATGAGGGTTGACTTTTTCAGTGGTTTGCTTTTTGAGGTTGACTTTTTTTGGATTGACTTTTCATGCTTGACCTCTTAAACAAAGTCTTGGAGTACCATCCGTAGATTGAGAAGAGATTTTTCTGCATTCTAAAACATCACCAGGAAGAAATTACCTAATTTAGGGGTCCGAACAAAATTAGATGTCTACAGCATAACTTTAACATGTATCAAACTACCAAATCTAGATCTTTTTGAAGATTGTCATGTTTGCTTGACTTTCAAGGAATCCACGAAAGAATTTTCCAATTTTTCTATTACTCACGGCCTCGATAAAGGTTATTCTTTGGGGCTTTTGAGTGGTCTTTATTCAACTGGTCTATGATCTAGGTACATGTAGAGATAAGGTGTTTCCTAGGATTTAATCCATCCCTCATGATGATCACCAATTCTTTCGAAACTTATTTCACTTTTCAAAGAGCTTATTTTTTTCACACGGGAAATTATCCGTATGAATTTTTATTTTCAACCTTTTTATTTTTTTTTCCAAAGATTATAAAAACAAAACTAAAAAAAATCCAAAAATCCAAAACTTCAAAACTTCAAATGAGATATGATGTATGTTGCTTGCAATTTCAAGTTCATTCATTTCAAACAAACTGAAAAATGTATAAAATTTAAACCAAGGTTAAGAATTGCTCCTGATTGGCATACTACCCTGAGAACAAATAACCTTTAGCCCCATCGTCCCTGAAGAGCATCCATGAGCTCTTTGAACTTTGTCGGGTTTGCATCAAATAAGGCTTGAACTTTGTCCTTGAATGCAGTGCAACTCTCCGTGGAATGCCCTTTAACCCCGCTATGATATTCGCATGTGACATTAGGATCATACCATTTCTGGTAACAAGACTTCCTGGGCTTTGCAAGTACAATGAAGATTGTATGGCTTTTGACAAGCAATAGAAGAAGTTCTGTGTAGGTCATCGGAATTGAATGGTACACATTTGCCTTCTTTCTCTTACTGCTCTGAGAACATACTAAGTTAACCTTCGGATCATTTGGCATAGCGAACCCTTAGGGTGGTGTGAAAGGCATTGAAGCATGATGACTATGCTGAAGCCAATGGTCAATATAGGGTTGAGGATGAATAATTCCACCGAAAAGATCTTCTCGCATTGCACCAAACCTTCTCTTGTTTTTGTCTTCGATGGTTATGACTTGATCATGCTCTTTAGCAACACTATCCTTCTTCTTGATAGCAATTTTTGCATCAGTACTCACAATTTTTTTCTTTTTTATACCATCCTCAGTCCTACCCACAGAAAACAATATGTCTGCGAACTCCAAAAAAATATTGCCGATCAATTTGTCATAGTATGGATATAGGAGAGTATCCACAAACAAAGCATTCATTTCTCTATTGGTAAGAGGTAGTCGGACATGTAAGGCTACATCGTTCCATCTACAAGCATACTGTTTGTAGCTCTCATTGGATTCCTTTTTCATGTTTTGGAGGGTGAATCGATCTGGAGTTGTTTCCAACATGTACTTGTATTGTTCCAGGAATGCTCGAGCAAAGTTTTTCCATGTTTGCACTTGGCCTTTTTTAACTGATAATACCATTTAGATGCTCCCTCTGTCAGGCTGTCTTGAAAAACATGGATAAGCAGTTTCTCATTATAAGCATGCCCCACCTTTTTATTACAATATACGACCAAGTGTGTCTCAGGGCACTTAAGTCCATATTTTTCAAACTCTGGAACTTTGAATTTTGGTGGGATGACCACATCGGGGATCAAGAGAAACTCCTTCATACTAAATTCATCTCCATCTTCAACAGCTCGAATTCTTTCCTCCAATAGGGCATACTCTAGTGGTATCTCCGCCTTTTGAATCCGGACTGGCTGTGAATAAACCTGATCAAAAATTTGGTCTTCAACATTCTTTCCCGAATTTCCACACCCTTGAACTTGATTACTTTTCTGTGTAAAGTGTTCTCCCATAGTTTCTATCCATTGTCCAATATTTTCCTGAGTCATCTGAATCCCCTGCGAGACCTGTTCAGTTGTCTCATTCTGCACTTGTTCAATTTTTTCCATTTGGGTAGTATGATCCTCTCCTATTTTACTTTTCTACAAAAAGGAAACTAAGGCTATTTTTAGACAAGAACTCTATCGTGGCTCTTTATTTTAGGGGTTTGAGGAAAACCCCTTTTTATTTGCCTCTAGAGATAAAAAAACTAACGATGATAATATTAACTTCTCTGTCATTGGCGTTGATAGAGCCATTGCTATGTGTAAATGAACTTAATGCTAATGCATGGATGGATGAAATATGTGGTATGACAAATAACTGATCGAATGCAAACGTAGAGGAAGACACAACAGAGGAAATAAGAATTGGAAGAACTTAATCATCAATATCTCATAACTATCGAAGCATAGTTAATTCATTCCCATGCCAATGTACAAAAGACAAAATCTGGAAAGTGGTTAAAACTGTCTTTGCAAGCATTTCATTGTCCTAGCATTCTAAGGCTATAAGAGCCGGCTACTGAAAAGACAAAATCCTACTACATCATTATCATCAATCTACCAACCCTAATTAGCCTTCCCAAGTCCTCTATCAATCAGTGTCGCTGGATTGAACCACTTGGCATCTATAAGAGTCTGTACTTTGTTCTTGAGGGCCTCACAGTGTTCAATGCTATGCCTGACAACTCCACCGTGATAGTCACATCTTTTGTTTGGGTTATACCACTTAGGATACGGTGGTCGTAGGGTTTCAACGGTGCATAGGAAACAAGGTGATCTTGGATCAATGTAGGAAAAAGCTCTTGGTAGCTGATTGTAATGGGATCAAAATGCCTTTGTGTCTTGTCCTTGGGTTGTTTCCTGGTGACACATGGACTAGGGGTTAGGACATTTGATGGTGGCTCGAAGGCTCGAACCAGAGTGTTTGAATGGAAAGTTGGCCAAATGATATATGGGCGAGGGTATGGATTGAGGCCAATTTGTGGTGATGGAGTGAGACCCAAAGACCTCGTGTCAGTCACCTGAGTGGATAATTGGACAGTAGTAATGTGAGGGTACTGGTTAGGAACGGGAACAGTTTGCAAGAGTTGCATGGGATTCGAAACTTCCGTCTTTGGCATCAGGCTCTCCAGTTTATCCATTTTCATGATACTGTCCATAATTTCATCAGAGCTTAAACCCTTATACCATTGATCGGTGTGGGATCCAGTAGAGATCATTTGATCTGGACTCGATGATCTTGGTTGTTCCGAAGGCGATGAAGAGCCTTGAGAAAATTCCCCCTTAACCTCAACAAGATCCTCAACCATTTTCATCAATTTAGCGAGCTGTTCTTTCACCTTCCGGATTTCGTGTCCAAATTTCTCTTGATTGCATTCCAAAGCATCCAACGTTCCTCCAATTCACTCCCCATACTTTAACCCCTTCTCATGCAATTGACAAATGAGATTATTATCAAAATGAGATAAAAAAATGAGTGTACATGCTCTATTCACTTATGCACGAATGTAATGATGATTAATGCATAAAATGTACAAGATGCAAAGATGCTTGAGGAGATGAATTTTCATATTTACAACTACTCAAATAATACGCATGTTATGCAAAATGCAAATGAAAAGATCAAGAAAAAGAAGATCCTAATATCACTCTTTATTTTTTGATTTTTTTCTTCTTTATATTTTTCTTGACAACTTTTTTTTTTTTGACATTTTTCTTTTTTCATATTTTCTCAAAAGTCTAAAACGAAATGGAGATTTTTATTATATTTTTTTCACAACACCATAATAGAATGTTTTCATTATTCTCTTCTCATTTTTTCATTTCATTTTTTCCTTTTTTCCTTTTCATGGAATACAATCTCTGTTTTTCCTATTCTGAAAATTCCTTATAAATGTACAAGTATAAAAGAAATTTTTTGAAATAACCCAAAATTTCGGTATTATTACAATTGATACATGGAAAAAGAGTAAAGCAGTAAAAGAGTAAAATCATCAATACAAAGAGAAAAAAAACCTAATGAACATTTGCCCCAACAGTATCAACTTATTTAGGCATCACGATGCCTTTGGAACGAAAATTTAAACTTATTACGGGCAATGTACGTTTATCCTTGCCCAGTGTACGAGGTTTATTCGGACTGTAAAATAAATAGCAGGAGGTAAGAGGTGTTCCTCCGAGTGTCCCTAACTTCAAGATATCTAATCAAAAAATTCGGCATGGCTTCGCCTAAACTGGCTTCATATGGTCCTCTATATGAGGGTGAATTAGGTGCTAAAAAAGCCCCAAATCGTTCCTTAGTGTTGCCTGTGAAGGCTAGTAAGGCACCCCGATCCAAAAGAAAGAGTTCGATTCCTTGGAGTATATTTCTTTAGCCCATGAAGAGAATCATCATGAGAGCTTAGGTAATTTATACTCTGGAAGTATTTTGCTAGCCCATGCAGAGGATCATCACGAGAGCATAGCTACTTTACATCCATTTAAAAGGACGGAGCTCGGGTATAGAGCTCATGTTATGCAAATGCAACTGTGTGGGTGAGGAGGGATAAGCAAACCTTTCACCACCTATTCTACAACCCTATTCCTAAATACCCTGACAATTTATTAAAACAAAGATCAAGAATAGTGTAACGCATTAACAAACCAAAGAGCATAGTAATATACAACAATAAATAACCAGAGAAACAATAATATGCATGCAAATGAACATATTTAAATATATTTTATTATTTTTGGAAATCCTCCTTATTTTATGAAAAAATGGAAATTATAATTAAATACCAATTAGAACCAACAAAACTGAGACTTTTGATAACACACGACTAATTTTAGGCCTGACACTCTAAATGTCCTCAGCGGAGTCGCCAAGCTGTCATAACAAAAAATCATGAGGTCCCGTCGCAGGACCCCTCTTTTCCATTAAGTGACGTTAAAAGGTAGAAAACAAAATTGAGGGTTTGAAAACAACATCGGAAAAGAAAATTGAGTCGCCACCGATCTTTTTTGGTTAGGTGTGATCGATCACCTATTAAAACTTGTTTTTGTAGAAGATTTTGAAATTAATTAAAACATTTCAAGAAAACCAAATTTGTAGTCTGCGCTTTAATCCATAGAGAAAACAAAAGCAGGTTCGGGAGTCGGTTACGTGCGGGGAAGGATTAGCACCCCTACAACGCCCATATAAAATAGTACCTTATTTATCACGTGTTATCATGAAATCTCGATAAAAGTTGGTTTTAGGTTTGACATTTAAAATTAATTCCCTTAAAAAACAATCATATTATTTGAGAATGATCCATAATTTATTAATGCAAAAAAATTTCCATGTTTCCCGGCAGACCCGGCAAAACAGAGAAACTTTTATTTATTTTGGAATTCTCCGAATCACCCTCGTTTCGAAAAAGAAAAAAAAAGAGATATTATGTTATTAATGATAATTGATGATATCCTCCCGGCAGACCCAGCAGAGAACTCATGAATCATTTAAACTCGGGAATAACCTTATTTTGTTAAAAATCATTAATTCTTATGCATTGAAAACAATATATAAAAAAATGACCATAAAATATACAAATTATTACTAAGGTACAAATATGAATTAAACAACATGCATAATTGTCATGGCATGGCAAACAATTTATTATGACATGGCAAAAGAATCAATGACATGGCATACATGACATGGCAAACTTTATTACAACATGGCAAGAGAATTTATGACATGGCATATATGATATAAGCACCAATCATAAAAATGACATCATCATAGAATATTCACAATCACATCATGATCAAAATGGCAACATGAATATTAGATCATAAAATGTCATCATCATGGAATATTCATAAACATAGAATTTGCATGATTAAAATGGCAAATGTAGATATCATGGAATATGCATGGTCATGGAATATGCCCACATCATTATTTTGAAATTCATTTTCATGGATTTTCTTCTTGGTGAAATTATATAAATGGCACTTATCGGGATATTTTCTCGAACTCCCTGGCAAACCCGACAAAGTTTTGGAAAAATATATTTTCGCGTGACACGTATATAATTCCGAGTAAAACGTAACCTATACCTTTCTATTCCATAAACACGTGCGTTGAATAATTTCCTAACCTCCCCTGCAAACCCGGCAAAGATTAGGAACTAATTCCCACCAAATATTTAGGAAACTGGAAAACACGTTTTTATGCCAAATTTAGTTGCTCCATACCTCATTGTTAATGATGGTTTCGAGATAAGAATGAAGGACAATAGTTGCTCCATCATTCTTAAAGACATGCACTATGGATCGGCAACATTACATAATGGTTTATATGTTTTGGATCCAAAGATGCATGTGTTCAAAATAAATGTGAAGAAAGGATGATCCAAGTAAGACCTACATCTGGCATTGTAGACTTGGTCATATCAATGAGACAAGGATTTCCAAATTACATAAACATGGTTATTTGGAACCCTTTGATTATGAATCATATGGGACATGTGAATGTTGTCTCCTTGGTAAGATGACCAAAACTCTCTTTACAGGAAAGGTTGAAAGAGCTGGTGTTTTATTGTGCTTAATACATTCAGATGTATGTAGGCCACTAAACACAGCTGCCAGAAATGGTCACACATACTTCATAACCTTTATTGATAATCATTCAAGATTTGGTTATGTGTATCTGATGAGATACAAGTCTGAAGCTTTTGAAAAGTTCAAAGAGTTCAGAGCTGAAGTAGAGAAACAGACTGGGAAAAATATTCTGGCTCTTAGATTGGATCGAGGAGGAGAATATTTAACCCATGATTTCTTGGATCATTTGACAGAAAATGGAATTCTGTCGCAATGGACTCCACTTGGAACTCCTCAGTATAACGGAGTGTGCGAGAGGCGAAATCGAACCTTGTTGGACATGGTTTGGTCCATGATGTCTAAGGTTGACATTTCGATATCCTTTTAGGGATATGCCTTAGAGACAGCAGCTTACCTTCTAAATAGGGTTCCAAGCAAGTCGGTAGATAAGGTACCATATGAGATATGGAATGGCAAGAAGCCAATTCTATCTTTTCTAAAGATTTGGGGATACACGGCTTATGGAAGCGTGTACCTTCTGATAAGATGGGAGTTAGATCAGAAAAATATAAGTTTGTGGGGTATCCTAAAGAGAATGTTGGATATTACTTTTACAGTCCTACTGATCAAAAGGTGTTTGTTTCAAAACACGCTGCTTTTCTAGAGAAAGAGTTTCTACTAGAAGGATTCAGTGGGAGTAAAGTAGAAGTTCAAGAAACACAACCTAACATTTCCTCGGAACCTGAGCCATCGGTCGAGGCATTAGATGCTCGGACTGATCCTCAAGAAACACAAGTACTTTGAAGGTCTAGTAGGGAGAGGTAAACACATTGAAAAAAGATAGTTTGCCCGTTAATAATGAACCTACTACATATAAGGAAACGATGTTTGACATCAATTCCAAGAAATGGCTTGAAGCCATGAAATCTGAAATGGCTGCCATGGAAGTTAACTAAGTTTGGTCTTTAGTTGATCTAACCTCAAGGGATAAAACCCATAGGGTGCAAATGGGTCTTTCAAATAAAGACAGACATGGACGACAAAGTACAAATGTATAAGGCTAGATTGGTGGCAAAAGGTTATAATCAAGTTGAAGGCATTGATTTTGAAGAAACCTTTTCACAAGTTGCCATGGTTAAGTCCATTAGGATTATGCTTGCTATTGCTACATACCATGATTATGAGATATGGCAGATGGATGTAAAAACTGCATTCCTTAACGGGAATTTGCAAGAGGAAGTGTACATGACACAACCTGAAGGTTTTTCATCCAATGCCACTTCTACTAAGGTATGCAAGCTGCAAAAGTCCATTTATGTACTAAAGCAGGCATCTCGGAGTTGGAACATTAGCTTTGATGAAACAATTAGAGAATTTGGTTTCATTAAGAATCATGATGAACCATGTGTCTACAAGAAGGTAAATGGACATGCAGTTGTGTTCCTAGTGCTATATGTCGACGACATATTGCTTATAGGCAGATGCTTCAGACGACCAAAGTCTGGCTCTCCAAACAATTCTCCATGAAGGATTCGGGAGAAGCAGCATATATTCTGGGAATTAAGATCTATAGAGACAGATCGAAAAGGCTGCTTGGATTGTCCCAATCCGTTTACATAGACAAGGTGCTAAAGAGGTTTAGGATGGATATCTCCAAAAGAGGTAACTTGCCTATGTTACATGGTGTACATCTCTCGAAAGAGATGTGTCCTAAAACTTAGGAAGAAAGGACACGAATGGATAGGATCTCATATGCTTAGGCAATTGGATCTATCATGTGGGCCATGTTGTGCACAAGAATAGATGTATCATACGCTCTGAGTGTCACGAGCAGATACCAAACCAATCCTAGTGAGAGTCACTAGACTGCTGTGAAAAATATCCTCAAGTACTTGAGAAGAACTAAGGATATTTTCTTGGTCTATGGAGGGACTGAACTCCAAATTAAGGGTTATAAAGATGCTGGATTCCAAACTGATAAGGATGATAGTAAATCGCAGGGTGGTTATGTATTCACCTTAAATAGAGCTGCAATCAGTTGGAAAAGTTCCAAATAGACTACAACTGCAGATTCAACAACAGAAGCTGAAAACATCTCTGCGTGTGAGGCAGCGAAAGAGGCTGTTAGGATTAAGAAGTTCATAACTGAACTTGGTGTGGTTCCAAGCATTGTTGATCCAGTACCACTTTACTGTGATAACAATGGAGCCATACGCAAGCTAAGGAACCAAGGTCTCATCATAAATCCAAACATGTATTACGACAATATCACTTGATTATAGATATAATTCAAAGAGGTGATATAAGTATGGAAAGGTACCCACAGAGGATAAAATTGCTGATCCTTTCACTAAGGTTCTGTCTTAGCAGAAACACAATCGTCACATGGAAGGACATGGGCTTAAGTACATGGGCGATTGGCTTTAGTGCTAGTGGAGATTGTTGGTGTAAGCCCTGCAAGCCAATCGAGTTGGGCTTGTAAGACACTATTTATATATTCATGTATTGCACATTATAGTTTATTAATTATAATTGAGGTATTTCTTTATCCATAAGTATTGTTATAATTGTTATAAATAACTTGGGAAGATAAAGCCCAAGAAATACAGTGGTATTGCAAAGGAATTGTAAGGAGTTACAATTATGAGGATCCTTATGCATCAATGTTGTGTTTCTAAAACTGTTCCTGGTCATTGTATTGTCAAGACAGGGAATTGACAATGCTCAAAGACTAGCATATGTTAAGCCTTCATGCACTTGATGCATGCAACCGATCTCATAGGTTGAAAGTATAGAGATACTTGGGGATAACATATAGGTGATTGTTAGTTGAACAAGTTCACTGAACATGACCCGCTATGAGAGTTCCATTTCGTATTTCACTTAAGTGTCTATGGAAAATACTCTCATGTGTCAATAGTGTAAGTAATCCTTTGACTTGTGATACCAGATCATCTTGTATGTGTATTGTCATACTTAGATTTCATCATGAACGGGTCCCAACAAGAGGATGCTTATGGTAGGGTGTTATTGGGTATGACATGAAGCATATGAAGATGAATGAGTGGTCCAGAGAGGATTAATCACCCCAAGTGATATGAGGGGACACATCTCACATGCATCTGGCTTATATTAACTTATGAAAGTCCTTGGCCAAGGCAATACTTAAGGAGTTAATATTAAAGCTGCAGATCTAATATGTAATGGGATTAAAAGTAGACACTGAACCATGCTCTTTCCTATCCTGGGATATTTGATGAAGGGATCGAATTACATAGACATATTGTAGACGAAAGGCTTGTCGAACCTTGTTGACTCTCTCGGCATTTGGGTGGTCATGATGCATTGCTAGTTGCCTCTCATGATCTATAAATATAAATAGGAAATTCTTAATTGAATTTAATTTATATTTATTGCCAACATGTTTGGGGACTAATGGGTCACACACAAAAGGTGATTAATGAAATTAAAAAGAGATTGGGCCAGATTAAATATTCATTAAGTGTTGTGGGCTTATTGTTAATATTTAATAATATGTATAAGGGCTTTAGTGCAGTTAGTCCAATAGTTGGCATACACTAAACCTAGTTATATATATGTATATGCCTCATATGTTGTTTCCACCTCCCCTAAGCAATCTGAAACTCTGGTAGCCGCATTCTCTCACCTCCCTGTGAGAACCGACGCATAGAGAAAAGAAGAGGAGTAATCTGTTTTCTTCTTGCCTACTTCTTTTTAGCTAACTAGAGTAAGAGGAGGAAAGTTTCTCACAACCTAGACTACTAGCATCATCTTGGCAAAACATAATCTCAACCTTGTGAAGGTTTTCAAGTCACCTGTGTGGATTATTGTTAGAGGTCAAACAATTAGACGACTTTGGTTCGCGACAACCGGGCTTTGTGTGCAAGAACAAGAACATCAAGAATCTGTCTTGAGGTTTCGGCAATCTCCATCATAGAAGTATGAGATTTTGATTGTTATCTGTTCTTGACAGGATTATCGTTTTGAATTCATAGGCAGATCCATGAAGGGATTCAGTTGTTCTTTGTTTTTGTTTATTCCGCTGCGTTGTTAATTTAACTTGTTGATTAAATTATACATTATCTCTTTTTGAGCATGATCTGAATCCTAACAAGTTTACAATGTCCTTCTCAAATCATCTCAAACACAAATTCTTCCACTACCAATCCAAATCTTGGTTATACTTCGTGGCAAAGACAAGATTAACAATTTCTTGGTTGGATTCTTTCATCTCTTATGGAACCTGTCCTTGCTCAAGTTGTTGGTTGCACAACTTCATATTCTCTTTGGTCTTCTCTAGAATGTCTCTTTGTTAATAAATCTAGAAATCACCTCATGCAACTAAAATTGAAACTTCAAATTACCAAGAAACATAACCTATCCATTTCTGATTATCTCCAAAAATTCAAGTCCATTACAGAAAACCTTGCCATAGCCGGCCAACCATTTCAGTTCAAGACCTACTACTTCATATCCTTGCAGGATTAGGACCAGAATATGATCCCGTAGTTGTCTTTGTATCCATACGTCCTGACCCTGTTACTATTAATGATCTACACAACTTTCTCTTAAGTTATGAGCATCGTCTTGAACAACATACTCTGTCAGAAAACATTAAACCTGTTGCCAATGTAAATGTAAGAAAATTTTCCTCTAACAATCGATTTCAAAGATCCTTTGATCGCAATTGTGGTTTTTCTTCTAGCTCCACTTCTTTTCGAGGCAGGGGACGAGGGCGAGGTAAAACCTATCATGTTGGATTCTTCACCAATCAAAATACCTCTGCTTCTATGACTAGTCACCCTTAATGTCAGATTTACAATAAAATTGGACTTCCAGACTTAAACTGCTATAATAGATTTGCTCATGGTTTTCAAGGTACTTCAGGCTCAAACTTATCTACTATGTTAGCCTCAACATCCTCTTCTCCACATGATGATTGGTTTCCAGACTCAGATGCAAACAATCATTTAACTTCAGACCTTAGCAACATTTAACTGCATTCATAATATCAAAGGTATGATCGTGTCAAGATAGGAAATGGCACAAGTTTGCAAATAAAACATATTGGCTCATCCAAACTCTCTTTTCTTTCCCGACCCCTTCATTTAAATAATATTCTTTTCCTTCTATTACTAAAAATATTCTTAGTGTTTCCCAATTTACTCTGATAATAATGTTTTCGTTGAATTTCACCCTTCCTTTTGTGTTGTTAAGGATCAATCCTCGGCCTAGGTCCTTCTTAGAGAGTTCTTGATCAAGGTCTTTATCGTATCACTTCCAATCTTGCCTCCATTTCCACATTTTAACCTCAAGCTTTTATTAGTGAAAAAGTTTCCTCGGATGTATGGCACCAATGTTTAGGTCATCCTACATCCAGATTAGTTCAACATGTTATCTCTTCTAATAATCTACCAGTTACAAGCAATAAGTCAATGTCTTTTTTCTCGTCATTTCAATTAGGAAAATCACATAGATTACCCTTTCATTTATCTAATTCTGTGTCCAAAGGTCCACTTGATTTAGTCCACTCTAATGTATAGGGACCCTCTCCAGTTTATTCCAATAATGGACATCATTTTTATATAAGTTTTTTGATAATTTCAGTAAGTATACCTAGCTATTTCCAATGAAACAAAAATATGAAGTTTTTCAAAATTTTCAAAGATTTAAAATGCAAGTTGAAACATTCTTTGATCGTACCATTAAAGCTTTGCAAATAGAATGGGGGTAGAGATTGAAATGTCTCAATCTTTTTGCAATCAAATGGTATTCTTCATAGAATTTCTTTTCCTCACACCCATGAACAAAATGGCATTCTCAACCTTTTTTCATCCTACACAACCACATGCTGTTTGCAAACTCCATAAAGCTATCTATGGTCTTAAACAAGATCCACGGGCATGGTTTCATAGACTTAGCACCTTTTTACTTGAACTTGATTTTGTTAATCCCAAGCCTGATTGCTCATTATTTATTTAGCATATCAGCACCAGTATACTCATCTTACTTATCTATGTTGATGATATCATCATAAGTGGTAGCAATGATTCAATAATTAATTCTTTGATTTATGATCTTAATACTTCTTTTAAGTTAAAGGATCTTGGAAGATTATTTCCTTGGCATTGAAGTTCAACAGACTCCCACTAGTCTTGTTTTGTCGCAACAAAAATATATTCAAGATCTTTTTTTCAAGACAAAAAATGGAAGGAGCAAAGCCTTGTATTACTCCAGCTGCCACAGGTATTCTTTTTTCCAAATTTGTTGGTGAACCTTTTCATGATATTTAGCTCTATAGAAGTACAGTTGGAGCTCTTCAATATGCAACAATCACAAGGCTAGAAATTGCATATTCTATAAATAAGGTTTGTTAATTTATGCATCAACCTACTCAATTATACTAGATTGCTGTAAAATGTATTCTTCGCTACCTCAAGTACAATATTTAGCATGGTCTTCACATGCAACCATCCAAATCTCTAAGTTTACATGCCCACTCAGATGCTGATTGGGCAGGCTGTCCTGATGACAGGCGTTCAACAACTGGATATTATGTTTATTTGGGGAAGAACTTAGTATCTTGGAACTCCAAAAAGCAAACCATTGTTGCTAGATCGAGTACAGAGGCTGAGTATAGAGGAATAGCACATGCCACTGCATAATTGATTTGGCCTCAAAGTCTACTTAAAAAACTTCATCTATTTTTACCTAATCCTCCTACTTTGTGGTGTGATAATCTAAGTGCAACTTATCTTACAGCTAACCTAATTTTCCATGCAAGAACAAAACATATTGAAATTGATTACCACTTTGTCATGGAAAAAGTTGTCAATAAATATCTTGATGTTAGGTTCATATCATTTGCTTATCAATTATATGATATTTTGACCAAGCCTTTATCTTCCTAGAGATTTGTCATGCTTAGAAACAAGCTCATGGTGTCTTCATCACCCATTCGCTTAAGGGGGAATGATAAGAATAAATGATATCTTTAAGATGTAGATCAAATCAATCTACAATCTTCATCTCATAGTTGATAGGGTTTAAGATAACTTTTATTTTAATTGTTACTAGAGATTAGGATAAGTTTATATTGATGTAACTTGTTTTATCTCTTGTACATATTCTCTCTATAAATACATAACTCACTCCTCACTAGAAATCAAGTGAGTGTGATTATTCTTTACCTTTTCTAAATCTTCTTCTTTACCTTTACTAAAACTTCAACATAAACTAACCCCACATTGCTTAGAAAAGTCAAGAATAAAGAATATACAATAAGATATTCTTTTTAGCTTAGACAATTAAACTAAGTGCCATGGGCCTAAGGTGCTAGTAAGCCCACCTAGTGGGCTACTAATTATTTAATGTTAAAGATGGCCACTTGGGTTTAAAATTGTTAATGCAATTGATTTTTATTTTTATTTTTTAATTTTATCAAAAATTATATTAAATAGTAATCAGTTGCATTGAATAGTTGTGTTTTCTGAAAACATAGAGTTATGTAAAGACACAACATTTTCCTAAAGAGTTGTTATGTAAGAAAACAACTTATGCCAACAGACAAGTTACTAACAAATGTAATTTACATTGTCTATAAAAGGAGACTTTCTATTCTGCCATTTTCACAAGTCTGCTTGGAACGTTTATGACTTTGTTATATCCTGGATGCATTATAAAGCCTTAAAGAAAGTGTTTTTCACGCCTCAAAGTCAGCATTTAAATCTCTTATCTTAATTATTTTTTTTCTAACAATCTTAAGGCTTTATACTGATGGAGACCGAATTGAATTCAAGTGTGAAGGTTCATTTCCAAAATCAAGATATTATCAAACTGGATATGTTCAATGGGACCAACTACATAAGATGGAAAAACAATATGGTGTTTCTGTTAACCACATTGAAGATTTTTTTATGTTTTTGATCCGAATATGTAACTATTACCAGAAGAAACAACTTCAGATTCTAATGCTATTACAAAGGAGAAAAGCAAACGCCAAGAGGACGAGTTTATCTGCCATAGATATATTCTGAACTCTCTTACTGATCGATTATATGACCTTTACGGAAATATGTCTTCCCCAAAATCAATCTAGACTGCACTTAAGAACACATACAGAAATGAAAAGAAAGGCACATATAAGTTTCTTGCTTTGAGATACTTTGAATTTACCATGACTATACCAAATCTATCATAGATCAAGTGCATGAATTGCAAATTCTGGCCTCTAAATTAAGTGAATTGGAAATCAAAATTCCTAATTCACTCCAAGTGGAAGCAATTTTATCAAAATTGCCTCTTTCTTGGAATGGATATAGGAAGAAGATACTGCATTCTTCAGAATCTTATAGTATTCAGGATTTTCAAACTCATTTACTAATTGAGGCTAAATGTACATGCTCTATTCATATATGCGTGAATGCAATGATGATTGATGCATGAAATGTACGAAATGCAAAAATGCTTGAAGAAATAAATTCTCATATCTACAACTTCTCAAATTATATGAATGTTATGCAAAATGCAATGAAAAGATCAAGGAAAAGAAGATCCTAATATCACTCTTTATTTATTTGATTTTTTCTTTTCTACTTTTTCAAATTTTCTGACAACTACTCTTTTTAACATCTTTTCCTTCTTTTTTCATATTTTCTTAAAAAATCAAAACTAAAAGGAAATTTTAATTTTTTTACAACACGACTCCACCACAAAAGAACTTTTTCATTTATTCTCTTCTCATTTTTTTCATTTTTTTCAAGAAGAAATATTTTTATTCTTTCCATGGAATAAAAACTCTTTTTTTCTTTTCTAAAAATTCGTACAAAGGTATAAGTATAAAAGAAAATTTTCATAATAACAAAAAAAAATACTAATTTCCTATATTATTACAAATGATATGTGGAAAAAAAGTAAAGCAGTAAAAGAGTAAAATCATCAATACAAAGTAAAAGGTTAATGAACATTTGCCCCAACAATATCAACTTATTTAGGTATCACGACGCCTTTGGGGGGAATATTAAACTTATTACGGACGATGTACGTTCATCTTTGCCCGGTGTACGATGCTTATTTGGGATGTAAAATAGATAGCAAAGGGTTGGAAATGTTCCTCCATGTGTTCCTAATTTTGGTGTATCTATAGGAAATTCGACATGGCTTCGCCTAAGCTAGCTACATATGGTTCTCTATATGAGGTTGAATTAGGTTCTAAAAGCCCCAAATTGCTCCTCACTGTTGTTCGTGAGGACTAGTAAGGCACCCCGATCTAAAGAAAATGGTTCAATTTGTTAGAGCATATTTTTCTAGCCCATGCAGATTGTTAATCATGAAGGCATAAGTACTCTAATACTCTAGAAGTGTTTCACTAGCCTATGCAGATTGTTAATCACGAAGGCTTAGTTACTTTGCTTCCACTTAGAAAGGACGAAGCCTAGGAATAGAGCTCATGTTACGCATACGCGAGTGTAGTGTCTGAAGAGGAACAAACAAACCTTTCACCATCTATTCTATGACCCTTGTTCCGAATACCCCAAAAATTTATTAAAACAAAAATCAAATAATATACAACATTAATTAATCAAAGAAGCAATAATAATATGCATGTAAATGGATTCATTCACAAACATTTTTTTTTTTTTATGGAAATCCTTTTCATTTAAAAATATAGGAATTATAATTAAATACCATTTAAAAACCAAGAAATCGAGATTTTTGATAACACATGATTAATTTTAAGCCTAACTCTTTAAATATCCCCAATGGAGTCGCCAAGCTGTCATAACGATCTCAAAACCACTAAATGGCATTGGGGGTGGAAAAGATAATACGTCCTCGTAAATAATATTAGGTTTTGAAAAATCGAAAAATGGGAGTAGCCACCGATATTTTTTTGCTAGGTGTGATCGGTCACCTATTAAAACCAGTTTTCATTAAAAATTTAAAATTAATTAAAATCTTTTGAAAAAATCAATTTTAAGGTCCACGTTAAACTAGAGAAAATCAAAATATGGGTTCGAGAATCAGTAACTTGCGGGGAAGGTGTTTGCACCTCCACAACACCCGTGTAAAACGATACCTTATTAATCATGTCATAAGTCTTGGTAAAAGTTGATTTTAGATATCGGTATTTTAAAATAATTTCCTTTAAAATAATCATATTATTTTGAGGATGATACATAATTAATTATCACAAAATTTTCTATATTCCCCTGCAAAGCCGACAAAACATAAAATTTTTCTTTACTTTTAAAATCCTCCGCATCATTTTTTTTGAAAAAGATATTCATTTATTAATGATAATTGATGAAATCCTCCCCGCAAACCCAGTAGAGAACTCATGAATTATTTTAACTCGAGAATATTGCCTCGTTTATTATTAAAATGTCACTTTTATATGCATTAAAACTCATTTAAACAAACATGAATATGCAAAACAAATATTAATATGCGATATGAGCAAAGTATTATAAAACTAATTGTCACATGGCATAATTAACATGATCATCAAATGACATAATTAAGAACATACTATAGGTAGTAATTATAAACTAACATAAACAAGAAATATGCACGATAATTAAAAAATAACATAATCAAGATCATGACATGGACAATAATTAAATATCATAAACAAAAATATGCATACAATCATAATTTGAAAATCTATTTTTCATGAATTTTTATTTGAAATTACATAAATGGCAAACGTCGAAAAATTTAACCTAACTCCTCAGCAAACCCGACAAAGCTTAGAAAAATATTCTTTCACCTAACACGTATGTAATTTCGAGTAAAGCGAAAATCATACTTTAGGATTTCATAAACATGTGCGTTGAAATGTTTCCTAACCTCCCCGGCAAACCTGGTAAAGATTAAGAAATAATTCTCACCAAATGTTTATGAACTCGAGAACGCACGTTTTTAGTGATAAATTTGGAAAAACATTCTTTCTGAAAGTATGAAATGCATAAAAGGGGACCATTATTGAAATGTGTTTCTCTCTTGAAGAAAGGGAATCCAAATACCTATAAAGATATCCTAACACTTTTGAAAGAAACTTAAATTGGACTTTAAAAATTGAAGGATTTTGGGCATGGATTTTTGCTTGAAGGGTGTCCGAATATCATGGAAGAGGTATTCGGATTCCTTTAGCAACTTTAGGCCAATTGACTCGATAAAGAGGAGCATTCGATTGCCATGACATAGTTATCATAATACCCTTCTATTTTGCCTTAATGCAACAATTTGAAAACCAGGAAAAGATTAGAAGATGCAAATTTTTTTAAGAAAACAAATGGCTTGGCCGAATGCCCTTTAGCACAAAAAACAACAATTTGACTCATTTTTGAAGCTCGTTTTAGTTACCCAAAGCTCATTTTAGCAAGACCTCATTTTTTAAGACTTGAAAACCAAAGAAAACAAATATAAAAATTCCCCCTTTAGGTTCGGCTAGCTCCCTCCCTTAATGCCAAAACCATAAATTTTTACTCGTTTTAAAGCTCGTTTTAGCTACCCAAAATTTGTTTCATCAAAACCAATTTTTTAACCTTAAAAAAAACAAAACAAAATCGAACCCTCCTATATGGTTCGGCCAGCCCATTTTCACATGGACTCAAAAAAGTTTTTAATTTATTTACCAAAAAATGCATAGACTCATATAGCCCACAATCTCCATATCTAATCTCTAAAACTTTGATTTTCCCAACACTTGGAAAAACAAGACCTTGGCTATAGACTATTGATTACTCCTAACCAAAATCTTAGTGGAAATCATTTTGAAAACATGTTTTAATACAAACAAAGTGGTTGGCTCAAGGTTGGCCTCATGGATGGTTAATCTGGCCTAACCATCACATAGAGCAAAAATGCTCCAAGATCATCAAGCTCATAACACACTTTTTCAAAGAGAAAAAAAATAGGCAACATCAAGAATGCTCCACCATAAACCATAGTCAACAATATGTAAACATCCAACATAACAAAAATGACATTAAGAGAATGTAGAGAAGGATTGCTAAGAAACTAGCAAGTTGGCTCAAAGTTGGCCACATAGATGGTTAATCCGGCTCAACTATCACTTAGAAAAATCTAAGATCATAAAGCTCATAACTTGATTAAATTGAAAAGGAAATCAAACAAGTCTCTAGGTGTGTTGCGGAGTACAACATACCAACCCGCATCATTCGGATATTCGGAATAAAAGACTTGTTTCACTTGAGATGAAAAAACATAAGGCTCGTCAATAAGGTACTTTTTTATCACAGTATGCACCAGATAACAATTGGAAAGCAGATAAAATTATAAATTTAAAAATATACCATCCAAATGCTAATTTTGAATACAAAATTAAATAGGATAAGATTAGGATTTAATTTGAATTGCTGCACATGATGGGGTGCTAGGTTTTGGTTTATAACTAACTCTTTATTCTTTCTCCTCTATTCTTTTCTTTTTACCGGACCTTAAATTTTTTTACACAAGTTTAAAAAAGTCCAATCACTAGATCATACTGCTTGTAACATTTTAGAAAAATTATCTTGTATCAAAACATTTTTTTGAAAGTTTAATCATTTTTTTTTGTTTAAAAATATTCTAGAAACGATGAAAGAAAAAACGTCAAAACTTGAGTTTGGTCTCTTTATTATCTCAATTTTACGATTTTAATCCGTGTAATTCAATAAAGTTGAAAACAT
This sequence comes from Fremontodendron californicum, assembly GCA_030761205.1. Taxonomy (NCBI): domain Eukaryota; kingdom Viridiplantae; phylum Streptophyta; class Magnoliopsida; order Malvales; family Malvaceae; genus Fremontodendron; species Fremontodendron californicum. The sequence continues at coordinate 12,474,477 of JAULJL010000005.1, read as the reverse complement.
AGAAAATAATATTTAAATATAATTATTTCTACATCTTTAAACTGAAGTTAAAAAGAGTTCACATTATATTTTAATACAAAAGTAGATTTTTTGAAAAAACAAAAACATTTGTGATGAAAAATCAAATATTATATGTGGAACTGACATGTTTGATATCCTTCACAAAAATGTTGTCAAAATATTATTATCTATGTTTTCTTTGTCTCCTTTCTTGTGTTTTTCAATAAGAAAATTGAGATCATAAAACTTTGTTTCAAATTAAATATATGTGATTATTATCGATATTTGAGATTTAAATACACTTCATATTTTAATATGTACAAAACAATATGTACCTTATATGTAAAAAAAATTATGATGGATACAAAATTTAACTCATTTACATTATGTTGATATTTGTCATTCATATTCAGATTGAGAGTGATAAAAAATAATAAAATATAAACCTAACAACTATTGTACAATAATTCATATATAACTTATAATATCACTTACATATATTTTTTTACTATTTCACCATCAGAATATTTTTCTTTTGATTCAATACATAAGTTTTTTTTAAATCACTTACATCAACCCATCTCATATTATTATTCAATATTTTAATTTTTTGCGATCATTTATCAATATAATAATTTTTTAATTAGATAATATGAAAAAAAAGTATTAATATGACCTTATTTTTCAAAAACAATTAAAGAATAAATCATTATACGACATGTGACACAAAATTGAAAGTTATTTGAATAGTGCTAATTAGAGGTTTTTTTATTCAAATATAGCCAAAAAAAAAATTCCCAAAATACCGTTCATTTCAGATTATTTCCCAAAATCCGCTTGTTTTAACATTAGCTGGGAAATCGCCACCCCCCATGGCGATTTCCCAGCGTAAAAAAAAACACATTTTGGCTAAAATCACCAAGGGAAATCGCCATGGGGGGTGGCGATTTCCCTTGGTGTTTTTTGCAAATTTTGCAAAATTAACCAAGGGAAATCGCCACCCCCCATGGCGATTTCCCTTGGTTAATTTTGCAAAATTTGCAAAAAAGATGAAGGGAAATCGCCATGGGGGGTGGCGATTTCCCTTCATGTATAATTTTTTTTTTTAAATTAATAAACAAATTTTAAATTTATTTTTTAATTTGTAAATTTTGTTTTTTAATTTTAAAAATTATAAATTAAATTAAAATATTTTTTAGGTTTGGTTATTTAATTTTTTTAAATATATATTAAAAATGTAATTTAATTTATTATTAAATTTTTATAAAAAATAAAAATATATTTCTTATTAAAATTTAAAAAAGAAGATTATATTGATTATTAAATATTTATATCAAAAATTGTATTTTTTATAATTTTGTAATATTATAAAAAGCAAAATTTAATTTATATCAAAAATATTTTAATGATGTAAAATGTAAACAAATTTTTTTTTAAAGAAATTTAACGAGTTACTTTTTTAAATAAAGAAGTTATTTTTAAGTTGGTATCGTAAAATAATTTTTTTAATTTGATTTTTTTTATTGAGTTGGTATTCGATTAACTCGTGACATCAATTTAATCATTGTTTTTAATAATAGTATAGATTGTTACAGTTTAAAACTGGATATTTGATAAAATAATTTTAATTTAATTTATGATTAAAATTTTAAAAAAATACAATTTTATTTCTTATTAAAATTTAAAAAAGAAAATTTTATTTCAGTCCATCAAATGCTGCAGAAAATATTGGAATTGGATTCCTTCTACAATGGATAAGACTGATGATTTAGGGTTTTAGAGAGGTTTCAGCTATATTTCAGTCCATCAAATGCTGCAGAAAATATTGGAATTGGATTCCTTCTGCAATGGATAAGACTGATGATTTAGGGTTTTAGACAGGTTTCAGCTATATTTCAGTCCATCAAATGCTGCAGAAAATATTTGAATTGGATTCCTTCTGCAATGGATAAGACTGATGATTTAGGGTTTTAGAGAGGTTTCAGCTATATTTCAGTCCATCAAATGCTGCAGAAAATATTGGAATTGGATTCCTTCTACAATGGATAAGACTGATGATTTAGGGTTTTAGACAGGTTTCAGCTATATTTCAGTCCATCAAATGCTGCAGAAAATATTTGAATTGGATTCCTTCTGCAATGGATAAGACTGATGATTTAGGGTTTTAGAGAGGTTTCAGCTATATTTCAGTCCATCAAATGCTGCAGAAAATATTGGAATTTGATTCTTTCTGCAATGGATAAGACTGATGATTTAGGGTTTTAGAGAGGTTTCAGCTATATTTCAGTCCATCAAATGCTGCAGAAAATATTGGAATTTGATTCTTTCTGCAATGGATAAGACTGATGATTTAGGGTTTTAGACAGGTTTCAGCTATTTTTCAGTCCATCAAATGCTGCAGAAAATATTGGAATTTGATTCTTTCTGCAATGGATAAGACTGATGATTTAGGGTTTTAGAGAGGTTTCAGCTATATTCAGTCCATCAAATGCTGCAGAAAATATTGGAATTTCATTCTTTCTGCAATGGATAAGACTGATGATTTAGGGTTTTAGACAGGTTTCAGCTATTTTTCAGTCCATCAAATGCTGCAGAAAATATTGGAATTGGATTCTTTCTGCAATGGATAAGACTGATGATTTAGGGTTTTAGACAGGTTTCAGCTATTTTTCAGTCCATCAAATGCTGCAGAAAATATTGGAATTAGATTCTTTCTGCAATGGATGAGACAAATGATGGGATTTATCAATCACATTTTGCATTGAATAAGTTATAACTTTTTCAGTCAAATAGTCCTAGGCAGAATATCAGAATCAGATTCCATCCTATACAAAGGATGGGATTTTTCATCTGGTACAACATAATGAACCATTATAAATTCATAATACTTATGAAGGTTTACAATACCCCCTACAACAGTTTTTCAATCAGATTTTTCCTGAGTGCTAAAACCTCCTCATTCTCATCCTTCTATATTTCTTCTTTCTTTTGCGGAGTGATAATACCTACATTCTCATCTTTCTTAGTTTCATTACTACACAACATGAGCAATAGAGTGATCGCATTGGTCTACTATAATGGCCAAATTCATAATACTGACGAAGGTGCTATCTTTGATTGTGAACGTCCAAAAAGTTTTCGTGTTGAAGATGACGTCACATTAGAGGAACTGAAGCTGCAAATTCATACAAAAACTAAAGCTGGAAATAGAAAAAGAGTTTCAGAGGTTAAGTACAGGCATCCTCTTTCTATTGGTGAAGGATGTGTCCGATATAGAACATTTCCACTTGAAGATGATGATGATGTCAGATGCATGTTTTATGCTCATGAGACATTTGCAAATGTTGGTGTACTTGAGTTATATGCTGACATAGATGATGTTGACGATGATTGCGGCCCTTCAAATGTTCGCACAACAGAAAACTTTCCCATAGAAGATTATGATTCTGGGTCGTTCTATGTTCACACTACATACGACGTTCCCACAGAAGAAGTCGTGCCCTTATCTCAAGCTACAACTTTTCAGACTTCATTAGTCTCACAAACCCTAATTCCTACTACCCTCGAAGATGAGCCAGCTGGTGTTGATCCTGTTCGTCCACGTGGAGTCCATGGTGAAGATGTTGGTGAATTTAGTGAGCAGGAAGAGGATGCTGAATTCGCAAGTGATGACAATACTGATTCTGACCCAGACGTCGTCCCTGCTGAGATCAACACTCATGGAGATATCAACACTCATGGAGATATTCCCCCATATGAGGCTGCATCCCATATGCATACACTGGATCTGGAGGCAATGCATGTCCCGGAATTTCCAGAGTATGCTCATACATTAGCTACGCCTCTGACATTTGATCCATCTGCAGTTGATCTGTGTGTTGGGTTACAATTCCCAACGAAAGAGGCTGTGCTTTCAGCTATCAAGCACTATAACATCAAAAACTCTGTAGATTACAGAGTAATTGAATCTGAGCGGGCGAAATATTATGCCAAGTGCGTAATGTATGGGAATGGGTGTAATTGGAGAATAAGGGCAACTTTTATGAAGAAAAAATAGCTATGGGAGATTAGAAAATATGAAGGGCCTCATACTTGCACATCGGGGAGGATTTCACAAGATCATTGCAAGTTAGATTGTAACATGATCTGTTCATGCATTTTGTCATTGGTCCAAGCAAATCCGGAGATTTCCGTTTCAGTTTTGATCGCTGAGATGCGAATCTGGTATGGATACATCACCTCCTATAAGAAAACATGGCAAGCAAAGCAAAAGGCAATTGTTCGAGTATTTGGCGATTGGGAAAGATCGTACAATGAGCTACCTAAATGGTTAGGTGCAATGCAACATTTCGTGCCTGGTACAATTGTGATTTTGCAAACGGTACCTGCATATCACGGTGATCGACTGGTCCAGGGTAAGAGAATATTCCATCGACTATTTTGGACATTTAAATCGTGCATTGAAGGGTATCCGTATTGTAAACCTATTGTGCAAATAGACGGTACTTTCTTATATGGAAAATACAAAGGCGCATTATTGTTAGCTATTGCACAAGATGACAACCGAAACATACTGCCAATTGCCTTTGCCATTGTGGAGGGTGAGACAACAGAGGCTTGGTCATTCTTTCTCAGTAACTTGCGCAGACACGTGACAAAACAGCCCGGCATTTGCTTGATGTCTGATCGACATGAAGCCATCAAAGCTGCGATTAGACGCGATGGTGGATGGAATCCTCCACATGCATATTCAGTGTACTGCATTCGACACATTGCAGCGAACTTTATGAAAAAGTTTAACAATAAGGAATTGCGTCGACAAATTGTTAACATGGGTATGGAATCAAATCATAGTTATTTTATCTCTTATATTTCGTTTAGCATATAAAATAATACTGAAATTCACAAGTTTTTTGTTTTAAAATTTATTAGGATACGAGTTGAGGCGACCGAATTTTCATTTCATGTATGACAATCTTCGTGGAGAAAATACAGAGGCGGCTAATTGGCTTGATAGGATCCCCAAGGAGAAGTGGGCGCAGTCATATGATCAAGGAAGACGTTATGGCCATATGACAACCAACCTAGCTGAATCTATCAATTCGGTGTTGAAGGAAACGCGTCATCTTCCCATTACTGCTTTAGTGCAATCAACATATTATAGGTTGGCTGCACTTTTTGTTAAGATGGGGAACAAGCAAATTGCCATGATGGAGGGAGGGCACACATATTGTGAAACAGTCACACAGGCTATGCAAGAAAATCGCAGGAAAGCTAACTCCCACATTGTTCGTAATTTTACGCGAGCAAATCAATCTTTTCTGGTTGAAGAGTTAGTTGATCCACAAGAGGGTGTTTCTGCAATGAAGTACAAAGTCAACCTTAGTGACATGTGCTGTGATTGTGGAAAGTTTCAAGCACAAAGGTTCCCTTGTTCACATGTAGTTGCTGCCTGTGCACATGTCCATGTAGATTGCATGCAATATGTGGACAAAGTCTATAGACTGGAAACTATATTGAATGTTTATAGACATGAGTTCGAAGCTGTTGGAAACGAAGGTTACTGGCCTCAATATGATGGTCCAGAAGTGTGTCCCAATCAAGAAATGCGGAGAAATCCACATGGTCAGCCAAAATCAAGTCGTATTCGTAATGAAATGGACCTCAGGGAGAAATGCCAACCAAAACGTTGTGGATTATGCAGAAATGAAGGTCATAATCGTCGAAATTGTCCGCATCGATCTGGCACATTGGGGGAGACTTCGCATCAACAATAAATGAATTACATGTTTTTGTCAACTTATCATGTACTTTGGATTATTATTTTACATATAAGGGAAAATGTAATGCAAGTTTTTTTGTTTTTTTTTTTTTGTTTTTTGTTTTTATCTAATACAAATCAATTAACAAAATTTACAAAAATTTGTTCATAAATTTTAAATAATAAAATATACCTTACGAACTTTTTTTTTTATAAATTATAAAAAAATTATTTTAATTTATAATTTTTAAAATTAAAAAACAAAACTTACAAATTTTTAAAATTAAAACAAAACTTACAAATAAAATTTTTGATATACAAATTTAAGAAGAAATATTATTTTGTTTTTTTAATTTTTATAAGAAAAAAAATTTTCCATATTTAAATTTAATAAGAAATTTAATTTAATTTATAATTTTTAAAATTAAAAAATAAAATTTACAAATTAAAAAATAAATTTAAAATCTGTTTATTAATTAAAAAAAATTATACATGAAGGGAAATCGCCACCCCCCATGGTGATTTCCCTTGGTATTTTTAGCCAAAATGTGTTTTTTTACGCTGGGAAATCGCCATGGGGGGTGGCGATTTCCCAGCTAGTGTTAAAACAAGCGGATTTTGGGAAATAATCTGAAATGAACGGTATTTTGGGTTTTTTTTTTTTTTTTTTGTGGCTATTTTTGAATAAAAAAACCGCTAATTAGACCTGACAATTTCGGATATGTCCCGTGAAAAATAATTAAAACACAACATGACACGAAAAAATAACTAAAACACGACATGAATGTATCAAAATTTATATAAAATGAATTATTAACGTGTCAAATTTTTTATAAATATATAATACCTTGAATATGATATGAAAAAATAACACAAACATGACACGAATACACGAATCTTTCTCTCCCTTTTTTTTTATCTCTTTCCTTCTTTCCTTTCCTTTCTTTTCTTGCCCTCTTTCTTTCCCTCTCTTTCTCTTTCTCTTTCTCTTTTCTTTCTTTCTTCATAAAAAAATTAAAAGCTTATCAAAAATAAAATAAAAGCTTGCCACACTCGTGGCAAGAAATCACAATCCAATTGCCCTTCAATGTACTGACCTTAGTTTAATTGTATGTAATAGATAGTACATCCATAAAGAATTTAAATCTATAGTAGTTATTATTAATTTTTAAATTAATGTCTTTTCTCTCATTTTTTTTTTTTTTTTGGTATTGATTTTTTTGGCATTGATTTTTTTAATTTTGAATATTTATTATCATTTAAATGATGACTTATTTTTTATTATTATGGTTTAATTTATTTTAAAATTTAAAAATTGAGAAAATTTAGATTTGGCTAATTTATGTGTTCTTCCTTACTTTTAATTTTTCAAAAAAAAAAAAAATTTAAATGTGAAAAAGATAAAAAAAAATTCCATAGGGTTCTTTTATTATTCTGGTATTAACTATCATATTGAGATGAAAGAACGATTAAATTTAGATTTTAATCGAAGAAAAAAAAACAAAAAACAAAGCCAATAAAATGGTCCAAAAGTTTTTTTTTTTTTTTTCAGAACACAAATTCATGAAAACTCAAAATATATGTTTTGTTTCAAAAATTTTAAAAGGTACAAATTATAGTTCATCAGAATTTACTATTTGGCATTTTAAAATTTTTTTATAATTTTTTAAATAATATCTAAAATGAAAGAAAGTAAAAATAAAACTTGAAATAATAAATAATAAAAGAAATTAATATTTTCCTTTTATTTTTTCTTTTACTAAGTCTATTTTTCTTCTTTCTTTCTGTTTTTAGATATTTTTGCTCAGTATTTTCAGTTTTTATTTTTGAATGATTTGAAAATAAAAAAAAAAATTATTGAAAATTATAAGAGTCACTTTTAATAAAATTTATATCTAAGTCAACTGCTATTATTTTTTAAAAATTAAAATACATTTTCTTAATTAATTTTGGTTCATTATTATTACTGTTTGGTCAAGAATGAAATAGAATAATATATATATATATATATATGGATTTTAAAAAAAGAGGATTCAGATCCTATAACCACTAAGCCAAATGCTCGGGTGATCATATATACGTATATATGTTGATAAAAGTATGTCATAATATTCAAACTATTATGAAATATTATTCATATATTTTTATTTAAAGATATTACCTATATAAAATATGTTTGAAATCTTCTTCATGATTTCATTTCCATTACTTTCGAATATATTGAACAAATTTCCAAAAAAAAAAAAACTGGATTTTTTAATATTAAAGAAAAAAATTCTTGATTAAAATTCACCAATAATCAATTACTTTTATTTAATATTTCATTTTAATTTACGACTTCTAAACTCAATTTTTTGATTCACAACCTTTTAAAACTGTTTCAAATTCATTTATTTTGTCAATCACCGTTAACAATTCAACGTAATATACCACGTCAATGCCACATGGCATAAATTTCAATTAGAAAATCAAATTAGTCATTTTTTATCATGTAGGCATCCACATATGTAAAACCCACATTCTTATATAGAATTACCAAAACAAGTTGCATGAACAAGCATAAATATTTTAAAATTTGTTTAAATCCATATATATATTCTTCTATAATATTTTGAATGAGATTCATATATTTTATCCATATGTGAACATACTTTGAAAATGTCCTTGATAATTTCCTAAAATTAATGACCTTAACTTTTAATCTGATTATTACATATTGTGCAATACCAAAAAAAATTGCATTATAGTAGAAATGATTGTTATGTTAGATCAAATTAGAAAATAAACATTTTTGTTGATTTATATAAGTATTTGGTATTTCCTTTTAAAAACTTAAAAACCATGAATCAAGAACCCAATAAAAAAAAGAAACCAAGACCCGAAAGCTCACCAAATCCAATTTTAAAACAAAAATGTCTGAGAATTTTATGATACTTTGTATAGGATCATGAGATTTTTAACACGATGAAAAATAGTTGGGGATTGATTTTGTTGGGCTAAAAGAGTTTGTGTATTTTAATTGGCTCCAAAGGGATGTCTGTATATTTATTTTACCATAAAGGGGTGTGTACAATATTAATATGCCCTAAAGGGGTGTGTTCATTTTTATTTTGCCTGAAAGGGGTGTGGGTATATTTATTTGACACTATGTAAAATTTATTTGATCCCAAGGGTGTTTGATAATAAATTGATCCTAAATGGATGTGTGATAATAATAACCCTGAATGGGTGTGATATTTATTTGAATCCAGAGGGTTGTGATAATAAATTCTCCCTAAATGATGTTTGATAATAAATTGATTCTAAATGGGTGTGTGATAATAGTTTAACCTTAAACGGATACGAAAATATTTATTTAGCCCCAAAGGATTGTGTGATAATAAATTAGCTTTCAGTAGGTGTGAAATTAGTAATTGGTCCATATGGTATGTGACTTATTATTTAGCTCGAAAGGGTGTGTAAATTATTATGTGCGAATGTTTCTTTGGCACCAAAGGAGTGTGTATATTTTAATTGACCCGAAGAGGGTGTAATATTTAATTGGCCCCAAAGCAGTATGTGATTATTTATTCGGCCCAAAAGGAGTGTTTGACATATTATTTGGCCTGAAAGTATATGTGACCTATTATTTGACTCGAAAGGGTGCGTGATTTATTATTTGACCCGAAATGGTGTCTAAATTACTATTTGGCCCTAAGGGTGAGTGAATTATTATTGGCTCAAAAAAGCGTGTGGATTATTATTTTTATGAATATTTATTTTACCCATATAAGTGGGCAATGTGATTTGCTGAAAAGAATGTGAATACTTTTTTTTTTACCCTAATAGGGTGTGTGAATTTTAAATAGTTTTAAAAAGGTCTGTGACCTAAAAATGTTACGATGGCAAAATGATCTTCAAACATGTGGATATATTTTCCCCAAGGTGAATGTATGTATAAATTTGGCATAAGTGAGTGCGTGGGTTAATAGTTTTCTTCACAATCGTATGTATGTTATTGTGTAGTCACAACTCCTGATTGTGAGGTTAACTCGATCAGTTGCTATCTATATATAAATGATTTTGTAAACTATGAGAAATTGAATATTTATAATTTATATATTTTTTTTTCTTTGGAATTTGAAATTGTAGGAATGGATTGTACTTGCCTAGTATTGAAAACAAATTATTTTTGTTGAATATAGAAAGTTATGGGATCGTCAAATTTATTGTACATTATTTTTCTTGAAATTTAATTTTTTAAAAGGTTTTAGTAACTTAATAATTGTATAAAGTGTGCCTCAATGGGTGTTGCAATTCATTTATTTAATATTTTAATATTTATACGAATACCGTAGGTGTAGACCTGCTCATCACTACAAGAGGATAGACTTTTACAGACAAAATTTTTCGTCGGTAAAATTCCTGATTCCGTCGATAAAGATTTTTACCGACAAAAATATCCGTCGAAAATTTCCGTCCGTAATTTTTAAGTCGGTGATACTATATCCGCCGGCAAATAAAATTCCGTCAGTATAAATATTACCACGAAAATTTTTCGACAGAATATTTCTTTGGTGATGTTATTACCGACAGAATTTTCCGTCGGTAAAACTATTTGTGGCGGAATTAATTTTATGCCTATTCCGTTGCAAGTTTGTTATTATCGACGAAAAATTCCATAGGTATTATTTTTTTGTATAATTATAATATATTATAATTTTGTTTATATAATTATCATTATAATAATCAATTACATTAAAAATATTAATTATTTTGCAATTAAATGAAATGAAATAATTAATATTATAATTAAATGAAATTCATTAAAAATTGTAACAATATTCGAATAGAATCTTATAAGGCTTTTTGGCAGAAATTCAGTAAAAACACAAGGCATCACTTTGAGCCATCAGATTATTGCATGCAAGTCCTGAAAGACATGATTGTAAGTTGCCTATGCTTGGATTACAACTAGGGGTGTAAATGAGACACCTATGCTCGCAAGCTACTCGAGTTCGACTCGAAAAAAACTCGAATTCGATTCGGTCATTATCGAGCCGAGCTCGAGCTCGAGTAGCTCGAGCTATCGAGCGAGTCGAGTTCAAGTATCTTAATACCCGATTCGAGCAGCTCGCGAGCCTAATCGAGCTTTTTTTATTTATAATATTTTTATTATTAATTTATTATTTTACCTTTAATATATTTATACATACTTAAAAACCCTTAATTCGAGCTCGAGTATATAAACGAGCCTAATCGAGTCGAGCTCGAATAGTTCGATTTTATCTCGAGCCGAGCTCGAGCTTAAAAAATGATACTCGATCGAGCTCGAACCTAGCTTCGAGCCTCGAGTTTCGAATCGAGCTCGAGCTCGAGCTTCTCAGTATTCGAGCTCGGCTCGGCTCGATTACAGCCCTAATTACAACACATCATGAAGAAGGCAGTTTCAATGTTGAATACTTGGAAACCCTCTGCCATCAGAGAAGATCGCACTACACTGCAGCTATAATGGATCATCAGTTTCATAAGTGAGGATTGTCCCTGCCTGCGGCAGCCACATAAAATTCTAGAGTGAGAAAATGAAAGTATTTCACTAAAACAAGCAAGTTCATAGCATAAAACCATCAAAGTTCCAAATTGTCAAAATTGTCAAAAAAAACTCACTTAAACTATTTAAAAACACAACAGGAATCTCATTGCCCCAATACACAAACAACTAGAAGACATGACAAGAAGTGTCCAATCTTGATAAGAGACCAAACATGTGGTTCCAGTTTCAAAGTACACACAACAAAGAGAGCAAAAAGTCAACAAAACCAGTACTAGTCTCGCATCAAACAATCAGCAAATCATCCATCCAATAACAACCATAAGAAAAAAGCTTGTCATCAAACAATTAGTCATGAGCACCAATACTACGAAAAATTAGCATGCCATGGTGGATTTTAATGACCAAAAACAGGATGCCTTCATTGGAACTCAGCCAGAGTAGGAAACACATTTTGCGTAACATAACTTGATCACAGATATTGTTGCATTTGGCAATTCAATAACTAGTGATCCAACAATGTACTTTTTCTCAAAATCAAACAAGGAGGAGCACAATCTATACAGAGAGACCCATTTGGATAAAAAATATTAAAATAATGTTCTTTTTCAAGTAAAATCTTGTCTTACATCCTAAAGAACATTGTCGTAACAAATGTTTCAAACAAAGCTATCAAGTAAGTAATGGAACATCTTTTATTCAAAATTCTTCTAGCCTTGTGATGCCACACAAGCAAGCCCTTTCTTTCACAAATTTGGGTTTTGAATGATAGCAAGTAAAAAAATCAATCAACAACATCAGTATGACATCAATGTCTATAAAAGAAATGCCCTTGGCAGGTGGAACTCTTATAGAACAATTACTGGCATTTTTCATCGTTCATGTACAGAGAAACATTAGCTTTGAGCAAATGATGGCATGATCAGTAAAATAAAACAATAAGAACAAGCATCAATACTAAGTTCTAAACACAAGATGGACACAAATGCAAATGTTTAAGAATCAAACTATAGTTAAATAACTCGCCTCAGTAAAAGTAAAATACGAATTCGGAAACAAGCTTCCAATCCCAGTTAGAAATAGCAGTCTCAAGTTATCAACTTGGCCAAACAATATGCCCCAAACAAAGAAAAAAAAGAAGATTACATGTGGTAAAGCCTTTTGATATTATAGTATTTTGAATACTAACAATAAGATATCAAACCTAACAAAAACATGATCAACTAATGCAGAGTAATATATTCATTCAGTTTGAACTCGAGATTATCACCAATTATAGCTCCTAATTTTAACTACAAATTTGAAAGGAAAAAAAAAAAAGGAAAGCAGAACTGAATTAATTTTACCTTTGTAATGGACCAACTGATGACCAACAAGGTAACAAGAACGTGGGTTCAAATCTGCGAATCATGATCATTATGCAAATCTGCGAATCAAGATCATCATTTTAACTTTAACTAAAAATTAAGATAATAGAAAAAAAAGTAAAGATGGTAGATTTAACATTTTTTTGCTAGCTCAGGAAAATTCTGATCCAAACACCAAATCGTTTCTAACACAATTTCTACTATCAAACATTCAAACTAATTTATAGAATATTAAAGTGTATACCTGTGTTATCAAACCAACAAAACTCTCACAAAAAATACCTGCTGTGGAGGAGAGGAGAGAACGGGCGGTGGAGGAAACGAAAGAGAGACCACGACGGGTAACTCAAAACGGAGACAACGACCCATTGCTCTGATGTGAAATTAGCGTACGGTGACGCCTTGTCAGCAATGGGTTTGATTGAATTCCAGGTGATTTGAGGGAGAGAGATAGAATCCAAGGCACGTTGGGTTTGGGATAGGAGGCAAATGAGGGAAGCTATGTTGGTGGAGGTATAAAGGAAGAAAACAGCGGCGATGGTGGCGATTAGGACAAAGATTGTGATGATTCTGTAGAAATTTTCGGATACCCATGTGGAGAAATCGAGGTTTTTGGGTTCAGCGAACTTGTTTTCTTGAAGTGTAGGGAGGGTTCTGATATGCGGAGGTTTTGGAGATTTCGGAGGTCAAGGTTTTTGGGTTCTAATATGGTGAAAGATTAAAGGAGGACAGGAGAAGAAGGGAGAAAAGAGACGGAAGAAAAAAGTGAGAGGAGATAAAAAAGAAGAGAACTGAACACATTAAATGCAACTTTATGATATTTTTGGTCGATAATACTTTTTCGACGGATTATCCGTCGAAAATACTCTTGAACTATTTTCGATGGCAATTTCGTCAGAAATATTATTACTTGATAATAGTATTTTCGATGGAAATTTTCGTCCAAAATTAATTTTTCTCTTTCAATTATTTAAAAATTCAAAAAAAAAAAAAAAAACTTTGCGGTGGAAAATTTCGTCGTTATTAGTTATTAGACGTCCTATTCCGTCGCAAAAACTTTGACGAGAAAGTTCAGGCCCCCGCCAAAGTTTTAGCAACGAAAAAGTTTTATCACAAAAATTTTGACGCAAATAATCAAATTCCGTCGCTAAAATCTAAAAAATTCGTCGGTAAAAGCCAAAATTTTTTTCTTCGGAAATATTCCGTCGAAAATAATTTCGTCGCTAAAAACATTTTCTCTTGTAATGCATGGGCTCGGCCGCGGCCCGGATTTTTTGCAACTTCTTTGCCCAGGCTCGGCCCTGGCTAGCTTGGACCAGCCCGCTATAATTTTTTTAAAATTTTTTATAATTAAATTTAAATAAAATAATATTATTTTAATATATAAACAGTGATCCGGGTCGGACGAGCCGAATCACGAAAATGCCTGCCGGGCCGGACGGACTGCCCGGCCCGTGAGCAGGTCTATGTGGGTGTCTTAGAGTTTATCTGAAAGAAGCTCGATAAGATTGATCACCTTCACTCATAGTGTGGTCAACTTTAGCTTGACTTGGACACAGAAGAGAATAGGAGATTATTTTGTTAGATATTAGATATATTCGTTATAACGCCTAGTGCTTGTATATTAGTATTAAGGGAATATGTTGTAATTTTTTTGTTCATTTGCATCTTGGAAATATTCATGTTTGAATGGTTTGTGAAAATTTTATCAATTTAAAAATTCGCTACTCATATGATAACTTAATTTCTTAAGTGATGTGGCTTTAGTTGGGTTGTCTTACTTGAGTGCGGTTGCAGATCATTAAAATATAGATATACATGTAGCACTTTTTTTTTAATTACGATTGGGGAAACAGATGAAACATATGAACATGAAAGATTTTTAAAGGTTGCAAATCTAAAAGGTCGCAAATCTAAAAATTAAATTTTAAAGATCGTAAATTAAATAAAATATTGAACAAAGCTAGTAGTTGTATGGTGCAATTTACCCAAAAAATTTTATTTTATGCTTTTGATTTTATTATAAGTTTTTTTTTTTTATGCTCAACTTGAATTTCATCCTGAACAAAATATTAAAGTCTTCAAATTTATTGATTTTTAATTAAATCAATGTTTATCTTTTACACTTTTATGTCTTGTCCATCTTCAATAAAAATTTAGACTCCTTAACATACACTTTAAATATAGTTATTTCTAAATCTTTATTAAAATAAATATAGTTATTCCTAAATTTCTTTTAAAATAAATATAGTTATTCCTAAATTTCTATTAAAATATAATATTTATTTCAGTATTCAAGAAAAGAATACTAATGAAGGGTTTAAACAATAATAGTTTTAATATTATATTTAGGAAAAGATAAAAGTAATAATGAAAGATTATTGAATATTGATCTCTTGTAATTTTTTTTTTAAGTTTCTTATTTTTTAAATTTTTTTACTGCTATAAAGTATAATAGTATTTATCGAATTGCCTTTGTTATTTTCTTTTAAATGTAGGTTCGTCATTATGTAGGAAAAGCTAATTTTTTATACTAAAAAATATTTATCGAATTGCCTTTGTTAGTGTACCGACTTATTTTCTTTTAAACGTGCATTTTTTGTAGGTAGGCCGGAACAAAAAAATGAATGAGATGACTTTTATTTTATGTGTAATTTGAATAAATTTTTATGAACCATTTTTGGTAGTTATACTCCAATCCACCAACCAGAATAGAGAATTGATTTTAGATAAGATGGATTTTGTCAAAGCATAAGTCCTTTTTTTTTTTTTTAATTGTTTGTGGCTGAAATAAAAGTTCAAAAATCTTCCACTTTATGACGTACCAACAAATTTTGTATCATTATCCAACATAAATTTAGCAAAGGTAAAATAAATCTTCCCTTTATTTTTATAGCTTGGTTAGGGTATGCCTTGATTTATTTCATTTTAGTTAATTTCCTTTATTGAAACATGAGATAATATGATGTTTTCCTTTCGTAATAACTGCCTTGTTAATAGGCGAGGTTTTACTAGATGTTTTAAACCAGAAAGTTTAGGTGTTGTTCCATAAATGAATAATTTTTCATAAATAAAATAATACTTAATTTAAATTCATGTCAATTTTTCAAATCATTCGAATTCAGATCATTTGAGATCGAATCATTTCAAATTCAAATCAATTTCAAGTTTGAATTAGACAAATTCAAGTTGAATTTTTATTATCAAATCAAGTTACACCAAATTAAATTAGAATTGACTGACATCAGATTGAGTTAGAATCAGTTGAACGTGTTTTTTGGGTTAAGATTAATTTAGCCTCGTAAATACTTATATTAAAACGCAAGGCAAAGGGAACAACGAATACACCAATAGTTCTCCTTTGTAGGAAAAACTAATTTCTTATAATAAAATATATTAATCGTCACAAAATGATTAAAATATAGGAATAGAGTTAATGTCGAATTGCCTTTGTTAGTGTACAGGCTTATTGTCATGTGTAGCACACGCGTGTTTGGTACAAGCAAACATTGAATTTTTTTTCCTTTAAACGTGCAACTTTGGTAGATAGGTCGGAACAAAAAATAAATGAGTGACTTTATTCTGAAAAAAAAAGGATGATTTTAATCTTACATGATAAAACAACATACTTTTCAATGAGAAATAAAATACAAATCTCTCTAAAAGAAGAATAAGTTATTGATACTTAGTTGATATAATAATAATAATAATAAATATTTTAAAACCAAAACAATTGCACCAAGATAGAATTTCCACGAAAACTGATAGGAACGATGGTTTGCCAGCTAATGGATTAATTTCAAAAAAAAAAAAAGCTTGAATTTTTTTTTTTTTACCATGCCAATAAAATTTTTATTAGAGACCGAAGAGAATACAAAGGATAAAGGCTAGCAACGACAAGATCTCAAACTTCTGTCAATAAAGAGCAATTTCACACATCTTATATCAAAAGAACTTCTTGCAGATTAAGAACGAACGACAAAATAGAGAGCCATTAAGCCAACGAAATGGCATCTGAACTATGTATGAGCCCACTCCTTTACTTCGATATTTTGATTTAAATAGACACTTTATACATCAAAATGTATTGAGAAACCAATCCGTTATCACAATTATAGACACCTAATTTTGTTCGAATCCCTAAACAAAATACGTTTCTTTTACAAATTCATTTTTTCTAAATTCACTCCAATTTCATGGTTTAGTGGCCTTAACATTTGGGTTCGGTAAAGTGGGCATGAATGTTTTGATACTTCGGATTGGAAAAGTCAAAATTGACCAAAGTCAAAGTCAAAGTTGACCAAATGTGAAAGTGAAAGTCAAAAGGCAAAAGGTCAACTTTGAAAAATCAAGATTAAAAAGAAAAATTGAATGCTAAAGAGGTAATCTTGATGATTGAAAGTCAACTTTGAATAAGAGGAGGACATTTGGTTGAACCGAAATAGTGAGAAAGTTTGGGTGGAAAATTCAAGACAATTTTGCAAGTCCAATGGATAGAAAATTTGGTGAAAAGTTGGAAGACCATTATTATCTTGATCAAGTGGTATGAAAATTTTGTTAAAATATGGGAACCCATTATTTTTATCTAAGTGTTAGAAATTTTTGGCGAAAGTATGGAAGCCCATCTTTATATATCCAAGTAGTAGGATTTCTTTTTTTTTTTGTGGAAGAGGGATATCCATTTTTCAAGACCAATAAGAAGGAAGATGGGTAGGAGATGAGAGCCCAACTTTGTGAGAAAATATGGAAGGTCCAAGCTTTAAGGGTCTAAGAAGAGAAGAAAAATATGGAAGGCTCAAAGTTAAAGTCCATGTAGGAAAATGGATGAGAGGAAGAGGGGTGAGATTAGAAAAAATAAAAAGTTGTAGGAACATTGTGTAAATAAGTGCAAGGTAAACTTGTAATAAAATGAAGAGTGGAGGATGCTCTTGAAAGGCTAAATGACAAGGAAGTAAATAAGTGAATAAGTCATGAGAGAGTAAGGACATGACTCATCATGTTGGTACATGAGTTGGCATTTTTGGTCAATGAGAGCTATTCTTGGGAACCAAGTTGGAAAACCATTGGCTAGCCAATGGATGGTGAACTTAATGAGGAAGGGAGGAATCCCATTGGCTAGCAAACAAGGTAATGCCATTTGGCTAAAAAAAAGGAAGACACTAGAAGGTTTTAGTTGTGTTTCGGCCAAGAGGAAGAATAGAAGGAAGCCCCTAAGTTTTTTGATACATTCGGTCACTCACTTGGAGAAAGAGGAGAAAAAAAAAGAAAAAAAAAAAGAAGAAAAGGAAAGGAAGAGAGAAAAAGGAGAAAGGAGGAAAAGTTTGAGAGTTTTTTCTTGGAAAGCTTAGCTAAGGTAGCTTATATTCTCTTCTTTTTCATTATTTTCCATTCATTTTCAAGTTTTCTTTCTTCTTCTTCTTTATGTTTTTATCTCTTTTCTTTCAACTTGAAGGTTTTCAAAAACTTCTCTCTCTTTTTTTTTTTTTTTTTTTTTTGTTTCTTTCGAAACTACAAAGTTTTTTGCCAAAATAATTTCTCTTGTTTTTTTCTACAAGAGGCACAACTTGGTTCCTTTTTTACTGTATTTTTGCTTCATGTTTTCTCTTGATATTTAGTGTATTGTGGTCTATTATGGATGATTGATGATTTTTTCCTTGTTTTCCTTTTCAATATAAGTTATGAGCTTGATAATCTTAGATTTTTCTAAGAGATAGTTGAGTCGGATTAACCATCTATGTGGCCAACTTTGAGCCAACTTGCTAGTTTCTTAGAAATCCTTCTCTACATTCTCTTAATGTCATTGTTGTTATGTTGGATGTTTACATATTGTTGACTATGGTTTATGGTGGAGCATTCTTGATGTTGCCTATTTTTCTTCTCTTTGAAAAAGTGTGTTATGAGCTTGATAATCTTGGAGCATTTTTGCTCTAAGTGATGGTTAGGCCAGATTAACCATCTATGAGGCCAACCTTGAGCCAACCACTTTGTTTGTATTAAAACATGTTTTCAAAATGATTTCCAATAAGATTTTGGTTAGGCTAATCAATTGTAAATAGCCAAGGTCTTGTTTTTTCAAGTGTTGGGAAAATCAAAGTTTTAGAGGTTGGATATGGAGATTGTGGGCTATATGAGTCTATGCATTTTTTGGTAAAATAAATTAAAAACTTTTTTGAGTCCATGTAAAAGTGGGCTGGCCGAACCATATAGGAGGGTTCCAAGTTGATTTTGTTTTGTTTTTTTTTAGGTTATAAAATTGGCTTTGATGAAACAAATTTTGGGTAGCTAAAACGAGCTTTAAAACGAGTAAAAATTTATGGTTTTGGCATTAAGGGAGGGAGCTGGCCGAACCTAAAAGGGGAATCTTTAAATTTGTTTTCTTTGGTTTTTAAGTCTTACAAAATGAGGTCTTGCTAAAATGAGCTTTGGGTAACTAAAACGAGCTTAAAAAATGAGTCAAAATTTGTTTTTTTTTTTGTTTTTTTTTTTTTTTTTGTGCTAAAGGGCATTCGGCCAAGCCATTTGTTTTCTTAAAAAAATTTGCATCTTCTAATCTTTTCCTGGTTTTCAAATTGATGCATTAAGGCTAAATCGAGGGGTATTATGATGACTAAGTCATGTCAATCGAATGCTTCTCTTCATCGAGTCAATTGGCCTAAAGTTGCTAAAGGAATCCGAATACCTCTTCCATGATATCCGGATACCCTTCAAGCAAAAATCATGCCCAAAATCCTTCAACTTTTAAAGTCCAATATAAGTTTCTTTCAAAGGTATTAGGATATCTTTACAGGTATTTGTATGCCCTTTCTTCAAGAGAGTAACACATTTCGATAATGGTCCTGTTTTTATGCATTTCGTACTTTCAAAAAGAATGTTTTTCCAAATTTATCACTAAAAACGTGCTTTCTCGTTTCATAAACATTTGGCGAGAATTATTTCTTAATCTTCACTAGGTTTGCAGGGGAGGTTAGGAAAATTTTCAATGCACATTGTCGCTACCTAAAAAATAACAAGTCTCATCGTAAGACTTTATTATTCGTTAAGCGTGACATTAAAAAAAAAAAGAGAAAAAGTCGACTTAATTCCTTTAGAAAATCAAAGGTTCTGAAAATAATTTTGAAAAAGACATGGAGTTGCCACCAATCTTTTTTTGGCTAGGTGTGATCGGCCACCTATTAAAACCGGTTTTATAAAACATTTTAAAATTAATTAAAACATTTTTTAAAACCAATTTCAAGTCTGCATTTTAAACCAGAGAAATCAAAGAAGCGGGTTCGAGACTCGGTTACGTGTGGGGAAGGATTAGCACCCCCACAACGACCGTACAAAACAGTACCTTATTAATCGTGTGTTATCTCAAGTCTCGGTAAAAAATCGATTTTTAATTTGGTATTTCAAGTTAATTCCCAATTTAAAGAAAAATAATTCCATTTTTTAATTGAAAATGATCCGAAATTTATTAATTCAAAATTTTTCTATATTTTCCAACAAGCGTGGTAAAATATAGAAATTTTTATTATTTTTGAAAAATTTTCCGAACCATTCTCGTTTTAAAGAAGATATTCTGTTATTAATGATAATATCCTCCCCAGCAAATCCGGCAAAGAACTCATGAATTATTTTAACTCGGGAATATCTTTATTTTATTGAAAATCATTACCTTTTTCAAAATATTTTTAAAAAAATATGAATATGAATATGTGTGACATAAATAAAATGACATAGCAAAGTCTAGATAATATAATGCAACCTAAATGGTATGATATAATTTAAATGTCATAGCATATTCTAAATGAAATGAAATAACCTAGGTAACATGATATATTCTATATGAAATGAAATATCCTAAGTGACATAATATATTCTATATGAAATGAAATGACCTAGGTAACATGATATATTCTAAATGGAATAAAATAACCTAAGTAACATGATATATTCTATATGAAATGAAATGACCTAGGTAACATGATATATTCTAAATGGAATAAAATGATTTAAATGACATGGAAAATATAAATGATATGGCATATAATCTAAATGATATGAAATGACATGAAACATAAAATAATGCTAACATATAATATGCATGAAAATAAAAATAAAAATAATAATGCATGAACATAGTATATGCTAAATAATATGACAAAAATAACTATAAAAAAAGCATAGTATATCATAAAATATTCAAACAAATATAATAATTAATATAATATCAAAAATTTAAATCAAAGATAATAACACCATCATGAAAATTAACATAGCAAAAATCACATATTATATAGTATGCATGAATACGGAAAATGCAATGCATGAGAATGTATTTTTTCCTTTAATTAAGAAAATCTGTATATCTAAAAAGATATCCGGCTATCTTAGGAAAATTTATCAAATTAAATATTCTAAAACCAAAATACTTTGTGATTGTTTGAAAACAATTTTGAAAAGCTTAGATTAAAAATAAAAACTTAGTTAAACCCTTTTTACATGGCTCTAATTTCCTAAGTTTAAAATCCCGGACTTGACCACCCTTAACCCGAGATTTAAAAAATCATTTTTAGAGTTTAAAAAGGCTTAGAAACTACCCTAAGTCAATAGATAAACTTCTTAATCAGCCCCCTCTAAGTAACTTAACCAAAACAGAAAAATGATTCTCCTTCAAATTCAATTCTGCCTCTACTGTCTAGATTTAAAGCACGATTTTTACCCTATTTTTAAAAATTCAAACAAATCTAAAAAAAGTATTGGAGACTCAGAACATGTAAAACTACACAGGAAAAAATCGGCTTAATTTTCTGATTAAAGATGACTGCCCAAAAAAATCTGGAAAGTACGAGCACTGGGTGAAAAAACTGTTTTGCCAAAACACATTTTTTTTGCCTTTGATAAAATCTATTAAAAATCAAAGTAAAAATGTTAGAGACTCTCCTAAAGACTCACAAACAGTAGCTAACACTTTTGAAAAGTTAGACAAAAATTGGCTAAGTGAAAAAAATCACAAAAGTAGAATAATCAATTTGACAACTTTTTAATTTTTCACAAGTATGCTCAACATGAGCATGACTTTAAACCATTGATTGGTCTAAGTCATGAATCATGTGGCAATGACATGAAATGCATGAAAATACAGCAAATATGATGCATGAAATGCATGATTTAAGACCTAAATGACATGAAAAATGCATGGCATAGAGAATATGACCTAGACCTAAATGAACTTGCATGACATTTAATGCAACCTAGGTCTAAAATGCATGAATATGCATGGCAAAGCAAACCAATCCTAAACCTAAAGAATGCATGGCAATAACACAAACATATAACATGCTTAGACAAAATAAACAACCAAATATCATGAAAATGAAAACCTATCAACTAGCATAACAAAAAATGCACACACAAAGCATACAATATGAGGGGTGGCCGAATGGTCCCATATTTTAAAATGAGCATGGCATTTTCACAAACACTTAACACAACAACATGCATATCTAAAGAATAATACTCAAATCATGCAAATATAAAGTAAAGGCATGAAAACCAATAGGCATTTTCGCAAACACATGGATTAACAAAATGTAAAACATAATCAAACTTTAACATTTTGAAAATAGAAAATAAAAAATGCAAGACAAGTAAAATAAACATGATAACAAGATAGTAGACTCAAAAATAGAAACAAGCAAGCAACCAAATCAAAACAAGCTTCATGTTTATGTATTTGAAGAAGATTTAAAGCATCAAAACTTGTTAAATATCATGAATAACATGAAATAAAAATGTAAACAACAACTACACTAAAAAAAAAAAACAAGCCATTCGGCCACCCCTCTAAGTCATGAAAAAAAATTTCCCAAAGCTTTTTCCAAGAAAGTATAAAGAAGAACTTGAAGAAGAATATTAAAAACACTTATTTTCAAAAGAAAAATCAAAAGAAACTCACCAAAATAGTAATCAAAACAGCAAATCAAGAATAATAAATCAAGGAAAGTGCAAGAGTATGGTGCTTAAAGCAACCTCTAGAAGCTATATTGCAAGCTTTTTCTCTTCTAACTTTCTTTTATTTTCTTTTCTAAACTTTTGTTTTTGCCTTTCAAAAATGGAGAGAAAATCAGCCCAAACAAGAGAGTGAATAGCTGAAAATGAAAGAGAGACCCATTTCCCCTTGTAGTGGCCGAATGGCCTTCTAATTGCTAGGATGTTGTCATTTTTCCTTTAACCAATTTTGATCCAAAGACTATTAATCCAAGATGTTTAAAATGTGAAATTATCACCCTTAGATTAGGTAATCAGCTATCCACAGTTACAGCTGTTCAAGAATCTTAAGCCATTATGTTGACATTCTCCTTCTTCATGCATTGGTAATATGGCTCAATTACAAAGGCTTGATCAAAAAAATAACTACCTTCCTCTTCATTGTTGGCCTTTTGATTAAAAATCAGAAAATATTTGCCCACCATTGGGCCTTGGCCGGCTGACCCCTCATCTTCCAGCCCAATCTCCATTTTTTAAAAGGTATGAAAAGCCCTTTTCGGTTTCTTGGATAAAATGACCTTTTTGCCCCCCCCGAACGTAAATAAATAGAAAACGGACTCCAAATTCAAATTTTATTTTTTCAATACTTTCAAAATAATAAACAATTGAATTATGAAGGTTTTCAAAATTTTTCGAGCCCATTTGCTTTTTATTTGGATTTTTTCTTCCAAAATTGCCCTTTTGTGCTCCCAAACTTTACCATTTTTTAAACGAGCTCCAAATCCAGATTTTTCTTCACCAATCTCTTCCACATAATTTAAAAGTATAATCTGAAAGTTTTCATAATTTTTGGAACTCATTTGGCATTTTTTCGGGATTTATCTGTTTGAATTACTCAGAGTGGGCCCGAGATTTGGCGATTTTGCAAACGAACTCTGAATCCGGATTTATTTCTCCAATATCTTTCAAATA
The DNA here is from genome assembly GCA_030761205.1 of Fremontodendron californicum. Classification (NCBI taxonomy): domain Eukaryota; kingdom Viridiplantae; phylum Streptophyta; class Magnoliopsida; order Malvales; family Malvaceae; genus Fremontodendron; species Fremontodendron californicum. The sequence continues at coordinate 12,450,875 of JAULJL010000005.1, read as the reverse complement.
AATTAAGAATGGGATATGCAAATTTTCAAAATTTTTGGAGTTCATTTACTATTTTTTCGGGATTTATCTTCTTGAATTTTTGCATAGGGGACCCGCGATTTGGCCATTTTGCAAACGAACTCTGAATCCGGATTTTATTTCGCCAATCTCTTCAAAATGATTTAAGAATGAGATCTGCAAATTTTCAGAATTTTTGGAGTTCATTTGCTATTTTTCCCAAATTTTCCAATTTTGCCTCTGAAACCTGGTTTTGCTCAAAATAACTCCGATTTTCAGATTTTCTTCAAACTGAGCCTTGGGCTATCCTTGTTTAATCAGTCCTCATCAATTAGGGGCTTTAGTCTTACCGAATTGGGCCATTTCTGTAATTCTTCCAAATTTCACCGAAATCCACCAAAAACCCTAATTCTCGGTTTTCTTCCGAATTGACTTTTCTTTCAGTTTTTCTTTCAAGTAGCTTCTCCATTACCCGTAGTTAGTGCTTATCTTTCATTTGGAACCTTCAATTTTGACCAATTTGATCGTTTAAGCACTTTGTCCCAAATTTCTCGAATTAGGGTTTTCTTTCTACTAAATCTCCGTAACCGAGCTTCCGAACTCCATATCTTTCGATGTAGACCTCAGATTATCAAAATTCTTTCGCCATTTGTCAATTGAACTTCAAATCTTGATTTTGAAAGTGGGTTGACTTTTTTAGTAGTTGACTTTTCGAGGTTGACTTTTTCAAGTTTGACTTTTTTTGCTTGCCTTCTTAGACTAAGTCTCGGAGTACCACCTATAGGATGAAAAAAAGTCTTTTTACATTCTGAAACATCAATTTAGGAAGGAAACATACCTGTTTTAGTGGTCCGGACAAAATTAGGTGTCTACAGCTGCCCCTCTTTGGCTATTGCTGAGAATCAGGAATCAGGCAAAGATAAACAAACACTAATTTTGTCCGGTTAGTGAAATCACATGTAAAGAGAAGAGAAAGGGAGTTTTCTTTTTTCATTTTTCATTTTTTTCATTTTTTTCATTTTTTCATTTTTTATTTTTTTGAAAAAACTGTAAATAGACGATTTTGTCCTTAAATTGAGTTCCCTGACTAATCAAGGCTCGATCCATCTTAAGGAAACGGGTTCGATTTGCAAGAGAAAAAAAGACCTCGACAATGGTCTCGAGGTCTTATCCTGTCTTGTGCTAACCTTACTAGCATGGGTAAAACCAAAAATTGAAAAAGATCTGGATGAAACCAGGTATTAAAATGACATAGGTAAAACAAAAAATTTGAAAAAGATCTGGATGAAACCAAAAATTGAAAAGCATGGGTGAAACCAGAAATTTGAAAAAGATCTGGATGAAACTAGAAATTGAAAAGCATGGATGAAACTAGAAAATTGAAAAATGATCTGGATGAAACCAGAAATTGAAAAGCATAGGTGAAACCAGAAAAAGATCTGGATGAAACTAGAAATTGAAAACATGGGTGAAACCAGAAATTTGAAAAAGATCTGGATGAAACCAGAAATTAAAAAAAATGGGTGAAACTAGAAAAAAATCGGAATGAAACCAAAAATTGAAAAACATGGGTAAAGCCAGAAATTTGAAAAAGATCTGGATGAAACCAGAAATTGAAAAACATGGGTGAAACCAGAAAAAGATCTGGATGAAACCAGAAATTGAAAAGCATGGGTGAAACCAGAAATTGAAAAAGATCTGGATGAAACCAGAGATTAAAAAGGCATGGGTGAAACCAGAAATTTGAAAATGATCTAGATGGAACCAAAATTTGAAAAGCGTGGGTGAAACCGAAAATTTGAAAAAAAATCTGGATGAAACCAGAAATTGAAAAACATGGGTGAAACCAGAAAAAGATCTGGATGAAACCAAAAATTGAAAAACATGGGAGAAACTAGAAAAAGATCTGGATGAAACCAGAAATTGAAAAGCATGGGTGAAACCATAAAAAGATCTAGATGAAACCAAAAGTTGAAAAGCATGGGTGAAACCATAAATTGAAAAAGATCTAGATGAAACCAGAGATTAAAAAAGGCATGGATGAAACTAGAAATTTGAAAATGATCTGGATGGAACCAGAAATTGAAAAGCATGGGTGAAACCAGAAATTTGAAAAAGATCTGGATAAAACCAGAAATTGGAAAACATGGGTGAAACCAGAAAAAGATCTGGACAAAACCAGAAATTGAAATGGCTTGGAAATTAACTTGAAGGATTTGAGAGATGATGCAAATGCTTGATGGTGTAAATGCAAATGTCTTGGATTGATGCAAATGCTTCTTGAAATGATACAAAAGTCTTGGATTGATGCAAATGCTTCTAAATGCAGATGCAAATGTCTTAAATTGATGCAAATGCTTCTAAATGCAGATGCAGATGTCCCTACAAATCATGTTCATGTAAGTGGTTCATGAATGGTGTAATTGTAGCTACAATGAAGATGCGATGATCTTAGAAATGATGCACTGGCTTGAGATGATGCGAATGCAAATATTTATGAAGGATGTACTTGTAAAGGTAGAATGCAGATGCTTATGGAATAGTGCAAATGCAAATATCCATGAATGATGCAAATGCTTGCTGACACGGTGCAGATGCAAAGCTTAATAGAGAGATGAGTGTTCATGAATGATGCAAATGCCTCCAATCGTTTTTCTAGACTTTGGCTTAGCCTTTTCCATTCATTTTTTCTCTTCAAATCAGAGTATATCTTCAACTCATTTTTCAATCTTTGGCTATTCTTTTTGCCACAACAGTTTTCAAACTCTTATCAACAAAAATCTGCTTGCTGAGTTTTATTTCTTCTTCTCATATTTGGAAGTCAAGGTTATCCCTAGTAATTCCACACCTTTGGATTGAAAAAACTCTTATCTCATGTCAACATCAAAAATGAGTATTTCAAAAATATTTTTTATTTTCCCTTTCTGAAAAACAATTTTGCTTATTTAATGAAAACTTCTAAGTCAAAAAATTTTAACCCCACAGTGTGTAATGTACAAATCTTTTGAAGACTGATGATCACTGTTAGAAATTTTCCTAAGTGTTAATTTGGGTTTTTCAACTTGAATTGACAAGGCTTGGTACAACATGATTTTGGTTTTTCCAAGAAAACTTCACAACAAAAAATGCATGTCCTTTCTAGGCTCACAAATGGAACAGGTATTATAAATCATGAATTTATTGAGAACCAAACAAATTTTACATTCTTTTAGTTTCCATATCAAGGTATTTTGACAAGCGTCAAGATTGGCTGGGATGTTAAACTGGAAAGTTTAATTTTGGAGGAAACAAGTCTCAATTTTTTGAAGACAATTCTCCGAATGAGAGCTGCCAATTTGGGAGGTTCAGAAATTCCTAGATGTTACTCGATGACCACTTCTTCAAGATGACCTTCTCTTTTATGGTATCAGCACTATCATAGATGGCATCAAAAATTTCCATTTTACTCTAGACCGCCCGTTTTTGGGTTTTCGCCCTAGAATCCCATTCTTTCCATTTTTTGGTTCTACCATGCACATGAGAATTCTAAATTCTTCCTTAGTGAAATGATAACTCGATGAGATGGGATAAAATTTGAGGAAAAACCCTTCAAATTAAATATTCATGCTTGATCAAAATGGACTTTTAAAGCACGTAATGTAGGCCATGGTTCAGGGTTCAGAAAGAAAGGATAAATAGGCTCAAAATATGTGTTTGAGGGTAATCAGATCAAGGATCATTTCTTGAGGAGGATTCTATTTCGAAGCATTTATCCCTTTTTGGACTTTTCATTCCTTTTGACTTTGCTCTTTTTCTTCTTTGTTTTTGGCTTTCATTTGCCATAGCTTTTTCACACACTTTTTTTGTGTGTTTTTCTTTTGTTTTGTTCTTGCTTCCATTTCGCCATCTTTTCCTTTTCCTTTTGACAGAGTGAGCCCATATTCATTCGGGGCTCTATTTGCTTTGTATCTGTCTTTGAGCTAAGACTCATTTTTTCGTGATCTTTGAGAAGATCATTATCACATTTGCCCCCTAGTGTAGAGGGTGATCTTTGATCAAGGTTCCAAGAAGAAAGAAATCTTTTGGCTCAAAAGGGGTGACTATGGATAATTTCTTCTTGTGAAAGGGATATGAAAGATAGCCATTCATCATATCAAGCACAAATATTCTCATTGAAAAACAATCCTTAGGGGAAATAGATAATCGAAATTTTATTTTACACTTTTGAATCATCCGAATTCTCATATGCGATATCCCAATTTGTTCTTTTTCTTAATCGCATGCCCCTAATGATTCATGTGTTAGTCCCATCCTTTTTCACCATATAACTATCATTTCCACATATGATGCCCCAATTTGATTAACCATGAGAATTTGTATCAACGAGGAACATAGCAAGTCTAGGTCTATTTTGAAAAGGCTAAGTTTCAAATCTATGTTCTTTGAAGAGACAAAGAAAATATGACCGAAAAACGGGTTTTCTCTGGGACATGGGATAATCTAGTTTAATCATTGTGCCCCTGGGTGTCAATCATGAAGTGATGTTTGGGCAATTAGTATTTTGTGGTTGTTGGTAAAGATCATGAATGGTTTTAGCACAATCTTGACATACATCAAATTACCAAAATCTAGATTCTTGAAAAAATGTCTTATTTGTTTGAATTTCAAGGAATTTGAAAAAATTTCAAAAAGTTCGTTCCTTTGTTCATGGCCTAGACTAGGATTTACTTCTTTGCTTATTCTGTGATGAAATGTTTTTTTTCTTTTTTTTTATGAAGTTCCATCATTCATATTCCTTGAAGCATTAGGTCTTTCAAGTGTTCACGATTCAAGGGGTTTAGGCATAGAGAAGTCCAAAAGAGAGGGGGGAGGGTATTGGGTCATTTCTAACAATGATCATCAATTTTCTCGAGACCGTCCATTATTAAAACTTCCTTAATGTTTTTTTTTTGTTGCAAATTCAAATTATTGTTAAAACACAACAAACACAAAGCATTTAAAAATCAAAATTCATTTAATTCATATGAATGTCACCATAAGACAAGTGTTTTCATCATGAGGTATGGAACTACATGCATAAAAAACTCCCCCTTGACATGTTCTCCCTAATTCAAACTGGCTATTCCTCAGTACTCTTTTCGACCTTTCCATCTACTTCTCCCATTATGACATCCACAATGGTCTCATCATTCCCATTCAGTAGATTCTCCATGCTATCTGACCTTTGTTTCTTCCCCACATCTAACTCCCATTTCTTGATGAGTGATTGAACCTTCCGTTTCAAACATAGGCAATTTTTCGTGGAATGTCCCTGAATCCTAGAATGATAATCACAATATGCATTCTCGTCATACCAGCTTGGATGTGGGGGTTGGATAGGCTCCACTAGAACTTTAGTGAGGAGTTGCTCTTCGACCAGCTGGGGCAATAGTTCAGAGTAAGACATAAGCAGTGGCTCAAACTGATCTCTTTTCTGGATATTCTTCAATTTCCTATGACAAACAAAAGGTTGAAAATTTATAGGATTTTGAGAGTCCATTGGGTATAAGTATGAACCCTGGGGTATATAGTTCATAGAAAGACATGGTGGTTGGTATGAAGTAGCTGGAATATACGGGGCAAAGTCTCCCATAGCTTGGACATCTTCCTCTTGTTTTTGAGCGTCCTGTTTCTCTCTACATTAAATGTTTTACCTCCTTTGAGTTTCACAGCCTTGATAGCATTTTCAATCATTTCCCCAGAGATTACCATATCCGAAAAATTCTTCGTGGTGTTGCCAACAAGTCTATCGTAGTATGGGGCCTGTAGTGTATTCACAAAAAAGACAGTGGTTTCCTTCTGAGTTAAGGGCGGTTGTACTTGGGTGGCCATGTTCCTTCACCTCTGAGCATACTCTTTGAAGCACTCAGTAACCTTTTTCTCCATATTTTGCAAGGTGAGACGGTCAGGTGTCATGTCGGTCACATGCTTGTACTGGTTTAGAAAAGCCCTGGCCAAATCATTCTAAGAGCGAATCTTATCCTTGCTCAACTGACTATACCACCTAATTGTGGGCTCGCTGAGGCTATCCTGAAAGCAGTGAATCAAAAGCTTATCATTATCTATGTGACTTGCCATCTTTCGGCAGAACATGGTGACGTGGGTTGATGGATCAGTCGTCTCGTCATATTTCACAAAGTCACGGACCTTGAATTTAGGAGAAATGACTAAATTGAGGACCAAGCATCGTTCTTTCGCATCCACACTCCCGAATATGTCTGTATTCTCTACTGTCTGGAGCCTTTCATCTAGCAACTGATATTTCCCTTGGGAATCTGCCAACTCAGACTCGTTCGACTCAACCATCTTCAGTTTTGCTTGTTTAGCTGGATCATCTAAATCAGAATGTTGTTGGGATTAACTGTATTCTGGCCATTTAACACCATGACCTCACTCTGACCCTCTTGTGCCTTTAACCATTCTCTGGCGGCCAAGTTTCCAGTGTATCCCTTTCCCTTGATTACGGTGGACATCAGCTCCATCAATTTAGTCATCTGATCCTTAGATTTTGCTTGAGACTTTTCCAGCTGTTCTCACAATTCTTCATGTACCATTTCCATTCTTTCCATTTGGGCAGCTTGTTCATTCTTCATAGCTCTAGCCTGTATTAAAAAGGTACTCAATACTTCTTATACCTCTGATTTGAAATGGAAATTCTTTCAAAGACTCTTAAAGCCAAGCCAACTTCTATTTTATTTCCCCAAATGTATGTCATGATGAAGGAGTCATGAATGCAATTTGATGTACGTGAAGCCTAAACAATATGATGTATGGACATGTACAGTGGAAACATGCTGGCTATATATGTAATAAATGCAATCACGATGCTAACATGCTGCAAGCAAAGAATAAACAGATCAACGCATGGATATATGTAATGAATGATCATGTATATTTCAGCGTATTTCCCAATGAATGATCATATCCACTATGAATCAACACGATGTCAATTATGATGCATGTAAACAATGAATGATTGACACAGAGTATATACAAAGAAAATATGCTGACCATGTGTGTCATGGATGCGACCTAATGTTAACATGATGTATGTATGAATGTATGGTATCACAAATAATTGATCGGGTGCAAAATGCAAAGAGGAAGATATCACAGAGGAAATAAGAATCGAAGGAACTTAATCATTAACATCTCATAAATTTGAAGCATAATCAATTCATTCCCATATCAACGTTCACAATGGTATAAACCATGTTTTACAAAATTTGAGCAGTGGTTAAAACTGTCTTTACAAGCACTTTATTCTTCCTAGCATCCTAAGGCTATAAGAGCCGGCTACTAAAAAAGTGAAATCCTACTACATCATATCAGACCGAAGTCTTTCTACATCATTGCTCTAAATCTCCCAATCCTAATTACGCTTTCCCAGCCCTCTATCAATCAGAGTCGTTGGGTCGATCCACTTGATCTCTATAAGAGATTGCACTTTCTTTTTGAAGGCTATACAGTCTTCAATGCTATGGCCAGCAATTCCACAGTGATAATCACATTTTGCATTTGGATTATACCACTTTGGATATGGTGGTAACAGGGGTTTCAGTGGGATACAGGCAACCATGTGATTTTGGATCAGTATAGGGAGAAGCTCCCGGTAGCTGATTGGAATGGGATCATACTGCTATTGATTCTTGTTTTTGAGTTGTTTCTTAGTCACACATGGCCTAGGAGTTGGGGCACTTGGTGGTGGCACTAAGGTTCAAACCAAAATGTTTACATGGAGAAGTGGCGAAATAGCATGGTAAGGGTATGGATTTGGACACAGGACCCTTGGAGGTTGTACATAGTTCAAGGTTCCTATCCCAGATACTTGATAAGGTTTGATGAGGGAAATAGTACGAACTGGCAGTTGGGGGTGATGGAGTGGGATTCAGGTCTCCCGTAGTGGTCATCCCAATGGATGATTGGACCATAGTAGGGTGGGGATACTGGTTTGGACCTATAACAATTTGCAGGTATGGTATAGGATCCGAGGTTTCTATCCTTGGTATCAGGCTCTCGGTTTTAATCATTTGACGATTTTGTCCACAATTTCATCAGGATTGCAACCTTTGTGGCATTGACAAGCGCAGGATCCAGCAAGGATTGTATGTTATGGACCTAATGGTTTTGGTTGATCCGAAGGCGATGTAGAGCCCTGAGAAAGTTCCCCCTTACTCTTACCCATATCCTCAAACAATTTCATCATTTTGGCAAGTTGTTCTTTCACCTCCCGGATTTCATGCCCAAATTCCTCTTGATTACGTTCCAAAGCACGTTCCTCTGATTCATTCCTCATATCTCGAACCCCTTTCATGCAAATAAAAATGTCATGAGATTAAAATACAATTATGAAGGTACATGCTCTATACTTATGTGCATAAATATACTGATGATTAATGCATGAACATATATATAGAAATTATGATGACTATGTATGCCATGGATGCAATCTAATTCTAACATGATGCATTTTTTTAAAAAAATGAATAAATTGATACACAGGTATATACAAATAATGACCATGCATGTCATAAACATATTCTACAATGAACGACCATGCATGCTATGACTGTAACATGATGTCAGAATGATACATGCAAAGAATAAATGAATTAACACAAAGGTAGGTACAAAGAATGACCATGTATATCACAAATGTATTCTACAATGAATAACCATACATGTTAGGACTATAATATGATATCAAAATGATACATGTAAAGAAAAATGAATTAACACGAAGGTATATGTAAAGAATGACCAATGATTACACAAAATTGGTGGGACCTAAATCTTGATTATTCAAAAATCTCATTATGCAAGATTTGCCTCCAAATTTAATCTATGATTTTTGAAACATGTTTTCTCCATGAAAAACCAACATATTTTTCAAAAGAATTTCGGGGTAATGGATCCTACTATGGTACAATGTCCTTATGTTCATTCAACACTACCGGTCTACAATTCTCATCCAACCAATGAATGTTTATGAAATCATCAAATGAGATTATTATTACCATTCATTTATTGCAAAAAAAAAATGAGATAAAGAATACAACCATAAATGTACATGAACTATTCACACATGCATGAAATGTGCAAAATGCAAAAATGTTTGAAAAAGAATGTTTATATTTTCAATTTCAAAAGGTTAGTGAACACTTGCCCCAACAGTGTCTGCTTATTTAGGCATCACGATGCCTTCGGGGCGGGGTATTATACTTATTAAGGGCGATGTACGTACATCGTTGCCCAATCTACAACCTTATTCAGAGTGTAAAATAGGTAACAAAAGGTTTAGAAATGTCTCTCCATGTGTTCCTATCTTCGGTGTATCTAACAAAAATCCAGCATGGCTTCACCTAGGTTCACTATATGAGGGTGAATCAGTTCTAAAGGCCTCGAATTGCTCCTCACTGTCGCCGGTGAATGCTAGTAAGGCACCCAGATAAAAACGGGTTCAATTCGTTAGAGTATATTTCCCTAGCCCATGCGGATTGTTAATCACAAGAGCTTAGGTAATTTATACTCCGGAAGTATTTTGCTAACCTATGCGGATTGTTAATCACGAGAGTGTAGCTACTTTACTTCCACTTAAAGGGACGGAATCCGGGTATAAGGCTCATGATTTGCAAATGCAAGTGCAATGTGTGTGAGGAGGAATAATCAAACCTTTCATCAACTATCCTAACTGTCGCAGCCTAAAAAAAATAACAAGTCTCATTGCAAGACTTTATTATTAGTTAAACGTGACATTAAAAAAAAAACCAAGGAAAAGTCGACTTAATTCCTCTAGAAAATGAAGGTTTTGAAAATGACCTTTAAAAAAAACATGGAGTCGCCACCAATCTTTTTTAGCTAGGTGTGATTGGCCACCTATTAAAACTGGTTTAATAAAAATATTTTAAAAATTAATTAAAATATTTTTTTTAAAACCAATTTCAAGTCTGCGTTTTAAACCAGAGAAATCAAAGAAACGGGTTCTGGACTCGGTTACGTGTGGGGAAGGATTAGCACCCCCACAACGCCCGTATAAAACGGTACCTTATTAATCGTGTGTTATCTCAAGTCTCGGTAAAAAAATCGGTTTTAAATTTAGTATTTCAAGTTAATTCCCAATTTAAAGAAAAATAATTTCATTTTTAATTGAAAATGATCCGGAATTTATAAATTCAAAATTTTCCTATATTCCCCAACAAACGTGGCAAAATATAGAAATTTTTATTAATTTGGAAAACTTTTCGAATCATTCTCATTTTTTGAAAGAAAGATATTCCTTTATTAATGATAATTGATGATATTCCCTCCAGCAAACCCGGTAGAGAACTCATGAATTATTTTAATTCGGGAATATCTTTATTTTGTATTGGAAAATCATTATCCTTTTGAAAACATTTTAAAAGATATGAATATGTATATACATGACATCAATAAAATGACATAGCAAAATCTAAATAATATAATGCATCCTAAATGATATAATTAAAATGCCTTAGCATATTCTAAATGAAATGAAATGTCCTAAGTTATATGACATATTCTAAATGAAATGAAATGACCTAAGTAACATAATATATTCTATATGAAAATTTAAGTAACATAATATATTCTATATGAAATGAAATAATTTGAATGACATGGCAAATATGAATGATATGGCATATAATTTAAATGACATAGAATATAAAATAATGCTATCATATAATATGCATGGAAATAAAAATGAAAATAATAATGCATGAACATAGTATATGCTAAATAATGTAACAAAAGATAATTAAATAAAAAGCATAGGATATCATGAAATGTTCCAAATCATATAATAAACAATATAACATAACTCAAAATCATAACAATATCATAGAAATTATCATAGCAAAAATCACATATTATATAAAATGCATGAATATGGAAAATGCAATACATGAAAATGTATTTTTTCCTTTAATTAAGGAAATCCGTATATCTAAAAAGATATCCGGCTACCTTAGGAAAATATGTCAAATTAAATATCCTGAAAACCATAATACTTTGCGATTGTTTGAAAACAATTTTTAAAAGCTTAGATTAAAAAAAAAAAAACTGAGCTAAACATTTTTTAAATGGCTCTAATTTCCTAAGTTTAAAATCCCGGACTTGACCACCCTTAACCCGAGACGTAAAAAATCATTTTTAGAGTTTAAAAAGGAGTAGAAACTATCCTAAGTCAGTAGCTAAACTTCCTAATCAGCTCCCTCTAAGTAATTTAACCAAAACAGAAAAATGATTTTTCTTTAAATTCAATTCTAACTCCACTGTCCAGTTTTAAGCCACGATTTTTTATCCTATTTTTAAAAATTCAAAAAAATCTAAAACAAATAGTGGAGACTTAGGACATGTAAAAATACACGGGAAAAAATCAACTTAATTTTCTGATTAAAGATGAATGCCTAGAAAAATCGAGAAAGAACAAGTACTGGGTGAAAAAAAAACTGTTTTGCCAAAATACATTTTTGCCTTTAATAAAATCATTTAAAATCAAAGTAAAAATATTTAAGACTCAAAAAATGACTCACAAACAGTATCTAGGACTTTTTGAAAGTTAAATAAAATTGGCTAAGTAAAAAAAAATTCACAAAGATAGAATAATCAATTTGACAAACCTTAATTTTCCACAAGTGTGCTCGAGAGAGCATGACTTTGAACCATTAATTGGCTTAAGTCATTAGTCAAGTGGCATGAACATGAAATGCATGAAAAAATACAGCAAATATGATGCATGAAATGCATGAGTTTAAACCTAAATGTCATGAAAAAATGCATGGCATCCATATAGTGACCTAGACCTAAATGAACTTGCATGGCATTTAATGCAACCTAGGTCTAAAACGCATGAACATGCATGGCAAAATAAACCAAACCTAATAACTAAAACATGCATGGCAATAGCACAAACACAAGGCATGCTTAAACCAAAAACTCAATCAAATATCATGCAAATGCTAACCTATCAACTAACATAGCAAAAATGCAACACACAATGCAAAACACATGGAGTAGCCGAATGGCCTCAAGCTCCAACAAGTATGGCATTTTCATAAACACTTGGTATACTTAAACTAAATACTTAATCAAATGTCATGCAAATGCAAACCTACCAACTAACATGGCAAAAATGCACATACAATGTAAAACACATGTAGTAGCCGAATGGCCTCAAGCTCCAACAAGCATGGCATTTTCCCAAACACTTGATATACTAACATGCTCAGCTAAAATATAACATTCAAATCATGCAAACACAAAGTAGAAATACTAAAACCAAACAAGCATTTTCACAAACACTTGATATACTAACATGCTCAACTAAAATATAACATTCAAATCATGCAAATACAAAATATAAATACTAAAACCAAACAAGCATTTTCACAAACACTTGATATACTAAATATAAAACATCAACAAATTTAAACATTATGAAAACAGAAAATTAAAAATGCAAGAACATGATATTTAAATCATAAATGGCAACAAACAAAGCAGCCAAATTAAAACATGATTCAAATATATGAAGTAGAAGAACACTTAAAGCATCAAGATTAAAGAAAATAACATAAATAACATGATAAATTAAAGCAAAAACAGCAACAATAATAAAAAAAAAATATGTAGGCCATTCGGCCATTAAAGAAAAATAAGAAAAAAAATGTAAAAATTATTTAAGAAAGAGATGAAGAAAGAACTTAAGAAGAACATAAAATAAATAAAAAAACACTTATTTGAATAGAAAACTCACCAAATAATAATCAAAATAGCAAAAACAAGAATGGAAAATCAAGAAAGTGCAAGCGTTTGTGCTAAAAGCAACCTCAAGAAGCTATATTTCAAGCTTTATCTCTTCAAACTTTCCTTTCCTTTCTTTTCTAAACTTTTTATTTTTGCTTTCAACGAATGAGAGAAAAAACTAAGAAAAAACTAAGAAGAAATATGAAAATGAAGTGAAGAAAAATGAAAATCCCCCTCTCCCTTAAGCCAGCCGAATTCCCCCTCTCTCCTCCAAGGAATGCTGTCATTTTTTTCCCAACCAATTTCCATCCAATGGCTAGTAATTCAAGGTGAAAAATCATGAAATTATCACCCTTAGATTAACATATCAGCTATCCATAATTACAGCTATTCAAGAATAATGTTGACACTCTCCCTTGGCCTATGTAGCTTAACCACAATGGCTTGATCAAGAAGAATCTCTAACTAACTCTTAATTATTGGCCATTTGATTGAAAAATCAGAAGCTTCCTCCTTCCTTTGGGCCTTGGCAGGCCAGTACTCTCTTTTCCAGCCCAGGTCTAATATTTTGAAAGGCCAAAAGAAGCCCTTTTTGGTTGCTTGGGTGAAATGACCGTTTTGCCCCCCGGATGCAAATAAATGGCAAACGGACTCCAAATTCAAATTTTATTTTTTTAATACTTTAAAAATAATAAAATATTGAATTCTGGAAGTTTTCAAAATTTTTTGAGTCCGTTTGCTATTTATTTGGATTTTTTCTTCCAAAAATGCCCTTTTATGCCCCCATATTTTACCATTTTTTAAACGAGCTCCAAATCAAGATTTTTCTTCACCAATCACTTCCAATAAGAGACCCGAGATTTGGACATTTTGCAAACGAATTCCGAATCAATATTTTCTTTCGCCAATCTCTTTCAAATGATTTAAGATTAAGATTTGCAAATTTTCAGAATTTTCAGAGACTATTTGCTATTTTTTTAAAATTTTCCAATTTTGCCCTTTTAAATTCGAAACTCGGTTTTGCTCAAAACAAGTCCATTTTTTCAGATTTTCTTCAAACTGAGCTTTGGGATATCCCTTTTTAATTATTCCTCATCCATTGGAGGTTTTAGTCTTACCAAGTCGGGCCATTTCTGTAATTCTTCCCGATTTCACCGAAATTCACCAAAAACCCTAATTCTCGGTTTTCTCGGATTGACTTTTCTTTCAATTTTTCTTTCAAGTGGCTTCTCCATTACCCGTAGTCAGTACTTATCTTTCATTTGGAACCTTCAATTTCGATCAATTCGATCGTTTAAGCAATTTTCCCCAAATTTTCCGGATTAGGGTTTCCTTTCTACTTAATCTCCAAATCCCAACTTTCGAACTCCATATCTTTCGATGTAGACCTCGGATTATCAAATTTCTTTCACCATTTTTCAATTGATCTTCAAATCCTGATTTTGAAAGTGGGTTGACTTTTTTAGTAGTTGACTTTTTAGGGTTAACTTTTTTGGGCTTGACTTTTTTCGGGGTTGACTTTTTTTTTTGAGTTTGACTTTTTATGCTCACCCTTTTAAACTAAGTCTTGGGGTACCACCTGTAGGATGAAAAAAATCTTTTTACATTTTGAAACATCAATTTAGGAAGAAAACATACCTGGTTTAGTGGTCCGGACTAAATTAGTTGTCTACAGCTGCCCCTCTTTGGCTATTGCTGAGAATTAGGAATCAGGAAAAGATAAACAAACACTAATTTTGTACGGTCAGTGAAATCACATGTGAGGGAAAGGGAAAGGATTTTCTTTTCATTTTTTTTTTGTTGTTGATAAAAGCTGTAAATTGAAGATTTTGTCCTTAAATTGAATTCCCTGACTAATCAAGGCTCGACCCGTCTTAAGGAAACGGGTTCGATTTTAAAAGGAAAAAAATTTGTGCCTGAAGGTTTTAAGAATAGTGTCCAAAGGTCTTTAAAAATGGTGCCCGAAGGTCTTTAAAATTGCTGCCCGAAGGTCTTTAAAACTGGTGCCCGAAGGTCTTTAAAACTGGTGCCCAAAGGTCTTTAAAACTGGTGCCCGAAGGTCTTTAAAAATGGTGCCCGGAGGTCTTTAAAACTGGTGCTCAAAGGTCTTTAAAGCTGGTGCCCGAAGGTCTTTAAAGCTGGTGCCCGAAGGTCTTTAAAACTGGTGCTCGAAGGTCTTTAAAGCTGGTGACCGAAGGTCTTTAAAGCTGGTGCCCGAAGGTCTTTAAAGCTGGTGCCCGAAGGTCTTTAAAACTGGTGCCCGAAGGTCTTTAAAAGTTGTGCCCGAAGGTCTTTAAAACTGGTGCCCGAAGGTCTTTAAAATTGGTGCCCAAAGGTCTTTAAAACTTGCGCTCGAAGGTCTTTAAAACTGGTGCTCGAAGGTCTTTAAAACTGGTGCCCGAAGGTCTTTAAAGCTGGTGCCCGAAGGTCTTTAAAACTATGATTTGAAAATACTTTGACGACGGCCTCAAGGCTCAACTCGTCTGATAAACAAAATGAATTCGATTTAAAACAGAAGAAAATACCTCGATGGCGATTTCAGAGTCTGAATCTTTTGAGAAGCAAAACGAGTTCTCTTTGGGGAAGTCCAAGTTTCCTTGATTTTTGCACCGTTAGCTAAATGCAATGATGAGAATGACATGCTTTGCACATGCTTGTATGTTTCCTAAAAATAAATGCAATCAAATGACTGTGCCAAGATTTCTAATCCATGGTTTCTTTGAGGTTCACAGATTATCTGACTTCATGACAGAGTCTTCAATTGTTCATTGATGCCCCACTTAAGGTATTCTTCACTCAAGATATCTTTGTCAAACAGTCTCAGTTTCTGTCTTTCGCTGAAGTTTACAGATTTTCTGACTTCGTGATGGAGTTTCCACCACGTTCACTATTTTTTTTTCTTGGTGAACTTTCCAAACCTTTCCCAAGATTTAAACCTGTTCCTTAGTAATACTTTGAAATCCCTTTATTTAAAGATTTTTATTACTAATCATCATTCAATTTAATAACAACCATAATGCATCTCAAAAGTATATGAAAGAAAATATGAATCAAGCAAAAATTGTCATGAAAAGAATAACAAGAATTTATTGCAAGAAATGTTTTAAAATAGTAAAAATAAATATCAAGGATATAAGAAAAAATGTAAGGTTATAGGCTATAGATGCCCCTGATGCGAAATATCTTGGACCCCTCCCTTTACAAACCATCTGAAATTTCTCTTGAACGAGCAATTCACTTGGGTAACCTCTTAGCTTCTGTAGTTACATCAGACTGAGTTGTTCCCCTTTCCTCTGATTGTCAGATACTTTCTCTCCCTTTACACGGAGCATTGATTCAAACTTTGATCAGTACTTGAGCCGTCCTTTGTGGGTTTTCAACTCAAGTGTCCTCCATTCGGTATTAAGTCGCCCTTTGCGGGTTTTCGGCTTAAACCTCTCCTTTTACATTCTTTTTTCATTTCCATTTTTTTATTCTACCATGCATCTGAGAATTCTAAATGCTTTCAAGGTAAAAATATCAATTCAAAAGATGGGATGAATTCTGAGAATAACCTTTCAAATTAAATATCCATGCTTGATCAAAATGGGCTTTTAAAGCATGTAATGTAGGCCAAGGTTTAGGTTTAGAAAGAAAGGATAAAATAGGCCCAAAGTGTGTTTAAGGGTGATTGGATCAAGGATCATTTTCTAAGGAGAACTCATTCTTGAAACATTTGTCCCTTTTTTGGACTTTCTTTTCTTCTTTTTTGCTTTGTTGGCTTTCATTTGCCACATTTTCCGATGGCTTTCTTTTAGCCATGATTTTTGATTATTTTTACTCGAATTTGCCCTCCAGTGTAGAGGTTGATCCTTGATCAAGGTTTAAAGAAAGAAATAATTCCTAAAGCTCAAAGGGGTGACTAAGGATAATTTCTTCTTAGCGGAAGGAATATGAAAGATGGCCATTCATCATATCAAGCATGACTATTCTCTTTGAAAAGCAATTCTCAAGGGAAATAGATATATAGAATTTCTATTTTTACATTTGGAATCATTAGACTTTCCATGTGCACAGCATCATACATTTTTTAAAGCATAATACTTCTTCAGTTCATCAGCATTCACGGGATGTCTAAAATCATCTCGGTCCATCCGAGTTAGAATCAATGCTCCTCCAGAAAAAGCTCTCTTTACCACATAGGGTCCTTCCCAATTCGGAGCCCATTTTCCTCTTGGGTCCTTTATTATAGGGAGAATTTTCCTCAATACCAACTCCCCTTCTCGAAACTGCCTGGGATGAACTTTCTTGTTGCAGGCTCGAATCATCCTTTTCTGATACAACTGCCCGTGACAAATTGCATTCAATCTTTTCTCCTCGATGAGATTCCAAAAGTGCATTTTGCCGGATTTAGCTTGAGTCTAAATTTCCTTAATCTTTCAAAGAGCTTCTTAAGATTCGCAATATGCTCCTCTTCTCCTTGTGACTTTGCGATCATATCATCAACGTAGACCTCAATTCCCTTATGCATCATATCATGAAACAAGGTCACCATGGCTCTTTGGTATGTTGCCCCAGCATTCTTCAACCCAAATGGCATTACTTTGTAGCAGAAGGTTCCCCACATTGTAACAAATGTGGTTTTCTCCATGTCTTCCGGTGCCATCTTGATCTGATTGTATACTGAGAATCCGTCCATGAAAGAAAATAAAGAACTTTTCATCGTATTATCCACCAGAGTATCAATATCGGGCAAAGGGAAATTATCTTTAGGGCTGGCCTTTTTCAAATCTCGATAATCAACGCACATCCGCACCTTGCCATCCTTCTTTGGTACTGGAATAATATTTGCCACCCATTCTGGATATTTTGCCACCTCTAAGAATCCAGCATCAAATTTCTTCTTCACCTCCTCTTTTATCTTTAACAGCATGTCGGGCCTCATTCTTCTCAACTTTTGCTGAATTGGCTTGCATTCTGGCTTTAAAGGGAGCTTATGAACCACAATATCTAGATCTAACCCTGGCATGTCTTGGTAAGACCATGCAAATACATCTGCATATTCCTGGAGCAAAGCTATCAATTAACCTTTTATTGATGATGACAATGAAGTTTCGATTTTGACTTCCTTTATCTTTTCACCATTTCCTAGATTTATCGTTTCCAATAACTGCTTATGAGGAAGTACTTGTTTCTCTTCTTATTCTATTTTCCTTAATAGATCCGGAGGTAGACCATAATCCTCAGTATCTTCGTTAGCCTCAAAATCACTCGTGCAAATGGGTCTTTCAAAATCAATTTCAGAATTTCTGACAGGAAGGTCCTCATATTTCGCATCCGCACGCCTGTAAATAGGTGGAGAAGAAACAATATAGGAAAATATATAATGAAAACAAAATAAATAATAAAAATGAAAGAATATGGACACATCAATATGGATAAAATGCATTGTGCTTGTTATTTATTGAATGAAAATGTTAAAGAAAAGCTCATTACAGAAAAAAAAACCCTTAATATCTCTGGGTAAAGATAATTAAGATTGCTTTTTTTTTTAAAAGAATTACGTTGGAATAGACTTAAAAACTATGGGCAACTCAGTCGCACTCCAGTTGGTTAGTCTATATCCTGGTGGACAAGGTCGCACCATCCAATTAGCATTCTCTCTTTCAATTCATTCTTCTTCAGCCGTGCAGATCTCCACATCATACATCTGTTCATCCCTATTCACCTGGAATCTCTCGAAGGCTTGCTCTATCATTACGAGCACATCATTAGAATTCTTTTCTCCGAACAGAAAACCGGCTGAGCGAAAGCTGTGAAGGATAGGTGGGAATGTCATAGGCTCCCATTCAATATCCATACCCGCAAGACGGGCCATCCTCTTTTGTCAGTTCCTTTCAACTTGTTTTCTTTTCTCATGGGCCTTCGGAAGATACCCTAGGCCAAACCAGTATTTCTTTCCTATTACTTGCATTGCTCGAGCCATTCCTTGAAGATATTTCCCCAATCCTTTTCCAGCCCTGCTGCCTTTTCCCACGGTGGTTCTTACTCCCAGCCTTGTGTTCTTGGACAATCTTGGTTTCGGAATTTTCCATCCTTCAGCGATGAAAACTGCATTTACGAATTCCAAATACCGGAAAGAACACTCCACGGCATCTTCATTGGGCTCAACATAAGGAAATTCAATAGATGCGGAGGCTATTATGTCTTCTTCTCCTGATACTGTGATCAAACGGCCCTCCATCACAAATTTCAGCTTTTGGTGAAGAGATGAGGATACAGCCCCAGCTGAATGTATCCACGGCCTTCCCAACAAGAAATTATAAGATGGATTAATATCCATGACCTGGAAGTTCACCGTATAAATGCACAGGCCTATTTCCAGAGAAACTTCAATGATTCCCATAACCTCTCTCTTTGTTCCATCAAAAGCCCTGACCACTGTGCAGCTTGGTATCATATAAGATATATCCACTGGCAATTTGGATAGGGTTGCTAAAGGCATCACATTTAGTGAAGAACCATTATCCAAAAGGACCCTTGGTAATATGTGCCCCTTACAAGTGGTAGTTATATGGAGAGCTTTCATTGATCCAATATCATTGGGTGGTATCTCCTCATAGCTGAAAAATATGTAGTCATCTGCTACGATGTTTCCCACTAGCCTGTCCAATTTTTCTACTGATATATTATTAGCCACGTATGCCTGATTTACTACTCTTAACAGGATATTTTTGTGTGGCTCTGAATTCAAAAGCAAGGATAAGATTAAGATTCTAGCTGGTTGACGCTGCAGTTGTTCAACCACGCTATACTCACTGTGCTTTATGAATTTTAAGAACTCACTGGCTTCCTTCTCACATACTGGTTCTTTTATTCTGTTAATCGGGGCTGATCCCCTCTCTGTTTTTTTTTGGCGAATCCATCTCAATATGGATTGGCTCGACTACCTTCTTCCCTTTTTCTGTTAAGCCCTATTCAACAACCTCCGGAGCATAACACCTTTCGTTTCGGGTTAAATGCCCCACACCTATGATATCCTGTTGACTTGAAGGCCCAGGCATAACCATGCTGCAGTCGTACTTCCATGGTGCAGCCTTGTTTTCCTTGTATGAAAAGGAAACAGGTAAATTAATGATTAACTTAGACATATTTTCCTCGATGACTGGCATAACTTTCTCCTCCGGTTCATCATAATAAATGATAAGGGGTCTTCCTATCCCATAGCCACCTGCATTTTCAATGACTTCTATTTCCTCCTCTATCTCCATGTAGAATTGGGCTTCCCATTATCCATCATCCTTTGGACTTTAACCCGAAATTTCTCGCAGTCCTGTATGTCATGGCCTCTACACTTATGGAACGGGCACCAATTATGCATCATTTTTGCAACCATTTTCAGACTATCTGTATCTTCCACCAATCCTGCCTTGACTATTTCAACCCATACTATCAGCATCGGAGTTCTGACTTCCCTAATATCCCTTTTTAATCTTCTTCCTTCCCGGCCAATATTGCATTTACCTGATTCCCAGCATGATCAGGCAATGGGTTTCCAGCTACGTTCGGCCCATTTTTTGATCCAAACTTCACAACCCCAGCATTGATCAGGCTTTGGACTTTCTTTTTGAAGGCCAGGCAATCTTCAATCGAATATCATTGGATTCCCGCGTGGTATGCGCAGTTATTGTTTGCGTTGTACCATCTTGGATATGGAGGTGTCAGAGGTTTGAGGTACACGGGTGCAACAAGTTGACCCTACAACAGTTTTGGATATAGCTCACCGTAGGTGGTAGGAATCGAATCAAATTGAGGTTTTTGATCATTCCTTGGTGAACGTTGGTCATTGCACGCGGCCCTTGTGTGTTTGGAACAGTATTTCTAGGAAGGGTTATTTGAGGGGATATACCAATTGGGAATGGCTGTTGTGGTATATTGGTGTAGGGGAATGGGTTTTGGGTTTTGGGTAAGGTGGTTGACATTGGGGTAGTAAGGATTATACCCCGGATATGGTGTGTAAGGTGTCGAAGGTGCATAAGGTGTGGTAGGAGTATAGGGCCTTGGTGGTGTGTATGGTGTAGGAGGTGTATAGGGGTATTGGCTGAAGCTTACTGCATGTGTTTCCTTTTTCTTCTTTGCAGGAAAAACTCTCTTTGGGGTAGCAGACTCACCCCCTTCCATCTTCCCATTCTTAATAGCTGACTCAATCATTTCCCTAGATATTACCATATCCGCGAAGTCCTTGGTGGCGCTTCCCACCAATTTGTCATAATAGGGTGTTTTCAAGGTGTTGATGAAAAGCACCATGGTTTCTTTGCTAGTTAAAGGGGGTTGCACATGTGTGGTCAGATCCCTCCACCTCTGCGAATATTATTTGAAGCTCTCATTGGACCTCTTTTCCATATTCTGTAATGGCAGCCTATCCGGTACCATGTCAGACACATGCTTATAATATTCCATAAAAGCCCTGGCCAAATCCGTCCATGAACGAATCTTGCTACGACTCAGTTGATTGTACCATCGGGTGGCTGACCTTGTTAAGCTATCTTGGAAGCAATGAATAAGCAATTTCTCATTATCATCATGCCCCGTCATCCTTCTACAGTACATGGTCAGATGAGCTGATGGGTTGGTGGTCCCATTATACTTTTCAAAGTCTTGTACTTTGAACTTTGGGGGAATTACTAGATCGTGTACCAAGCTCATCTCTTTGGCATCCAGACTGCCAAATAACTCTGCTCCTTCAACTGCCCTTAACCTTTCCTCTAGTAGCTAGTATTTCTTCTGAGATTGAGCGGTTTCGACCCTCTTCAATTCAATCATTTTAGCCTTTTCCTTTTCTGCCATTTCTTCGAAAACTGGAACCTCAACCTCAATTGGATCACCTCCGATATTACCCCTTTTTGGATCAAAATTTTGTGCCTCGGCCGCTGGTTGGATGTAAATGTAGGATGCTGCCCCAGTTGGAAGTTCATTTCCCATAGGTTGGGATGTCTGACCATTCCTCTGTACCACTTCTGGTCGATCTTCCTGATTCATTGCCCCCATTCCAGTAACTGAATTCTCTCCGGGCCATTTCTGCTTCATCATAGTGATCATCATCTCCATGAATTTTGTCATATGTTCTCGTGTCTCCTCTTGAGACTTAGTTAACTGTTCTTGTAGTTCTTTCTGGATTCTTTCTATTTTTTCAATTCTGGCAAGTAGATCGTTTTCCATGGCTTTTGTTCGAGATCGAGTATTGTAAGGGTGTTGGATGTCTGGTTCTTTCTGAGTGCGACCAATTGTACCTTTAGTTTTAAAAACCATGGATTAGAAATTATTGACACATTTCTTATTCTATTTTATAAAAAATGAATAAATGAATAAATGAATGAATGTTAGTGAATGCTCAACTAAGTAAATGACTAAGTATATGAACTTAGATGACTAATTATAAAGAATAAATGAATGAACAAATAAATAAATAAATGACTAATTGTATGAACAATTTATAAAGAATAAATGAATGAATGATTATAAATGAATGAACAAATAAAATATATAAAAGAAAGAACTAGTGAATGATGAATGTATTTAAAGTACTGGCCCCGGGATAATTCTAACCAAACTGTCTTTCATTGATTTCCTGGAACTAAATACATCAAAGAAAAGATCCCTGCTTAAGACAACATGATAATCTGTCTCTCCTAAAAGACTATTACAAAATACTGGTCCTATAATCACTCTCTCGGATCATGGACATTCTTCACTGTCCTCTTTTGATTGTCTTGCTCTTCCATCTGATCCCTACTTGTTCACGACCCTTTAACATGTCAGCAGAAGCATCGCCATGTAAGCTTTCCCTAGCTTGTTTCTCCAGTTGATTTGCTCGGGCTTCCTCGTTGCTTTCTCTTTCCAGTAGTTATTCTCCTTCTTGAGGTTCTTGACCTCATGTTCCCACTCCCCGAAAGTCTTGAGAGTCCCCTCAAATCTGAGCTCGAAGTGAACCTCTTGTTCTCTAAATGTAATTCCCGAAGATCGCCCTTAGCGGTGTCCCTTTCTCTCTTGATCTGTTCCTTTTCTTTTTCCCGAGCTGATTCCCTTTTTTCATGTCCTCAAGCTCTTCTTGCAGTCGGGCAATCTCCTTGCTCATCTGGGCCTTTTCTTTTCCAAATTCCGCCCTTGCGATTTCTGACTCTGATGGCATTTCCCTTGGTGGCGGATTCATGAACTGGACCTCTTCCCCATCTGATGTCAACAGTCTATCATTAACCCTTAATTCCCTCCATACCAGGTAATCAGGTGTAACGATGTCGGCATATCTGGTCACTTTTATCCGATGAGTTTTCTTCCATGCTTCAACCACTGCCCGCACTTTTCCAGAATATCCGTCTTCCCCATAAGTGAACTCTGATGATCCTCAATTATGAGTCACGGGTGTGAATTGTCGAGACTCAACCTATCTTTGCACCAACAAAGGCGTATAACTCACAGACCCCCAAATTTCGACTAGTGGAACTTTCGGGTTGTCCCCACATTTGTACATAATCGGCATAGGGACCATCCATGGAGCTCTCCAAGTCACCATCTCCCCTTTTAGATTCCGGAACATGTTGACCCATTTCTCTTCATTCCCGTCTTTAGGCTAATCATTTTGAAGGAATTCCCTAATCGGAACTAAAGTCTTCATGTACGGTTTGAAGGAAACATTTTCTATCTTCCAAAGGTGACTTTGAATCCAAATATAAAGGAGTTGTACACACCCCTTGATTCTC
Source organism: Fremontodendron californicum (assembly GCA_030761205.1). Lineage (NCBI taxonomy): Eukaryota > Viridiplantae > Streptophyta > Magnoliopsida > Malvales > Malvaceae > Fremontodendron > Fremontodendron californicum. The sequence continues at coordinate 12,427,356 of JAULJL010000005.1, read as the reverse complement.
CCTTGTCCTGCCCTTTTACAAAAATTCATTGATCGGATAGTTTCAGCTATGATGGCCGGAGATAGGTTGATCTTCTTTTCTAACTTTTCAAAGAAATCAAACACGGCTATATCCACATGACCCAATATCTTCGAGAATATGATTAACCCATAGATAGATAGAGTGAACATGTCCCTGGCTTTTTCTTTGTCGGCACAACCCAATATCAACTATCAGAGAGTTTCCCACGGAATGCACCCACTTTTCTGCTTTGTATCCACATGACTCTCAACCCATGTTGTATCCATTCCCGTGATCCTAGCCACTTTCTTCTTAAAACCCGAAGGTTTCATTTCTTTCAAATATACTCGATCAGGATTAGGACATTCAATATGTAACAGTGCTGAATATTCTTCGATCAGTTGTGTCATATCCTCCTTGTTAAAAGTGAAACATCTATAAGCAGGAGTCCAAAAATTGTACCATAGCCTGAATCAACCCACTATTGACCTGAATCGGAATTAAGAGTGCTATATCTCCATATTTCTGAGTGAAGGCTTCTTTCTCTAATACATTCCACTGATTCCAAATGTCGACTAACCCTCAGAGATTATTCTGTCTAGAATCCACTTTGACCTTTTCTGGCAATACTGACACATAATCTTTCTTGAGGCAATCACCATCCTCCCTCTGATCTTTTTTCGACCGTGCCCTGACTACTGCATGATCTTCTATCACTGAAATAACCTGACACTCCATGAAAGTCCTTTGGGTTGATAACTATCCCAAGGCCAATAAACTCCAAGTGTATGATGATATCTATAATGCATGTCAAAGAAAAGAAAACAGAAAGAAATAGATCAGTAAAGAAATGAATTCAAAAATATAACATAAATAACAACATGCTTTTTTTTAAAAAAAAAATGTCCCGAAAATTTAAACAGAGCTTCGGCATTACGACGCCTTTATGACAAAATAAAAAATACGAGCGATATGATGTTCGTTCATCATCACCCAATTTTTATCTAACATATAGAAAGATAGTGAAAGGTTGGAAATGTTTCTCCACATGTTCTTAAACTTCGGGTATCTAACAAAAATCCGGCATGGCTTCGCCTAGGTTCACTATATGAAGGTGAATCAGTTCTAAGGCCCCGAATTGTTCCTCACTGTCGTCGGTGAAGGCTAGTAAGGCACCCCGATAAAAAGCGGGTTCAATTCGTTAGAGTATATTTTCCTATGCCCGTATGTAGGATTATCACGAAGGCATTAGGTACTTTATACTCTGAAAGTGTTTCACTAGCCCATACGGAGGATCAATCACGAAGGCGTAGTTACTTTACTCCCACTTAAAAGGACGAAACCCGGGTAGAGGATTCATGTTATGCAAATGCAAATACAGTGTGTGCGGAGGAACAAAACAAACCTGTCACCACCTATTCTACAACCCTTATTCTAAATACCCCACTAAAATCAAACAATGTAAAGCATCAGTCAAGCAATCATATAAATATACGCAACAAAATAACCAGAGAACAAATAATAATATGAATGCACATGAATATAGACATATTAAAACATTTTTTTTATTTTCAAAATTCTCTTTTATTTCAAAAATATGGGAATTAAAATTAAATACCAATTAAACCAACAAAACCGAGACTTTGATAACACACGACTAATTCTAGGCCTGACTCTCTAATTGTCCCCAGTGGAGTCGCCAAGCTGTCGCAACCTAAAAAAAAAAAACAAGTCTCATCGCAAGACTTTATTATTCGTTAAGCGTGACATTAAAAAAAATCGAGAAAAAGTCGACTTAATTCCTCTAGAAAATGAAGGTTCTGAAAATGACCTTAAAAAAAAAATGGAGTCGCCACCAATCTTTTTTAGATAGGTGTGATCGGCCACCTATTAAAACTGGTTTTATAAAAATATTTTAAAAATTAATTAAAACATTTTTTTAAAACCAATTTCAAGTCTGCGTTTTAAACCAGAGAAATCAAAAAAACGGGTTCGGGACTCGGTTACATGTGGGGAAGGATTAGCATCCCCACAACTCCCGTATAAAATGGTACCTTATTAATCGTGTGTTATCTCAAGTCTCGGTAAAAAATCGGTTTTAAATTTAGTATTTCAAGTTAATTCCCAATTTAAAGAAAAATAATTTCATTTTTAATTGAAAAAGATCCGGAATTTATAAATTCAAAATTTTCCTATATTCCCCAACAAACGTCGCAAAATATAGAAATTTTTATTAATTTGGAAAACTTTCCGAATCATTCTCGTTTTTTGAAAGAAAGATATTCCTTTATTAATGATAATTGATGATATTCCCTCCAGCAAACCCGGTAGAAAACTCATTAATTATTTTAACTCTGGAATATCTTTATTTTTTATTGAAAAATCATTATCCTTTTGAAAATATTTTAAAAGATATGAATATGTATACACATGACATCAATAAAATGACATAGCAAAATCTAAATAATATAATGCATCCTAAATGATATAATTAAATGCCTAAGCATATTCTAAATGAAATGTCCTAAGTTATATGACATATTCTAAATGAAATGAAATGACCTAAGTAACATAATATATTCTATATGAAATGAAATAATTTAAGTAACATAATATATTCTATATGATATGAAATAATTTGAATGACATGGTAAATATGAATGATATGGCATATAATTGAAATGACATAGAATATAAAATAATGCTATCATATAATATGCATGGAAATAAAAATGAAAATAATAATACATGAAAATAGTATATGCTAAATAATGTAACAAAAGATAATTAATTAAAAAGCATAGGATATCATGAAATGTTCCAAATCATATAATAAACAATATAACATAACTCAAAATCATAACAAAAATCACATATTATATAAAATACATGAATATGGAAAATGCAATGCATGAAAATGTATTTTTTCCTTTAATTAAGGAAATCCATATATCTAAAAAGATATCCGGCTACCTTAGGAAAATATGTCAAATTAAATATTCTGAAAACCATAATACTTTGTGATTGTTTGAAAACAATTTTGAAAAGCTTAGATTAAAAATAAAAGAACTGGGCTAAACCTTTTTTAAATGGCTCTAATTTCCTAAGTTTAAAATCCCGGACTTGACCACCCTAAACCCGAGACTTAAAAAATCATTTTTAGAGTTTAAAAAGGCCTAGAAACTACCCTAAGTCAGTAGCTAAACTTCCTAATCAGCTCCCTCTAAGTAATTTAACCAAAACAGAAAAATGATTTTTCTTTAAATTCAATTCTGACTCCACTGTCCAGTTTTAAGCCACGATTTTTATCCTATTTTTAAAGATTCAAAAAAATATAAAACAAATACTGGAGACTCAGGACATGTAAAACTAAACGAGAAAAAATCAACTTAATTTTCTGATTAAATATGAATGCCCAGAAAAATCGGGAAAGTACGAGTATTTGGTGAAAAAAAACTGTTTTGCCAAAATACATTTTTGCCTTTAATAAAATCATTTTAAATCGAAGTAAAAATATTTAAGACTCACAAAATGACTCACAAACAGTAGCTAGGACTTTTTGAAAGTTAAATAAAAATTGGCTAAGTAAAAAAAAATCACAAAGGTAGAATAATCAATTTGACAAACCTTAATTTTCCACAAGTGTGCTCGAGAGAGCATGACTTTGAACCATTAATTGGCTTAAGTCATTAGTCAAGTGGCATGAACATGAAATGCATGAAAAAATACAGAAAATATGATGCATGAAATGCATGAGTTTAAACCTAAATGTCATGAAAAAATGCATGGCATCCATATAGTGACCTAGACCTAAATGAACTTGCATGGTATTTAATGCAACCTAGGTCTAAAATGCACGAACATGCATGGAAAAATAAACCAAACCTAATAAATAAAACATGTATGGCAATAGCACAAACACAAGGCATGCTTAAACCAAAAACTCAACCAAATATCATGCAAATGCTAACCTATCAACTAACATAGCAAAAATGCAACACACAATGCAAAACACATGGAGTGGCCGAATGGCCTCAAGCTCCAACAAGTATGGCATTGTCACAAACACTTGGTATACTTAAACTAAATACTCAATCAAATGTCATGCAAATGCAAACCTACCAACTAACATGGAAAAAATGCACATACAATGTAAAACACATGAAGTAGCCGAATGGCCTCAAGCTCCAACAAGCATGGCATTTTCACAAACACTTGATATACTAATATGCTCAACTAAAATATAACATTCAAATCATGCAAACACAAAGTAGAAATACTAAAACCCTACAAGCATTTTCACATACACTTGATATGCTAACATGCTCAACTAAAATATAACATTCAAATCATGCAAATACAGTAGAAATAATAAAACCAAACAAGCATTTTCACAAACACTTGATATACTAAATATAAAATATCTACAAATTAAAACATTATGAAAACAAAAAATTAAAAATGCAAGAACATGATATTTAAATCATAAATGGCAACAAACAAAGCAACCAAATTAAAACATGATTCAAATATATGAAGTAGAAGAACACTTAAAACATCAAGATTAAAGAAAATAACATAAATAACATGATCTTCAAATCTTGATTTTGAAAGTGGGCTGACTTTTTCAGTAGTTACTTTTTGGGGTTGACTTTTTTGGGGTTGACTTTTTTTGAGTTTGACTTTTTATGCTCACCCTTTTAAACTAAATCTTGGGGTACCACCTGCAGGATGAAAAAAATCTTTTTACATTCTAAAACATCAATTTAGGAAGAAAACATACCTGGTTTAGTGGTCCGGACAAAATTAGGTGTCTACACTAACCTCTATCCTAAATGCCCCAACAAGATATTAAAAACAAGATTAAAAATAGTGTAACGCATTAACCAACAAGAATGCAATAGTAATTTACAACATTAAATAACTAGAAAACATATAAAATGCGTGTGAATAAATATGAACATATTTAAAACATTTTATTATTTTCAAAATTCTCCTTTATTTTTAAAAAACAAATGTGGGAATTAAAATTAAATACCGGATAAACCAACAAAAATCGAGAATTGGATAACACACGACTAATTGTAGGCCCGACTATCTAAATGTCCCCAGTGGAGTCGCCAAGCTGTCGCAACCTAAAAAATAACAAGTCTCATCGCAAGACTTTATTATTCGTTAAGCGTGACATTAAAGAAAAAACCGAGGAAAAGTCGACATAATTTCTCTAGAAAATCGAAAGTTTTGAAAATAACCTTGAAAAAGACATGGAGCCGCCACCAATCTTTTTTTGGCTAGGTGTGATGGGCCACCTATTAAAATCGGTTTTATAAAACATTTTAAAATTAATTAAAACATTTTTTAAAACCAATTTCAAGTCTGTGTTTTAAACCAGAGAAATCAAAGAAGCAAGTTCGGGACTCGGTTACGTGTAGGGAAGGATTAACACCCCCACAACGCCCGTACAAAATGGTACCTTATTAATCTGTTTTATCTCAAGTCTCGGTAAAAAGTCGATTTTTAATTTGGTATTTCAAGTTAATTCCCAATTTAAAGAAAACTAATTCCATTTTTTAATTGAAAATGATCCGAAATTTATTAATTCAAAATTTTTCTATATTTCCCAACAAGCGTGGCAAAATATAGAAATTTTTATTATTTTTGGAAAATTTTCCGAACCATTCTCGTTTTAAAGAAGATATTCCGTTATTAATGATAATTGATGATATCCTCCCTAGCAAACTCGGCAGAGAACTCATGAATTATTTTAACTTGGGAATATTTTTATTTTATTGAAAATCATTACCTTTTTTAAAATATTAAAAAAAATATGAATATGTGTGACATAAATAAAATGACATAGCAAAGTCTAGATAATATAATGCAACCTAAATGGTATGATATAATTTAAATGTCATAGCATATTCTAAATGAAATGAAATAACCTAGGTAACATGATATATTCTATATGAAATGAAATATCCTAAGTGACATAATATATTCTATATGAAATGAAATGACCTAGGTAATATGATATATTCTAAATGGAATAAAATAACCTAAGTAACATGATATATTCTATATGAAATGAAATGACCTAGGTAACATGATATATTCTAAATGGAATAAAATGATTTAAATGACATGGCAAATATAAATGATATGGCATATAATCTAAATGATATGAAATGACATGAAACATAAAATAATGCTAACATATAATATGCATGAAAATAAAAATAAAAATAAAAATAATAATGCATGAACATAGTATATGCTAAATAATATGACAAAAATAACTAAATAAAAAGCATAGGATATCATTAAATATTCAAAACCATATAATAATTAATATAATATCAAAAATTTAAATCAAAGATAATAACACCATCATGAAAATTAACATAGCAAAAATCACATATTATATAGTATGCATGAATATAGAAAATGCAATGCATGAGAATGTATTTTTTCCTTTAATTAAGAAAATTTGTATATCTAAAAAGATATCTGGCTACCTTAGGAAAATATATCAAATTAAATATTCTAAAACCAAAATACATTGTTATTGTTTGAAAACAATTTTGAAAAGCTTAGATTAAAAATAAAAACTTAGCTAAACCCTTTTTAAATGGCTCTAATTTCCAAAGTTTAAAATCCCGGACTTGACCACCCTTAACCCGAGATTTAAAAAATCATTTTAGAGTTTAAAAAGGCTTAGAAACTACCCTAAGTCAATAGCTAAACTTCTTAATCCGCCCCCTCTAAGTAACTTAACCAAAACAGAAAAATGATTCTCCTTCAAATTCAATTCTGCCTCTACTGTCTAGTTTTAAAGGACGTTTTTTTACCCTATTTTTAAAAATTCAAAAAAAATCTAAAAAAATTAATGGAGTTCAAGACATGTAAAACTACACGGGAAAAAAATGGCTTAATTTTCTGATTAAGAATGACTGCCCAGAAAAATCGGGAAAGTACGAGTGCATGGTTTAAGACCTAAATGACATGAAAAATGCATGGCATAGAGAATATGACCTAGACCTAAATGAACTTGCATGGCATTTAATGCAACCTAGGTCTAAAATGCATGAATATGCATGGCAAAGCAAACCAATCCTAAACCTAAAGAATGCATGGAAATAACACAAACATATAGCATGCTTAAACAAAATACACAACCAAATATCATGAAAAATGCAAACCTATCAACTAGCATAACAAAAAATGCATACACAAAGCATACAATATGAGGGGTGGCCGAATGGTCCCATATTTTAAAATGATGGCATTTTCACAAACACTTAACACAATAACATGCATAGCTAAAGAATAATACTCAAATCATGCAAATATAAAGTAAAGGCATGAAAACCAATAGGTTCACAAACACATGGATTAACAAAATGTAAAACATACACAAACTTAAACATTTTGAAAATAGAAAATAAAAAATGCAAGACAAGTAAAATAAACATGATAACAAGATAGTAGACTCAAAAATAGAAACAAGCAAGCAAGCAATCAAATCAAAACAAGCTTCATGTTTATGTATTTGAAGAACATTTAAAGCATCAAAATTTGTTAAATATCATGAATAACATGAAATAAAAATGCAAACAACAACTACACTAAAAAAAACAAGCCATTCGGCCACCCCTCTAAGTCATGAAAAAAAATTTCCCAAAGCTTTTTCCAAGTATAAAGAAGAACTTGAAGAAGAATATTAAAAACACTTATTTTCAAAAGAAAAATCAAAAGAAACTCACCAAAATAGTAATCAAAACAGCAAATCAAGAATAGAAAATCAAGGAAAGTGCAAGAGTATGGTGCTTAAAGCAACCTCTAGAAGCTATATTGCAAGTTTTTTCTCTTCTAACTTTCTTTTCTTTTCTAAACTTTTATTTTTGCCTTTCAAAAATGGAGAGAAAATCAGCCCAAAAAGAGAGTGAATTGCTAAAAATGAAAGAGAGACCCCCTTCCCCTTGTAGTGGCCGAATGGCCTTCTAATGCTAGGATGTTGTTATTTTTCCTTCAACCAATTTTGATCCAAAGGCTATTAATCCAAGATGTTTAAAATGTTAAATTATCACCCTTAGATTAGGTAATCAACTATCCACAATTACAGGCTTTCAAGAATCTTAAGCCATTATGTTGTCATTCTCCCTCTTCATGCATTGGTCCATATGACACAAAAATACAAAGGCTTGATCAAAAAAATAACTACCTTCCTCTTCATTGTTGGCCTTTTGATTAAAAATCATAAAATATTTGCCCACCATTGGGCCTTGGCCGGCTGACCCCTCATCTTCCAGCCCAACCTCTATTTTTTTAAAAGGCAAGAAAAGCCCTTTTCGATTTCTTGGGTAAAATAACCTTTTTGCCCCCCGAACGTAAATAATAGCAAACGGACTCCAAATTCAAAATTTATTTTTTAAATACTTTCAAAATAATAAAATATTGAATTCTGGAGGTTTTTCAAAATTTTCCGAGCCATTTGCTATTTATTTGAATTTTTTCTTCCTAAATTGCCCTTTTGTTCTCCCAAACTTTACCATTTTTGAAACGAGCTACAAATCCAGATTTTTCTTCACCAATCTCTTCCAAATAATTTAAAAGTATGATCTGAAAGTTTTCATAATATTTGGAACTCATTTGTTTTTTTTCGGGATTTATCTGCTTGAATTACTACATAGTGGGCTCGGGATTTGGCCATTTTGCAAACGAACTACTAATCTGGATTTTCTTTCGCCAATCTCTTCCAAATAAATTAAGAATGAGATCTAAAAATTTTCAAAAATTTTGGAGTTCATTTGCTATTTTTTCGAAATTTATCTTCTTGAATTTCTGTATAGGGGACCCGAGATTTGGCCATTTTGCAAACGAACTCCGAATCCAGATTTTCTTTCGCCAATCTCTTCGAAATGATTTAAGAATGCGATCTGCAAATTTTTAGAAATTTTTGGAGTTCATTTGCTATTTTTTCCAAATTTTCCAATTTTGCCTTTTTGCCTCCGAATCCCGGGTTTGCTCAAAACAAGTCCGATTTTCAGATTTTCTTCAAACTGAGCCTTGGGCTATCCTTGTTTAATCACTCCTCATCAATTAGGGGCTTTATTCTTACCCAATCGGTCCATTTCTGTAATTCTTCCAAATTTCACCGAAATCCACCACAAACCCTAATTCTCGGTTTTCTTTCGAATTCACTTTTCTTTCAGTTTTTCTTTCAAGTAGCTTCTCCATTACCTGTAGTCATTGCTTATCTTTTATTTGGAACTTTCAATTTCGACCAATTTGATCGTTTAAGCACTTTTCTACAAATTTCTCGAACTAGGGTTTCTTTTATACTAAATCTTCGTAACCCAACTTTCGAACTCCATATCTTTCGATGTAGACCTTGGATTATCAAAATTCTTTTGTCATTTTTCAATTGAACTTCAAATATTGATTTTGATAGTGGGTTGACTTTTCAATAGTTGACTTTTTGTGGTTGACTTTTTAGGGTTGACTTTTTTAAGTTTGACTTTTTATGCTCGCCTTCTTAGACTAAGTCTCGTAGTACCACCTGGAGGATGAAAAAATCTTTTTACATTCTGAAACATCAATTTAGGAAGAAAACATATCTATTTTAGTGGTCCGGACAAAATTAGGTGTCTACACACATGTTTATGAAATCCTAAAGTATGGTTTTCGTTTTACTCGAAATTGCATACGTGTTAGGCAAAAGATTATTTTTCTAAGCTTTGTCGGGTTTGCCAAGGAATTGGGTTAAAATTTTCGACGTTTGCCATTTATGTAATTTCAAATAAAAATTCATGAAAAAAAGATTTTCAAATTATGATTGTATGCATATTTTTGTTTATGATATTTAATTATTGTCCATGTCATGATCTTGATTACGTTATTTATTAATTATCATGCATATTTCTTGTTTATGTTAGTTTATAATTACAACCTATAGTATGTTCTTAATTATGTCATTTGATGATCATGTTAATTATGCCATGTGATAATTAGTGTTCATAATACTTTGCTCATATCGCATATTAATATTTGTTTGCATATTCATATGTCTTGTCTAGGAAAATTTGGATGTCTTGTCCGAATTTGGTTGTCTTGTCCAGAAAAATTTGGATGTCTTGTTCGAAATCTGGTTGTCTTGTCTAGGAAAATTTGGATGTCTTGTCCGAAATCTGGTTGTCTTGTCCAGGAAAATTATATAAATGACATGTGTTAGGATAATCAAGCTCTCCAGCAACCCAGCAGAGTTTTTGAAAAATCTATTTTCACACGGCACTGTATATGATTATATTCTGGATGTCTTGTCCAGAAATTTTTTGGATAAAGTGATTGCTTCCTTTTGTGTCAGCTGTGTTGGACTAAAAAGGAAAGCTTTCTACAATTTCTACAATGTTAGTTGAATACAATGATGTTGATGATAAGTTTTGCAAAATGCTTGTAAGATGCATGTTCCCTAGGGATGAATGCAATTATTTGATTGTTATGAGTTTTAATCCATGGTTTTGCTGAGGTTCACGAATCTTCTCAACTCCACTGTTTGCTCTACTTGATGAGCTTTTCTTTGTGGTTTCACCATGATCCACACGTTTTGACTATGTGACAGTGTCTCCAATCCTATCTCTGATTTACTTGACTTGATGAGCTCTTCAGTATCTTGGGTCAATGTGTTTAGTGCATCCAAAGTTTGCCCCACTTGATGAGTTTTTAGGCATTACGGATTGCTGCGAGTTTTCTCCAAATTTTAGTGGTTTCCAAACCTCCCCTAAAATTTAAATCTACTCCATAGTAATACAAAGAAATCCTTTTATTTAAAGATTTTTATGTTTAATAATCATCATTCAATTTGATAATATTCAAAATGCATCACAACATATATGAAAGATGGTGTGAAACAGCCAAATACCTTGAAAGGGCCAATAAGAGTTCATTGCAAAAAAGTTTAGATAACAAAGATGAATATCAAGTATTAAAAAGGAAAATGCAACAAAAAAGCTATAGATGCCCCATATGCGGAATATCTCGGACCCTTCCTGCTCTAATTCATCTGAAATATCTTTTGAGCAAACCATTTTCTTGGGTGACTTCTCTGCTTTCGGTGTTGCTTCAGACTAAGCTTTACCCTTTTGTCTGAATTCTAGATACTTTCTCCCCCTTTACACGGAGCATTGATTCAATCTTTGATCAGTACTTGGGCTACCATTTGCGGGTTTTCAACCTAAGTGTCCCCCGTTCGGTTTTAAGTCACCCTTTTCGAGTTTTCGGCTTCAACCTCTCTTTTTACATTTTCTTTTTCTTTTTTAGTGTTCCACCATAGATGTGAGAATTCTAAATGCTTCCATGGTAAAATGGCAATTCCAAAAAATGGGATGAAATCTGAGAAAAACCCTTCAAATTAAATACCCGAGCTTGATCAAAATGGACTTGAAAAGCACGTAATGTAGGCCAAAGTTTGGGTTTAGAAAGAAAGGATAAATAGTCCCAAAATATGTTTAAGGGTGATTGGATCAAGGATCATTTCATGAGGAGCTTTCATTTTCGAAACATTCGTCCTTTTTGGATTTTTCTCCTTTGAATTGGGATTCTTGTTTCTTTTCATTCTTGGCATTCATTTGCCATTCTTTGGTTTCACACGTTTTTTTTTTGTGTTTTCTCTTTTTTTCTTTTTGATGGCTCTTTTCACCATATTTTTTTTTGAAGGAGATTTTTTCTCGCCTTTGCCCCCAGTGTGGAGGGTGATCCTTGATCAGGGTTCAAAGAAAGAAAAGATTCTTAAGGCTCAAAGGGGTGACTAGGGATAATTTCTTCTTAGTGAAAAGAATAAGAAAGATGACCATTTCTCGTATCAAGCACGAATATTCTCATTGAAAAGCAATCCTAAGGGGAAATAGATACATGGAAGTTTCACTTTTACAATTGGAATCATTCAAATTCACATATGCACAGTATCACACTTTTTTTCTCTCTTTTTTTCTTCTTTTTTCTTTTCTTTTCTTTTCTTTTCTTCAAGCATAGTATTTCTTCAATTCGTCGGCGTTCACGGGATTTCTCAAGTCATCATCATCCATCCGCGTTAAGATCAATGCTCCTCCAGAAAAAGCTCTTTTTACCACGTAGGGTCCTTCCCAATTTGGAGCCCATTTTTCATGAGGATCTTTAACGATATGGAGAACTTTCCTCAGTACCAACTCTCCCTCTCGAAACTGCATGGGGCGAACCTTCTTGTTGTGGACTCGGATCATCTTCTTCTGATACATCTACCCATGATAAATTGCCTTCAGCCATTTATTGGTGTATGCCCTAGAGCCAATCAGATTGAGCATGGGATACACAGTCAATAAAGCATACCCTTCATTATAGACATTGTGATACAAGGTTTTCCGTCATGTTAGTACAAGGATAAGGAGTTATTAAGTACTAATCGGATGAAGCCCATGGAACATAATGGCCTTGCAAAGGAATTATAAAGAGTTATAATAATGAGATCCTTATGCATCAAAGCCTTGTTCCTCAAAATGTTCCCGATCATTGTATTGCCAAGACAGGCATTGGCAATGCTCATAGACTAGTATTTGTTAAGTATTCTTACTTATGAAGTAAGCAACCGATCTCATACAGGTTGAAGTATAGGATACTTGGGATTACATATAGGTGCTTGTCTATTGAACAAGTTCACTGAACATGGCCCGCCAAAAGAACTTCATTTGGTAATATATCACTCTATTGTCTATGATAATGTTCTTTTAGTACCAGTCGTGTAAATTAGTCCTCAGACTTATGATACCAGGTCATCTTGTATGGAGAGTGTCATACTTGGATTCAATCACGAATGGGTCCCAAACACGATGATGCTTATAGTAGGGTGCTATTGGGTATGACATGAACCATACGAAGATGAATGAGTGATCCAGAGAGGATTCACCACTCCCTGTGATATTGGAGACATCTCATTTGTTCTCGACTACGATTAACTTGATTAAGTCTTTGGCCAAAGCATGATGGATTTAGGAGAAATTTGTTTCTCTAAATTCATAAGGTTAATCATAAGTTGCGAAGAACTAATATGGATTGATCATGAGTAGACATTGCACCATGCTCATGCGCTATCCGGGATATATGGTGAAAGGACCATATTACACCGACATGCTGGTTGCTGAAAGGTTCTAAAAGGTCACGCTGACTTCACAATATTTGGGTGGTCATAATGGGTTGCTAGATCACGCTCTTGATCTATGAAAACAATTTAATGAATTTACTTATGTTCATTGCCAACATATTGGGAACCTAGAGGGTCAAACACATAAGAACAGATATGTATGGATTAAACATTGTATTCTATTAAGGTAAAATTCAATGGAATAAAAGATCTATATTGAGGACTTAATTGAAGAAGTTCAATTAAGAAAGATTAAGACATGATTGAGATTAGAGAAATCTAAGGACAATGTCTTAATGAGATAAGAGGAATCAAGAAGTCTTATGTAGTATAGTCGACTTTGACATAGAGATGTACAAGGTGAATTTCGAATGACTATGCTATATTGGAATAATGTCATGAGATGATATTAATAGATTAATGACATGAATTGTTCATGAGGAGAAAGAAATTTAATTGAGATTTAAATTACTTTCGTTTAGAAATTAATCTTTCTAATTTATAAGCATGATAAATTAGAATGGGTCCAAAGTGACTATTCTAATTTAGGACTGTCCACTAAGGATGGTTGGCCCATCTTAAGGCATTAAGATTGATGGACCATTATTATTATTAGATAATATAATGGGCCTATTGATCCATCTTAGAATTAAATAGTTTAAGTCCAAGTGGATTAACGTAAACCTTGTGCAACAAGCTACAGGGGGTCGGCCAAGCTTAGAGAGAGACGGGTTAGGGTTTGTGCCACTATATAAATCTGATATAGAGGCTGTAGCTGCCTAAGAGACTTTTATTCTACTTGTTACGTTCTGATTTTGCTTGAGAAAAAGTTTGGTTTCAAGAAGAGAACCCTTCCTTAGCAAAACAGTGAAATCGCAGCCTCCCTATAGCTACAAGTGCTTGCCGCAATTCCTTCTTTTCTTGGTGTTTTCTTGCCGCTTCTTCACCTTGTTGACTGAGATTGGTTTAGGGAGAAAAACACAAGGATAGGGATCTTTTGACTGTGATCTTAGGATCAACTTCCTAGCACAAGTGAATCGTCATACCTTAGAGAAGGATCCATCAGCTGTTCATGTGGACTAAATCTAAAGGAAGGACAATTGTGCTTCTTGTGGTCTTGGGCGAGTTGGAAGCTTTGTAGATCTTGGATTCGAGAGTAATTCGGGATTTGTATCTGCAACTTAAGGTTACAATATCTTAAGTAGGTAACTTCTATATCATATGGGTGATTTAGTTGTTTTGAATGCTATAAACCTATGCTAAACACAAGCCTAAAATCCTGTTATACTTCGGGTGCTTCTTTGTTTATTTCTTCTGCACTTTGATTATTATGTTTAAGCATGAGCCCAAGGTATAATAAACCCAACAGTGGTATCAGATCCAAGGTTCTGTTGTTTACATGAGGTTTGTGCATGTCAATTCTTGGTGATATACAAGTTTTTGTGTTGTGTATTGATTTTGGCATGATTTTGGTTCCTAAGGATTTAAAAGAAAAGTTATTTTCTTTAATTTTGTTAAATCTAGATAGAAGCTATATAATGACTTCAATCATGTTTAAAATTGTTTGAACGGTAGATTAAAATTGCTTTAATCAATAAGGATTAAAGCCATGACATGTCTTAGTAAACCCGACAAGTTTTGATGTCAAAAACATAGTTTTGAGTCAAGTTTTGTAAGCTGATTTGGGGATGATATAAAATTGATTTTTTAGATGTTTCAGATCTGGAAATTTTATATTACATGCTGCTATTGAAGTTACAAAATTTATTTGAGCTTAAAACATTTAAGCGAAGTTGTTTTTGGGCATGAAACGTTATTACTACAATGCTGAAATTTTCTACACTGTTTTGTCGGTGTGGAAACGTTCCACATGCATGCCATAAAATTCTAGCATGAGTGTTGAAACATTCCACATGTTTGCTAGGAATTTTGGACAGCATCCAAGGTTAATGTGATTCATCTATGATGGCTGGTTTAGGCATGGAACATGACTGGATAAAATGGCAATTGTTGCTACATGCTAGTAGGCCGAACCGCGACACCAAGTAGGCAATTGTAGCCGAATTGGGTGCAGAAATAAGGGGAGGCCAACAAGCTCTTTTAGGGCATCCAGTAGCCATTGTAGATGGCATACAATAGTCTGATCACGGGCTGGCAGCGGCCATTCGATGGCCTAAGAGATTGCCAGATTGCCTGTGCCTAGGACACTAAAAGTTAGAGTCCAACTCCAAGAAAGAAACTGTTTCCTAGTGGGAGTGTGAATCCTAAATGTTAGGAGAGACTTATAGTATGATTAGGTAAGAGTTACCTAATGAGACTTTAAGTTCCTAAAGAGTTAGGATGGATTTCAAACTTAAAGACTCGGTATAAGACAATGAGATGTCCTAAGATGTTTAGGATGTTTGAGCATGCTAGAATGTTTTGTCTTAATTAAGACAAGCAACCTAAAAGTTAGGTAAAGTTTGATTTCAAGATAGCTTTCTTAATTGTTAAGATTTTATTAAAAGTGTTTTAATAAGTTGGAACCGAAATTGCTAGAATGATTTGATAAATTGTCTTAAATTTATTCGGTGACATTTATGCAAATAGTGCACAAGATCACCATGTGATATTGACTATGCATGTTTTTAATTCATGCTTATAATATGATTATGTATGCATGAAGAATGGTTATGGACTAGAACTTAGTATGACTAGTGAATGTATGGTTGAATTTTCTTATTGGTATTTTATAAATAGGGTCTGCGCACCCTGCCTTCTCTTTTTCATTTCGGAGTTGTAAATTCTCTTCTCATCTAACTCCCCTTGAATGTAACTCAAGGTTTCTGATAAAGCAATGTAATTGTTATATTTTTTATAGATTTATATTTAGGATAGGAAGTAGAATTTATGTAAATTCCAAGATTGTAAGGAGATATGGCGCCAAGAAGAAGCAACCAAGGAGATTACCAACAAAGCTTTCGAAGACTATGTATGGTATCCCTTAGGAATTTGACTAACTAGTTTCCTAATGGCTCAAGGAAACTAGATTAGAATCAAGTCCATAATCATCCTAGTAGATTGCATGTGATAGATTTATTTTGAATTATGTATATGCGATGTATGTAATTGAATGAATGCTATGCATGTGAATCTAGTATGAAGTCAATGAGACCTATATAAGAGTTAAATGAAATCCCTCATTAAATTATATTCAGCCCATGTTATGCTGATAAATTGCCTTCCACCATCATAACAAGATAACCAGAGTTCTTCTATTCGGAGGCTTGTTGAGTCACTCGACGTCAAACTTATGTACGAACATGTTTAAGTTATAGAAGATGGGTCTTACTCAACTAGATGTTATGTTATCGGGATGCTTTAAAACTTGATCGCATGACATTTAGAGGCATAGTTAGGCGAAATGCATATGATGTATTTAGGCAAAGAGTTGTCACCTAACTGGATCTAGGAGTTGCATAGAGATGTAATTGGTAAATTAAGTTACCTACTCAATTAGTTTCAACATAGCTTGTTGAGTCACTCAAGGTTATGCTAGAATGAAAGAGGTCCTAGCTCATTAAGAAGTTTAAGAGTTAAATTTCTCGAAATAGTAGTAGAGGGCTATTATTTTGTTAAAATAATGAGAATAATCATTTAAGTATTAAAGCCTGACATCGCTGAGAAGCATACTTGATGCTAACTGGGCCAAACTTCGTTGACTGGTTTCTCAATGTTAAGATTGTCTTGACATAGGAAAAGAAAGCTTATGTTCTTGATGAGCCATTCCAGATAAGCCTGCTGCTGGTGCAACTGAGGAGGAGAGGGTGGCCTATAGAGTTCATAAAGATGATCTCGTACAAGCAACATGTATGATGTTTGCTAGTATGGCACCCAATCTCCAAAAGTAGCATGAGGCGATGAATGCTCAGGATATCATTCTTAACCTCAGAGAACTGTTCGCTAAGGAGAACCACACTGAGAGATTTGACATCTCAAAGGAATTGTTCCAAACAAAGATGTCAGAGGGAAGCCCAGTGAGACCTCATGTGCTTAAGATGATAGGGTATATTACCCGATTATAGCAGATTGGATGGGTTATAGATCATGATCTAAGCATTGATCTAATCCTTACTTCACTACCTGAGAGTTATTCGCAGTTTGTATTGAACTTCAACATGAACCACTTGGAGGCTACCCTTTCTGGGTTGCTGAATATGCTCACACAGGCCGAACAAACCATTGTTAAGGACAAGTCATCTGTCCATTTAGTCTCTTCCTCTAAACCGAAAGGTAAGAAGAAAATGAAGACTAGATGGGATGTACCTCCTGCTTCAAAGAGTTTAAAGCTCGATGATGGTGTTGCAAAGGAAGCAAAGGATAATGATAAGGATAGGATAATGCTAACAAAGCTTGCTTCCATTGTGGGAAAACTGGTCATTGGAGGCGCAATTGCAAGGAGTACCTTGAGTCTAACAAGGGAAAGAAGTTGAAAGGAGTTTCAACTTCAGTTATAATATGATTCACTCCTCTTGGTATATGATACCTATCATTTGGTACTAAATATGTATGACATATTGTAGGGACCAAAGGAAAGGAGCAGCGAAGCTGGACCATGAAGATGGCAACCGAGTTTGATTTTACATAAGAGCTTGTCGATCTTATGGATTTTAATAAGACATTTATTTATGATTTATTTAGAAAGATTTTATGTTTCATTGGCATTATAGGCCAATGTTGAGGATATTTAATTTATGTTTTTGAAACATATTGCATTGCTGGCATAAGATGCCATGCTAATTTAATTTCCTCTTAAATAAATCAGTTATAGAATAGTTCTATAACATAGTCTTATATTATACATGTAGACACCTAATTTTGTCCGGGCCACTTAACAGGTATGTTTTCTTCCTATATTGATGTTTCCGAGTATAAAAAGACTGTTTTCATCCTGCTGGTGGTACTCCGAGACTTAGTTTAAGAGGGCGAGCATAAAAAGTCAAACTTGAAAAAAAGTCAACCCCGAAAAAGTCAACCTCGAAAAAGTCAACCCCAGAAAGTCAACTACTGAAAAAGTCAACCCACTTTCAAAATCAAGAATTTAAGTTCAATTGAAAAATGGAGAAATAATTTTGATAATCCGAGGTCTACATTGAAAGATATGGAGTTCGGAAGTTGGGATTTGGAGATTCAGTAGAAAAGAAACCCTAATCCGAGAAATTTGGGGAAAAGTGCTTAAACGATCAAACTGGTCGAAATTGAAGGTTCCAAATGAAAGATAAGCACTGACTACGGGTAATGGAGAAGTCACTTGCAAGAAAAACAGAAAGAAAAGTCAATCCGGGAGAAAACCGAGAATTAGAGTTTTTAGTGGATTTCGGTGAAATCGGGAAGAATCACAGAAATGGCCCGAATTGGTAAGACCAAAGCCCCCAATGGATGAGGAATGATTAAAAAGGATGGTGCAAGGCTCAGATTGAAGAAAATCTGAAAATCGGACTTGTTTTGAGCAAAACCGGGTTTCGGAGGTTAAAGGGCAAACTTGGAAAAATTTGGGAAAAATAGCAAATGGACTCCGAAAATTCTGAAAAATTTGTCAATCTCATTCTTAAATCATTTGAAAGAGATTGGCGAAAGAAAATCTTGATTCCGAGTTCGTTTGCAAAATGGCCAAATCCCGGGCTTCTAATGCAGTAATTCAAAAAGATAAATCCCGGAAAAATAGCAAATGGACTCCAAAAATTATGAAATTTGGCAAATCTCATTTTTAAATTATTTGGAAGAGATTGGCGAAAGAAAATCTTGATTCCGAGTTCGTTTGCAAAATGGCCAAATCCCGGGCCTCCTATGCAGTAATTCAAGCCGATAAATCCCGAAAAAATACCAAATGAGCTCCAAAAATTATGAAAACTTGCAGATCACACTTTTTAATTATTTTGAATAGATTGGTGAAGAAAAATCTTGATTTGGAGCTCGTTTAAAAAATGGTAAAAAGTAGGGGCATAAAAGGACATTTTGGGAAGAAAAAATCCAAATAAATAGCAAACGGACTCGGATAATTTTGAAAACTTCCAGAACTCAATATTTTATTATTTTGGAAGCATTAAAAAAATAAAAATTGAATTTGGAGTCCGTTTGATATTTATTTTGCATTCGGGGGGCAAAATGGTCGTTTCACCCAAGCAACCGAAAAGGGCTTCTTTGGGCCTTTCAAAAATCAGAGCTGGGCTGGAAAAGAGAAGTGCTGGCCTGCCCAAGCCCAAAGGAAGGAGGAAGCTTAGGATTTTTTCAATCAAGTGATTAAAAATCAAGAGTTAAGTTAGAGATTTTCATTTTTGAGCCTAAATCCCAATCCCACATCCCTTTGTAATGTCAAGCCAAGGAGGTGCTCACCTTATAAATAAGGAGTCTTGGCCTTTGGTTGAAATCACCCACTACCCCTTGTGAGATAGTCTATACACTTGTATTAGGATTATCCGGGTGGTGAGTCATAGTGTTTTACTCTGAGGGTTCGTAGCTTAATCCGTTCAAAAGCTACTCTGAGGGTTTGTAGCTTAATCCGTTCAAAAGCTACTCTGAGGGTTTGTAGCTTAATCCGTTCAAAAGCTACTCTGAGGGTTCGTAGCTTAATCCGTTCAAAAGCTACTCTGAGGGTTCGTAGCTTAATCCGTTCAAAAGCTACTCTGAGGGTTCGTAGCTTAATCCGTTCAAAAGCTACTCTGAGGGTTCGTAGCTTAATCCGTTCAAAAGCTACTCTGAGGGTTTATAGCTTAATCCGTTCAAAAGCTACTTGGTGAGTTTTCATTTTAAAATAATGTTTCTTGTTCTTCCTTCATTTCCTTTCTTAAGTATATTTTTCTTACATTTTGTTTTTACAATAAACTCACCATGGCCAAATGGCCTACATTATTTATTTTAAGTTGTTGTTTTTGATTCATTTTACCATATTGTTTATGCTATTTTCTTTATTTTTGATGTTTTAAATATTATGTTATTTCATGTTCTTAAGTTATATTTAATTTGGTTGCTTTGTTTGTTGCCATTTATGTCTTAGATATCATGTTTTTGCATTTTTAATTTTCTGTTTTCATGTTGTTTAAATTTGAGCATGTTTTAGAGTTAGCATATTAAGTGTTTGTGAAAATGCTTGTGTGATTCTTTGCATGATTCTTGTTTTATATCTTAGTGAGCATGTTTTAGATTTGGTATATTAGGTGTTTGTGAAAATGCTTGTGTGATTTTTGTGTTATGACTTAGTTTTTCATGCTAGCATACCAAGTGTTTGTGAAAATGCCATGCTTGTTGGAGCTTGGGGCCATTTGGCTACTCCATGTGTTTTGCATTTTGTGTTGTATTTTTGTCATGCTAGTTGTTAGGTTTTTGCATTTGCATGATATTTGGTTGGATTTTTGAATTAAGCATGCCTTGTGTTTGTGAAAATGCCATGCATGTCTTAGGTCTAGGTTACATTAAATGCCATGCAAGTTCATGTTAGGTCTAGGCCATATTATTTATGTCATGCATTTTCCTTACATTTAGGTTTAGATCCATGCATTTCATGCATTATGTTTGCTGCATTGTTTCATGCATTTCATGTTCATGCCACTTGAATAATGACTTGAGCCAATTAATGGTTCAAGATCATGCTCTCTTGAGCACACTTGTGGAAAATTAAGTTTGTCAAATTGATTACTCTACCTTTGTGATTTTTTTTATTTAGCCAATTTTTATCTAATTTTCAAAGAGTCCTAGCTACTGCTTTCAAGTCATTTTATGAGTTTCAAATATTTTTACTTTGGTTTTTAAATGATTTTATCAAAAGCAAAAATGTGTTGGCAAAGCAGTTTTTTTTTCCTCCTCCAAAAACTCGTACATCTATGATTTTGCTGGGAATTCATCTTTGATCAGAAAATTAAGCCGATTTGTTTTCATGTAGTTTTACATGTCCTGAGTCTCCAGTATTTTTTTTAGAATTTTTGGAATTTTCAAAAATAGGATAAAAAATCGTGGATTAAAACTGGACAGTGGAGTCAGAATTGAATTTAAAGAAAAACAAAGCAGTTTTTTTCTCCTCTAAAAACTCGTACATCTCTGATTTTTCTGAGAATTCATCTTTGATCAGAAAATTAAGCCGATTTGTTTTCGTGTAGTTTTACATGTTCTGAGTCTCCAGTATTTTTTTCATAATTTTTGGAATTTTTAAAAATAGGGTAAAAAATCGTGGATTAAAACTGGACAGTGGAGTCAGAATTGAATTTAAAGAAAAACAAAGCAGTTTTTTCCTCCTCCAAAAACTCGTACATCTATGATTTTTCTGGGAATTCATCTTTGATCCAAAAATTAAGCCGATTTGTTTTCGTGTAGTTTCACATGTTCCGAGTCTCCAGTATTTTTTTTAGAATTTTTGGAATTTTTAAAAATAGGATAAAAAATCGTGGATTAAAACTGGACAGTGGAGTCAGAATTGAATTTAAAGAAAAACCTTTTTTCTGATTTGGTTAATTTACTTAAAGTGGGCTGATTAGGAGAGTTAGCTACTGACTTAGGGTAATTTATAAGCCTTTTTAAACTCTAAAAATGGTTTTTAAAGTCCCGGGTTAAGGGTAGTCAAGTCCGGATTTTTCAAACTTAGGAAATTAGAGCCATTTTAAAAGATTTAGCCCAGTTTTTATTTTTAATTCAAGCTTTTCAAAATTGTTTTCAAACAATCACAAAGTATTTTGGTTTTAGAATATTTAATTTGACATATTTTCCTTAGGTAGCCGGATATCTTTTTAGATATACGGATTTCCTTAATTAAAGGAAAAAATACATTTCATGCATTGCATTTTTATATTCATGCATTTTATGTAATATGTGATTCTTGCCATAATAATTTCTATGTGTCATGACATTTAGGTTGCATTATATTATTTAGATTTTGCTATGTCATTTTATTTATGTCATGCATATACATATTCATTTATTTTAAATGTTTTAAAAAAGATAATGGTTTTCAATAAAAATAAAGATATTCCCGAGTTAAAATAATTCATGAGTTCTCTACCGGGTTTGCTGGAGGGAATATCATCAATTATCATTAATAAAGGAATATCTTTCTTTCAAAAAAAGAGAATGATTCGGAAAGTTTTCCAAAACTAATAAAAATTTCTATATTTTGCGACGTTTGTTGGGGAATATAGAAAAATTTTGAATTTATAAATTCCGGATCATTTTCAAATAAAAATGGAATTATTTTTCTTTAAATTGGGAATTAACTTGAAATACTAAACTTAAAACCAACTTTTTACCGAGACTTGAGATAACACATGATTAATAAGGTACCGATTTATACGGGCGTTGTGGGGGTGCTAATCCTTCCCCACACGTAACCGACTCCCGAACCCGCTTCTTTGATTTCTCTGGTTTAAAACGCAGACTTGAAATTGGTTTTTAAAATGTTTTAATTAATTTTTAAAATATTTTATAAAACCGGTTTTAATAGGTGGCCGATCACACCTTGCTAAAAAAGATTGGTGGCGACTCCATGTCTTTTTTAAGGTCATTTTCAAAACCTTCATTTTTCTAGAGGAATTAAGTCGACTTTTCCTCGATTTTGTTTTTTAATGTCACGCCTAACGAATAATAAAGTCTTGCGATGAGACTCGTCGTTATTTTTTTTAGGTTGCGACAGCTTGGCGACTCCACTAGGGACTATTAGAGAGTCAGGCCTAGAAATAGTCGTGTGTTATCAAAGTCTCAGTTTTGGTTGGTTTAATTGGTATTTAATTTTAATTCCCACATTTTTCTAATAAAGAGAATTTTGAAAATAATAAAATGTTTTTAAAAATGTTCATTCTCATGTGCATGCATTTTATTATTGTTCTCTAGTTATTTAGGTTGTATATTATAATTGCTTGTCGGTTAATGCGTTACACTATTCTTGAATGTTTTAATTGTTAGGACATTTAGAATAAGGTTTGTAGAATAGGTGGTGACAAGTTTGTTTTGTTTCTCCACACACACTACACGTGCATTTGCATAACATGAATCCTCTACCCGGGTTCCGTCCTTTTAAGTGGAAGTAAAGTAACTAAGCCTTCGTGATTGATCCTCCGTATGGGCTAGTGAAACACTTTCGGAGTATAAAGTACCTAATGCCTTCGTGATAATCCTCCGTACGGGCATAGGAAAATATACTCTAACGAATTGAACCCGCTTTTATCGAGGTGCCTTACTAGCCTTCACCGGCGACAGTGAGGAACAATTCGGGGCCTTAGAACCGATTCACCCTCATATAGTGAACCTAGGCGAAGCCATCCCGAATTTCCGTTAGATATACCGAAAATAGGAACACATGGGAAGGACATTTCTAAACTTTTTGTTACCTGTTTTATACTCCGAATAAGTGTGGTAGATCGGGCAACGATGTACGTACATCGCCCGTAATAAATGTGATACTCCGCCTCGAAGGCATCGTGATGCCTAAATAAGCAGATATTGCTGGGACAAATGTTCATTAGCTGTTTTAAAAAAAAAAAAAAAATCCTTTTTCAAGCATTTTTGCATGTGGCACATTTCATGCATGTGTAAATAGAGCATGTACATTTTTGGGTGTGTTATTGATCTCATTCTTTGCAATAAACAGTTGGTAATTTCATTTGATGATTTCATAAAACCGGTAGTGTCACATGAACATTTGCATATTGTACCATAGTAAGATCCACCCTGAAATTCTTTTGAAAATGATGTGATTGGTTTATCAAAAAAAAAAATTGGAGGCAAATCTTGCATAATGAGATTTTTGAATAATCAAGATTTAGGTCCCACCAATTTCGTGTAACCATTGATTTCTTTGTATATACCTTTGTGTTAATTCATTTATTTTTGCATGTATCATTTTGACATCATGTTGTAGTCATAACATGCATGGTCATTCATTGTAAGATACGTTTATGACATGCACAGTCATTATCTGTATATACCTGGCATTAGATTGCATCCATAGCATACATAGTCATCATAATTTCTCTGTATATGTTCATGCATTAATCATCAGTTTATTCATGCACATAGGAATAGAGCATGTACATTCATAATTGTATTCTTAATCTCATGACATTTTCATTTGCATGAAAGGGGTTCGAGATATGAGGAATGAATCGGAGGAACGATTGGTTGCTTTGGAACGCAATCAAGAGGAATATGGACATGAAATCCGATAGGTGAAGGAACAACTTGCCAAATTGCTGAAAATGGTTGAGGATATGGGTAACAGTAAAAAGGAACTTTCTCAGGGCTTCGCATCATCTTCGGATCAACCAAAACCATTAGGTCCAGAACATACAATCCTTGCTGGATCCTGCACTTGTCAATGCCACAAAGGTTGCAATCCTGATGAAATTGTGGACAAAATCATGAAAATAATTAAACCTAAAAGCCTGATACCAAAGACAGAAACCTCGAATCCAGTACCATACCTGCAAACTGTTCTAGGTCCAAACCAGTATCCCCACCCTACTATGGTCCAATCGTCCATTGGGATGACCACTACGGGATTCCAGAATCCCACACCATCACCAACAACTGCCAGTTCATACTATTTCCCTCATCAATCACCTTATCCAGTACCTGGGATAGGAACCTCGAGCTATGTACAACCTCCAAAGGCCTCGTGTCCAAATCCATACCCTTACCATGCTGTTCCGCCACATCTCCATGTAAACACTCCGGTTCGGACCTTAGTGCCACCACCAAGTGCCCCAACTCCTAGGCCATGTGTGACTAAGAAACGACCCCAGGATAAGACCCAAATGCCTTTTGATCCCATTCCAATCAGCTACCAAGAGCTCCTCCCTATACTGATCCAAAATCACATGGTTGCCTGTGTCCCATTGAAACCCCTGTTACCACCATATCCAATGTGGTATAATCCAAATGCAAGATGTGATTATCATTGTGGAATTGTTGGCCATAACGTTGAAGACTGTATGGCATTCAAAAAGAAAGTGCAAACTCTTATAAATGCCAAGTGGTTGGATCCCACGACACTGATTGATAGAGGACTGGGAAAGCGTCATTAGGATTGGGAGATTTACATCATTGAGGTGGAAAGACTTCGGTCTTATATGATGTAATAGGATTTCACTTTTTCAGTAGCCGGCTCTTATAGCCTTAGGATGTTAGGAAGAATAAAGTGCTTGTAAGGACAGTCTTAACCACTGTTCAAATTTTGTAAAACATGGTTTATACCATTGTGAATGTTGATGTGGGAATGAATTGATTATGTTTCAAATTTATGAGAGGTTGATGATTAAGTTCCTCCGATTCTTATTTCCTCCTTGATATCTCCCCCTTTGCATTTTGCATCCCATCAATTATTTGTCAGGTTGCATTCATGCATTCATAATCAGCATGATTTTTCTGTATATATCTATGCATTAATTTGCTTATTACATACATCATGATTAGCATTAGGTCACATTCATGACACACATGGTTAGTATGATTTTCTTTGTATATACTCTGTATCAATCATTCATTGTTTGCATGTATCATAATTGACACCATGTTGCATTCATAGAACATATGAACATTCATTGGGAAATATGCTAAAATGCACATGATCAGTCATTGCATATATCCATGTGTTGATTTGTTTATTCTTTGTTTGCAACATGTTGGCATTGTGATTGCATTTATTACATATATGGTCAGCATGTTTCCATTATACATGTCCATACATCATATTGTTTAGGCTTCACATGCATCAAATTGCATTCATGGCTCATTCATCATGACATACATTTGGGGGAAATAGAATAGAAGTTGGCTTGTCTTTTGGAGTCTTTGAAAGAATTTCCATTTCAAATCAGAAGAAGTACTGAGTACACTTTTAATACAGGCTGGTGCTATGGAGGATGAAGATGTTCCCCGACTGGAAAAAATGGAAAGGGAACGAGAACAGCTAGCAAAATCTCAAGCAGAATCTAAGGATCAGATGACTAAACTGATGGAGCTAATGTCTGCTGTAATCAAGGGAAAAGGATACACCGAAAACTTTATCGTCGGAGAAGGGTTAGAGGTACAAAAGGGCCAAGATGAGGTCGCAATAAGTGATGCCCAGAACACTGTTAACCCCGTCAATGTCCTAAACTCAGATGATCTAGCTGAACAGGCAAAGTTAAAAAGGGTTGCAGTAAATGAGGTTGAGTTGGCAGATTTCCAAGGGAAATATCAGTTGTTAGATGAAAGGCTCCGGGCAATAGAAAGAACAGATGTATTCGAGAGTGTGGAGGCGAAAGAACGATGCTTGGTCCTCGATTTAGTCATTCCTCCTAAGTTCAAGATCCCTGACTTTGTGAAATATGACGGGACGACCGATCCATCAGTCCACATCACTATGTTCTGCCGGAAGATGACAAGTCATATAGATAATGATAAGCTTTTGATTCACTGCTTTCAAGATAGCCTCAGCGAATCCGCAATTAGGTGGTATAGTCAGTTGAGCAAGGATCAGATTCGCTCTTGGAATGACCTGGCTAGGGCTTTTCTAAACCAGTACAAGTATATGACCGACATGGCGCCTGACCGTTTCACCTTGCAAAATATGAAGAAAAGAGCTACTGAGAGCTTCAAAGAATATGCGCAACGGTGGATGAGCCTGGTCGTCCAAGTACAGCCGCCTTTAACTCAGAAGGAAACCACTGTCCTTTTTGTGAATACACTACAGGCCCCATACTACGATAGACTTGTCGGCAACACTGTGAAGAATTTTTCGGACATGGTAATTTCAGGGGAGATGATTGAGAATGCTATCAAGGATGGGAAAATTGAAGGAGAAAGAACATCCAATACCAAGAACAAGGGGGCATCTGAAAATAAAAAGGAAGATACCCAAGTCGTGGAAGACTTTGCCCCACCTCCCCAATTCTCCTCGTATCAGCCATTTAACTCTACCCTGAACAATGTCTCTCAAGGTTTTTATCCCTACCAACCAATGACTGCAACTACACCAGAATTTACATCTGTCTATCAATCGAACATCCATCGAAGGGGGCATAAAAAGCGAAAAATAAATCAGGTTGACCCGATTCCTGTGACATACAGTGAGCTACTACCTCAACTCATCCAGAATCACCTTGTGACACCCATGCAAATAGCGCCTCTGAAGCCCCCTTATCCGAGCTGGTATGATGCTAATGAATGTTGTGGGTACCATTCTGGCAATCAAGGTCACTCAACAGAGAACTGCCCCGCTTTGAAGTACAAGGTCAGAGATCTCATCAAGGCTGGTTCGATAAGTTTTGAAGATGGGGAAGCCAAGTGTCATAAGAAACATTGTGCATGATCATATTAGGTTTTTGACACATGTAGTTCTATACACTGTGATGATGAAAGCACTTGTCTCATGTTAACATCTACATGAATTAAATGAATTTTGAATTTTAAATACTTTGTGTTTGTTGTGTTTCAACAATAACTTGAATTTGCAAAAACAAGCATTAAGGAATTTTTAGTGATGGATAGTCTCAAGAAGATTGATGATCAGTGTTACAAATGACCCAATACCTTCTCCATTCTCTTTAGGTTTTCCTAAGCCTAAATCTCTTAAACCAAGAGCACTTGAAAGACCTATTGCTTCAAGGGATATGAATGATTTGACTTCATAAAAGCATTGTCATTGCAGAATAAGCAAGGATGTAAATCCTAGTCTAGGCTATGAACAAAGGAATGAACTTTTTGAAATTGTTCGAATTCCTTGAAATTCAAACAAATGAGACATTCTTTCAAGAGTCTAGATTTTGATAATTTGGTGTGTGTGAAGATTGTGCTAAAACCATTCATGACCTTTCCCAATAACCACAAAACACTAATTTCCCAAACATCACTTCATGATTTGACACCCTGGGGCTCAATGATTAAACTAGATTATCCCCTGTCCTAGAGAAAACCTGTTTTTGGGTCATATTTTCCTTGTCTCTTCAAAGAACTCAGATTGGAAACTCAGCCTTTTCAAAACAGACCTAGACTTGCAATGTTCTCGTTGATACAAATTCGCATGGTTAATCAAATTGGGGCATCATATGTGGAAATGATGGATACATAGTGAAGAAGGATGGGCTAATGCATGAATCATTAGGGGCGTGCGACGAAAAAAAAAAAATTTTTTTTTTTGTGATATCATGCATATGAGAATTCGGATGATTCCAAAGTGCAAAATGAAATTCTGAATATCTATTTCTCCTGGGGATTGCTTTTCAATGTGAATATTTGTGCTTGACATGAGAAATGGCCATCTTTCATATCCCTTTCACACAAAAAGAAATTATCCATAGTCACCCCTTTTGAGCCAAAAGAATTCTTTCTTCTTTGAACCCTAATCAAGGATTACCCTCTACACTGGGGGGCAAATGCGAGGAAAGATCTTTTCAAAGATCATTGAGAAATGAGTGATAGCTCAAGGACAGACACAAAGCAAATGGAGCCCCGAATAAATACGGGCTCACTCTGTCAAAGAAAAAGAAGAGAAAAAGATGGTGAAATGAAAGCCAAGAAAAACAAAAGAAAAACACAATGAAAAAAAATGTGTGAAAGACATGGCAAATTGAAAGCCAAAAGCAAGGAAGAAAAAGAGCAAAGTCAAAAGGAAAGAAATGTCCAAGAAGAGACAAATGCTTCAAGGAGAATCCTCCTCAAGAAATGATCTTTGATCTGATTACCCTCAAACACATATTTTGGGCCTATTTATCCTTTCTTTCTGAACCCTGAGCCATGGCCTACATTATATGCTTTAAAAGTCCATTTTGATCAAGCATGAATATTTAATCTGAAAGGTTTTTTCTCAGATTTTATCCCATTTTATCGAATTATCATTTCACTAAGGAAGAATTTATAATTCTCAAGTGTATGGTAGAACAAAAAAAAAAAAAAAACAAACAAAAAAAAACAAAAAAAAAAAAAAAGAAAAATTGAAAAGAATGGGACTCTAGGGCGAAAACCCAAAAAACGGGCGGTCTAGAGTAAATTTGGAAATTTTCGATGCCATCTATGATAGTGCCGATGCCCCAAAAGAAAAGATCTTATTAAAAGAGTGGTCATCGAGGAACATCTAGGAATTCCTGAACCTCCCAAAGTGTCAACTCTCATTCGGATGATTGATTTCAAAAACTGAAACTTTTTCCTCCAAAATCAACTTTCCAGTTTAAACATCCCAGCCAATCTTGACGCTTGTCAAAATACCTTGATATTGGAAAATACAAGAATGTTGAATTTGTTTGGTTCTCAATGAATTCATGATTTATAAAACCTGTTCCATTTGTGAGCCTAGAAGGGATATACATTTTTGTCATGAAGTTTTCTTGGAAAAGCCAGAATCTTGTTATACCAAGCCTTGCCAATCCCAGTTGAAAAAAACAGATTGATACTTAGAGAAATTTCTAACAACGATCATCAGTCTTCAAAAGATTTGTACATCACACATTGTGTGGTTAATATTTTTTGTTCAGAAATTTTCAAAATGCGAAAACAAATAAAGAGATTTTTTTTGAAATACCCATTTTGATGTTGTCATGAGACAAGGATTTTTCTAACTCAAAGGTGTAGAACTGCCAAGATAGGTCCTGACTTCCAGATATGAGAAGAAGAAATCGAACCCAGTGCAGATCTCTGTTGATGAAAGTTTGAAAAAACTCTTGGGGCAAAGAGAATAGCCAAAATGAATTGAAGATATACTCTGATTTGAAGAGGAAAATGAATTTGAAAGGCTAAGCCAAAGTCTAGAAAAAAAACAACCGGGGCATTTGCATCACTCATGAGCACTCATCTCTTTATCGAGCTTTTGCATCTGCACAGTGTCGGCAAGCATTTGCATCATTCATGGGTATTTGCATTGGCATTATTCCATAAGCATCTGCATTTTACCTTTACATTTACATTCTTCATGGAATTCGCATTTGTGTCATCTCAAGCAATTGCATCATTTCTAGAATCGTTGCATTTTCATTATTGTGTGGTAATTGTAGTTACACCATTCATAAACCAGTTACATGAACACAATTAGTAGGGGCATCTGCATCATGAAACATGTGCATCAATCCAGGCCATTTGCATTTGCACTAAGAAATATTTTACATTTGCACCATGAAGCATGAGCACCTTTTTAAAAGACATGTGCATCTGCATCATTTCTCAAAGCTTCTGGTGGGGATATCCAGAATTTTACAGTTTTTAAAAAGTGAACAAGTCTTCGGTGGTGATAGCTGAAGCCTCTGGTGGAGATATCCAGAGTTTTATAATTTTGAAAAATGAGAAATTTTCTTCTGGTGGGGATATCCAGAATTTTACAATGAGCAAGTCTTCGGTGGTGATATCCAGAATTTTGCAGTTTTAAAAGTGAACAAGTCTTCGGTGGTGATAGCTGAAGCCTTTGGTGGAGATATCCAGGGTTTTATAATTTTAAAACATGAGAAATTTTATTCTGAAGGAGTTACCCAGAATTTTACAATGAGCAAGTCTTTGCTGGTGATAGCCAAAGCTTCTGGTGGTGATATCCAGAATTTTGCAGTTTTAAAAGTGAACAAGTCTTCAGTGGTGATAGCTGAAGCCTCTGGTGGAGATATCCAGGGTTTTATAATTTTGAAAAATGAGAAATTTTATTCTGAAGGAGTTACCCAGAATTTTACAATGAGCAAGTCTTTGGTGGTGATAGCCAAAGCTTCTGGTGGGGATATCCAGAATTTTACAGTTTTAAAAGTGAACAAGTCTTCGGTGGTGATAGCTGAAGCCTCTGGTGGAGATATCCAGGGTTTTATAATTTTGAAAAATGAGAAATTTTATTCTGAAGGAGTTACCGAGAATTTTACAATGACCAAGTCTTTGGTGGTGATAGCCAAAGCTTCTGGTGGGGATATCCAGAATTTTACAGTTTTTAAAAGTGAATAAGTCTTCGGTGGTGATAGCTGAAGCCTCTGGTGGAGATATCCAGGGTTTTATAATTTTGAAACATGAGAAATCTTCTTCTAGATGAGTTATCTAGAATTTTATATTGAGCAAGTCTTTGGTGGTGATAGCCAAAGCTTCTGGTGGGGATATCCGAAATTTTACAGTTTTAAAAGTGAGCAAGACTTCGATGGTGATAGCTGAAGCCTCTGGTGGAGATATCCAGGGTTTTAGAATTTTGAAAAATGAGAAATCTTCTTTTGGAGGAGTTATCCAAAATTTTATTCAACATGTGCATCTACATCAAGAAGCATTTACATCAATCTAAGTTAGTTGAATCTGCATCAAGAAAGTTTGCATCAAATCAAGTCATTTACATTTGCATCATAGACATTTGCACCAATCTAAGTCATTTGCATCTACATCAAGAAGCGTTTGCATCAACAAAAGACATTTGCATTTGCATCATGAAGCATTTGCATCATCTCTTAAAGCTGTCATGTAGAATCGAACTTGTTTGCTTCTCAAACGAGTCGAGCCCCGAGATCATCATCGAGGTACTTTTTTTATTTTTTATTATTATGAACAAGTCTTCGGTGGTGATAGCTGAAGCCTCTGGTCGAGATATCCAGAGTTTTAAAATCCTTTGAAAAGGTAAAAAGTCTTCGGTGGTGATAGCTGAAGCTTTTGGAGATGATACCCAGAATTTTACAGTTTTAAAAATGAGCAAGACTTCGGTGGTGATAGCTGAAGCCTATGGTGGAGATATCCAGAGTTTTAAAATCCTTTGAAAAGATAGAAAGTCTTCGGTGGTGATAGCTGAAGCTTCTGGAGGTGATACCCAGAATTTTTACATCTTAAAAAATGAGCAAGACATTGGTGGTGATAGCCGAAGCTTCTGGAGGAGATATCCAGAATTTTAAACACAGCTGAGAACAAGAAAGGTTAAGGCCCCGAGAACATCGTCGAGGTCGTTTCCTTTCTTGCAAATCGAATTCGTTTCCTTAAGACGAATCGAGCCTTGATTAGTCAGGGAATTCAATTTAAGGACAAATCTTCAATTTACTGTTTTCAAAAAAAAAAAATTTTGAAAAAAATTTTGAAAAAAAAAAAGAAAAAATGAAAAAATAGAAAATAAAAAATGGAAAATGCAAAAATGAATGAAGAAATGAAAAAAAAAAACCCTTTCCTTTCCATGTGATTTCCCTGACCGTACAAAATTAGTGTTGGTTTATCTTTGCCTGATTCCTGATTCTCAGCAATAGCCAAAGAGGGGCAGCTGTAGACACCTAATTTTGTCCGGGCCACTTAACAGGTATGTTTTCTTCCTATATTGATGTTTCCGAGTATAAAAAGACTGTTTTCATCCTGCTGGTGGTACTCCGAGACTTAGTTTAAGAGGGCGAGCATAAAAAGTCAAACTTGAAAAAAAGTCAACCCCAAAAAAGTCAACCCCGAAAAAGTCAACCCCAGAAAGTCAACTACTGAAAAAGTCAACCCACTTTCAAAATCAAGAATTTAAGTTCAATTGAAAAATGGAGAAAGAATTTTGATAATCCGAGGTCTACATTGAAAGATATGGAGTTCGGAAGTTGGGATTTGGAGATTCAGTAGAAAAGAAACCCTAATCCGAGAAATTTGGGGAAAAGTGCTTAAACGATCAAACTGGTCGAAATTGAAGGTTCCAAATGAAAGATAAGCACTGACTACGGGTAATGGAGAAGTCACTTGCAAGAAAAACAGAAAGAAAAGTCAATCCGGGAGAAAACCGAGAATTAGAGTTTTTAGTGGATTTCGGTGAAATCGGGAAGAATCACAGAAATGGCCCGAATTGGTAAGACCAAAGCCCCCAATGGATGAGGAATGATTAAAAAGGATGGTGCAAGGCTCAGATTGAAGAAAATCTGAAAATCGGACTTGTTTTGAGCAAAACCGGGTTTCGGAGGTTAAAGGGCAAAATTGGAAAAATTTGGGAAAAATAGCAAATGGACTCCGAAAATTCTGAAAAATTTGTCAATCTCATTCTTAAATCATTTGAAAGAGATTGGCGAAAGAAAATCTTGATTCCGAGTTCGTTTGCAAAATGGCCAAATCCCGGGCTTCTAATGCAGTAATTCAAAAAGATAAATCCCGGAAAAATAGCAAATGGACTCCAAAAATTCTGAAATTTGGCAAATCTCATTTTTAAATTATTTGGAAGAGATTGGCGAAAGAAAATCTTGATTCCGAGTTCGTTTGCAAAATGGCCAAATCCCGGGCCTCCTATGCAGTAATTCAAGCCGATAAATCCCGAAAAAATACCAAATGAGCTCCAAAAATTATGAAAACTTGCAGATCACACTTTTTAATTATTTTGAATAGATTGGTGAAGAAAAATCTTGATTTGGAGCTCGTTTAAAAAATGGTAAAAAGTAGGGGCATAAAAGGACATTTTGGGAAGAAAAAATCCAAATAAATAGCAAACGGACTCGGATAATTTTGAAAACTTCCAGAACTCAATATTTTATTATTTTGGAAGCATTAAAAAAATAAAAATTGAATTTGGAGTCCGTTTGATATTTATTTTGCATTCGGGGGGCAAAATGGTCGTTTCACCCAAGCAACCGAAAAGGGCTTCTTTGGGCCTTTCAAAAATCAGAGCTGGGCTGGAAAAGAGAAGTGCTGGCCTGCCCAAGCCCAAAGGAAGGAGGAAGCTTAGGATTTTTTCAATCAAGTGATTAAAAATCAAGAGTTAAGTTAGAGATTTTCATTTTTGAGCCTAAATCCCAATCCCACATCCCTTTGTAATGTCAAGCCAAGGAGGTGCTCACCTTATAAATAAGGAGTCTTGGCCTTTGGTTGAAATCACCCACTACCCCTTGTGAGATAGTCTATACACTTGTATTAGGATTATCCGGGTGGTGAGTCATAGTGTTTTACTCTGAGGGTTCGTAGCTTAATCCGTTCAAAAGCTACTCTGAGGGTTTGTAGCTTAATCCGTTCAAAAGCTACTCTGAGGGTTTGTAGCTTAATCCGTTCAAAAGCTACTCTGAGGGTTCGTAGCTTAATCCGTTCAAAAGCTACTCTGAGGGTTCGTAGCTTAATCCGTTCAAAAGCTACTCTGAGGGTTCGTAGCTTAATCCGTTCAAAAGCTACTCTGAGGGTTCGTAGCTTAATCCGTTCAAAAGCTACTCTGAGGGTTTATAGCTTAATCCGTTCAAAAGCTACTTGGTGAGTTTTCATTTTAAAATAATGTTTCTTGTTCTTCCTTCATTTCCTTTCTTAAGTATATTTTTCTTACATTTTGTTTTTACAATAAACTCACCATGGCCAAATGGCCTACATTATTTATTTTAAGTTGTTGTTTTTGATTCATTTTACCATATTGTTTATGCTATTTTCTTTATTTTTGATGTTTTAAATATTATGTTATTTCATGTTCTTAAGTTATATTTAATTTGGTTGCTTTGTTTGTTGCCATTTATGTCTTAGATATCATGTTTTTGCATTTTTAATTTTCTGTTTTCATGTTGTTTAAATTTGAGCATGTTTTAGAGTTAGCATATTAAGTGTTTGTGAAAATGCTTGTGTGATTCTTTGCATGATTCTTGTTTTATATCTTAGTGAGCATGTTTTAGATTTGGTATATTAGGTGTTTGTGAAAATGCTTGTGTGATTTTTGTGTTATGACTTAGTTTTTCATGCTAGCATACCAAGTGTTTGTGAAAATGCCATGCTTGTTGGAGCTTGGGGCCATTTGGCTACTCCATGTGTTTTGCATTTTGTGTTGTATTTTTGTCATGCTAGTTGTTAGGTTTTTGCATTTGCATGATATTTGGTTGGATTTTTGAATTAAGCATGCCTTGTGTTTGTGAAAATGCCATGCATGTCTTAGGTCTAGGTTACATTAAATGCCATGCAAGTTCATGTTAGGTCTAGGCCATATTATTTATGTCATGCATTTTCCTTACATTTAGGTTTAGATCCATGCATTTCATGCATTATGTTTGCTGCATTATTTCATGCATTTCATGTTCATGCCACTTGAATAATGACTTGAGCCAATTAATGGTTCAAGATCATGCTCTCTTGAGCACACTTGTGGAAAATTAAGTTTGTCAAATTGATTACTCTACCTTTGTGATTTTTTTTATTTAGCCAATTTTTATCTAATTTTCAAAGAGTCCTAGCTACTGCTTTCAAGTCATTTTATGAGTTTCAAATATTTTTACTTTGGTTTTTAAATGATTTTATCAAAAGCAAAAATGTGTTGGCAAAGCAGTTTTTTTTTCCTCCTCCAAAAACTCGTACATCTATGATTTTGCTGGGAATTCATCTTTGATCAGAAAATTAAGCCGATTTGTTTTCATGTAGTTTTACATGTCCTGAGTCTCCAGTATTTTTTTTAGAATTTTTGGAATTTTCAAAAATAGGATAAAAAATCGTGGATTAAAACTGGACAGTGGAGTCAGAATTGAATTTAAAGAAAAACAAAGCAGTTTTTTTCTCCTCTAAAAACTCGTACATCTCTGATTTTTCTGAGAATTCATCTTTGATCAGAAAATTAAGCCGATTTGTTTTCGTGTAGTTTTACATGTTCTGAGTCTCCAGTATTTTTTTCATAATTTTTGGAATTTTTAAAAATAGGGTAAAAAATCGTGGATTAAAACTGGACAGTGGAGTCAGAATTGAATTTAAAGAAAAACAAAGCAGTTTTTTCCTCCTCCAAAAACTCGTACATCTATGATTTTTCTGGGAATTCATCTTTGATCCGAAAATTAAGCCGATTTGTTTTCGTGTAGTTTCACATGTTCCGAGTCTCCAGTATTTTTTTTAGAATTTTTGGAATTTTTAAAAATAGGATAAAAAATCGTGGATTAAAACTGGACAGTGGAGTCAGAATTGAATTTAAAGAAAAACCTTTTTTCTGATTTGGTTAATTTACTTAAAGTGGGCTGATTAGGAGAGTTAGCTACTGACTTAGGGTAATTTATAAGCCTTTTTAAACTCTAAAAATGGTTTTTAAAGTCCCGGGTTAAGGGTAGTCAAGTCCGGATTTTTCAAACTTAGGAAATTAGAGCCATTTTAAAAGATTTAGCCCAGTTTTTATTTTTAATTCAAGCTTTTCAAAATTGTTTTCAAACAATCACAAAGTATTTTGGTTTTAGAATATTTAATTTGACATATTTTCCTTAGGTAGCCGGATATCTTTTTAGATATACGGATTTCCTTAATTAAAGGAAAAAATACATTTCATGCATTGCATTTTTATATTCATGCATTTTATGTAATATGTGATTCTTGCCATAATAATTTCTATGTGTCATGACATTTAGGTTGCATTATATTATTTAGATTTTGCTATGTCATTTTATTTATGTCATGCATATACATATTCATTTATTTTAAATGTTTTAAAAAAGATAATGGTTTTCAATAAAAATAAAGATATTCCCGAGTTAAAATAATTCATGAGTTCTCTACCGGGTTTGCTGGAGGGAATATCATCAATTATCATTAATAAAGGAATATCTTTCTTTCAAAAAAAGAGAATGATTCGGAAAGTTTTCCAAAACTAATAAAAATTTCTATATTTTGCCACGTTTGTTGGGGAATATAGAAAAATTTTGAATTTATAAATTCCGGATCATTTTCAAATAAAAATGGAATTATTTTTCTTTAAATTGGGAATTAACTTGAAATACTAAACTTAAAACCAACTTTTTACCGAGACTTGAGATAACACATGATTAATAAGGTACCGATTTATACGGGCGTTGTGGGGGTGCTAATCCTTCCCCACACGTAACCGACTCCCGAACCCGCTTCTTTGATTTCTCTGGTTTAAAACGCAGACTTGAAATTGGTTTTTAAAATGTTTTAATTAATTTTTAAAATATTTTATAAAACCGGTTTTAATAGGTGGCCGATCACACCTTGCTAAAAAAGATTGGTGGCGACTCCATGTCTTTTTTAAGGTCATTTTCAAAACCTTCATTTTTCTAGAGGAATTAAGTCGACTTTTCCTCGATTTTGTTTTTTAATGTCACGCCTAACGAATAATAAAGTCTTGCGATGAGACTCGTCGTTATTTTTTTTAGGTTGCGACAATACAACTTGCAAAGTATTATGAATACCATTTAGCTAAGTGATATGGAATTCGAATTGTTATTGAATTAGTCCCTTAACATCTACATATGTAGGATTTAGTGGGAGGTGTTAATAACTCTTTGAATGGTAAAAGGTTATGATAAATTGCCATTTTTGAAAAATGCAATTAGTTGGAAAAGTTCCATACTTGAAAGATTGCACGTTTATATTAAAGGTTTTTAAGACTACCTCTTTTGTTTTGGCTTGCAAAAGGAGTTATATTTGGATCATTAGCTACTTGCTAATAAATAGATTCCTATAGTTGTTATAGAAACAACTGAGCCATTTGAATGGAATCTAGGTCTCGTTGTGATCTGAATTATTAACCTTGATAATGAGATTATCATGTATATGACAAAGCATATTCTCAATGCATTTAAGCTATGTCCTTGTAGAGACACAATTGCTAATCGAAAGAGTTCGGCATTTGATGCGTTAGTGATTGGCTTCGTGCAAGTGGGAGATTGTTGGTGTATGCCCTAGAGCCAATCAGATTGAGCATGGGATACACAGTCAATAAAGCATACCCTTCACTATGGACATAGTGATACAAGGTTTTCCTTCATGTTAGTACAATGATAAGGAGTTATTAAGTACTAATCGGATGAAGCCCATGGAACATAATGGCCTTGCAAATGAATTATAAAGAGTTAAAATTATGAGATCCTTATGCATCAAAGCCTTGTTCCTCAAACTGTTCTTGGTCATCGTATTGGCAAGACGGGGTATTGGCAATGCTCAAAGACTAGAATATGTTAAGCCTTCTTACATATGAAGTAAGCAATCGATCTCATACAGGTTGAAGTATGGGATACCTGGGATAACATATAGGTTCTTGTCTGTTGAACAAGTTCACTGAACATGGCCCGCCAAGAGAACTTTATTTGGTAATATATCACTCTAGTGTCTATGATAATGTTCTCCTAGTACCAGTCGTGTAAATTAGTCCTCAAACTTGTGATACCAAGTCATCTTATATGGAGAGTGTCATACTTAGATTCCATCACGAACGGGTCCCAAACACGAGGATGCTTATAGTAGGGT
Organism: Fremontodendron californicum; assembly: GCA_030761205.1. Lineage (NCBI taxonomy): Eukaryota > Viridiplantae > Streptophyta > Magnoliopsida > Malvales > Malvaceae > Fremontodendron > Fremontodendron californicum. The sequence continues at coordinate 12,389,117 of JAULJL010000005.1, read as the reverse complement.
GTTATTGAGTATGACATGAACCATACGAAGATGAATGAGTGATCCAGAGAGGATTCACCACTCCCTGTGATATTGCAGACATATCTCATTTGTTCTCGACTACGATTAACTTGATTAAGTCTTTGGCCAAAGCATGATGGAATTAGGAGAAAGTTGTTTCTCTAAATTCATAAGGTTAATCATAAGTTGCGAAGAACTAATATGGATTGATCATGAGTAGACATTCACCATGCGCATGCGCTATCCGGGATATATGGTGAAAGGACTGTATTACACCGGCAGGCTGGTTGCTGAAAGGTTCTAAAAGGTCACACTGACTTCACAATATTTGGGTGGTCATGATGGGTTGCTAGATCCCGCTCTTGATCTATGAAAACAACTTAATGAGATTAACTTATGTTCATTGCCAACATATTGGGAACCTAGAGGGTCACACACATAAGAACATATATGTATGGATTAAGCATGGTATTCTATTAAGGTAAAATTTAATGGAATAAAAGATCTGTATTGAGGACTTAATTGAAAAAGTTCAATTAAGAAAGATTAAGACATGATCGAGATTTGAGAAATCCAAGGACAATGTCTTAATGAGATAAGAGGAATCAAGAAGTCTTATCTAGTATAGTCGACTTTGACATAGAGATGTACAAGGTGAATTTTGAATAACTATGCTATATTGGAATAATGTCATGAGATGATATTAATATATTAATGACATGAATTGTTCATTAAGAGAAAGAAATTTAATTGAGAATTAAATTACTTTCGTTTAGAACTTAATCTTTCCAATTTATAAGCATGATAAATTAGAATGGGTCCAAAGTGACTACTCTAATTTAGGACTGTCCACTAAGGATGGTTGGCCCATCTTAAGGCATTAAGATTGATGGACCATTATTATTATTAGATAATATTATGGGCCTATTGATCCATCTTAGAATTAAATAGTTTAAGTCCAGTGGATTAATGAGAACCTTGTGCAATAAGCTACAGGGGGCCGGCCAAGCTTAGGGAGAGAGGGGTCAGGGTTTGTGCCACTATATAAATCTGATATAGAGGTTGTAGTCGCCTAAGAGACTTTTATTCTACTTGTAACGTTCTGATTTTTCTTGAGAAAAGTTTGGTTTAAAGAAGAGAACTCGAAATCGCAGCCTCCCTGCAGTTACAAGTGCTTGCCGCAATTCCTCTTTTTCTTGGTATTTTCTTGTCGCTTCTTCACCTTGTTGAGTGAGATTGGTTTAGGGAGAAAAACACAAGGATATAGATCTTTTATTGTGATCTTAGGATCAACTTGCTAGCACAAGTGAATCGCCATACCTTAGAGAAGGATCCATCAGCTATTTGTGTGGACTAGCTCTAGAGTAAGGACAATTATGCTTCTTGTGGTCTTGGACGATTTGGAAGCTTTGTAGATCCTCGATTCGAGAGCAATTCAGGATTTGTATCTGCAACTTAAGGTTATGATATCTTAAGTAGGTATTCTAAATCGCATGGGTGATTTATTTGTTTTGAACGCTATAAACCTATGCTAAACACAAGCCTAAGATCCTGTTGTACTTCGGGTGCTTCTTTGTTTATTTCCACTGCACTTTGATTATTATGTTTAAGCATGAGCCCAAGGTATAGTAAACCCAACACCTTTTCTCCTCAATGAGATTCAACTGTTCATAGCGAGCTCTAACCCATTTTGCCTCTTCTAGGCCCACTTCTATCAAGACACGAAGTGAAGGGATTTCAACCTCAATAGGTAGCACTGCTTCCATCCCGTATACCAGAGAAAATGGCGTGGCCCCCGTAGATGTGTGAACCGAAGTACAGTATTCGTGGAGAGCAAAAGGCAAGACTCATGCCAATTTTTGTACACATAATTATCTTTTCAACAATCTTCTTGATGTTCTTATTGGCTGCTCCCGCTGCCTCATTCATTTTTGGATGGTAGGGTGCCGAACTATGATGATTGATCTTGAACTGGGTACATATTTCCCTTATCATCTTATTGTTCAGATTGAGAGCATTGTCTATGATTATTCTCTTTGGGAGTTCGTATCGGCACATGATCTCTTTCTTGACGAATCAGCACACCACTAACTTTGTCACATTGGCATAAGAAGCTGCTTCTACCCACTTTGTGAAGTATTCTTTGGCCACCAGGATGAAACGGTGTCCATTCAAAGCTTTCAAGGTAATGGGCCCGATCATATCCATTCCCCACATTGAAAATGGCCATGGAGCCGTCATGACATGCAGCGACGATGGTGGCACATGAATCTTGTCGGTATATATCTGGCATTTATTGCATTTTCCGGAATAATTAATGCAATCCCCTTCCATTGTTAGCCAATAGTATCCTGCCCTCATAATCTGTTTAGCCAACATATGGCCATTGGTGTGTGTACCGCATATCCCTTCGTGGACCTTTTCGAGGATTCTCTATGCTTCAGCAGAAACAACACATCTCAATAGAACCTGGTCTTTCCCCTTCTTGTAAAGGATTTCACCGTTAAAGATAAAACCCATTGCCATTCTTCTCAGGGTTCTCTTATCTTTTTCTGTTGCTTGATTGGGGTACTGTTGACTCTTGATGTATTGCAAGATGTCGTAATTCCAATGGTTACCATCTGCTTCTTCTTCAATACTCAAGTAGTGGGCAGGAGACTCATATATGCTCATTTTGATAGGCACAACTTCAGGCCCTTCATTCACTTTAAACATCGATGATAAAGTGGCTAGAGCATCCGCCATTCAATTTTCTTCTCGGGGGAAGTAATTGAAAACTGCCTCTTCGAACTCCTCAATCAAGCTCAGTATAAGCTCTTTATATCGGATTAGCTTTGCATCCCGGGTTATCCATTCTCTGCGAAGTTGGTATATCACTAGGGCTGAATCTCCAAAGACCTCTAGTGTTTTGATCTTTCTTTCTATGGCGGCCCGAAGACCTATAGTACACGCTTCATACTCAGTGGTATTGTTGGTACAATCAAAATCCAATCTGGAAGTGAAAGGATAATAATTTTCCTCATGGGATATGAGCACTACACCAATTCCGTGCGCCATGGCATTAGATGCGCTATCAAAATACATTTTCTCGGTTTTCTTCTCAGAGAAAGTCCCCTTTTCTTGTGAGATGCACATTAGGTCTCGTCAGGGAAATCAAAGTCTAGAGGCTCGTAATCCTCCACCACTCAGCTTGCTAGAAATTCAGCTACTGCGCTACCCTTTATAGCCTTTTGGCTCATATACACAATATCATATTCGAAAAGCACACTTGCCATCTCGTCGTTCTTCCTGACAATGAAGGCATCTCGAATACGTATTTGAGGGGATATAGTTTTACAATCAGCCATGTCATGTGATACAACATGTATTGCCTAAGCCTTCGGGCAATCCAAGCTAGGGCACAACAAAGCATTTCTACCAATGAATACTTCAACTCATACTCAGTGAACTTCTTGCTGAGATAGTATATGGCTTGTTTTTTTCTTTCCAGTTTCATCATGTTGCCCCAACACACATCCCATGGACTTCTCAAATACTGACAAATACAATATCAACGGCTTCCCTGGGATTGGCAGCATTAGTATCAGTGGGTTTGACAGATAATGCTTCACCTTATCAAAGGCTATCTAGCATCCTTCATCCTATTCCCCTAGATCACGCTTTCGGAGTAACTTGAAGATCGGGTCGCACTTATATGTCAGTTGAGAAATGAATCAAGCGATATAATTCAGCCTTCCCAAAAAGCTTCTTGCTTCTTTCTGAATACGAGGGGGAGGCAAGCTCTGAATAGTTCACTTTATCTGGATCAATCTCAATCCCTTTCTGGCTAACAACGAAGCCTAGAAGCTTTCCTGAGGTGACTCCGAACGTGTACTTTGCCGGGTTAAGTTTAAGTTGGAACTTTCTAAACATTTCAAAAAGCTTTTTAAGATTTGCAATATGTTCGTCCTCTCCTTGCGACTTTGCGATCATATCATTGACATAAACTTCGATTCCTTTATGCATCATGTCATGCAACAAAGTTACCATGGCTCTTTGATATGTTGCCCCAGCATTTTTCAACCCGAATGGCATTACCTTATAGCAAAAGGTTCCCCATATCGTCATGAATGTGGTTTTCTCCATATCCTCTGATGCCATCTTAATCTAATTGTACCCTGAGAACCCGTCTATGAAAGAAAACACAAAATTCTTGGCGGTATTATTGACTAGAGTATCAGTGTAAGGCAACGAGACATTATCCTTAGGACTTGCCTTATTTAGGTCTCGATAATCGACACACATCCGTACTTTGTCGTCCTTATTCAAAACTGGGACAACGTTGGCTACCCACTCTAGGTATTTTGCCGCTTCCAAGAATCCGACATCGAATTGCTTTTTCACTTCTTCTTTTACTTTTAACAGGATTTCGTGCCTCATTCTTCTCAGTTTCTGCTGAATTGGCTTGCAATCTAGTTTCAAAGGCAGTTTGTGACCCACAATTTTAAGGTCTAACCCAAGCATGTCTTGGTATGACCATGCAAACATATCCGCATATTCCCGGAGTAGAATTATCAATTCACGCCTTGTTGATGGTGAAATGGCAGTCTCAATCCTGACTTCTCTTATTTCTCTATCATTCCCCAAATTTATCACTTCTAATTGCTCTTTGTGAGGAAATACTTGTTTCTCTTTTTGTTCTATTATTCTCAACAAATTCGGAGGCAAATCACAGTCCTCGACATCTCGTCAGCGTCGAAATCACCCGTACAGATGGGTTTTTCAAAATCAATTTCATAATTATTGACAAGATGGTCCTCATATTCCTTATCCGGGCACCTGTAAATAGGTGGGGAAGAAACAATATAGGAAGGCATATATGCAATAATAATGAAAGAATGAAAAATGAAAGAATGTGGACACATTGATATGAAGAAAATGTATCTTGATTGTTATTTATAAAATGATAAGTCTTAAACATATGCCGATATAAAGGATTCTTAATGTCCTTGGTCAGAGGCAATTAAGTGTTGGTTTAGAGTATTACACTGGAGTAGACTTAAAAACTAAGGGGAGTTCAGTCATGCTCCAATTTGTTAGCTCATAACCCGGAGGGCACGGGTGCACAACCCAACTAGTGCTTTCACCCCTATGTTCATCTATTCCGACCATGCCAACCATCATTTCATGTGGTTATTTATCTTCAACCCCGTAGAACTTCTCAAAAGCCCGCTCCAGCAGGACCATCACATCCTCGAAACTCTTACCCCCGAACTCGAAATCGACTGAACGAAAGATATGAAGGATTGGCGGGAAAGTCATGGGCTCCCACTTCATATCAATACCCGAAAGACGGACCATCCTCCTCTTTCAGTTTCTCTCAATTTGTTTCCATCTCGTGAGCTTTAATGAGATACCCGAAACCGAATCGATCTTTCTTCCCGGCCACTTCTATTGCTTTGGCCATCCCCTAGAGATATTATCCTAGTCTTTTTCCTGCTCTGCAGTCTTTTCCAACTGTCATTTTCACCCCAACCTGGTATTCTTGGATAGCCTTGGCTTTGGAATTTTATGCCCCTCGATGATGAACACAGCATTGACGAATTCCAGCGACCTGAATGAGCATTCTATAGCATCCTCGCTCACTTTTATGTAAGGGGAATCAGTGCAAGCAAAAGCGATGATATCCTCTTCTCCTGACACGCTGACCAAGCATCCTTCCATCATAAATTTAAGCTTTTGATGGAGAGAAGACGGAACAGCCCTGGAAGAATGAATCCATGACCTTTCTAGCAAGCAATTGTAAGACGGGGTGATGTCCATCACTTGAAAATCAATCTTATAGGTGCAGGGACCTATCTGAAGCGGGATTTCAATGCTTCCCATTACGTCTCGACGAGTGCCATCGAATGCTCTGACAACGGTATGACTCTGCAGCATTTAGGATATATCAATTGGCAGTTTTGACAAGATTGCCAATGGCATCACATTCAGAGAAGATGCATTGTCAAGGAGTACTCGAGGTAAGATGTGCCCCTTGCAAGTAGTGGTAATATGAAGAGCCTTGGTGGATCCTACTCCGTTCGGCGGTATCTCATCATAACTGAAGGAGATGTAATCATCCGCTGTAATGTTCCCCACCAACCAATCTAACTTCTCCATCGATATGTTGTTAGCCACGTAAGCCTGGTTTAAAATTCTCAGCAGAGGGTTTTGATGTGGCTTTGAGTTCAATAGCAATGAAAGAACTGAAATCTTCGTCGATTGGCAGTGTAACTGTTCTACTACACTGTACTCGCTGTGCTTGATGAATTTTAAAAACTCATAGGCTTTCTTCTCATTTATTGGTTCTTTTATTTTACTAGCTGGAGCTGGATCTTTTTCAGCTTCAACAGATTGTTCTACCTCCATAAGTTCTGGTCTCACTGCCCTTTTTCCTTTGTCAGGTCCCCCTACCTTTTCGAGTTCAATTGTCCCTGGGGCATAACATCTACCTCTTCAGGTTAGGTGCCCCACTCCGATTACATCCACGGCAGCTGCCTGATGGTTCGAAGATCCTAACATTGCCATGCTATATTCATAGCTCCATGGAATCGTCTTATCCCCTTTGAAAGAAAAAGGTGATGGTAATTCTATAATCATTTTCGGAGTGGGTCCTTCGCTGGAATAGCCTTTACTTTAGGCTCATCATAACATATGACAAGGGGTTTGTTTACCCCATAATCAGTTTCATTCATACTAATTTCGGGATCCTCTACTTTTTCAAAAAACTAGGCCTCGCCCATATCCATTATCTTTTGAACCTTTGCTAAAAACTCTTCACAGTACTGAATGGCGTGCCCCTTGCACTCATGATATTGGCAAAATTCCTCCACCTGGCTGACTATCTTCCTCACATCCGATTTTGGCTTAACCAACCCTGCCTTGACCATCTCAAACCAGACTCTGATCATAGGCGTTTTTACTTTCCTGACATCCCTTTTGACCCTTTCAACCTCTCCTGACATGATTGCATTAACGTTGGCCTCTGTATGATTAGACAACATGTTTCCTGCAACATTAGGTCCACATTTCAGCCCAAATTTTAAGATTTCTGCATCAATAAGGCTCTGAACCTTGTGTTTGAAAGTAGTGCAAGTCTCGGTTGAGTGTCCTTGGATGCCTGTATGGTACGTGCAGTGAGCGTTGGAATCGTACCACTTGGGATAAGGAGGTTTTAAAGGTTGAAGATAGACAGGTGCAACGAATTGACCCTGTAGAAGCTTCGGGTATAACTAACTGTAAGTAGTGGAGACATGGTCATATTGAGGCTTTTGGATATTCCTCACAGGCCTTTGATCATTTCGGGGAATTTTTTGAGTGTTTGGGGTAGTGTTTGGTGGAATGGCTATCTGAGGAGATATGTCAGTCAGATATGGTTGCTGAGGGATAGCCGTGTAAGGAAAAGGGTTTTGAGTAAGGCTGTTTATAGCCGGATAATATGGATTGTAGGTTGGGTAAGGTGTATAAGGTGTTGGAGGTGCAAAAGGTCGACTATTGAAACTGACTGCGTGAGCCTCCCCTTCTTTTTTCTTGGCAGGAGTTGTTTTCTTTTGGGCGACTGGTTCTCCATTATCCATTTTCCCGCTTTTGATGGCGGTTTCAATCATCTCTCCAGATATGACCATATCTTCGAAATTCTTAGTGGCATTCCCCCACTAACTTCTCATAGTATGGTTGATGGAGACTCAATTAAGAGTTGTAAACCCAAGTGCAGGTTATGTTCAAGTAATAAATTCTCGGGTGTCCGAGGTCGAACCACAGGGAAGCGTATTAGTAAGTATAAGTTTATAAATATATAAGAAAAAAAAAAGTAAACAAGATATTAGGGAATCAACAACAAAATAAGATAAACAAGATATTAGAGAACAAAATAAACAAAATATAAAAGAAATTAAACAAGATATAAAAACAATAAGAAAAGATGTTGAGGTTAGAGAATCCACTCTTGGTGTTATGCTAAGATTAATCTTGTTTTATTACACAATTGAAATTCACACATAAGGGAGATTCCAATCGGAAGGTTTAGCAATTCAGTCCAAATTGTCCAACGTCCATAGCATATGATATTATGTTCATTTGGTGTCTTCAAAACTCACAAAAAGAGTCCAAGCATTCCTTATGCCAAGGTATATGTCTACAACAAATCAAGGTTATGAAACCAAGCATTTACTGTGCCATTTTCATTGTCAATAATGAATCAAGATCTCTACTTTGCAAGTATGATTTTAAACCAAAAGAAAATATTATCTATACTAGTGTTTATAAATGATGATTCATTTTAGCTCATGTTTAAGAGACTAACCTTAGCATTTACCAAGAGCTTCACCTCATCACCTCAACAATATGATTAGCAACACATACTAGATATGAATACAATGAAAAGAAATGTAATAAACATAAGTAAAGAAAAAAACTAGAGAAAGGAAAGAAGAAGAAAACTTAGAGAATTTTATTACAATGGCTAATATCCTACCAATGTATAATGTTTTTCAATACTCATCCAAGGCCCTCTATTTATACACATTTTGGAGGGCTAAATGACAAGAGACAAGCTTTACAAATTTCAAAGGTAGGTATAATAGGTGGGTGCATTTTTCTAACAATTTTCGTCATATTGTATGACAATTCTGATCAGCCAGCTTGATGGTCGATTTTGTCAATGTTGGAGGCTCGATCCGATCAAATGGTCTTCTAGAAAAATATACCCCTATCAGTTACGGATCCATAGCCGTTGGAATCAGATCATTTGCTCATGTGGATAAGAAGATATGGGCAAAATACGAAAACAGGTCAGCACAGACGTCATTGCACATCAGCCAACTTGATGGTCGATTTCACTAGGGAAAACGACTCCGTTTCAAGAAGTGTAAAACATGAAAAAGATAGATATGCCTCTTAACTTTGCACGGTTAAAATTTCAGCCTTATTGCTTCAGTGAAACTCGAGATATAGCTGATATGGTAAACGGTGTCGGAACTGGAACTGAACTGGATTTGCCCTTAATTCTAGTAATCTGAAATCACTCAAATAAACTTGTGAAAAACACCAAATTACATAAAAATATAAAAGATCATAAATACAATTAGACTAAACAATAATAACTCGTATTTGACACAAAACAATAATAAAACATAACTAAAAACTATATAATTATACGAGTTATCACACCCCCACACTTAGATTGTTGCTAGTCCCTAGCAACGACTCAATAAAAATAAAATAAGAAAATCTAATCTAATCCATTTTCGTAGGAAATCACGGTGGCACTTAGCATGTGACACAAGCCTTTAAACCCCTAGGTGTCCCTAGTGGACGAGTTTAGTCTCGTGAGGGTTTACTAGAACGATACCCACAAACATTGAAAAACTAAAATATAAGTAAACTACATACACTAAAAATATTTACTCCTAATCCTTTCAATATAAATTAGAGACAATCTTTGGACAAGTCTTAAAAACTAATCAATAGCTCAAAGAATTTCACAAAAATTTATGCTTGAATGTAAATAAATGAGTTAAGCCAATATTAACATAACATATTTCAATCAAAATAGTGCATATTCAAACTTAATCTCAACTTCTCACATGGGGTACTCTCTTGATTTTCACTCTTTAAAGTAATGGTAAAGTGTTTACACTCAATCAATCTCATGAAAACACTTCTACCATATGCTTGCTTGTCCACCTATTCTCCACTATTTAGATCATACAACTTCATAAATCAAGAGGTCTTTATTCAAGGTTGTAATGGGGCCAAAGGGTTATAATGTGGTTAAAGAACAAAAGGATAAAGATATCACAAAGGTTCCAAAGAGTTCATAGAGTTTAGAGACATAATAAGATCATACAAATAAATTTCTCAAAACTCTTTACAAGTACATAGTCACATAGGCTAAATATTCATGTTGAGCCTTTGCTTCATTCTAACCAACTTTGTAACATCTTTTTCTTTACTTTAACTAGAAGTTCAAGAGAAGATTTTTTTTTTTTTTGAATATTGGAATGTATTTAACAATGATCCCTTTCTTTTTCTCTTGACTTTTGCCTCTCTCCTCCCCCACACTTATCTTTCGTTCTAACCCAAATTTTCAACTAAAAATATCCCTTGTTTTTTTGCAATATGTCTCAAAATATATAATCCATCTTTAGAACAAGGGTAAGGATATAAGTATATTTAGGCTAGGTGTAAGTTGTGGTTACCAATAAAACAACATATTTAATGTAGGCTCAAATTGGCTCACTAGTGGGGATGTTCTCTTAGAACATTAATAATGGATGGCTGTTTGGCTCTGGTTATAATCCTAATGCCTCTATCATATTCATGTTGTCACATGTATCAATATAGTATCAAACGGTTTAAAGCAAGTTCTAGAGAATCATGTAATCATAAGAGCACTCAAGAAAGAAATTAGATTGATTTGTATAATGCATCAATCATTATAGGCTCAAAAACTCACAAGGATGATTATACAAGTCAGATTAAGTCTAAACATGCTTCTTTCTCAATCAACATATCATATTAACATTGGCTCATAAAAAGGTTGTCATCAAGCTCAATTCTCATGAAAATCTTCTCACTAATAAATCTGTTTTAGACTTATGCAATTCATATCTCATTATAGTATTGAAAGTAACTAAAAAAACACACTAAGTCTAAACATGCTTTTTTTTTTTTTTTGAAGAAGAAGAAGAAGAAAAAGATTAAATCAAACTGACAAGGTATGTCTCAAGTCTCCCTTACTCAGACCTTGTTCAGAATGAATACTTCTAAATTGCTTAAAACACAACAATTTTTTTTTTTTTTTAAATTAGCAAAATATGTCCCTTACCCCCTACTAAAATATGACATTGTCCCCAATGTCAAATTTTAAAGGTAGAATTTAGGAGATATTACCTGCAGAGGTTGCTAACCACTTATTATAACTGAGACACAACAAACAAAATGTTAGATAATGTCGCCGAAAGTGTATTTGACCTGTCAGAAGAAAATGTTAACCTAACAAAAGATTTTTGCGTGATTTCAGGAAGAAAATCAAAAAGAGAAGAAAAATCAACCGTAAAAGACCAATGCAAAAAATACGAGAATAATTACACAAATCGAACAACACGTAAATTAAACCGAAATGAAATTATTGCAAATCAAACCAAAAGCTGAGAAGTCATTTATTGTAGTTGTGATTGTGGCTCACATCTTCCTCTGGTTTTACGTCAAGAAACGGCTTAAACGCCTTCTATGAGTCGAGGATATGCTTCCCATCCAGTTTTCTTACAAGCTGGCAAACAGGGTCTTTTAACATCAGATTCCCAAGATGTTGCCATTCCTTTTGGAATTGCGACCATAAATCAAGAATTTCTCTTTGTACGTCTCCACTAGGATGCGTCTCAAGAGAAAGTTGGATATTACCCAAATTCTCCTTACTCAGTCCATCCTTAATGAATTCAATTTTATCATCTCGATTAGAGGACGGAATCCCAATAGAACGACATTTACCGTTACACGTCCATCGTGCACATTTGTGGCAATTTGAACTCATGCGCTTTGCTCGTCGTTTCTTTGCATAAGTGCTTCTACCTGTACCTGGTAAATGCAAAACAGGAAGATATTCATCTTCACGTACCTTGGCTTCAATTATCCAACGTATGTCTTCAGGAATCCCTTTGTGCATAAGCATTCTTAATCTTTCAAATCGAACTTGGTAAAGCTTCAGTAAAATATTTCGAGGAAAAGGAGGAAATCGTTTCTGCAATCTTGTGAGAATATCATCCATCTTGAAAAAAAATGAAAAAGAAATTGAAAGAGAAATTTATATACAATATCAGTTTTGTGGGTAGCTGATGGAACCGACTTAAATAATCACGGAGTACCGTTATCCGCCATTTAACCGGGGTAAAGTTGGCCAGTAAAATCCACACTGTAAAATTTTTGGAGCAGTTTTCTTTGATGAAGAATGACCACCACATGCCTCGGAATGACAAAACTTAATTACACTACTTACCTCATTGTCGGGAATGCATCTTCGAAAAATCTGATCAGGACAATATTTGAACAAGTAAGGGTCATCCAGTAGAACTTCTTTACCTCATTCAGAAACTTCCTTTTATCTTGGGGGCTCCATTGAGAAGGAATTTTTCGCAAAAAGGAATATTTTAGCTCGGATGACAATGGTTTTAAATCCAGCTTGGGTGGTTCAATAGTTGATGGTACAGTGACATTTGTGAGTGATGGAAGTTCCTCAAACTTTTGTTTCCAACAATGCTTAACCTGAAAAGAATTTAACAAAGAATCAGTGCGTGAAATTTCTGAAGCATTATCCAACTCACATTCAATTAAATAAGCTTTTAAAGGATCATGGAATGTGGTAATGGTGAGATGTTCATGAACAAGTTCTTCAATGAAATCCACTTCATGTACTTCTGAATCATCACCAGGTTGCTTGCAAGTGTTGAACACATTTAATTCTAAAGTCATATTTCCAAAAGAAATGTTCAAATTACCATTCCTGCAATTTATCAGAGCATTAGAAGTTGCAAGAAATGGACGGCCTAATATAACAGGAATTTGAACATTTGGATTTGAAACAGGATGTGTGTCCAAAACAATAAAATCAACAGGGAAGTAAAAATTATCAATTTGAACCAAAACATCTTCAACTATCCCTCGAGGAATTTTTACAGAACGATCAGCTAGTTGAAGTGTAACAGGTGTTTCCTTGAGTTCACCTAAACCTAACTGTTGATAAACAGAAAAAGGCAAAAGATTAACACTAGCACCAAGATCAAGCAATGCATGTTCTATTCTAGTGTTTCCAATGATGCATGAGATTGTTGGACATCCAGGATCTTTGAATTTTGGTGGAGTAAGGTGCTGAATGATTGAGCTCACACTTTCCGTCAGAAATGCTTTCTTTTGTACATTATGTTTCCTTTTAACTGTGCACACGTCCTTCAAAAATTTAGCATAAGATGGAACTTGTTTGATTGCATCCAATAAAGGAATGTTAATCTTAACTTGTTTGAAAAGTTCATAAATTTCTGCATTTTGATTCAAATTCTTTATTGTTTGCAACCTTTGAGGAAAAGGAGCAGGATGCATACCTTTTTCTTTGTCCAAATTTTCAAGAAGTTCAGACTTACCATCATCCTTACCATTACTTTTCGGAGGGGAAGGAGGATCTTGGTCTTTTGATGGAATGTTTTTGTCAATTGCCTTTCCACTTCGAAGAGTTGTGATAGAACTGGCATTTTCCTGTTGAGTTTCATTGGAGCAAGAAACAAGACATTGAGTAGAAGGGTTAGGCTGAGGTTGAGCAGGAAACTTACCTTTTTCTTGAGTGCGTAATGAAGCTGTCAATGTGGACAAGGTGTTTTTGATCTCATTGATGTCCTGTGAAGTTTGGTTATTCACATTTGCTTGTGTTTGCATGAATGCTTGCAATGTCTCTTCCAAGGTTTGTACACGTGAAGGTTGATAGGAAAAAGTGTTGCCCGGCTTTTGAGATTGTGGTACCTGAACATGATTATTATTCCGCCAACTGAAGTTGGGATGATTTCTCCATTCAGGGTTATACGTTTCAGAGTAAGGAGAAGGAAAAGGCTTTTTAAATGTGTTTATGGAATTTACTTGATCATGCAACGCTTCTTTAAGAATGGGAATGTTTGGACATTCAGAAGTGGGGTGTCTCATGATTTCACAAATTCCACAACTTTTTTCATTTTTAACCGTTTTGACTTCTTTTACTTCTCTAAGTTCCATGGCTTCAATCTTTCTAGCCAAATTAGCTACTTTAGCTTTTATCTCATCTTCTTGACTAAAATGATATTTACCTCTGTTAGAAACCAGATTAGATCTATTGAAACTTTCAGAGGAATTATCTGTGTGCCAGGCTTGAGAGTTATCTGCCAAATGGTCTAGGTAGTCAAAGGCTTCTTCAGGTTCTTTTTCTAGAAACTCACCGTTACACATTGTTTCAACAAATTGTTTAGTTTCGTGAGTTAAACTTTCATAAAAGAAACTAATAAGACGCCATTTTTCAAAACCATGATGTGGACAAGAACTTAACAAATCTTTAAAACGCTCCCAGCACTGAAAAAATGCTTCATTTTGATTTTGATTGAAATTTTGAATCTGTCTTTTCAAAGCAGTAGTTTTATGTGCTGGGAAAAATTTCTTTAGAAACTCAGTTTGTAATTCTTGCCATGTGCCAATTGACCTTGGTTTTAAATTATGAAGCCAAATTTTTGCTTTATCTTTTAAAGAAAAAGGAAATAATTTTAGCTTGACAATTTCATTTGTACATTGTTGGTCATTAAAGGTGACACATACATCCTCGAAGTCTTTTAGAAACGAGTAAGCACTTTTCGATTCTAACCCATGGAAATTTGGAAGCAAAGCTATCATACCTGGTTTAAAACGAAAGTTGTTTGCATTGAGAGGAAAAATAAAACAAGAGGGTGATGAGCTTCGAGTTGGTTGCAAGTAGTCACGCATGGTGCGTACTTGTCTGTTCTCATCTTCAGCATGAACACTTTCATTGTCAGCCATGGTAGGAGTTGTATTAGAAAGATTACCTGAAAAAGTTTCACAATAAAATCTAACTAAACGACGAGATCTAAAATCACGTCGCCAAACAAGCATAAAACAAAGTTAATATACAAATTAGGCGGTATAACCAGCCAATAAAAATAAAACAAAGTTAATATACAAAATAGGCGGTATAACCAGCCAATAAAAATAAATATACTTATAAACTTATAAACTTAGTATTGCCTCCCCGGCAACGGCGCCAAAAACTTGATGGAGACTCAATTAAGAGTTGTAAACCCAAGTGCAGGTTATGTTCAAGTAATAAATTCTCGGGTGTCCGAGGTCGAACCACAGGGAAGCGTATTAGTAAGTATAAGTTTATAAATATATAAGAAAAAAAAAGTAAACAAGATATTAGGGAATCAACAACAAAATAAGATAAACAAGATATTAGAGAACAAAATAAACAAAATATAAAAGAAATTAAACAAGATATAAAAACAATAAGAAAAGATGTTGAGGTTAGAGAATCCACTCTTGGTGTTATGCTAAGATTAATCTTGTTTTATTACACAATTGAAATTCACACATAAGGGAGATTCCAATCGGAAGGTTTAGCAATTCAGTCCAAATTGTCCAACGTCCATAGCATATGATATTATGTTCATTTGGTGTCTTCAAAACTCACAAAAAGAGTCCAAGCATTCCTTATGCCAAGGTATATGTCTACAACAAATCAAGGTTATGAAACCAAGCATTTACTGTGCCATTTTCATTGTCAATAATGAATCAAGATCTCTACTTTGCAAGTATGATTTTAAACCAAAAGAAAATATTATCTATACTAGTGTTTATAAATGATGATTCATTTTAGCTCATGTTTAAGAGACTAACCTTAGCATTTACCAAGAGCTTCACCTCATCACCTCAACAATATGATTAGCAACACATACTAGATATGAATACAATGAAAAGAAATGTAATAAACATAAGTAAAGAAAAAAACTAGAGAAAGGAAAGAAGAAGAAAACTTAGAGAATTTTATTACAATGGCTAATATCCTACCAATGTATAATGTTTTTCAATACTCATCCAAGGCCCTCTATTTATACACATTTTGGAGGGCTAAATGACAAGAGACAAGCTTTACAAATTTCAAAGGTAGGTATAATAGGTGGGTGCATTTTTCTAACAATTTTCGTCATATTGTATGACAATTCTGATCAGCCAGCTTGATGGTCGATTTTGTCAATGTTGGAGGCTCGATCCGATCAAATGGTCTTCTAGAAAAATATACCCCTATCAGTTACGGATCCATAGCCGTTGGAATCAGATCATTTGCTCATGTGGATAAGAAGATATGGGCAAAATACGAAAACAGGTCAGCACAGACGTCATTGCACATCAGCCAACTTGATGGTCGCTTTCACTAGGGAAAACGACTCCGTTTCAAGAAGTGTAAAACATGAAAAAGATAGATATGCCTCTTAACTTTGCACGGTTAAAATTTCAGCCTTATTGCTTCAGTGAAACTCGAGATATAGCTGATATGGTAAACGGTGTCGGAACTGGAACTGAACTGGATTTGCCCTTAATTCTAGTAATCTGAAATCACTCAAATAAACTTGTGAAAAACACCAAATTACATAAAAATATAAAAGATCATAAATACAATTAGACTAAACAATAATAACTCGTATTTGACACAAAACAATAATAAAACATAACTAAAAACTATATAATTATACGAGTTATCAATGGTGCCTTCAAAGTATTGATGAAGAGAACTGTAGTTTCTTTATCAGTCATTGGTGGCTGCACCTGGGTAGCCATGTCTCTCTATTTCTTGGCATACTGTTTAATGCTTTCAGTAGCTTGCTTCGCAGGGATAGTCTGTCAGGTACCATGTCAGATACATGCTTGTAATGTTCCAAGAAGACCCTAGCTAAGTCCTTCCATGATCAAATTTTGCTTTGGGTGAGTTAATTGTACCATCGAGTGGCAGACCCATTAAGACTGTCTTGGAAGCAGTGGATAAGCAACTTCTCATCACTATTATGTCTAGTCATTTTTCGACAATACATCGTCAAATATGCTGAAAGATTGGTGGTCCCGTTATACTTCTCAAAAGCCGCCGTCTTGAACTTGGGTGGGATCACTAAATCGGAGACCAAACTCATCTCTATGGCATCGAGGCTTCTGAACAATTCTGCCCCTTCCACGACCCTCAGGCTTTCTTCCAATAGCTGGTACTTCTTTTGTGATTCAGCTATTTTAACCTTTTTCAGTTCCGTCGCTTTCCTCTTTTCTTTTTCGGCAAGATCATCTAGGTCTAGGATATCGATAGGATCTGTCGGGATTGCCCTAAGATTTACCCTAATTGGCATCTGTTTCTCTGCCCCTATGTTGGGTTGAATATACATGAAAGACGTTTCAACTATCGGTGGTGGAATTTTGTATTCTGCACAGGTTGGCCGTTTGTCAGTACGGCTTCTTGCTGACCCTCTTTGCCCCCTTGACTTCCTGGTTCTAATCTTAGGGCTGAGTTTTCCATGTGTCCCTTTCCCTTAACTGTGGCGGACACTAGTTCCATCAGCTTAATCATCTGATCCCTCGATTCGGCCTGAGACTTGGCCAACTGTTCCCTTAACTCCTCCTGTGCTTTTTTCATTCTCTCCATCCAGGCAATCTGTTCATTTTCCATGATCCTGAATTTTGAATGAGTATTATACTGATGCGGAGTGCTTCTCTCTGGATGTTTTGGTGGATGCCCAATTTTTAAACCTTCGTGTAAATACCACGGATTAGAATTTCATGACACATTATTCCTTTTTTATTAATTAAATGTGTGCAATGATGAATAAATGAATCAATGCATGACTGATCAAACAAATAAATGAATCAATGTTTGCTTCTATAGTTGTATGAAATGATGCAAGTAATGGTATTTGCCTTAAGATCAAATTCCAACACAAAGGTTTTTCATTAATTCATAGAAACTTGTTACATATCATCTCCTAATCTCGGGTTACATAAAAATATTTGATCTACTCATACTGGTCTTGTGCTTCCTCTAGGAAGTTCAACAGATGTTGTCCATGTTTCCCGGTCGGGTTGACATCCGGTCTCAAAGTCTTCACTTTCTTCACCATCTCTCTTGCCTTAATCACAGCCTTGCGGATCTGCCTAGTCAGGTGGTCTATATGCTGTTGTCTCCCCAAAGTTTCTGCTTCCACCTCATGCTAGCATCTATAGCTAAATCATTTGCCTGGCTCCACTCAATCTCCCTCTCTCAGCATTCTTGAATGATGGCATTGATGTCAGCCTTCTGGGCTTGCAACTGATGCTCTAGGGACTGGATGGTTGCATGTAGCATCTCATTCTCCTTGCGCAACATGGATGTCTTTTCCCTCTCATTTCCCAATCTGGCTTTCAGCAGCTCATTCTCTTGCAAGCACCTTTCCAACTTGGCCGAAACTAGTGCGGGTGCATCACACCACTTTTGCCGCTCATGAGCAAATCTGGACTCTTTTCCTTGCTTTCCTTAGCCTTGCCCTTCCAGAACTCCAATTCTTTCTGAAGCTTTTCCATCTCTCTCTCATGTGTACCGAGAAGCTCACTAGTACCAGCAAATTTTCCTCTGGCCCTTAGCTTCTTGTTCTCTTGATGTAAATCCCTTATGTCGGATTGTGCCATGTCTCGCTCTTTAGCCAATCTCCATGTCTTGGCCTCTTGGATCTCATGGTCAGTCCTCAAATCTTTGGCTTCCTCCTGAATCTTATCATACTCACGCTTCAGTTTTTCTTTGTCCTTTTCCAACTCTTTTCTGACAATCTTAGCTTCTTTCGGTACTATGGGTTCTGGCTAAAGTGCTACCGGATGAACAGATGTGTCCTCGACAGGAAGCAGAATGTCACGAACCCTCCTGGCTCTCCATACCTGATATGCCGGAGTGGCATTGTCAGTGTACCTACCCAGTTGCAATCGGTGTAGTTTCTTCCATGCCTTGATAGCTTCACGTATCTTTCCCATATATCCAGACCCA
The DNA here is from genome assembly GCA_030761205.1 of Fremontodendron californicum. Taxonomy (NCBI): domain Eukaryota; kingdom Viridiplantae; phylum Streptophyta; class Magnoliopsida; order Malvales; family Malvaceae; genus Fremontodendron; species Fremontodendron californicum. Next base: position 12,370,528 of record JAULJL010000005.1, on the reverse strand, counting down.
CCATAGGAGAACTCCATCGAAGTAAGCTCATAAGTCATCGGGATAAACTACTCAGATCCGTATTGCCTCCGTACTAGTAATGGAGCATAGATAACGGCCCCCCCAGATTCCCAACAGTAGGACCCATAAATTCTCGCCACAACGGTACAAGATCGACCTAAGTGTCATCCACGGAGCCCTCCAAGTTATATCTTCTCTACCCAAGTGATGGAGAGTCATAATCCATTGCTTCTTATCCTCTTTCTTTAGCCATTTTTCCTTGTTGAATTCTTGGAGGGGACTACAGGTCTTTATGTAAAGGTGAAGTTTTCCACCATCATCACCCTAAAAGTGGCTCTGAATCCAGACATACAGAAGCTGTACACAACCCTCGAAACGTCCCTTTCCTCTTCTTCGTCAGTAATTGAGTGACCTGATCGTTTCAGCAAGAATGGCAGGGGAAGGGTCAATTTGTTTGTCCAAGTGATCGAAGAAGTCTACTACGGCTGATTCGATGTGACCTTCCACCTTCGGCAATAGGACTAATCCATAAATTTCCAAGGCAAAGATATCCACAACACGGTCATCATCCAAGTTATTCTTGATATAGTTTTGCAAAACTACCCAAGGGATGCAGTCACTCGAACCCTTCCTCTTTATGTGTGAAGAATCAACCAAAAACTCTATACCCATCATTTTGGAAAGCTTCTTCTGGCAGCTCGATGTTTTTTGCTCTTTCCAATAGATTTTATTCGGATTTGCTGACTCAACACGGAGTAAGATAGAATATTCCTCAATGGTGGGCACTATATCTTCCTGATTAAAAGTGAAGCATCAGTATGATGGATCCCAAAATTGTATTATGGCCCTGATTAACTGCTCATCCATCTTAACCAGAAGGAGTAAAGCTATGTCACCATATTTTGCGATGAACTCATCCTTCCTTGCAACTCCCAACTATCGCCAAATTTCCTGTAACTCTGCTAGGTCGTTCTGAACAAAATCCAAGTGAACTGACTCGGGAAGTGTAGACTCAAAACCAGTGGCTAAGCAATCTCCTTTGTCACCCTGGTTTCCCTTGGACTCAATCCTGACCTCTTGATATGTCTTGCTAACCACTAACAACGACAGAAGGTCTTGATGTTCCATGATTATAATGAAAACCCCTTCGGTTGGCACTTAGCTTAAGGCAAATACTCCCTAAATTATCATGATGCATGGGATAAAAACCAAAACAAAACAGAACATGAGTAAGTACTTGGATAAAAATAAGCAGAACAGTGTTATAAAATAAGTGGTAAAAGGTGAGAAATGTTCCTCCGAGTGTTTCTTAACTCTGGGACATCTAATAGAAAACGGGCATGGCTTCGTCTAGGTTTACTATATGGAGTGGTATTAGGTTCTAAAAAGGCTCCAAATTGCTCCTCACTGTCGTCGATAAAGGCTAGTAAGGCACCCCGATAAAAATGGGTTCAATTTGTTAGAATAAATTTCCCAGGCTTATGCGAAGGTTAACACCTCACGAAGCGTAGGTAATTTGTACCCCGGGAGTATTTCGCTAGCTTATGTGGTGGTTATCACCTCACGAAGTGTAGGTACTTCACTCCACCTAAAAGGACGAAACCCGGGTTGAGGGCTCATGCTATGCAAATGCAAGTGTAGTGTGTGAGGAGGAACAACAAACCTTTCACTACTATTTTATAACCCATAATTTAAAAACACCCCCAACAATGCATTATAAAAAAAACTGAATTAAATAAAAGAAAGCAATAATCAATCAAAGAATAATGATAATGCACAACACTTGAATAAACATAGCACAATAATAATATGAATGCCATGAAGATGAAAACAAAATTTTGGTTATTTTCAAAATTCTCTTTATTTTAAAAAAAAAATGGGAATTAATTAAATACCAATTAAAATCGACCAAACCGAGACTTTCGATAACACGCGACTAACTCTAGGCCTGACTCTCTAAAGTCCCCAATGGAGTCGCCAAGCTGTTGCAACCTAAAAAATAACAAGTTCCATCGTGAGACATTTTACTCATTAAGTGTGACATTGGGGGAAACAAAGGAAAAGACGAATTAATTCCTCTTGAAATAAAATGAGGGTTTGAAAATAACCTCGAAAAAATATGGAGTCACCACCAATATTTTTTTGGCTAGGTGTGATCGGCCACCTATTAAAACCGATATTGTAAAACAATTTTTAACACCAATTTCGAAGTCTGCGTTTTTAAACCAGAGAAATCAAAGAAGCGTGTTCGGGAGTTGGTTACATGCGGGGAAGGATTAGCACCCCCACAATGCCTGTATAAAATGGTACCTTATTAATCGTGTGTTGTCTTGAGTCTCGATAAAAATCGGTTTTGAAATTGATATTTTAAAATAATTCCCATTTTAAATAAAAATAATACCATTTTTAGTTGAAAATGATCCAAAATTTATTAACTCAAAATTTTCCTATATTCCTCGACAGACTTGGCAAAACATAGAAATTTTTATTTACTTAGAAAATCTCCGAATCAATCATAACTTTTCTAATAATACAAATTAATCTTACCATTTATTTCAAAACTTGTAAGCATAAAGGGAGCAAATGAGAAATTAACAAAATTTAAAAATCTTAAACCAGATTCGATTAAAATCGATTCTACTAATTTTTTGAGTTAGGATTATAACTTAACATTGTAAAGTAATTAAATTTAAATGTTTCACTTAAGTTTAATGGAAAAAAATCATGTTCGGATTACTCCCAAAAAAATATTAACAAGAGAGACAATCTTTCGTTGAAAATGACATCCAACAAAGCAAGGGAAGTAACAAAGGGAACAACAAAATGTTCTCCTTAATTTGTAGGAAAATCTTTTTTTTTCTTTTTTCTAAGCCATCATTTTATTAAAAGATAATTGAGAAGATACAAACATCAAAACAGTTTCTGAAACATACATGCATAACATCAAAAAAAGCCTACAAACATGAAGAGCAAAGTAGACATGTCTATCTGAAAAAACATATCCGAAATAAAAAACACTATTTTTACCACATCTGCCTCATATTGATCAAAATATTAATGGTGACGAATTGATTAAAATATAGGATTGCAGCTAAGTTAGTGTACCGGCTTATTTTGTTTTAAACGTGCATTTTGGTAGTTAGGTGGGAATGGAACAAAAAATAAACGAGATCATGACTTTTATTTTCATTGAATTTATTGTTACTAGTGATTCACCTTAATTATGTTTACTATTGACAATGTCAAAAATACAAATAATAATAAAAGATTATCAATATTGTAAAACCAAAACAATTGCAGCAAGATGGAGTTGTAAATGCAGTACTTCTAGCATTTTTGAAACGGTTAATGGCCATTTTAACAAATAATTGTCATCTAAGATTTTCTTTAAGGATTTACATGTGTCTCTTTTAAAAAGGCTTTGTTAGTCACCACCACCATTTGTAGTGTTAAAAACGTTACAAGCTCTGGCATCATATATCAGATTTCCAATGATTGGCAAGGAAGTATTGGAGCTGGCGGTCTCGGCTCTTACCCTAGCCAAATCCTGTCTAATGCTACAGCTACTTTTCAACATGTTGGAAATCAAAATGGGTCACAAGGAGCTACTGTGTATCGCATCACAATTGGCACTAACAAAGCCTATGACGTATTACTAGCTTGGTTCAACCAGCCCAATTCTCCTAATAAGGTATGTAATACTAATAATAATGATCTCTACTTCTTAACCAAAACAAAGAAAAAAAAAACTATAATTAAATAAATGTAACACTTCACTTGTATAACGCATTGCAGGCCTATACTTTGGTTGATCAAGCTGGCGCCTTTACAACCGATCGTTGGGCTGCAATTTTTAATGCACTGATAAGTTCTAGCAACAAGAGCAGCAGTGCACTGGGAGGAATCACCTCAGAAGTTCAAATTGGGGATGGAAATTTCCCAACATTTTCGGCAACAATTACTTCTGCTTAATTGTTGATGTAATAGGCTGTCAAAATTACTAAGTAAATAAAGTGCCCTGTGCATGCACTAGCAGTAGCAGTAGCACTAGCACTACTAGTAGTCTATTCCGATCTAGACTATTAGACTGAATTTGGCAGCCATTAATCCACTACCTGTTTATGTGTTTGTTGTGTGTTATGCAATAATATTTTTGTTTTCTACATAGAGCAAAGCCCTACTTCATCTGCAGCCATTTGCAACATGTTTTCTTTGCAACTTAATGGATATGTTCTCTCTCATTACCACAAATTCAAATTTCATGTATCATACTATGCACCACATAACAATTGGAAAGCAGATAAAATTACAAATTTAAAAATATACCATCCAAATACTATTTTTTGGATACAAAATTAAACAGGATAGGATTAGGATTTAATTTGAATTGCTCCACACGACAAGGTGCTAGGTTTGGTTTATAACTCAGTCTTTATTCTTTCTCCTCTATCTTTTTTTTTTCTTTTTTTTTTTTACCAAAACTTAACATTTTTTTACTCAAATTTAAAAATCATCTTGTATCATAACGTTTTTTTGAAAGTTTAATCATATTTTTTTTGTTTAAAAATATTCTAGAAAGGATCAAACAAAAAATGTCAAAACTTGAGTTTGGTCTCTTTACTATCTCAATTTTACTATTTTAATCCATGTACTTCAATTTTAACTCAACAATTTTTTACTCAAATTTTAAAAAGTCCAATCACTAGATCATACTGCTTGTAACATTTTAGAAAAATTATCTTGTATCAAAACATTTTTTTGAAAGTTTAATCATAATTTTTTTGATTAAAAATATTCGAAAAGAAAAGATAAAAGTAAAAAAATGCCAAAACTTGAATTTGGTCCTTTTATTATCTCAATTTTGCGATTTTAATGCATGTACTTCAATTTTAATGAATTTAATCTCTATATTTCTTTTAAAATTTGATTTAAGAACAATTAATAACTGTTTTAAAATTTTACAATTAAATTCTATCACGTTGACGTTTATTGCGGATATCAAGAATTTTAAATAATCATTGTTATTTGATTAAAATAAAATATGATATTTTTGGACAAATATGTGTCACATAATCAAGAAATTAATGCACCTCAACCTACCAAGTAATCATCAAAATCCACTTCCTCCCAATTAAAGGTAATATTTGAAAATGTTATCTATTGTGGTTAAATCGATTTTTAATAATAGTACATACACTAAATTCATTAAAACTAGAAATAGGCTCGTGTTATTCAATCTATCCAAGAATCGAGTTACCTGAAAACATACAAAATATTTTTGTAAGAAACTAGTTGATCTCCTCCGCATGTTGGTAGGAGATTAAATTTTATCATATAGATTCAAAAAATTATATATGTAATTTATTTTTTAAAAATAATTATATTTTTGTATGAATTAACATATATTATATTTGCCTTTCATTACAAGATAAAAAAAAAATAAAAATAAAGAACAATAGCAATTCAAAAAATTTCATCTAATTACATGGTAAAAGAATGATCATAATAGTATAATTATAGATCTTGTGTGGTTTCTGTAGATGTATAGTCACTGCAACATTTTTTTTTTGCAACTTAATGGATATGTTCTCACTCATTACCACAAATTCAAATTTCATGTATCATACTATGCACCACATAACAATTGCAAAGCAGAAAAAAATACAAATTTAAAAATATACCATCCAAATACTATTTTTGGATACAAAATTAAACAGGATAGGATTACGATTTAATTTGAATTGCTCCACACGACAAGGTGCTAGGTTTGGTTTATAACTCAGTCTTTATTCTTTCTCCTCAATCTTTTTTTTTTCTTTTTTTTTACCAAAACTTAACATTTTTTTACTCAAATTTAAAAATTATCTTGTATCATAACGTTTTTTTGAAAGTTTAATTATATTTTTTTGTTTAAAAATATTCTAGAAACGATCAAAGAAAAAATGTCAAAACTTGAGTTTGGTCTCTTTACTATCTCAATTTTACTATTTTAATCCACGTACTTCAATTTTAATGAATTTAGTCTCTATATTTCTTTTAAAATTTGATTTAAGAACAATCAATAACAGTTTTAAAATTTCACAATTAAATTCGACAGGTTGGCGTTCATTGAGGACATGACATACCAACCTGAATTATTTTATTACATTGCATAGATTAGTATAAAAAAACTTATTTTTAATAAAAACTATTTTTTTAGTAATTTTAAATAATCATTATTATTTGATTAAAATAAAATATGATATTTTTTGGACAAATATGTGCCACATAATCAAGAAATTAATGCAACTCAACCTACCAAGTCATCATCAAAATTCACTTCCTCCAATTTAAAGGTAAAATTTTTTTGAAAATTTTATCAGTTGTTCTTAAATCGATTTGCAATAATAGTACATAGGGATGGTAATGGATAGTGCGGATTCGGATATCCGCAATTATCTGATCCCTTTTTTGCGAATTCGGATATTGCAGATTCGGATAAAATTCGGATTCGGATATTATAACTATTATCCGCAGCAGATTCGGAGCGGATGCGGATATGAAACCTCGGATATCCATTATTCGAATCCGCATTACTTATACGGATAACGGATTCGAATATCTGAATCCATTATCCGTTTATTTGAATTTAAAATTATTTTTGTTTGATTTTATATTTTTATTTAAAATTTGTAACTATATATAAAAATAATAAATAAAATTAATTATTAAAATTAGTTTCCATAGCAAATACTTTTGGCAAAGGAAATTTCCATGGGCAAAATTTTATTAGTGTAATTTATGTCGCTAATAACTATCTACGATGAAAATTTTGCCCAATTTCAAATTTTGTCACAGATACATATTAGTGATGCACCCAAAAGAGTGTATCTTATTTAACCTTGCACTAAAAAGATCAATTGTAAGTATAGTAGTTAGCAAGGGTCGAGTCCTCAGGGATTGAGTTTTAGTTTATAAGTTGATAGTTTAAAACTTAAATTCAAGAACAATAAAAGAAAAGGGGTTTTTGAAGCCAGATTTAAACTAAAGTAAATAATAAGAATAAGATGCAAGGCGGTATAACCAGCCAATAAAAATATATATACTAAGCAAGGCGGTATAACCAGCCAATAAAAATATATATACTAAATTAGGCGGTATAACCAGCCAATAAAAATAAAACAAAATTAATAAACAAATTAGGCGGTATAACCAGCCAATAAAAATAAATATACTTTTAAAAATAAGCAAACTAGAAAAGTAAGAAAACAAGTAAGAAGAATCAAAAATGAAAAATATGGTTAAGGTTTCATTCTCCACCACTAGACATCATTAAGAATCAATTTCAGATCTATCAATATCAACCAACTATCAAAGTTAACAACCGTAGATAACAACAAGCTCTGTTATCCCAATCTTTCCTTAGTTTGTCGTTAAATAGAACAAGCTCTCTATTTAATCTCTAACCATCAAACAACCTAGAATAAGCTCTCTAGATTCAATTTAATGGCAGCTTTATGATGAGAAAGATAGGTTGATCTAAGCAACAAACACATAAGCTCGGATTGTTCAACTTAGGTTATGTTCCACTTTGCAATTATTGAAAACTTGACCATAATCATTAATCACAAATTGCCACTTATGAATAGGAAATCAAGACAATTACACGGATCAAGACTCCTAAACTAGCAATAGATAATTATCAAGATCTATCTAGTTGTACACCTAAACAAATCAAGACAACATCATGAACAATTCTTGTAGAAGAACATAAGCAACTTTGATAGAAAATTAATGATAGATAGAATCTGAAAATCAATCACAAAACATGTCTAGGGCTTTGAAATCACCCTTAACCAAATAGAAGTTTAGCCTAGCATAGGCATTATAAACATAAAATTAAATAGAATCTAAGAAGAAAATAAAAGAAAGAAAGAAGAAGAAGAAGAATATTAATTATCCAACCTCTTGCTCTTTCTAAAGAAAAAGAAAACTAGAGAAAAGAAAGAAGAAGAAAACTTAGAGAATTTTGTTAAAATGGCTAATATCCTACCAATCTCCAATATGATCCCTTACAATCACCCAAGGCCCTCTATTTATACACATTTTGGAGGGCTAAATGACAAGAGACAAGCTTTACAAATTTCAAAGGTAGGTATAATAGGTGGGTGCATTTTCTAACAATTTTCGTCATACATGACGATTTTGATCAGCCAACTTGATGGTCGATTTTGTCAATTTTGCAGGCCTTATCTGATCACATGGTCTTCTAGAAAAATGTTACCCTATCAGTTATGGATCCATAGCCATTGGAATCAGCTCATTTTCTGATGTGGATAAGCAGATATGGGCAAAATACGAAAACAGGTCAGCACAGACGTCATTTCACATCAGCCAACTTGATGGTCAATTTCGCTAGGGAAAACGACTCCGTTTCAAAAAGTGTAAAACATGAAAAAGATAGATATGCCTCTTAGCTTTGCACAGCTACAAATTTCAGCCTTATTGCTTCAGTGAAACTCGAGATATAGCTGATATGGCAAAATGTGTCGGAACTGGAACTGAACTGGATTTGCCCTTAATTCTAGTAATCTGAAATCACTCAAAGAAACTTGTGAAAAACACCAAAATACACAATTAGACTAAACAATAATAACTCGTATTTGACACAAAACAATAATAAAACATAACTAAAAACTATATAATTATACGAGTTATCACACCCCCACACTTAGATTGTTGCTAGTCCCTAGCAACGACTCAATAAAAATAAAATAAGAAAATCTAATCTAATCCACTTTCGTAGGAAATCACGGTGGCACTTAGCATGTGACACAAGCCTTTAAACCCCTAGGTGTCCCTAGTGGACGAGTTTAGTCTCGTGAGGGTTTACTAGAACGATACCCACAAACATTGAAAAACTAAAATATAAATAAACTACATATACTAAAAATATTTATTCCTAATCCTTTCAATACAAATTAGAGACAATCTTTGAACAAGTCTTATAAACTAATCAATAGCTTAAAGAATTTCACAAAAATTCATGCTTGAATGTAAATTGTTTGAGTTAAGCCAATATTAACATAACATATCTCAATCAAAATAGTGCATGTTCAAATTTAATCTCAACTTCTCACATGATATACCCTCATGATTTTCACTCTTTAAAGTAGTGGTGAAGTGTTTACACTCAATCAATCTCATGAAAACAGTTCTACCATATTCTTGCTTGTCCACCTATTCTCCACTATTTAGATCATACAACTTCATGAATCAAGAGGTCTTTAATCAAGGTTGTAATGGGGCCAAGGGGTTTGTAATGTGGTTGAAGAACAAAAGGATAAAGATATCACAAAGGTTCCAAAGAGTTCATAAAGTTTAGAGACATAAAAAGATCATACAAAGAAACTTCTCAAAACTTTTTACAAGTACATAGTCACAGAGGCTAAATATTCATGTTGAGCCTTTGCATCATTCTAACCAACTTTGTAACATCTTTTTCTTTACTTTAACTAGAAGTTCAAGAGAAGATTTTTTTTTTTAATATGGGAATGTATTTGACAATGATCCCTTTCTTTTTCTCTTGACTTTTTTCTTTCTTTTCCCCCCCACACTTATTTCTTGTTTCTAACCCAAATTTTCAATAAATCTTCCTTGTCTTTGCAACTTGTCTCAAAACATGCTAATTTATCTTTGGAACAAAGGTAAAGATATAAGTATATTTAGGTTAGGGACAAGTTATGGTTACCAAAGAGATAGCTTATTCAATGTAGGCTCAAATTGGTTCACTAAGGGTGTGTTCTCTTGGAACATTAATAATGGATGGCTGTTTGGCTCTGGTTATAATCCTAATGCCTCTATCATATTCATGTTGTCACATGTATCAATATAGTCTCAAACGGTTTAAAGCAAGTTCTAGAGAATCATGTAATCATAAGAGCACTCAAGAAAGAAATTAGATTGATTTGTATAATGCATCAATAATTATAGGCTCAAAAACTCACAAGGATGATTATACAAGTCAGATTAAGTATAAACATGCTTCTTTCTCAATCAACATATCATATTAACATTGGCTCATAAAAAGGTTGACATCAAGCTCAATTCTCATGAAAATCTTCTCACTAATAAATCTGTTTTAGACTTATGCAATTCATATCTCATCATTGTATTAAAAAGGAACTAAAACACACTAAAAAATAATAATAATAATAAAGACTCATAAAAAAAAATAGTAGACAAAAATAAAAGAAATCCTAAATTATTCCCCCCACACTTAATTCTTACATTGTCCTCAATGTAAGTCTATTAACCCAAATGAAAGAATCATGTGTAAGAGAAAAAAACTAATAACATAAGAATAGGAATAACTAGACTCAAAACAAAACAAACTCATGCAACCTAAATAATCCTAAAATACTAAACAAAAATTAACAAGTAAACGTAAAAAGATTAAAATCAAACTGACAAGGTATGTCTCAAGTCTCCCTTACTCAGACCTTGTTCAGAATGAATACTTCTAAATTGCTTAAAACACAACAAACTCTTTTTTTTTTTTTTTTTAAGAAAAGAAGAAATCAAACTGACAAGGTATGTCTCAAGTCTCCCTTACTCAGACCTTGTTCAGAATGAATACTTCTAAATTGCTTAAAACACAACAAACTTGTTTTTTTTTTTTTTTTAAGAAGGTAAAATTTAGGAGATATTACCTGTAGAGGTTGCTAACCACTTATTATAACTGAGACACAACAAACAAAATGTTAGATAATGTCACAAAGACAAAGTGCAATCCACTCCTTGCTCGTCCATATCTCTTTTTCTTTTTCCGAGCGTTTGCGAAACAACCGTAGCAGATAAATACTCATAAGCTTGGAGCTTTTTGAGTAAATCTTCAATGGTTGTAGCAGAAATTATGGTTCTCCTTGCCTCTGAAAACATGAATCCATTATCCACAGCATTATCTAAATATGAAAGCAAATTACTAAAATAACCATTAATATTAAGCAAACCAATGGGTTTCTTATTTGTGACCAAAGATGACCAAGAAGCCACGCAAGCTATTTCTTCCAATGTACCCAAACCTCCTGGTAAAGCAATGAATGCATCGGCAGAATGGTACATGATTGTCATCCGTTCAGGGATACTCCAGACTTGTATTTCCTTACCCACGGTAGGTCCACAAAAACTTGTGAATAGTTTTGGCACGATTCCTAGAACTGGACTTCCTCCGGCGTGTGCTGCTGTAGCGACTGCTCCCATTAAACCCGTACTACCGCCTCCATAAATCAAGTGGATCTTTTGTTGGGCAAGTATTACTCCAACTCTTATGGCTTCATCAGCGAATATGTTATTTTTCCCTGGATAAGCACCTCCAAAGACACAAATTTTTTTAATGCGCTGGGATGAAGCACTTTCCATTTTTTTTTTTCGAGTGCCTGAAAGAGAATGAGTACATGGTGTAATATATAGAGGACTGAGTAGTGAATCAGACAAGAGTAATAATGTCGCCGAAAGTGTATCTGACCTGTCAGAAGAAAATGTTAACCTAACAAAAGATTTTTGCGTGATTTCAGGAAGAAAATCAAAAAGAGAAGAAAAAATCAACCGTAAAAGACAAATAAAAAAAACGAGAATAATTACACAAATCGAACAACACGTAAATTAAAACAAAATAAAGTTATTGCAAATCAAACCAAAAGCTGAGAAGTCATTTATTGTAGTTGTGATTGTGGCTCACATCTTCCTCTGGTTTTACGTCCAGAAACGGCTTAAACGCCTTCTATGAGTCGAGGATATGCTTCCCATCCAGTTTTCTTACAAGCTGGCAAACAGGGTCTTTTAACATCAGATTCCCAAGATGTTGCCATTCCCTTTGGAATTGCGGCCATAAATCAAGAATTTCTCTTTGTACGTCTCCACTAGGATGCGTCTCAAGAGAAAGTTGGATATTACCCAAATTCTCCTTACTCAGTCCATCCTTAATGAATTCAATTTTATCATCTCGATTAGAGGACGGAATCCCAATAGAACGACATTTACCGTTACACGTCCATCGTGCACATTTGTGGCAATTTGAACTCATGCGCTTTGCTCGTCGCTTCTTTGCAAAAGTGCTTCTACCTGTACCTGGTAAATGCAAAACAGGAAGATATTCATCTTCACGTACCTTGGCTTCAATTATCCAACGTATGTCGTCAGGAATCCCTTTGTGCATAAGCATTCTTAATCTTTCAAGTCGAACTTGGTAAAGCTTCAGTAAAATATTTCGAGGAAAAGGAGGAAATCGTTTCTGCAATCTTGTGAGAATATCATCCATCCTGAAAAAAAATGAAAAAAATGAAAGAGAAATTGGAAGAGAAATTTATATACAATATCAGTTTTGTGGGTAGCTGATGGAACCGATTTAAATAATCACGGAGTACCGTTATCCGCCATTTAACCGGGGTTAAAAAAAATAAATTAAAAATTATATTTACATCTTGTAAGAGAAAAGAACTATTAAACAAAAGAAAAGAAAAACAATAAAAGATAGAATGATGGAGAGTAAGGAATATGCAAATCTGATATAATAGATGCTCTCCATCCTTTTGGGTTGCCTCCCAAGAAGCGCTTGGTTTATTGTCCTCAGCCTAACTTAGACCCATGCCATTATTATTCAACATACTTTGGCTCAAAAAGTGGAAACTCCTCCACATCTTGTATTGGAAAGTTCTCATAGTAAGGCTTCAATCTATGACCATTCACTTTGAATGCCTTATCTATTTTTGGGCTTTGGATTTCAACTGCACCATGAGTAAATACATTAGTAATAACAAAAGGTCCAACCCAACGAGAACGTAACTTACCTGGATATAACTTAAGGCGTGAATGGAAGAGAAGAACTTTTTGTCCAACAACAAATTCTTTTCTTGATATCATCTTGTCATGGAATGCCTTAGTCTTTTCCTTGTAAATCCTAGAATTCTGATAGGCATCATTCCTTATCTCCTCTAATTCTTGTAGGTCAAGTTTTCTTTTCTTTCCTATCTCATCCATCTCCATGTTGCATTGTTTGATAGCCCAATATGATTTATGTTCCAATTCAACCGGAAGATGACAAGGCTTACCATAAACAAGTCGATAAGGAGACATACCAATGGGTGTCTTATATGTTGTCCTATAAGCCCAAAGTGCATCATCAAGTCGTGAACTCCAATCCTTCCTATTTGGATTAACTGTCTTTTCAAGGATGGACTTAACTTCTCGGTTTGACACTTCAGCTTGCCCACTAGTTTGAGGATGATATGAGGTGGAGACCTTGTGTGTGATGTTATACTTCCTCAAAAGTGCTTCCATAGTCCTATTGCAAAAGTGAGTACCTCTATCGCTGATTATGGCCTTTGGCGTTCCAAACCTAGCAAAGATGTTAGTCTTGACAAAATCTGAGACAACTTTAGAGTCATTAGTCCTAGTGGATTTTGCTTCCACCCACTTTGAAACATAATCAACGGCAAGTAAAATATAAAGATTACCAAAAGAAGGAGGAAAAGGTCCCATGAAATCCATGCCCCATACATCAAAAATTTCAACAATAAGTATTGGAGTTTGAGGCATTTGATTTCTAGCACCTAAGTTACCAGTTCTTTGGCAACGATCACATGACTTGCAAAAGAGGTATGCATCTTTGAATATGGTAGGCCAATAAAATCCAGAATCAAGAACTTTCATGGCTGTTCTTTTGGATCCAAAGTGTCCTCCACATGCATAAGAGTGACAAAAGGTGAGAATAGATTGAAATTCAGTTTCGAGTACACACCTTCTTATAATCTGATCGGAGCAATGCTTCCAAAGGTAAGGATCATCCCATATGTAGTATTTGGCATCACTCTTGATCTTATTTCTTTGAGCTTGTGTCAACTCTTGTGGCAACTTCTTGGTAACTAAGTAATTAACAATATCAGCATACCAAGGAGTTGTTGTTCTTATAAAAAGAAGTTGCTCATCCGGAAAGTTCTCATTCAAGGGTAGTGCATCATCTTCATGAACTAAACGGCTAAGATGGTCCGCAACCAGGTTGTCACTACCTCTCTTATCTTTTATCTCCAAATCAAACTCTTGTAAGAGAAGTATCCATCTAATCAACCTTGGTTTGGCCTCCTTTTTAGTGAGTAAGTACTTAAGGGCTGCATGGTCAGAAAATACAATTACTTTATTACCAATTAAATAAGATCGAAATTTTTCTAAAGCAAATACAACAGCCAAAAGTTCTTTTTCAGTAGTGGAATAGTTCAATTGAGCATCATTAAGAGTTCTTGAGGCATAATAAATGGCATGTGAGGCTTTGCCAACCCGTTGGCCCAAAACAGCTCCAATGGCATAGTCACTAGCATCACACATGATTTCAAAAGGTACATTCCAATCTGGTGGTTGGATGATAGGAGCTGATGTCAAGAGTCCCTTCAATGTTTCAAACGCCTCTTTGCATTTATCATCAAAGTGGAAAACCACATCTTTTTGTAGTAGCTTGCAAAGAGGTAATGTGATCTTTGAGAAGTCTTTGATAAATCTCCTATAGAAACCTGCATGTCCAAGAAAAGAACGAACCTCTCTCACATTTGTGGGAGGTGGTAAAGAATGCATAATATCTATTTTAGACTTATCAACCTCTATCCCTCTAGAAGAAATAACATGGCCCAAAACTATTCCTTGTTCTACCATAAAGTGACATTTTTCCCAATTCAAAACAAGGTTAGTTTCCATGCATCTTTCAAGTACAAGTGTAAGGTTCTCTAGACATCTATCAAAAGAATCACCATAGACACTAAAATCATCCATAAACACTTCTATGATATTCTCTACATAATCTGAAAATATGCTAACCATACACCTTTGGATGTAGCTGGTGCATTACAAAGACCAAATGGCATACGCCGGTATGCAAAAGTACCAAATGGACATGTGAATGTTGTTTTCTCTTGGTCCTCCGGAGCAATGGCTATCTGATTATAACCTGAAAAACCATCAAGAAAACAATAATGAGAATGGCCAGCTAACCTTTCAAGCATTTGATCAATAAAAGGTAAAGGAAAGTGGTCTTTGCGAGTTGTGGAATTAAGTTTACGATAATCAATACAAACTCGCCATCCTGTTTGAATCCTAGTAGGAACAAGTTCATTCTCATTATTTGTTACCACCGTTACACCTGATTTCTTTGGAACCACTTGGACTAGGCTCACCCATTTGCTATCCGAGATAGGATAGATCACTCCAACATCTAGGAGCTTCAGTATCTCCTTTTTCACAACCTCCATCATAGGAGGGTTCAATCTTCTTTGTGCTTCTCTTGTTGGTTTAGACCCTTCCTCTAACAAAATCCGGTGCATGCACATGGATGGGCTTATTCCCTTGATATCGGCAATTGTCCAACCAATTGCTGTTTTATGCTCTCTAAGCACCCGGATAAGTCGCTCTTCTTGCAAAGGTGTGAGCTCTTTGGCAATGATGACAGGTAGTGTGTCCTTTTCCCCTAAGAACAAATATTTCAAGTGGTTCGGTAGTGGTTTCAACTCTAAAGTTGGTGCCTGCAAAATGGAAGGTAGAAGTTTCTCATTAGATAAAGGCAAATTAATAAATGAAACATCAAACCTTGCATCTTTAGGTTGCAGCGAGTGTAAAGATTCTAGTGCCCCTTCCACATGGTCACTCAAGGCTAGTTTAGCATTCCCCATTCCGAGATGGTTGCTAAGGACTATTTCCACACTATCTTCACCATCTAGCTCATAAGCTTGCTGCACTAGTGAGTCAATTATATCAATATTAAAAACAGAATGCACATCACTAGGATATCTCATGGCCTCAAAAATGTTAAAGCGAATTATTTCACCATCAAATTCCATAGTTAAAGTGCCATCATGTACATCTATTTTAGTTCTTGCTATTTTCAAGAATGGTCTCCCTAATAGAATAGGTGTGGGATTAGAAGACATCTCATCTTCCATCTCAATAACATAAAAGTCAGCGGGAAAAACCAATTCATTAACCTGTACAAGAACGTCTTCTACAACTCCTCTTGGATAAGTGTTAGAACGGTCAGCAAGTTGTATTATAACACCGGTTTCCTCTAATGGTCCTAGATTCAATGAAGCATAAATTGAATATGGCATGACATTAATAGATGCCCCTAGATCTAGCATAGCACGCTCAAACCTGGTGTTGCCTATCTTACAAGGAATGGTAAACATACCTGGATCCTTGCATTTAGGTGGGAGTTTCTTTTGAAGAACAGCTGACACATTCTCCCCCACACTTACCTTTTCATTCCATTTCAACTTCCGTTTAGATGTGCACAACTCTTTTAGGAACTTGGCATATCTTGGCACTTGCTTGATAGCATCTAGTAAAGGAATGTTCACCTCTACTTTCCGGAAGGTTTCCAAAATTTCCTTCTCTTGCTCCTCCTTCTTGGACTTTGCTAACCTGTTAGGAAAAGGTGGAGGAGTTATATAGGAAGGAAAGGATGGTTTAGGAATTACCTTTTTTAGTGGCTCGTTGGGATGTGAAGAGGATGCCATGGTATTGTTCTCCCCTTGAGCACTATCATTTTGTGGTGTCTCTAGCTGTTTCCCACTTCTTAAATTTATAGCATTGGCATTCTCTCTTGGATTCACTATGGTTTGGGAAGGTAATTTCCCAGAATCCCTTGCTTGCATTTGACTCATGGTTGTTGCCAATTGCCCTATTTGAGTCTCCAAATTTCGAATACTTGTCTTTGTTTCCTGTTGAAATTGAATTGTATTAGTAGAAAGAGCTTTAACAAGATCTTCAAGAGAAGTACCTGAATTTTGGGTGGGTGGTAGTTGTTGTCGGGTTTGGTATGGTTGTTGCACTCTTTGCTGAAAACCCGGTGGCCTGTGGTCAAATGGTGGAGGAATAGTTTGTGATTGGTTCCCTCCATAATTGAAGTTTGGATGATCCCTTCATCCTGGATTGTATGTGTTTGAGTAGGGATCATATTTCCTTGATTGGTTCTGAAATCCACCCATGGCATTCACATGTTCATTGGTATCCTCTTGAAGTGTTGGACACATATCAGTTTGGTGCCCTATGTTTGAACATATGCCACAAGCCTTTATTTGTTGTATTTTACCTACAGCCAATTGTTGAACAAGAGAAGTCAGTTTATCAAATTTTTGTTCAAGGGATGATATACTTACCTCATTAACTCTCTTGGATTGCGGTGGTGGATCTTGTCTCATTGAGAACTGTTGAGAATTGGCTGCCATGTTGGAGATTAATGTTCTAGCAGCCCTGGGAGTCTTATCAACTAGAGCTCCCCCACTAGCGGCATCTATCATACTTCTCTCCATGGGCATGAGACCTTCATAGAAGTATTGGATGAGAAGTTGTTCACTTATTTGATGGTGTGGACATGATGCACAAAGTTTCTTGAACCTCTCCCAATATTCATATAAGGACTCTCCGTTGTATTGCCGAATCCCACATATCTCTTTCCTAATGTTGGCAGCCTTAGATGCTGGGAAATACCTTTCCAAGAATGCTTTCTTCAAATCATTCCATGTAGTGATGGTCCCGGATGGTAGATAGTAGAGCCATTCCTTTGCTGAATCAGCTAGAGAGAATGGGAAGGCTCTCAACTTAACTTGCTCTTCCGTGACCCCTGTTGGTCTCATGCTTGAGCAAACTACATGGAATTCCTTGAGGTGCTTATTTGGATCCTCTCCTGCAAAACCATGAAAAGTTGGGAGAAGATGAATCAAACCAGATTTTAATTCAAAAGCTACTTCAAGATTAGCATATTCAATGCATAATGGTTGTTGACCCAAGTCCGGAGCGGCTAGCTCCTTGAGAGTTCGGTTGTCAGCTGCTGCCATCTCTCCTTGCTCCTCTTGGATGTTTTGGATCAACTCCTCGATTGGTTGTTGGTGAGAAGTTATAAATTCCCGAATTTTCCTAAGTCGTAAGTCTTCTTCGGGAGCTTGGAACATTCACTAATAAAAAAAATAAGAAAGTAAATAATTAGAACAGAAAATAAGAATAAACCAATAAACTAATAAACTAAAGAAAGCAATCCCCGACAACGGCGCCAAAAATTTGATGCACCCAAAAGAGTGTATCTTATTTAACCTTGCACTAAAAAGATCAATTGTAAGTATAGTAGTTAGCAAGGGTCGAGTCCTCAGGGATTGAGTTTTAGTTTATAAGTTGATAGTTTAAAACTTAAATTCAAGAACAATAAAAGAAAAGGGGTTTTTGAAGCCAGATTTAAACTAAAGTAAATAATAAGAATAAGATGCAAGGCGGTATAACCAGCCAATAAAAATATATATACTAAGCAAGGCGGTATAACCAGCCAATAAAAATATATATACTAAATTAGGCGGTATAACCAGCCAATAAAAATAAAACAAAATTAATATACAAATTAGGCGGTATAACCAGCCAATAAAAATAAATATACTTTTAAAAATAAGCAAACTAGAAAAGTAAGAAAACAAGTAAGAAGAATCAAAAATGAAAAATATGGTTAAGGTTTCATTCTCCACCACTAGACATCATTAAGAATCAATTTCAGATCTATCAATATCAACCAACTATCAAAGTTAACAACCGTAGATAACAACAAGCTCTGTTATCCCAATCTTTCCTTAGTTTGTCGTTAAATAGAACAAGCTCTCTATTTAATCTCTAACCATCAAACAACCTAGAATAAGCTCTCTAGATTCAATTTAATGGCAGCTTTATGATGAGAAAGATAGGTTGATCTAAGCAACAAACACATAAGCTCGGATTGTTCAACTTAGGTTATGTTCCACTTTGCAATTATTGAAAACTTGACCATAATCATTAATCACAAATTGCCACTTATGAATAGGAAATCAAGACAATTACACGGATCAAGACTCCTAAACTAGCAATAGATAATTATCAAGATCTATCTAGTTGTACACCTAAACAAATCAAGACAACATCATGAACAATTCTTGTAGAAGAACATAAGCAACTTTGATAGAAAATTAATGATAGATAGAATCTGAAAATCAATCACAAAACATGTCTAGGGCTTTGAAATCACCCTTAACCAAATAGAAGTTTAGCCTAGCATAGGCATTATAAACATAAAATTAAATAGAATCTAAGAAGAAAATAAAAGAAAGAAAGAAGAAGAAGAAGAATATTAATTATCCAACCTCTTGCTCTTTCTAAAGAAAAAGAAAACTAGAGAAAAGAAAGAAGAAGAAAACTTAGAGAATTTTGTTAAAATGGCTAATGTCCTACCAATCTCCAATATGATCCCTTACAATCACCCAAGGCCCTCTATTTATACACATTTTGGAGGGCTAAATGACAAGAGACAAGCTTTACAAATTTCAAAGGTAGGTATAATAGGTGGGTGCATTTTCTAACAATTTTCGTCATACATGACGATTTTGATCAGCCAACTTGATGGTCGGTTTTGTCAATTTTGCAGGCCTTATCTGATCACATGGTCTTCTAGAAAAATGTTACCCTATCAGTTATGGATCCATAGCCGTTGGAATCAGCTCATTTGCTGATGTGGATAAGCAGATATGGGCAAAATACGAAAACAGGTCAGCACAGACGTCATTTCACATCAGCCAACTTGATGGTCAATTTCGCTAGGGAAAACGACTCCGTTTCAAAAAAAGTAAAACATGAAAAAGATAGATATGCCTCTTAGCTTTGCACAGCTACAAATTTCAGCCTTATTGCTTCAGTGAAACTCGAGATATAGCTGATATGGCAAAATGTGTCGGAACTGGAACTGAACTGGATTTGCCCTTAATTCTAGTAATCTGAAATCACTCAAAGAAACTTGTGAAAAACACCAAAATACATAAAGATCATAAACACAATTAGACTAAACAATAATAACTCGTATTTGACACAAAACAATAATAAAACATAACTAAAAACTATATAATTATACGAGTTATCAATTAGCGACGAAAATTTCTGTGCTAATAACAATTTGGAACGAAAATAACATTTTTTATGAAAGATTCCGTCGAAAATGCCAATATTTTAGACGAAATTTTTATTTTCGACGAAAAAATATCAGTGACTTTAGTATTTTAAACGAAATTTTGGCTTTTTTCGTCGAAAAAAAGTCTTCACTCTTGTAGTAACAATAATATTGACGTCTTTTCAATTTTTATATAATTTTTATTATGAAACAATTTTATTAACTTTTTTCTAAAAACTACTTCCTTCTTTTTAAAAAAACTATTTATACCCACTAATAGACCTGTTCAAGGGCCGGACTATCCGCCCAAATTTAGGAGGGTTTGGACAAAATATTAGACCCGAAATATGGGTTTGGGCAAAAAAATAAGGTCCGTTTAGAAAATAAGGCCCGTTTAGAAAAGGATCCAAGAGGTATTTTTTCAATTGTCCAAATTTTTTTTGTCTTTATTTGTCTTTTAGTGGGGAAAGAGAAAAAGAAAATTTTTTTTCTTCTTTTCTTATTATTGATTTAATTTTTTATAATTTTTTATTTCCAAAAAAAAAAATTAAAATATATATTTTGTTCATTTTTTAAATTTTTTGTGTATTAAAAATATTTTTTCTTTTTTTTATTTTTTTTATTTTTTAAAGGAAAAATCATTGTTTAAGAATAATTATAAAAATTGACTTATAACTTTGTATTTTTAAAATTAACCAAAAATGTTTATATAATTTATTAATTTTTTTATTAATCATTAATTATTTTTGGTTTTTATTTTATTTTATTTTTAAATGATGTATTTAAAGGGTTGATCCGTATGTTCACTGGGGGTCTATTTAGGATTCGTACCCGACTCACTCAAGAAAAAAAGTTAAAAAAAAAATGAACTTGCTGCTAACCTATGTGAGAAAATCAATCTTACGAGAGAATAAAATACACATCACAATTTTATTTTCTTAATTTTTATTTATTCTTTTTACCTTCTATAAATAAAAATATATAATAAAGTCTAAATATTTTTCAAAAATACCTATAAATAAAATTTGAAAATATATTTATATTATGTAATTTATAAATAAAAAATTTCCATAAATTTAATTTTCATAATTAGAAAATATTATTATATTATTATTATTATAATTTAAAAATAAAATATTTAAATAAATAATAATTATTTAATAAAATATAAACTAAAATTAATTTATTATTATTTATTAATTAAAAAAATTATAAAAAATTTAAAAATACCCAAGTGAAAACGTGGGTTTTTTTTAGTATATATAAAGAGAGAGATAACTCTTTGTCCCATGAAAATAGTGAAGAAAACAATTTAACAGGGGTTTGTATGACTCTTTATGCTATCATAGGATTACGTAGCCACATTCATTGTTTTATTATTTTTTATAAATTATATATCTAAATGATAATTTTCAAAAATAAATAAATAATTTTTTATTTTATTTCTAGATATATATATATATATATATATACATATATTATCAAAATCTTATAATTAACTATATCAACTATCATGTGTGTTGCGCATGATGATTGTTTTCTCTTACATCTTTTTTGACAAATCTTCGATGAAAAGGTTTTTGTAATACTCCTATTTCCATTTTACATTTCCCTATTTGAATTTCATGGAATTAAAAAAAAAAAAATTGATTTTAGTGTATTTTATGTAAAGATTCAGATAAAATGCCATGAACCATTATAAAAATTCTAGAACTGCATGTTTGGAATTAGATTTGAAAATTGAAACATATGTTTTGAAAACTAATTAATCGATTAATTGGCTGGCGAAACCATTTTTCCTATCAATTTTCGTGGAAAGTCCATCTTGGTGCGATTGTTTTGGTTTTACAATATTGATAATTTATTATTATTATTATTATTTCAACTTAATAACCGATAGTTAGAGGTGTTCATGACTGGGTCGAGCCGGGTCGCGACTTAGATTTTTTCCAATCTCTTATTCAAGTCCGATGCGGGCCGACTTGTAAGCTCGAATTACTATTTAAAAAATATATAAAAAATATTTTTATGTTAATATTAATATTTTATAGTTAAAATTAAATAAAAATATTTTTATTAATAAATAATAATTTAGGCCGGATCAAACCAATCCGAATTAAAAAAATACATACTCAAATCCGATGCAATACAAGACGGACGAATAACCCGACTTTGAACAAATCTATCTATAACTTATTTCTCTTTTAAGAGAAATTGCATTTAAGTTTTTATTGAAAAGCGTGTTGTTTTACTATGTAAGATTAAAATTACCTTATTTTTCGAAATAAAGTCGTCTCATTTATTTATTGTTCTCACCCAACAACAAAAATGCACATTTAAAGGATTTTTTTTTTTTTCAATGTTTGGTTGTACCAAACACGCATGTGCTAGTGCTATACATGACAATAAGCCTGCACGTATGTAACTAACAAAGGCAATTCGACATTAGAGAGCGTTTGGCGTTTTTTCGTGTCATGATAATATGAATTTTGAGAATGTGATACTTGAAAATATAATTTTATAATATTTTGTATATATAAAAAAGTGTTGATTAAAATCTTGAAAAAATTATATTGATACGTTTGATTCATTAAACATTTTACTAGGAATATGATAGTAACTTTTGAAATTATCCTTATCAAATAAAATGCAAATTTTATTAATTTTAACAATTTCAATCATATTTATAATTAACAAATATTTGCACTAAATATTTTAAAAATAATATTTCAATTGATAATTTGAGTTACTTTTAGAAAAAAAAAAATTTTATATAATAATAAAATTTTGAAGTTACTCTCATATAATTGAAAAGTAAGAAAATTTGATATAAATTAATATTATTTAAATATTTATTATTAACAAACATTTATACTAAATATTTAAAAATAATATTTCAATTGATAATTTTAAATCAAATATGAAGAAGGGTAATCTTTTCTTTACATTTTTTTTTAATTTTTCAACTACATGGGAAAGTAATTTTCTCAATTCTCACCTCTTCTTATAAAAATTACATTCTAATAATTGTGAAAAAAAAAAAAAGAAATTTCCAAAAAAAAAGTTACATTCCCAAAAAAATGAATATTTTTTAGTATACCAAATATGATAATCAAATTCCCACCAATTAAATTCTCAAAATAGTGATCACTTTTCATCATATCAAACATTAAAAACAAAAAATATCACACAAGAATTAATTTATTAATTTGACAAATTATCAGTTAACAAATTTAAGGGAGATTACCACACAACATTTATCTATCCCAACTGAGTTTTATAGGCATTCTTTGAACCACCAGCTGAACTCTTACACAAAGTCATACTTAATCTTTTTGAGCCTCAATCTCATAATCTCTCGTTTTTTAACTCAGACTCTAAACAAAATAACATATGTGTATAATAAAACTCTAAAACCTTAAAGGATCTATCAATAAAATAATTTGTAATAAAATATTAACCATAATAAATAAATAAAAAACCACGCTAAAGATATAAATCTTTGTTTAATTCCAACATTGCCTCTGCTAAATCAAGCTCTTCAACATTCATGATCAATACCATCAAAAATAAGAATTTTCAAAGTAATTATTGCCGCAGTAATTGAATCATGCATGGTCTTTTTCTTGCAGTCAAATTGGATCTTCATTTACGCATATGCAAATGGCTATCTTCCAATTTATCAAACACTTTTTCATGTACACTGAACTATCAAAAAATTGATCCATCCATTCATCAAAGAAGTCAACATCAACAACAACCTGCCAAGTGTAATGGAATGCTTTTTCAAGTTAATTTCAATGTGACACTAATGTATCAAATAAAAGTCATCTTTTTTGTTCCGACCTACCTACCAAAAATGAACGTTTTAGTATAAGAAATTAGCTTTTCCTACAAAGGAGAACTATTCGTTGTTTTTGTTCCTTCCCTTGCTTTGTTGGATGACATTTTCACCGAAAGATTGTCTTTCTCTTCTTAATATTTTTGGGAGTAATCCAAACATGATTTCTTTCCGTTAAACTTAAGAGAAACGTTTTAATTTAATTATTTTACAATATTGACTTATACTCCTAACTCAAAATATCCGTCGAATTGATTCTAACCCGAACTTGATCCAACTTGGTTTGATTATAAAGACTCAACAACTTGAACTCATTTAACCCAAACTCGAAATAGGCCTGAACTTGAAAGTATATGTGCTCAAAATGATTTAAACCCGAAATGATCTAAATCCGAACAACTTAAATGATTGACCCGAACTTAAATTAAGTATTAATTTATTTATACAAAATTATAATTCAATAAAAATAATAAATATAACATAAACTATTATTCTACTAATATTTAATAACTTTAAATTATCATTTAAAATATCTTTTTCTCTTTTGTCACATACGTTCAGAGATTATCCTTTATATAATTATTAATAAATGAGTAATTTTTTTTGTAATTATAATTAAATTGAGTTTCAATAACTATACATCATAAAAAAAATTAAAATGGCTTAATTCTAGTAATGTATAAAAAAGGACTCTTTCTTTATTCATGATAGAAAGTTACAGGTGCATGGCTATATATAAGCATGACTTGCGAAGGCCGTTCTGAACCATTGGAAACTAAAATATTACACATAACTAAAATAGCACATAAACTAGTTTGATGGATGACAAATTTATTCCAATAGTAAGTGAGTAACATATAGAAACAATGCACAAAGCATTTAATTTCATGACTTATTAATTTTGACAGGTTATTGCATAAGTTTAAATAGCCTACTGAGCAACACTGATTACTGCTGAAAATGAGGGGAAATTACCGTCACCAATTTCCACTATTGATGTGATTTTTTCGTGTGAATCGTTAGCGTTCTTACAAGACTTGTACAATCCATCAAAAATTGCTGCCCAAGTATCGGTAGTAAAGAAGCCAGCTTCTCGAACCAAAGTATAGGCCTGCATATATTATATAGGTGGTATATTGGTTATTTTCTTTGGTTTCAAAATTTAAAATTTGGCATTCAGGTGATAACTTCAATGGCAAACAAAAAAAATTTCCTATCAAACTTTTTTCAACGGTAATTATCTAATGCCAAACTAAAACTAAAATGTAAAGTTTCTAATTTGGTTAAGACTTTTCATTTTTGATGTCAAGAATTTGGTTAAGACTTTAGATGAACAAAAAATTATTATTATTATTATTATTATTATTATTGTTGTGGTCTATTACATTACATACCTTGTTGGCAAAATTAGGTGGGTTGAACCAAGCCAGCAGCACATCGTAAGTTGTTCCTACACCATTAATGACGCGATACACGACAGCACCTTGGGAACCATTTTGGTTTCCAACATGTTGAAAAGTGGCCGTGCCATTAGATGTAATTTGTTCAGGGTAATGGTTCAGATTACCAGCTCCAATACCTCCTTCCCAATCTTTTGAAATCTGATATGTGGCTGGCCCTCTAGTAGTATTCTTAACCTCGCAAATTGTGGTGCTAACTTGAGCCATTTTGGTGTTTGTTACTTGTCTTTTCGTGTCTATATATAGTCTATATATGCTTGTTTGCATGGTATAAAACGGGGACAACCATGGAGTCAATTCTTTAAACCTAACAACAATTAATAATACATGTGTACAAGGTGCCAAAAGGATTTTATTTAAAGTGACAATAGAATTATTGAAATAGGCAACGTAGCTACAATGAATTAATAGTATTACTACAAAATTATTTACAAATTAATTGTCATAAAACGTTTATTAAAAAATAAAAACAGAATTTCATGCACATGTTCAATTATTATTATTATTATTATTATTTTTTTTTTGTAAAAATGACATATGAACACATGTGGGTTCGTCACGCACATCATTGTTTTCTCATTAACTCATAAAATAAGAAATAAATAGAACTTATATATATATATATATATATATATAGTTTAAAGGGTGTGAAACTTTTATGAAATACTAGCTATATTACCTTCTTTTTATCAAATTTCAGTCATACTATATTGTTATTATTATTAAAATTAATTTTTAAATTAATAGACAGTCCTTATTCTATATAGATAAAACAATGTTAAGAAGTGGTATATGTCTTAGAATTAGTTAAAAAAAAAGACTTGGGCATGTCAAACGAAATAAATAAAGTAAGCTTTAAAACGTAACAATTATTTGGTGTAATATACACTTTTGCGTCTCTTGTGGCGTCATCATGTCCATGCATTGGCTTTTTCTGTTTGTTTTGTTCCTACCGTGTAAAAGGAAAAAAAAAAATTCTTTGTTGGTTATACTTGTTCGTACCTAAAACGCATGTGCCATATATCTTATATTTGAGAGAAATGTTAATAAGTTTTTAATGATATCGGTTAAAGTAATATATATATATATATAAAGTTTAATTAATAATTTTTTTAATTTAATAAAAGTATTGTATTAAATGTAAATTTTTTTTTAAAATTGATAACTAAATAATTTTTAACTGATGCCTATAAATATCGATTAAGCGGATCCTATATTTAAAATTGAGTTTGCATGATTTAGTGGGTATTTTTTTTAAAAGATCAACTTTTTCATCTTATTTTATTTTGTAGTGAGGGTAAAAAATAGTTTTGTAAGTTGATTGAAAAAAAAAAGAGAGAAGGAAACAGACATGAGTGAGAGAGAAAGAGATGGGGAGGAGAGAGAAGAAGAGCTCGGGGAGAGGAGAGGAGAGAGAAGAAGAGAGGGCTAGAGAAGAGGAAGAAGAAAAAAGAAAAAGAAAAAAATTAGAAGGAAAGAGACGCTGGTGAGAGAGAAAGAGATGGGGGAGGAGAGAGTAAAGGTAAAAAAATAAGAAAATTATTTTTTTTTGTTTTTTAATTTATTCTTTTTACAAAAAATACATAAATTAATTGATAGAAAAAACAAAAGAGAAAAAAAATAGAAAAAGAATAAGAAATAAATTATTTTTTCTTTTTTTTTTCATTATTATTGTGTTTATTTTATTAAAATTTTTAATCAATTATAATTTATAATAATTTCATTAAAAATTAACAAATACATATTTAGTGAAATTTTTTACTTGATTTTAGATTTTTTATGTATGAAAAAACATATAGATATTTTTCGTCATTTTATTCTCTTTTCGTTTTTTTTAAATATCTTTTTGAAAAAATTATGATTTAAAAATAATTTTAAAATTTGATTTACTTTTTTTAAAAGAAAAAAAAATTGAATAAAAAATATTAAAAAGAAAAGAAAAGAAAGAAAAAAAAGTAATAAAGAATAAGTGTTAAATATTTTATTTGTTTTTTTTTCTTTATTCACTTTCTCTTTCATTGATTTTTAAAAAAAAAAAAAAAATTATTTAATAAAATTATTATTGTATATTTTTTAAAAAATATATAATTCCCACATCATCTCGAGTAAAATTCTAGTTATCTCACGATAAGTTGGTCTACTAACAAACTAGAAACTAGAAATAGCCATGTTATTAAATTTAGTTTCTGAATTTCAATCAATTTATGAAAATTATTTTTGGTTTTTTTACAACATATTAGTTTTTGGGACACTTGGATTGGAGAGGGAAAAGCATAAAAGAAAGAAGTTGATTTTTTTTCTTGTAAAAACAGAAAAAGATTTTTTAAGCAACCAATGTAAAAAAAAAAAAAAAAAAAAAAAAAAAAAAAAAAAAACCAATAACAAATCTATCTCTTAAAATCCCTTCGAAAATAAATGATATATTTATTTTATTATTTTCCTAGTATATGGTCACGTGCCTATTTTGAATTCAAATATTACTTTTAATTTCAAAACTAATAAATTTTGACTATAAAAATAAAAAATAAAACATGTATATGCAATAAAAAATAAAAAATAAAAATTCTTTGAATGGAGTATTTTATCTCCAATTCTCTATACTATAATCTTGTAATTTTCTAATAACAATTCAAAATTATGTAGGGGTCTATCATGTATAAATGTTGTAAACACTTAATTTTATCCGAGTCTTTTAATTATTAATAAGTTTTAATTATTATTATTATTATTTTTTTTTTTTGCGTTGTTCAATTATTTATAGGCTTGATTTATTAGACTTTATTTTGTTTTTTGGATCTTGACCCGATTACTGCTTTTGAATTTATTTTGGACAAGTTTACTTTTAAGTTTTGAGCCCAGTTATTCTTTTTGGGAGTTGACCCAATATGGGTCAGCCCATATTTTTTATTTATTTTATTATTTTTTAACTTTAACTTTCTTCAAATTCATTTCTTAAAACAAACGAAAAAAATCCAAAAATAAACAGAGACATAAATAAAAATAATTTTTTTAGATAAAATAGAAAATAAAAAACAAATAAGATTGAAATTAGATAAAACAATGAAAATTTGAAACAAGATAAAGCCGAAATCAAGATCAAACTCTATAAAGAATCCCTATAGAAGCAACATAGCAATTAGTTAAACAATTCATGTTCATGGTTTTGTGTCTTAGATCAATCTATCTTTCTCATCATAAAGCTGCTGTTAAATTAAATTTAGAGATGTTTATACTAGGTTGTTTGATAGTTAGAGATTAAGTAGTGGCATTCGTCCTGCTTAACGACGAACTAAGGAAGGATGGGGGTAACACGGGATATTGTTATCTACGGTTGTTAACTTTGATAGCTAATTGATTTTGATAGATCTAAAATTGATCCTCAATGATGTCTAGTGGTGGAGAATGAAACCTTAACCATACTTCTCTTATATTTGATTTCTCTTATTTATTTGCTTTTTACTTTTCTTGTTTTATTTACTTTTAAACTATTTCAAAAATCCCCTTTTACTTTGTTTTCTTTGAATCTAAGTTATAAACTAATAATTTATAAACTAAAACCCAATCTCTGTAGATTCGACCCTTGCATTCTACTTTACTATAATTGATCATATTTTTAGTGCAAGGTTAAATAAAGATACGCTCTTTTGAGTGCATCAAGTTTTTGGCACCGTTGCCGGGGATTGCTTTATTTAGTTTATTAGTTACTTGGTTTATTCTTATATTCAGTTGTAATTAATTTTATTTTTCTTGTACATACAGGTTTTCTTTTCAGATTTCAAGCAAAAAGATATGGCAGGTGCTACATCAAACCTTCAGAACCTTCAGAACCAACTATCCAATCTCATCTCCGTAGTTCAACAAGTGGCCATAAGTAAGATTCAACAATCAAGGCAGTTTAGAGTGTGCTTCATGATGGATCATCCAACCAATTGGTGCCCATACTACCAAAAAGATAGTTGTGAACCAACCTATGATTTAGGAGGATACCAAAGCCAACCAGGGTTCCAAGAACAATAGTATGATCCTTACTCAAACACTTACAATGAGGAATGGTGGGATCATACTAATTATGGCCAAGAAATAGATCCTTATGCCAACTTCAATCATCCATCGAGCTTCAATCAATCATGGGAAAAACAACAAGATCTTCTAAAGCCACCACATGTGACTCGCAACTCAGGTACTTCGTTACAAGATCTTGTCAATTCCCTTACTACTAACCAATTGCAAATGCAATAGGACATAAGGAAAACAAACAAGCAAATGGCAACAAGGATGAGTCAATTAGAGACTCAAATGGGCCAAATGGCTAGTAGTATGGTGAGATTGATAGAAGAAGGATCTGAGGAACTACATAAACAACTCCCTTCCCAAACTATGATTGATCCAAAGGAGAATGTTAGCGCCACACAACTTGAGGATGAATCAGAAAATCAAAGGGAACCCGAGGATGAGAAAGAACTAGAGATGGATTTCCTTCTTGAAGATAATGAAGCTTCAATTTCAAAGGAGAGTATTTCAGCACCTGAGGTAACTTTTAAGGTTCCAATTTTTACTAATGTTTCTTCTCCACCTTTTCCTAGTAGATTCGCAAAGTTCAAGGAGGAGGAACATGAACAACACATGTCGAAAACCTTAAACAGCTTGTTTATCGATGTCATTCAACAAGTACCAAAATACGCTCCATTCCTCAATGAGCAATGCACTACAAAGGATGATGGAATAATACTTGTAATGGAGAAAGCATCCACTTTTGTACAAAAGAAAGCTTCTTATCAAACGCACAAATTTGGGAAGTTTCATGTATAAGTCTAACAAGCCTAAAAAGCCAAGAAAGGGCGTTGGTTAGGGTGGACAACTTAACTCAAGTACTAATAGGGAAGGCAGCCCAATTAATAAAGAAATTATCAACCTGCCATACTCAGATTTGCTTCTTTTTCCTTTTCCTTTTTATTTTATTATTTATATATATATTTTATGTATATATTATCTATGCCTATGCTAGGCTAAAATTCTTTTTGGTTAAGGGTGATTTCAAAGCCCTAGACATGTTGTGTAATTGATTTTGAGATTTATCTATCATTAGTTTTCTATCAAAGTTGCTTGTGTTCTTGTATAAGTATCGTTCATGATGTTGTCTTGATTTGTTTAGGTTGTAAATTAGATATATCTTGATAATTATCTAATGCTTGTTTAGTAGTCTTGATTCGTGTAATTGTCATGATTTCCTATTCATAAGTGGCAATTTGTGATTAATGATTATGGTCAAGTTTTTGCTAATTGCATAGTTAAACATAACCTAAGTTAAACAATTCATGTTTATGCTTTTGTTGCTTAGATCAACCTATCTTTCTCATCATAAAGCTGCTGTCAAATTAAATTTAGAGATGTTTATCCTAGGTTGTTTAATAATTAGAGATTAAGTAGTGGCGTTCGTCCTGCTTAACGACGAACTAAGAAAGGATTGGTGTAACACGGGATGTTGTTATCTACGGTTGTTAACTTTGATAGCTAATTGATGTTGATAGATCTAAAATTGATTCTCAATGATGTCTAGTGGTGGAGAATGAAACCTTAACCATACTTCTCTTATATTTGATTTTCTCTTATTTATTTGCTTTTTACTTTTCTTGTTTTATTTACTTTTAAACTATTTCAAAAATCCCTCTTTACTTTGTTTTCTTTGAATCTAAGTTATAAACAAATAATTTATAAACTAAAACCCAATCTCTGTGGATTCGACCCTTGCACGCTGCTTTACTATAATTAATCATATTATTAGTGCAAGGTTAAATAAAGATATGCTCTTTTGAGTGCATCATCGGCCACCTATTAAAATCGATTTTGAAAAATATTTTAAAATTAATTAAAACATTTTGAAAAACCAATTTTGAAGTCTGAACTTTGAACCAGAGAAAACAAGTGCGGGTTCGGGAGTCGGTTACGTGTGGGGAAGGATTAGCACCCCCACAACGCCCGTTTAAAACGGTACCTTATTACTCATGTGTTATCTTGAGTCTCGGTAAAAAATCAAATTTGAAATTGATATTTTAAAATAATTCCCATTTTAAAGAAAAATAATCCCATTTCTAGTTGAAAATGATCCGGAATTTATTAACTCAAAATTTTTCTATATTTTCAGGCAGACTCGGCATAACATAGAAAATTTTATTTACTTAGAAAATCTCCGAATCACTCTTGTTTTTGGAAGAAAGATATTTCGTTGTTAATGATAATTGATGATATCCTCTCCGACAACCCGACAGAGAATTCATGAATTATTTTAACTCGAGAATAACCTTATTTTATTGGAAAGCATCAATTTTCAAAAAGTTGAATAATCATGAAAATACAAATTAAAACATGAATATGTAACATACATAAATATCATGGCATGACAAACAAATTACTATGACAAAATTTAAATGCTATAACCAAAAGAATAAGTGGCATGAATTGAACACATGGCATACAAAATGTCATGGCATATGAATGACATGGGACATGAATGAATGTCATGTGAATGAAATCGACATGGCAAACTAAATGACATGGCGTACGAATGACATGGCACATGAATGAATGTCATGTGAATGAAATCGACATGGCAAATGTAGACACCTAATTTTGTCCGGACAGCTAAATCAGGTACATTTTCTTCCTAAATTCATGTTTCAGAATGCTAAAAGGCTTTTCTCATCCTATAGGTGGTACTCCGAGGCTTAGGGCTAGTTTAGCATTGCTGTTGGAAAAAGCTTGATTTGAAAAAAGCTCGAGTTGGAAAAAGTGTGTTTACAAAGTGTGGTGAAAAATGTGGTTTAAAAACTTTTAAGTGTTTAGCATTGCTGTGAAAAAGTGTTGTAGGAAATTGAAATGTCAAAAAAAGATATGTTTAAAATAATAAAAGTGTAGAGATATGAGGATAATAAAGTCATTTTATCCAAAAGCCAGCTTTTAAAGTCTAAAAGCTATATTTTTTTGGCTTTTTGGTTTGGCTTTTCAAATCATGGTTTCAACAGCAGAAGCCAATTTTTTTATCTGTTTAGCATTGCGTTTGCGGTGAAAAGCAACTTTTGATCTCAAAAGTTGTGCCAGAAGCAATGCTAAACGAGGCCTTAGTCTAAAAAAACAGACAGAAAAAGTCAAACTCAAAAAAGTCAACCTAAAAAAGTCAACCCCAAAAAAGGCAACACCGAAAAAGTCAACTACTGAAAAAGTCAACCTACTTTCAAAATCAAGATTTGAGGTTCAGTTGAAAAACTGTGAAAGAATTTTGATAATTCGAGGTCTACATTGAAAGATATGGAGTTCGAAAGTTGGGTTACGAGATTCAATAGAAAGGAAACCCTAATTCGAGAAATTTAGGAAAAAGTGCTTAAGCCATCTAATTGGTCAGAATTGAAGGTCTCAAATGAAAGATAAGCACTGACTACGGGTAATGGAGAAGCCACGTGGAAGAAAAAATAATAAAAAAGTCAATTCGGAAGAAAACCGAGAATTAGGGTTTTTTGGTGGATTTCGGTGAAATTTGGAGCAATTACAGAAATGGCCCGATTCAGTAGGACTAATGCCCCTAATTGATGAGGAATTATTAAACAAGGATAGCCCAAGGCTCAGTTTGAAGAAAATCTAAAAATCGAACTTGTTTTGAGCAAAACCGGGTTTCAGAGGCAAAAAGGCAAAATTGGAATATGTGGGAAAAATAGCAAGGGAACTCCAAAAATTCTGAAAATTTGCAAATCTCATTATTAAATCATTTTGAAGAGATTGGAAAAAGAAAATCTTGATTCGGAGTTAGTTTGCAAAATGGCCAAATATCGGGCCCACTATGTAGAAATTCAAGCGGATAAATCCCGAAAAAATAGCAAATGAACTCCAAAAATTCTGAAAATTTACAAATATCATTTTAAAATTATTTGGAAGAGATTGGTGAAACAAAATCTTGATTCAGAGTTCGTTTGCAAAATGGCCAAATCCCGAGTCCCCTAAACAGTAATTCAAGCGGATAAATCCCGAAAAAATAGCAAATGAACTCCAAAAATGCTAAAAATTTGCAAATCTCATTTTTAAATTATTTGGAAGAGATTGGCAAAATAAAATCTTGATTCGGAGTTCGTTTACAAAATGGTCAAATCCTGGGTCCCCTATGTAGTAATTCAAGCAGATAAATCCCGAAAAAATAGCAAATAAGCTCCAAAAATTATAAAAACTTCCAGATCACATTTTTAAATTATTTGGAATAGATTGGTAAAGAAAAATCTGGATTTGGAGCTCGTTTAAAAAATGGTAAAGTTTGGGTGCATAAAAGGGGCAATTTCAAAAATAAATCCGAAATAAATAGCAAATGGACTAGAAAAATTTTGAAAACTTTCAGAATTCAATTTTTTATTATTTCAGAAGTTTTAGAAAAATAAAATTCAAAATTGGAATCCGTTTGCTATTTATTTAGGTTCGGGGGGCAAAAAGGTCATTTCACCAAAAAAAACCAAAAAGGGCAAATTTGTAATTGAGGAAAATATGAAAGAAAAAGAAATTGCTGGGATTTTCCTTCCCTTGGTCAGCCAGCATAGAGGAGAAGAAGGAAGCTTGAACAATTTAATTCCTTAGTCACTATCAAGCCGCATGCTACCACTAAGACCTTGCAAATGGTCCCCACTTCATCCAATGGCTTAGGTGCCTTGTAGGAAAGTTGAATGCACCATCCAATGGCGAAGTTTAAATGTCAAGATGACATTTTTATTTGTCATGAAAGAACCCTCATCTAATGGCCAAGAATGGAAGAAATAAGATGAGCACAATTCATCCAAAGGTAAGCATCCATTCGGTTAAGGAAATGAGTGCATGGGATTGTCTCTTTTCATCCAATGGCTTAGGCCATCTACAAGGGCTGAGTACACATGTTGAGGGATGGATTTAATCTACAAGATGTCATTTTTATGTTTTCCTCATCCAATGACCAAGAATGGAAGAGCACAACTCCTCCAAGGGTAGGCACTCAAGGGGGCAAGCAAGGGAGTGCATGGGATTGGTCCTCTTTTGCATCTAAGGGCTAAGGTTACTACAAGGACTGAGTACACATCTTAAGGGCTTCTATCAATTGGCAAGATGACATTTTTATGTTGTCATCAAAATATATTAATCTAAAGGCCAAGATTGGAGGAGAAAAAAGTGCAATTTCCATCCAAGGGTGAGAGGCCATTCGGCCAAGGCTAAAGGGAGGGGGTGATTTCATTTTTTCATAGGTTTTTTGGCTGAAGTCAGTAGGTAATTTAGCAAAGAAAAAGGTTTTGAAAGAAAGAAAAAAAAAGGTTTTCAATAGAGAGCTTGAAGGTAGTCATCTCTACCAAGTTCTAGCATAGCTTTCTTCTTGTTTTCCATGGTGATTTCTTGATTTTCTATCTTGTTTTCCTACTACATTTTTCATAGAAAAAGTTTTTTAATGTTTACTTATGTTTTCATCTCTTCTTCTTCATTAAAATGGTGGAAAACATTTTTTTTACATGGTTTCATGCTTGGCCGAATATGGCATGTTTGCTTGCCTTGGTTTTCTTTTTCTTTCTTCCTTGCAAGTTGTTGTGAAAAAATGATTTTTAGAAGGTTTTTTTAGAGTATTCTAAGGTTCTGATTTTTTACCAAAAAAAAAAAAATGAAGCAAAAAGGTTGAAATGGCTACATGATCTTGGCTAGACCAAGTGACCATGGTTAGGAGAGAGGCTATGCCCATTTTTACCTACCATGAAGCTCACCTTAATTTTGCTATTTAGCATGGTTTATTTTCTGATTTTTGAAATGGAAAGGCTTCATGATCTTGGCAAAACCAAGTGATTATGGTTAGGTGAGAGGCTATGCCCATTTTATACCAACCATGGAGCTTAACTTTCCTTGTTTTATTTACTAGTTTTGCTTGTTATTTGGTTTCATGTCTATGTTAAATTTTTATATGTTCTTTACATTATTTTCTATGCTATATTTACTTATATATTTTTATTCCATGCTTAATAACCTTCCCTTGCATATTCGGCCATTGTGTTCATATGCTCATATTGTGCATTTTTTTCATGTATCATGTCTTATATTATAAACATGTTTGCATTTTTTTTGTTACATGGCCATTCGGCTACTCAATATTGATATGCCTTGCATGTGCATTTTCACCTTGCTTCTTGACTTGTTTGCATCTCCATGGCATGAGCTTGTGCATTTTGATTTTAGTATGTTATATGCTTATGAAAATGTCATGACATTATGCATCTTAATATGATTTGTCATGTACTTGTGTCATTTACTAGATAGGATTACATTAGAGTATCATGTAACCACATTCGGCCTCTTTATGCATCCCTTGCCTTGTCATGCATTTGCATTTTGTTTAGGTAACATGCTTTGCATTATCATATCTTGAAATTGTGTATTAGTTGCTGTTTGTTCCAGCATTGACATTAGTTTCTTGGTTCATTGTATGTTCATAGTATTGCTATGCATGTTCATTACATTTCAGGTCTAGGCCATGTTGATATTGCCATGCATATTGGGTCTTAAATCACATTGGTATTGCCATGCATTACTATGCTACTTAGGCTTAGGTTACATTAGCATTGCCATGCATATTCATAACATATTAGGTCCAAGTCACATTTACATTATCAAGCCTTGCATGCATATTGAGTTAGGATAGCATTTATTGCCATGCAAACTCATGCTAGGCATTTAGGTTATTTTGATTTGTCATGCATTTCCTTTACCATTTAGGCTTTAGACCATGCATTTCATACATTTCATTTGATGTATGTTCATGCATTCCATGTCATTTCCACATGATTTATGACTTAGGCCAATCAATGGCTCAAAGTCATGCTCTCTTGAGCATACTTGTGGAAAATTAAAGGGTTGTCAAATTGATTATTCTACCTTTGTGATTTTTTTTTTTACTTAGCCAATTTTTATCTAAGGTTTTTAAATGTTTAGCTACTGTCCTTAGGTCTTTAGGATGATCTCCAACAAATTTTACTTTGATTTTTGAATGACTTTATCAAAGACAAAATAGTTTTTTTTTTCACCCAGTACTTGAACATAACCGAATTTTATGGGCAGTCATCTTTAATCTGAAAATTAAGCCAATTTTTTCTCGTGTAGTTTTACATGTTTTGAGTCTTCAGTAGCTGTTTTAGATTTTTTTGAAAATTTTAAAAATAGGTTAAAAAATCGTGTGACAAAATCGGACAGTAGAGGCAGATTTGAATTCAAAAGAGAATAATGGTTGAATTTGGCTAAGGCATTTAGAGGGGGCTGGGTAGAAGCTTTGGCTACTGTCTTAGGGTAGTTTCTAAGCCTTTTAAAACTTTAAAAGTGATTTTATAAATCTCGGGTTAAGGGCGGTCAAGTCCGGGATTTTAAACTTAAGAAATTAGAGCCATTTCAAAAGGGTTTGGTAGGGGTACTTAATCTTTATTCAAGTTTTTTCTCAAAACTGTTTTCAAACAATCACAAAGTTTTGTTTTTTTTAGAAAATCTAATTTGACATTTTCCTAAGGTAGCCGGATATCTTTTTAGATATACGGATTTCTTTATTTAGAGGAAAAAATACATTTTCATGCATTGCATTTTTCATGTTCATGTATTTTATTTAAATGTGTGATTTTTTCTATGATATTTTCGATGGTATTATTATTATTTTGATTAAAATTTTCTGATCTTATATTGTTTGCCATATGATTTTGAATATTTCATGATATCCTATATTTTTTATTTAGTCATTTATTTTTGTCACATTATTTAGCATATACTATGTTCATGCATTTTTATTTTATTTTCATGCATATTTTATGATAGCATTATTTTATGTTTCATGTCATTTCTGTCATTTAGATTATATTCCATGTCATTTAGGTTATTTTATTTATAATATGCCATGTCATTTAAAATATGCCATATCATTTAAAATTGCCATGACATTTAAATTATTTTATCTCATTTAGAATATACCATGATACTTAGGATTTTTCATTTCACCTAGAATACTATGCCATTTAAATTATGTCATATCATTTAGGTTGCATTATATTATCTAGACTTTGCCATGTCATTTTATTTATGTCATACATGTTTATGTTCATATTTTTAAATGTTTTGAAAAAGATAATGATTTTCAATAGAAATAAAGATAATCTTGAGTTAAAATAATTCATGAGTTCTCTACCGGGTTTGCTGGAGGGAATATCATCAATTATCATTAATAAAAGAATATCTTTCTTTCAAAAAACGAGAATGATTTGGAAAGTTTTCAAATGAATAAAAATTTCAACATTTTACTGATTTTGTCGGGGAATATAGAAAAATTTTGAATTAATAAAATTTCGGCTCATTTTCAATTAAAAATGGAATTATTTTTCTTAAAATTGGGAATTAACATGAAATACTAAATAAAAAACCAACTTTTTACCGAGACTTGAGATAACACACGATTAATAAGGTACCGATTTGTACGGGCATTGTGGGGGTGCTAATCCTTCCCCGCACGTAACCGACTCCCGAACCCGCTTCTTTGATTTCTCTGGTTTATAACACAGACTTGAAATTGGTTTTAAAAATATTTTAATTAATTTTAAAATGTTTTATAAAACCAGTTTTAATAGGTGGCCGATCACACCTAGCTAAAAAAGATTGGTGGCGACTTCATGTCTTTTTTATGGTTATTTTCAAAACCTTCGTTTTTCTAGAGGAATTAAGTCTTATTTTTCTCTACTTCTATTTCCCCCTCACTCGAACGGGTCCTCGTGATCGGATCACGTATCTACAGCATGGCGACTCCGCTGGGGATTTTTTAGAGAGTCAGCCCTAGAATTAATCGTGTGTTATCTAAGTCTCGATTTTGTTGGTTTAATTGGTATTTAATTTTAATTCCTATATTTTTAAAATAATAAAGAGAATTTTGAAAATAATAAAATGTTTTCAATATGTCCATCTTCATATGCATGCATATTATTATTTGTTCTCTGGTTATTTTGTTGCGTATATTTATATGTTTGCTTGACTGATGCCTTACATTGTTTGGTTTTAGTGGGGTATTTAGAATAAGGGGTGTAGAATAGGTGGTGACAGGTTTGTTTTGTTCCTTCGCACACACTATATTTGCATTTGCATAACATGAACTCTCTACCCTGGTTCCGTCCTTTTATGTGGGAGTAAAGTAACTACGCCTTCGTGATGATCCTCCGTATGGGCTAGTGAAACACTTTCGGAGTATAAAGTACCTAATGCCTTCGTGATAATCCTCCGTACGGGCATAGAAAAATATACTCTAACGAATTGGACCCCCTTTTATCGGGGTGCCTTACTAGCCTTCACAGGCGACAGTGAGGAACAATTCGGGGCCTTAGAACCGATTCACCTTCATATAGTGAACCTAGGCAAAGCCATGCCGGATTTCTGTTAGATACCCGAAGTTTAAGAACACATGGAGGAATATTTCCAACCTTTTACCATCTTTCTTTATGTTAGATTTTACAAATTGGGTGATGATGAACGAACATCATATCGCTCGTAATAAATTTATTATTTTGTCCCTAAGGCATCATAATGCCCAAGCTTTGTTAAAATTTTTGGGATATTTTTTTTAAGCTTGTTGTTATTTATGTTATATTTGTGAATTCGTTTCTTTACTAATCTATTTCTTTCTGTTTTCTTTTCTTTGACATGCATCATAGACATCATCATACACTTGGAGTTTATTGGCCTCGGGATAGTCATCAACCCAAAGGACTTTCATGGAGTGTCAGGTTATTCCAGTAATAGAAGATCATGCAGCATCCAGGGCACGGTCGGAAAAAGATCAGAGGGAGGATGGTGATTGCCTGAAGAAAGATTATGTGTCAGTATTACCGGAAAGGGTCAAAGTGGATTCCAGACAGAATAATCTCCGAGGGTTAGCCAACATTTGGAATCAGTGGAATGTATTAGAGAAAGAAGCCTTCACTGAGAAATATGGAGATATAGCACTCTTAATTCCGATTCGGGTCAATAGTGGGTTGATTCAGGCTATGGTACAATTTTGGAATCCTGCTTATAGATGTTTTACTTTTAACAAAGAGGATATGACCCCACTAATCGAAGAATACTCAACACTTTATGTATTGAATGTCCTAATCCTGATCGGGTATATTTGAAGGAAGTGAAACCTTCAGGTTTTAAGAGGAAATTGGCTAGGATCACAGGAATGGATACAACATGGGTTGAGAGTCATGTGGATACAAGGTAGAAAAATGGATGCATTCCATGGGAAACTCTTCGACAGTTGATATTGGGTTATTCCGACAAAGAAAAAGCCAGGGACATCTTTGCTCTAGCCATCTACGGATTAATCATATTCCCGAAGATATTGGGTCATGTGGATATAGCCGTTTTTGATTTCTTTGAAAAGTTGGAACAGAAGATCAACCCATCTCCGGCCATCCTAGCTGAAACTATCCGATCTTTGAATTTTTGCAAAAGGGAAGGACAAGGGAGAATCAAGGGATGTGTACAACTCCTTTATATTTGGATTCAAAGTCACTTTTGGAAGATAGAAAAGGTTTCCTTCAAACCGTACATGAAGTCTCTAGTTCCGATTAGGGAATTCCTTCAAAACGATTGGCCTGAAGACGAGGATGAAGAGAAATGGGTCAACATGTTCCGGAATCTAAAAGGGGAGATGGTGACTTGGAGAGCTCCATGGATGGTTCCTATGCAGATTATGTACAAATGTGGGGACAACTCGGGAGTTCCACTACTCGAAATTTGGGGGTCTGTGAGTTATGAGCCTTTGTTGGTGCAAAGACAGGTTGAGTCTCGGCAATTCACACCCGTGACTCATAATCTAGGATCATCAGAGTTCACTTATGGAGAAGACGGATATTATAAAAAGGTGCGGGCAGTGATTGAAGCATGAAAAAAAAACTCACCGGATAAAAGTGGCCAGGTATGCCAACATCGTCACACTTGATTACCTGGTATAGAAGGAATTAAGGGTTAATGATAGGTTGTTGACATCAGATGGGGAAGAGGTCCAGTTCATGAATCTGCCACCGAGGGAAATGCCATCAGAGCTAGAAATCGCAAGGGCAGAATTTGAAAAAGAAAATGCCCAGATGAGCAAGGAGATTGCCCGACTACAAGAAGAGCTTGTAGACATGAAAAATAGGGAATCAGCTCGAGAAAGAGAAAAGGAAAAGATTAAGAGAGAAAGGGACACTGCTAAGGGCGATCTTCGAGAATTACATTTGGAGAACAAGGGGTACCGCTTTGAGCTCAGATTTGAGGGGACTCTCAAGACTTCCGGGGAATGGTAGCATGAGGTCAAAAACCTCAAGAAAGAGAATAACTACTGGAAAAAGAGAGGAAGCATGAGGAAGCCCGAGCCAATCAACTGGAGAAGCAAGCTAAGGAAAGCTTACACGGTGATGCTTCTACTGACACGTCAAGGGGCCGTGAACAAGTAGGGGTCAGATTGAAGAGCAGGGCAATCAAAAGAATACTGTGAAAGAAAGTCCAAGATCCGAGGAAGTCACTATAGGACTAATTTTGTAATAGCACTTTGAAAGGCGAATTATAGACTTATCTTAGGCAGTGATCCTTTTATTCTAGCTATGATGTAATTAGTTCCAAGAAATCAATGAAAGACCGTTCGGTTGAAATTATCCCGGGGCCAATACATTGAAATGCATTCATATTTTATATATATTTTTTGTTCATTTGTACATACTCATATTTATAATCATTCATTTTTGAAATTCGTTTATGTTCATACATTTAACAACTTATTTATTCCTTTTACTTGTTCATTCATTCATATTCATACACTTAAACATTTATTTGTTCATTTCACTTGTTCATTCTTTTATTCTTTCGTATTCATATATGTAGTCATATACATATCCATTTTATTTGATTAATTCATTCACATTTAGTCATACATCATTTTTTATAAAACATAAAAAGGATGTGTCAATAATTTCTAATTCATGGTTTTCAAAACTAAAGGTACAATTGGTCGCACTCAGAAAGAATCGAATTTCCGACACCCTTACAATACTCGATCTCAAGCCAGAGCTATGGAAAAAGACCAGCTTGCTAGAATTGAAAGAATGGAAAGAACTCAAAGGGAACTGCAGGAACAGTTAGCTAAATCTCAAAAGGAGTCTCGAGAACAGATGACTAAACTCATGGAAATGATGAGTGCCATTATGAAACAAAAAGGGCCGGGAGAGAATTCGGTCACCGGGAAAAGGGTGGTAGTTGAAGAGGATCAACCTGAAAACATACAGCAAAAGGGTCAAGAGGTGCCAATTGGGGCAGCCTCCTATGTTTATATCTAGGCAGCTGCTGAGACACAGAACTATGTTCCGGGAAAAGGTAATATGGGAGCTGACCCAAATAATGTTAACGTTCCAGTTAAGGAACTAGCTGAAAAGGAAAAAACAAAGATGACTGAGTTGAAGAGGGTCGAAATGGTAGAATCACAAAAAAAATATCAACTGCTGGAGGAGAGGCTGAGGGCCGTTGAAGGGCGGAGTTATTTGGCAGTGTAGATGCCAAAGAGATGAGTTTAGTGCACGATCTAGTAATTCCCCCAAAGTTCAAAGTACCAGACTTTGAAAAATATAATGGGACTACCAACCCATCAGCACATCTGACCATGTACTGCAGAAGAATGATGGGGCACGATGATAATGAGAAACTGCTTATCCATTGTTTCCAAGATAGCTTGACAGGGTCTACAACCCGATGGTACAACCAATTGAGTCGTACCAAGATTCGTTCATGGACGGATTTAGCCAGGGCTTTCATGGAATATTATAAGCATGTATCTGATATGGTACCTGATAGGTTGTCACTACAAAACATGGAAAAGAGGACCACTGAGGGTTTCAAAGAATACTCGTAAAGATGGAGAGATCTGGCCACACAAGTGCAACCCCCTTTAACTAGCAAAAAAACTACACTGCCTTTCATTAACACTTTGAAAGCACCCTATTATGATAAATTGGTGGGGAATGCCACCAAGGACTTTGCGGACATGGTAATATCTGGGGAGATGATAGAGTCGGCCATTAAGAATGAGAAAATAGAAAGGGGGAGTCTTCTACTTCGAAAAAGGTATTCCCTGCCAGGAAGAAAGAGGAGACCCACAAAGTTAGTATCAACCAGTACCCATATACATCTCCCAAACCATATACACCAGCAAGGTCTTATACTCCTACCACATCTTATGCACCTCTTACACCTTACACACCTTACCTGGGGTATAATCCTTATTACCCCAATGTGAACCACCTTACCCAAAATTCCTTCCCTTATACCAATATACCACAACAGCCATTTTCGACTGGCATATCCCCACAGATAAACCTTCCTCAAAAGACTATCCCAAACACTCAGGGAGCCAGGCGCAATGACCAATATTCACCAAGGAACGATCAAAAACCCCAATTTGATCCGATTCCTACCACCTATGGTGAGCTATATCCCAAACTGTTGCAGGGTCAACTTGTTGCACCCGTGTACCTCAAACCTCTGACACCGCCATATCCAAGATGGTACAATGCAAATACTAACTGCGCGTACCATGCAGGAATTCAAGGACATTTGAGTGAAGATTGCCTGGCCTTTAAAAAGAAAGTCCAAAGCCTGATCAACATCGGAGTTGTGAAGTTTGGGGCAAAGAATGGGCCGAATGTAGCGGGAAAACCATTGCCAGATCATGCGGAGAATCGGGTAAATGCAGTATCGACAGGGGAAGTCAGAAGGCTAAAAATGGATGCCAGGGAAGTCAAGACTCCAATGTTGACAGTATGGGTCGAGATGGTTAAGGCAGGAATGGTAGGGGATGCAGACAGTTTAAAAATGGTTGCAAAGAGGGTGCATAATTGGTGCCCGTTCCATAAGTGTGGAGGTCATATCATACAAGACTGCAGGGACTTTCTGGCTAAAATCCAAAAGATGATGGATGATGGGGAGGCCCAGTTTTACGAAGAGACAGAGGAGGAAGTAGAGGTTATTGAGAATGCAGCTGGGTACGAGATAGGAAGACCCTTGATCATCTATTATGATGAACCAGGGGAGAAAGTTATACCAGT
Source organism: Fremontodendron californicum (assembly GCA_030761205.1). Taxonomy (NCBI): domain Eukaryota; kingdom Viridiplantae; phylum Streptophyta; class Magnoliopsida; order Malvales; family Malvaceae; genus Fremontodendron; species Fremontodendron californicum. Next base: position 12,327,151 of record JAULJL010000005.1, on the reverse strand, counting down.
CATTGAGGAAAGTGCGCCTAAGTTAATCATTGATTTGCCTGTTTCTTTTTCGTACAAGGAAAACAAAGCTGCACCATGAAAATACGACCGCAGCATGGTTATGCCTGGGTCTTCGAGTTAGCAAGATATCACAGGTGTGGGGCACTAACACGAAGTGGAAGGTGTTATGCTCCTGAGGCTGTTGATCAGGGATTAACAGGAAAAGATAAAGTAATGGACAAAGGGATGAAAGCAGCTGAACCAATCCATATTGAGATGGATTTGTCAAAAGAAGTAGAAAAGGGGCCAGCCTTGGTAAACAGAATAAAAGAGCCGGTGAATGAGAAGGAAGCCTGCGAGTTCTTAAAGTTCATAAAGCATAGTGAGTATAGCGTGGTTGAGCAACTACAACTTCAACCAGCTAGAATTTCAATCTTATCTTTGCTTTTGAACTTAGAGCCACACAGAAATGCCCTGTTGAGAGTGTTGAATCAGGAATATGTGGCTAAAAACATATCGATAGAAAAATTAGACAGGCTAGTGAGAAACATCGCGACAGACGACCATATATATTTCAGCTATGAGGAAATACCACCCAATGGTATTGGGTCAACAAAGGCTCTCCACATAACTACCACTTGTAAGGGGCACATGTTACCAAGGGTCCATTTGGATAATGGTTCTTCATTAAATGTGATGCCCTTAGCAACCCTGTCCAAATTGCCAGTGGATATTTCTTATATGCTACCAAGCTACACGGTGGTCAGAGCCTTTGATGGTACCAGGAGAGATGTAATGGGAACTATTGAGGTTCCTCTAGAGATAGGCCCATACACCTATACAGTGAACGTTCAAGTCATGGATATTAATCCATCCTATAATTTCCTGTTGGGAAAGCCGTGGATACATTCAGCAGGTGCTGTACCTTCATCTCTCCATCAAAAGCTGAAATTTGTGATAGAGGGGCGTTTGGTTACTGTATCAGGAGAAAAGGACGTAATAGCGTCTGCATCTACTGAATCTCCTTATGTTGAACCCAATGTAGATGCCGTAGAATGTTTCTTTCGGTCTTTGGAATTCGTAAATGTGATTTTCATCGCTGAAGGACGAAAAATTCCAAAACCAAGGCTGTCCAAGAACACAAGACAGGGGGTAAGAACTACCGTGGGAAAAGAGTGCAGGGCTGGAAAAGGTCTCGGAAAATATCTTCAGAGGATGGCCCGAGCAATGGAAGTAGTGGGAAAAAAAGACTGGTTTGGCTTAGGGCATCTTTCGAAGGCCCATGAGAAAAGAAAACAAGTTGAAAGGAACCGACAAAGGAGGATGGCCCATCTTGCTGGTATGGATATTGAATGGGAGCCTATGACATTCCCACCTATCCTTCACAACTTTCGCTCAGCCGGTTCTCTGTTCAGAGAAAAGAATTCTGATGATGTGCTCGTAATGATCGACCAAGCCTTCGAGAGATTCCAGGTGAATAGGGATGAGCAGATGTATGATATGGAGATCTGCACGACTGGGGAAGAAAGAATTGAAATTGAGAATGCTAACTGGATGGTGCGACCTTGTCCACCAGGATATAGACTGACCAATTAGAGTGTAACCGAGCTACCCATAGTTTTTAGGTCTATTCAAACATAATGCTTTTAAACAAATCTTAAATATCTTTGCCCGAAGATATTAAGAATTTTTTTGTAATGGGCTATTGTCTAAAACTTTTCATCCAATAAATAACAAACATGATGCATTTCCTTTATATTGATGTGTCCACATTCTTTCATTTATGCTATTTATTTTGCTTCGATTGTATATATGTTTTCCTATATTATTTCTTCCCCCTATTTACAGGTGTGCGAATACGAAATATAAGGACCTTCCTTTCAGTGATTTTGAAATTGATTTTGAGAGGCCCATTTGCACGGGTGATTTTGAGGCCAACGAAGATATTGAGGATTATGGTCTACCTCCGGACTTATTAAGAAAAATAGAACAAGAAGAGAAACAAGTACTTCCTCATGAGGAGCTATTGGAATTGTTGAATTTGGGAAGTAGTGAGGAGATAAAAGAGGTTAAAATCGGGACTACATTGTCATCATCAATAAAGGATGAATTGATAGCCTTGCTCCGAGAATATGTAGATGTATTTGCATGGTCATACCGAGACATACCGGGTTTGGATCCAGACATTGTGGTACATAAGCTCCCTTTAAGGCCAGAGTGCAAGCCAATTCAGCAAAAGTTGAGAAGAATGAGGCCGTACATGCTGTTAAAGGTAAAAGAGGAGGTGAAGAGGCAGTTTGATGCTGGATTCTTAGAGGTGGCAAAATATCCGGAATGGGTGGCAAACATTGTTCCAATACCAAAGAAGGATGGCAATGTGCGTATGTGCGTCGATTATCGAGATTTGAACAAAGCCAGTCCCAAAGATAATTTTCTTTTGCCCCACATTGATACTTTGGTGGATAATACGACGAAGAGTTCCTTGTTTTCGTTCATGGATAGATTCTCGGGATATAATCAGATTAAAATGGCATCAAAAGATATGGAGAAAACCACATTTGTTACAATGTGGGGGACATTCTGCTACAAGGTAATGCCGTTTGGGTTGAAGAATGCTGGGGTAACGTATCAGAGAGCAATGGTGACCTTGTTTCATGACATGATGCATAAGGGAATTGAGGTTTATGTTGATGATATGATTGCAAAGCGCCAAGGAGAAGAGGAGCATATTGCGAATCTTAGAATACTCTTTGAAAGACTAAGAAAGTTTCAAATCAAGTTAAACCCAGCAAAATGCATTTTTGGAGTCAGTTCGGGGAAATTGTTGGGTTTTGTTGTTAGCAAAAGGGGAATTGAGATTGATCCGGATAAAGTGAAGGCCATCCAAAATTTACCACCTCCACGTACTCAAAAAGAAGTAGGAGGTTTTCTGGGGAGATTGAATTACATTGCTCGGTTTATTTCTCAGTTAACCGACAAATGTGATCCAATATTCAAGTTACTTCAAAAACATGATCCAGGAGAGTGGGATGAAGGGTGTCAGATTGCTTTTGAAAAGGTTAAGCATTATCTATCAAACCCACCAGTATTAATGCCACCGACTCCGGATAAATCGATGATATTGTATCTATCAGTATTTGAGAAATCCATGGGTTGTGGTTTGGGGCAGCTTGATGAGACTGGAAAGAAAGAACATGCGGTTTACTACCTCAGCAAGAAGTTCACAGATTATGAGTTGAAATACTCGTCGGTAGAAAAGCTGTGCTGTGCCTTAGCTTGCACTGCTCGGAGGCTCAGACAGTACAGGCTGTACCACATGACGTGGTTGATCGCCAAGCTAGATCCGACCAAGTACATGTTGGAAGCACCTTCTTTGTCAGGGAGGACGGTAAGATGGCAGGTTTGGTTGTCAGAATACGACATTGTATATGTGAGTCCGAAAGCTATCAAGGGCAGTGCAGAGGTTGAATTTTTAGCAAGTCGGGCAGTGGAAGATTATGAGCCGTTGAACTTTGATTTCCTATATGAAGATTTGATGTATGTTTCGCAAGTGGATGAGGTTCCCTTGAAGAAGAAAATATGGAAGATGTACATTGATGGGGCATCTAATGCCATGGGGCACGAAATTGGTGCAGTCCTCATATTCCCAGTAGAAGATTATTATCCCTTCACCGCCAAATTGGATTTTGATTGTACAAACAATACGGCTGAGTATGAGGCATGTACTATAGGCCTTCGTGTAGCAGTGGACAGAAAAATCAAAGTTTTCGAAGTTTTCGGAGACTCAACTTTAGTGATATATCAATTGCGTGGAGAATGGAAAACTCGAGATACAAAGTTAATCAGATACAGAGAACTCATACTGAGTTTATTGGAGGAGTTTGAAGAAGTAAGTTTCAATTACTTCCCCCGAGAAGAAAATCGGATGGCGAATGCTCTGGCTACTTTGTCATCAATGTTTAAAGTGAATGAAGGGGCAGAAGTTGTGCCGATCAAGATGAGCATATATGAGTCTCCTGCCCATTGTTTGAGTATCGAAGAAGAAGCAGATGGTCTCCCTTGGTATAACGACATCTTGCTGTACATCAAGAGTCAACAGTATCCAGAACAGGCAACAGAAAATGACAAGAGAACTCTGAGAAGGCTAGCAATAGGTTTTGTTCTAGACAGCGAGATTCTCTACAAGAAAGGAAAAAATCAAGTCCTATTGAGATGTGTCGGGTCTGTCGAAGCTCGAAGAATCATAGAGGAAGTCCATGAAGGGATATGTGGCACCCATGCTAATGGTCACATGCTTGCTAAGCAGATTATGATGGCAGAATATTATTGGCTGACGATGGAAGGAGATTGTATCAGTTATTCTCGGAAGTGCCATAAATGCCAGATATATGCAGATATATGCAAATAAGATTCATGTGCCGCCATCGCTATTGCATGTCATGACCGTACCATGACCGTTTTCAATGTAGGGAATGGATATGATTGGGCCTATTACCCCGAAAGCTTCAAATGGACATCGTTTCATCCTAGTGGCCATAGACTATTTCACAAAGTGGGTAGAAGCTGCTTCTTATACGAATGTAACGAAGTCGGTGGTATGTAGATTTGTTAAGAAGGAAATTATATACCGATATGGATTGCCAGCAAGAATTATTTCAGATAATGCTCTCAATTGAATAATAAGATGATGAGAGAGGTATGTACTCAGTTCAAGATCACGCATCACAATTCGGCACCTTATCGTCCAAAGATGAATAGGGCAGTAGAAGCAGCCAACAAAAACATCAAGAAGATTGTCGAGAAGATGACTGATGTGTACAAGGATTGACATGAGATTTTGCCTTTTGCTGTTCACGCATATCACACTTCAGTTCGCACATCTACAGGGGCAATGCCGTTTTCTTTGGTATATGGTATGGAAGCAATGTTACCTATTGAAGTTGAGATTCTTTCACTTCGTGTTTTGATGGAGGTTGGCCTAGAAGAGGCGGAATAGGTTAGAGCTCGTTATGAACAGTTGAATCTCATCAAAGAGAAAAGATTGAAGGCAATTTGTCACGGGCAGTTGTATCAGAAAAGGATGATTCGAGCCCATAATAAGAAGGTTCGTCCCAAACAGTTCCGAGAAGGAGAATTGGTACTGAGAAAAATTCTCCCCATAGTGAAGGATCCACGAGAAAAATAGGCTCCAAATTGGGAAGGACCCTATGTGGTAAAAAGAGCTTTTTCTGGAGGAGCATTGATTCTAACTCGGATGGACGGGGATGATTTTAGACATCCCGTGAATGCTGATGAACTGAAGAAGTATTATGCTTGAAAAAAAAGGGTATGATGCTATGCACATGGGAATTCGAATGATTCCAAGTGTAGAAATGGAAATTCTATATATATATCTCCCCTAAGAATTGCTTTTCAAAGAGAATATTCATGCTTGGTATGATAAATAGCCATCTTTCATATTCCCTTCACTAAGAAGAAATTATCCCTAATCACCTCTTTGAGCCTTAGGAATTATTTCTTTCGTTGAACCCTGATCAAGGATCACCCTCTACACTGGAAGGCAAATACGAGGAAAAATAATCAAAATCATGGCAAAAAAGAGAGCCATTGGAAAATATGAAATCAAAGAATGGAAAATGAAAGCCAGCAATGAAAGAAAAGAGATAAAAAAAAAATCCAAAAAGGGGACCAATGTCTCAAGAATGAATTCTCCTCAGGAAATGATCCTTGATCCAATCACCCTTAAACACATTTTGGGCCTATTTTATCCTTCCTTCTAAACCCGAACCTTGGCCTACATTACGTACTTTAAAAGTCCATTTTGATCAAGCATGGGCATTTAATTTGAAAGGTTTTTCTCAGAATTCATCCCATCTTTTGAATTGACATTTTCCCTTGGAAGCATTTAGAATTCTCAGATGCATGGTACAAAAAAAAAAAAGAAAAGGAGAGGTTTAAGCCGAAAACCCGCAAAAGGCGACTTAATACCGAATGGGGGACACTTGATTTGAAAACTCGCAAAGGCGGCTCAAGTACTGATTAAGGTTTGAGTCAATGCTCCGTGTAAAGGGGGAGAAAGTATTTGAAAATCAGAGGAAAGGGGAACAACTCAGTCTGACATAACTACAAAAGCCGAGGGATTACCCAAGTAAATTGACCGTTCAAGAGAAATTTCAGATGATTTGAAAAAGGAGGGGTCCAAGATATTTCGCATCCGGGGCATCAACAACTTATAACTTTACATTTGTTTTTTATATCCTTGATATCCACTTTTATCATTTTAAAACATTTTGTTGCAATAAATTTTTGCTACCCCTTTTATGACAATTGCTTGTTTCATACTTTCTTTCATACATTTTTATGATGGCATTTTGTTTGTTATTAAATTGAATGATGATTAGTAAACATAAATTTTTAAAATAAAAGGGAGTTTAAAAGTATTACTAAGGAATAGATTTAAATCTTAGAAAAAGTTTGGGAACCACTAATCCAGATGGAAAATTCACCAAGAAAAGGAAAACAGTGAATGTGTTGGAGACTCCAGCATGAAGTCAGAAATTTGTGAATTTCAGCGAAGTCAGAAACTGGGACTGTTTGAAAAATTATCTTGTGTAAAGGGTTCTTTAAGTAGGGCATCAATGAACAATTAAAGACTCCATCATGAAGTCAGATAATCTGTGAACCTCAAAGAAACCATGGATTAGAAATCATGACATAATCATTTGACTGCATTCATCCTCAGGAAACATATAAGCATTTGCAAAGCATGTCATTCTCATCATTGCATTTAGCTAACATTGCAGGAATCAAGAAAACTTTGGCTTCCCAAATCGAACTCGTTCTGCTTCTCAAATGAGTCGAGCCTTGAGACCACCGTCGAGGTATTTCCTCTTGTTTTAAATCGAATTCATTCTGTTTTATCTAATGAATCGAGCCTTGAGACCACCGTCGAGGTATTTCCTTTGGATTTAAATCGAATTCATTCTGTTTTATCAAATGAGTTGAGCCTTGAGAGTGTCGTCAAGGTATTTTAATCACGGGTAAGGCCTCTAGGTACCATTTTTAAAGACCTTCGGGCACTATTATTAAGATCTTCGGGCATAATTTTTCATCACGGGTAAGGCCTCCGGGCACCATTTTTAAAGCCTCCGGGCACCATTTTTAAGACCTCTGGGCACCATTTTAAAGACCTTCGGGCACCATTTTTAAGACCTTCGGGCATAATTTTTCATCACGGGTAAGGCCTCTGGGCACCATTTTTAAGACCTTCGGGCACTATTTTTAAGACCTTCGGGCACCATTTTAAAGACCTTTGGGCATAATTTTTCAAATCACGGTAAGGCCTTCTAGCACCATTTTTAAGACCTTCGGGCACCATTTTTAAGATCTTCGGGCATAATTTTTCAAATCACGGGTAAGGCCTTCGGACACCATTTTTAAGACCTCCGTGCATAATTTTTAAGATCTTTGAGCACAATTTTCACTTTTGCAAAACGAACTCGATTCCTTAAGACGGGTCGAGCCTTGATTAGTGAGGGAATTCAATTTAAGGACAAAATCTTCAATTTACAGCTTTTTCAAAAAAAAAAAATGAATGATGATGATTGAAAACCCGTTTCCCTTTCCTTCACGTATGATTTCACTAACCGTACAAAATTAGTGTTTGTTTATCTTTGCCTGATTCTTGATTCTCAGCAATAGCCAAAGAGGGGCAGCTGTAGACACCTAATTTTGTCCGGACCCTAAATCAGGTACATTTTCTTCCTAAATTGATGTTTCAGAATGCTAAAGGGCTTTTCTCGTCCTGCAGGTGGTACTTCGAGGCTTAGTCTAAGAAAGTAGACAAAAAAGTCAAACCCAAAAAAGTCAACCCCTAAAAAGTCAACTACTAAAAAAGTCAACCCACTTTCAAAATCAATATTTGAGGTTCAATTGAAAAACGGTGAAAGAATTTTGATAATTCGAGGTCTACATTGAAAGATATGGAGTTCGGAAGTTAGGTTACGAGATTAAGTAGAAAGGAAACCCTTAATTTGGGAAATTTGGGGAAAAGTGCTTAAACGATCAAATTGGTCAGAATTGAAAGTCTCAAATGAAAGATAAGCACTGACTATGGGTAATGGAGAAGCCACTTCCAACAAGAAAAACTGATAGAAAAGTCAATTCGGAAGAAAACCGAGAATGAGGGTTTTTTTGTGGATTTCAGTGAAATTTGGAGGAATTACAGAAATGGCCTGATTGAGTAGGACTAAAACCCCTAATTGATGAGGAATGATTAAACAAGGATAGCCCAAGGCTCAGTTTGAAGAAAATCTGAAAATCGAACTTGTTTTGAGCAAAATCGGGTTTTAGAGGCAAAAAGGCAAAATTGGAAAATGTGGGAAAAATAGAAAATGAACTCCAAAAATTCTAAAAATTTGCAAATCTCATTCTTAAATCATTTCGAAGAGATTGGCGAAAGAAAATCTTGATTCGGAGTTCATTTGCAAAATGGCCAAATACCGAGCCCACTATGCAGAAATTCAAGCGGATAAATCCCGGAAAAATAGCAAATGAACTCCAAAAATTCTGAAAATGTGCAAATATCATTTTTGAATTACTTGGAAGAGATTGGAGAAATAAAATCTTGATTCGGAGTTCGTTTACAAAATGGCCAAATCCCGAGTCCCCTATGTAGTAATTCAAGCGGATAAATCTCGAAAAAATAGCAAATGAACTCCAACAATTCTGAAAATTTGCAAATATCATTTTTGAATTATTTGGAAGATATTGGCAAAAAAAAAATCTTGATTCGGAGTTCGTTTACAAAATGACCAAATCCCGGGTCCCCTATGTAGTAATTCAAGAAAATAAATCCCGAAAAAATAGCAAATGAGCTCTAAAAACTATAAAAAATTCCAGATCACATATTTAAATTATTTGGAAGAGATTGGTGAAGAAAAATCTGGATTCGGAGCTCGTTTAAAAAATGGTAAAGTTCGGGTGCATAAAAGGGGCAATTTCGGAAATAAATCCGAAATAAATAGCAAATGGACTTGAAATTTTTCGAAAACTTGTAGAATTAAATTTTTTATTATTTTGGAAGTATTAAAAAAAGAAAATTAGAATTTGGAGTTCGTTTGCTATTTATTTAGGTTCGGGGGGCAAAAAGGTCATTTCACCAAAGAAACCAAAAAGGGCAAATTTGTAATTGAGGAAAATATGAAAAAAGAAAAAATTGCTGGGATTTTTCTTCCCTTGGTCAGCCAGCATAGAGGAGAAGAAGGAAGCTTGAATAATTTAATTCCTTAGTCACTATCAAGCCACATGCTACCACTAACACCTTGCAAATGGTCCCCCCTTCATCCAATGGCTTAAGTGCCTTGTAGGAAAGTTGAATGCACCATCCAATGGCCAAGTTTAAATGTCAAGATGAGATTTTTATTTTTCATGAAAGAACCCTCATCTAATGGCCAAGAATGGAAGAAAAAAGATGAGCACAATTCATCCAAAGGAGAGCATCCATTCGGTTAAGCAAGGGAGTACATGGGATTGTCTCTTTTCATCCAATGGCTTAGGCCATCTATAAGGGCTGAGTACACATGTTGAGGGCTGGATTTAATCTACAAGATGTCATTTTTATGTTGTCCTCATCCAATGACCAAGAATGGAAGAGCACAACTCATCCAAGGGTAGGCACTCAAGGGGGCAAGTAAGGGGGTGCATGGGATTGGTCCTCTTTTGCATCTAAGGGCTAAGGTTACTACAAGGGCTGAGTACACATCTTAAGGGCTGCTATCAATTTGCAAGATTCTGTTTTTATGTTGTCATCAAAATATCTTAATCTAAAGGCCAAGATTGGAAGAGAAAAAAGTGCAATTCCCATCCAAGGGTGAGAGGCCATTCGGCCAAGGCTAAAGGGAGGGGGGTGATTTCAATTTTTCATAGGTTTTTTGGCTAAATTCAGTAGGTAATTTAGCAAGGAGAAATGTTTTGAAAGAAAGAAAAAAAAGGTTTTCAATAGAGAGCTTGAAGGTAGTTATCTCTACCAAGTTCTAGCATAGCTTTCTTCTTATTTTCCATGGTGATTTCTTGAATTTCTATCTTGTTTTCCTACTACATTTTTCATAGAAATAATGTTTTCATCTCTTCTTCTTCATTAAAATGGTGGAAAACAATTTTTTTTACATGGTTTCATGCTTGGCCGAATATGGCATGTTTGCTTGCCTTGGTTTTCTTTTTCTTTCTTCCTTGCAAGTTGTTATGAAAAATGATTTTTAGAAGGTTTTTTTAGAGTATTCTAAGGTTCTGATTTTTTACAAAAAAAAAAAAAAGAATCAAAAAGGTTGAAATGGCTACATGATCTTGGCTAGACCAAGTGACCATGGTTAGGAGAGAGGCTATGCCTATTTTTACCTACCATGAAGCTCACCTTAATTTTGCTGTTTAGCATGGTTTATTTTCTGATTTTTGAAATGGAAAGGCTTCATGATCTTGGCAAAACCAAGTGATTATGGTTAGATGAGATGCTATGCCCATTTTATACCAACCATGGAGCTTAACTTTCCTTTTTTTATTTACTAGTTTTGCTTGTTATTTGCTTTGCATGTCTATGTTAAATTTTTATATGTTCTTTACATTATTTTCTATGCTATATTTACTTATATATTTCTATTCCATGCTTAATAACTTTCCCTTGCATATTCGGCCATTGTGTTCATATGCTCATATGCTCATATTGTGCATTTTTTTCATGTATCATGTCTTATATTATAAACATGTTTGCATTTTTTTTTATTTTGTTACATGGCCATTCGGCTACTCCATATTGATATGCCTTGCATGTGCATTTTCACTTTGCTTCTTGACTTGTTTGCATCTCCATGCCATGAGCTTGTGCATTTTGATTTTAGTATGTCATATGCTTATGAAAATGTCATGACATTATGCATCTTATTATGATTTGTCATGTACTTGTGTCATTTACTAGATAGGATTGCATTAGAGTATCATGTAACCACATTCGGCCTCTTCTTGCATCCCTTGCCTTGTCATGCATTTGCATTTTGTTTAGGTAAATTGATTTGCATTATCATATCTTGAAATTGTGTATTAGTTTCTATTTTTTCCAGCATTGACATTAGTTTCATGGGTCATTGTATGTTCATAGTATTGCTATGCATGTTCATTACATTTCAGGTCTAGGCCATGTTGATATTGTCATGCATATTGGGTCTTAAATCACATTGGTATTGTCATGCATTACTATGCTACTTAGGCCTTAGGTTACATTAGCATTGTCATGCATATTCATAACATATTAGGTCCAAGTCACATTTACATTATCAAGCATTGCATGCATATTGAGTTAGGATAACATTTATTGCCATGCAAACTCATGCTAGGCATTTAGGTTATTTTGAATTGTCATGCATTTCCTTTACCATTTAGGCTTGAGACCATGCATTTCATACATTTCATTTGATGTATGTTCATTTATTCCATGTCATTGCCACATGATTTATGACTTAGGCCAATCAATGACTCAAAGTCATGCTCTCTTGAGCATACTTGTGGAAAATTAAAGGGTTGTCAAATTGATTATTCTATCTTTGTGATTTTTTTTACTTAGCCAATTTTTATCCAAGGTTTTTTAATGTTTAGCTACTGTCCTTAGGTATTAGGATGATCTCCAACAATTTTTACTTTGATTTTTGAATGACTTTATCAAAGACAAAATAGTTTTTTCTTTTTTTCACCCAGTACTCGAACATCTCTGATTTTTCTGGGCTGTCATCTTTAATCAAAAAATTAAGCCAATTTTTTATCGTGTAGTTTTACATGTTCTGAGTCTCCAGTATTTTTTTTAGATTTTTTTTGAAGTTTTAAAAATAGGCTAAACAATCGTGTGGCAAAATCGGATAGTAGAGGCAGATTTGAATTCAAAAGAGAATAATGGTTGAATTTGGCTAAGGCATTTAGAGGGGGCCGGGTAGAAGCTTTAGCTACTGTCTAAGGGTAGTTTCTAAGCCTTTTAAAACTTTAAAAGTGATTTTATAAATCTTGGGTTAAAGGGGGTCAAGTCCGGAATTTTAAACTTAAGAAATTAGAGCCATTTCAAAAGGGTTTGGTAGGGGTACTTAATCTTTATTCAAGTTTTTCCTCAAAATTGTTTTTAAACAATCACAAAGTTTTTTTTTTAGAAAATCTAATTTGTCATATTTTCCTAAGGTAGCCGGATATCTTTTTAGATATACGGATTTCTTTATTTAGAGGAAAAAAATACATTTTCATGCATTGCATTTTCCATGTTCATGGTGTGATTTTTGCTGTGATATTTTCCATGGTATTATTATTATTTTGATTCACATTTTATGATCTTATATTGTTTTCCATATGATTTGGAATATTTCATGATATCCCATATTTTTTATTTAGCCATTTATTTTTTGTCACATTATTTAGCATATACTATGTTCATGCATTTTTATTTTATTTTCATGCATATTTTATGATAGCATTATTTTATATTTCATGTCATTTCTTGTCATTTAGATCATATTCCATGTCATTTAGGTTTTTTTATTTAAATATGCCATGTCATTTAAAATAGCCATATCATTTAAAATTGCCATGTCATTTAAATCATTTTATCTCATTTAGAATATACCATGATACTTAGGATTTTTCATTTCACCTAGAATACTATGCCATTTAAATTATGGCATATTATTTAGGTTGCATTATATTATCTAGACTTTGCCATGTCATTTTATTTATGTCATACATGTTCATGTTCATATTTTTAAATGTTTTGAAAAAGATAATGATTTTCAATAAAAATAAAGATAATCCCGAGTTAAAATAATTCATGAGTTCTCTACTGGGTTTGCTGGAGGGAATATCATCAATTATCATTAATAAAAGAATATCTTTCTTTCAAAAAACAAGAATGATTCGGAAAGTTTTCAAATGAATAAAAATTTCTATATTTTGCCGATTTTGTCGGGGAATATAGGAAAATTTTGAATTAATAAAATTTCGGATCATTTTCAATTAAAAATGGAATTATTTTTCTTAAAATTAGGATTTAATTTGAAATACTAAATAAAAAACCAACTTTTTACCGAGACTTAAGATAACACACGATTAATAAGGTACTGATTTATACGGGCGTTGTGCGGCTGCTAATCCTTCCCCGCACGTAACCGACTCCCGAACCCGCTTCTTTGATTTCTCTGGTTTGTAACGCAAACTTGAAATTGGTTTTAAAAATGTTTTAATTGATTTTAAAATGTTTTATAGAACCGGTTTTAATAGGTGGTCGATCACACTTAGCTAAAAAAGATTGGTGGCGACTCCATATCTTTTTTAAGGTTATTTTCAAAACCTTCATTTTTCTAGAGGAATTAAGTCGTCTTTTCCTCTACTTCTGTTTCACCCTCACTCGAACGGGTCCCCGCGATTGGGATCATGTATCGACAGCAAATAAGATGAGATGGCATGTGAATGAAATGACATAATGAATGACATGGCATATGAATGACATGGCATGTGAATGACATGGCATTTGAGTGACATGGCATGTGAATAACATGGCAAATTTTGATGACATGGCATACGAATGACATGGTAAAATGAATGACATGGCATAATGAATGACATGGCATGGCATGTGAATGACAAGGCATATGAATGGCATGGCATATGAATGACATGGCATAATGAATGACATGGCATGTGAATGACATGGCATATGAATGGCATGGCATATGAATGACATGGCACACGAATGACATGGCATAATGAATGTCATGGCATGTGAATAACATGACAATATAGATGACATGGCATATGAATGACATGGCATAATGAATGACATAGCATAATGAATGACATGGCATAATGAATGACATAACATAATGAATGTCATGGCATAATGAATGACATGGCATGTCAATGACATGACATATGAATGACATGACAAAATGAATGACATGGCAAAATGAATGACATGACATGTGAATGACATGTCATATGAATGACATGACAAAATGAATGACATGGCAAAATGAATGACATGACATGTGAATGACATGGCATATGAATGACATGGAAAAATGAATGACATGGTATATGAATGACATGGAAAAATGAATGACATGGCATAATGAATGACTTGGCATGTGAATGACATGGCATGGAAAAATGAATGACATGGCATGTGAATGACATGGCGTATGAATGACATGGCATGTGAATGACATGGCATACGAATGACATGGCATAATGAAAGTCATGGCATGTGAATAACATGGCATATGAACGACATAGCCTAATATGTTATAGCATGGTAATGAATGTCATGTGAATGAAATCGACATGGCGAACCCAAAATGAGATAAACATAATGACATGACAAACCAAGTGACATGGCATGAGAATGTTTTGTCATGAAACTAGAATGACATGAATGAAATGTCATGGTGACCGAATGGTCATGGTATTGACATGGATGGCATGACATACTTAATCATAGTTTAAAATGAGCTCAAACACTAAATGATATGGCAAATGACAGGCTATATGAATGATATGGCATAAATGACATAGATCATAAATAAAATGTCATGGTGGCCGAATGGCATGGTGATGGCATATGAATGGCCGAATGCATGGTGATGACATGTGGATGGTCGAATGGCATGAAATGATAACATGGTATGAATGGAATGGCATGAAAATACACCTAAACTATAAATGGCATAGCAAATAACATGGCATGACATGTTATATGGACAACGTGGCATAAAATGACATGGCATAATTAATGACATGGCATGTGAATGACATGGAAAATTCTTGATGACATGGTATGTGAATGACATGGCATATGAATGACATGACATATGAATGACATGGCATAATGAATGACATGACATGTGAATGACATGGCATAATGAATGACATGGCATGTGAATGACATGGCATGTGAATGGCATATGAATGACATGGCACTAAATGACATATGAATGACATGGCATTGAATGACATGACATGTGAAGGATATGGCATATGACATGGCATGTGAATGACATGGCATATGAATGACCTGGCATAATGAATAACATGACATGCTTGACATGGCAAAAATCACAAAATGATATCATCATAAAATATTCATAATCACAACATGATCACATGCACACAACATTACTTGGAATGTATTATTCATGTGAGGAATCATATAAATAGCATACGTTGGAAAATATTATCTTGCCTCCCGACAAACCCGACAAAGCTTGGAAAATAATTCTTTCATATGATATTTACATGGTTTTGAGTAAAACGAAAACCATATGTTTCGATTCCATAAACACGTGCGTTGAATAGTTCCCTAACCTCCCTGGCAAACCTAGCAAAGATCGGGAACAAATTCAAGCCCACTGTTTAATAAACCAAAAAATACGTTTTTATGACAAATTAAATAAAAACATTTTTAAAATGCAATGCATGGAAATGTATTCCTTCCTTAGAGTAAGGACAACCGTATACCTAAAAAGGTATCCGAATACCTTAGGAAGAGACCTAAATCAGATTTTCAAAATCAAAAGATTTGGGCTCGGTTTTTAAAAAAATGGAATTTTTGGATGAAAATAGCCTCTTGGCCGAACCCCTCATTTAAAAAAGCCCTAATTTCCTAATTTTGAAATCCGAGTTGACTGCCCTAGACCCGACTTTTATAAAATCAAATTTTTTGTTTGAAATGACTTGGAAATTAACCTAAGATAGTATCTAATGCCCCAAATCAGCCCTCTCCTAATATCATAACCAAAACAGAAAATTAGTATTTCTTAAAAACAAAACTGATTCTCACTGGCAGTTTTGGAAACCGATTTTTTTGCCCTTCCAAAAAATTTCAAAAAATTCTGAAAACATTACGGGAGACTTAGAACATGTCGACCCTTATGGGACAAAATCAGCTTAATTTTTGGAGCATGGATACTATGACCGATTTTTACCCAAAATCAAGACAGTGAGTTAAAAACTATTTTGTCAAAATCCATTAGGCAGTTTTGAAAACCTATTTTTTTTCCCTCCTAAAAAATTTCAAAAAATTCTAAAAAAAATTAGGGTAGAACTAGGACATGTTTACCTCTATGGGAAAAAATCAGCTTAATTTTTGGAGTATGGATACTATGACCGAATTTTATCCAAAATCAAGACAGTGAGTTACAAACTATTTTGTCAAAATCTATTTTTAAACCTTTGATAGAAAAATTCAAAAAAAAAAAAAATACTAGAGGGTCCTTAAAGGGTCTTCAACCTGTGGTTAAAAAAGCTTTAAATTTGGAAAAGGAATGCAGGGTCAGAAAAATAAAAAAAATCCAACTTGCATAACTTTTCATTTTTCCACAAGCATGCTCATGAGAGCTTGGCTTTGAGCTATTAGTTGGCTTAAGTCAAAAATCAAGTGGGGATGAGATGAATGCATGAACATGAAGCAACAAATATGGAGATCTATCCTACCACAACCAACCAAACAAGAGATATCAAGCAAGAACAAGCACAACAACACAAGTTAGGTTTCGGCTAGTGTGAAAAACATGTAGAGAAAGTTTGACAACTTAGTTATTTGATGAAAAGAAGAAGAAATCTTTTGGAACTTGTTTTGAAAAACAATTTTATGTCATGAAAGAAAATAAAATAAATATGAAAATCATAAAGGAATAACAAAATCATATGAACAAAGCATGGAGGAAAACAGCTACATTGCTTTAGCTATCCAAATCAAAGAGTAGTAAGAAAATGCCTTATTTGTTTCCTTCTCTTCTCTTTTCTTTTTTTCCTCTCCCTTTTCGCTCCTTTCTTGCTACTGCCTTGAAAATCTGACCTCTTTTCTTTCTTGAATGGCCGGCCTTCTTAGGAAGATTAGAATGTGTGCTCTTATTATTTTTTAGCCCTTGGATGGATATGCTCCTCTTTTCTTCCAACCATCTAAGCCCTTGGATCAAAGATATTTTCATGACAATAAAAATGACATCTTGCCATTTGATCTTGGCCCTTGAAGGATGTACTCATCTTTTTACCAAGCACCTAGGCCACTAGATGGACAAGATATTTTCATGACATTAAAAATGGCATCTTGCAATTTGATAGTGACCATTGGATGAATTTAATCAAATCTCACCCTTCATTTATGAGATGACCAGCCAAGGGCCTAGAACATTCCAACAATTCCTTCATCTTTCATATTTTTTAATTGCAAATTGGCCCTTTTTCGAATTCTTCGATAAAATTGCATTTTGCCCCCCAAACTTGATTTTATTGAAAACGGACCCCAAATCCGATTTTTCTTTCTCCAATCTATCCAATCAAATATAATATTGAGATCTGGTGATTTTCAAAATTTTCCGAGCTCGTTTCCTATTTTTCCCAAAATTTTCTCTAAGATTTTTGGGGTTAGGGCACCCAAATTTCACCTTTTTCATTTGAACTCCGATTCTGGATTTTTCTTCACCAATCTCTTCCAAAAAATATAAAATTGGGATCTCGAAGTTTTCAGAATTTTTGGAGCTCGTTTGCTATTTTTCTCGGAATTATCTTCTGGAATTTCGGCTTAGTGCACCCGAACTTTGCCATTTTTCAAATGAACTTCGATTCCGAATTTTTCTTCACCTATCTCTTCCAAAAATTATAAAACTTAAATCTGAAAGTTTTCATAATTTTTCGAGCTCATTTGCTATTTTTCCCGAAATTATCTTCTGAAATTTTTTGAGAATGCCCTTCAACCTCCGAAACCTCGATTTTAGTCAAAACGGGTCCGATTTCCGGATTTTTTTTTCACTTTGTTCTATATTGAATTTGAGTTGGTCCAAAAATGGCCAATTTTTACATCCAATTCCTCTCCGATTTAGTTTTCTCTTTTTCAATTTTGGGAATTTTCTCGTTTTTCTGTTTTTGCTCTAATCGGCTTTTCCTTGGGATCCATTTAAGACTGGGCCTGGGCTATTTTTCTTTATTCATCCTTTGTCAACTGGGGGCTTCAATTTCACCGAATTGAGCCATATTTTCAGTTTTCCCCAAATTTGCCAGATTAGGTCTTCCGCTACATTGAATTTCCACAACCCATCTTTCGAACTCCATATCTTTCGTTGTAGATCTCGGATTGTCAAAATTCTTTCGCCATTGTTCAATTCAACTTTAAATCTTTATTTTGACTAAAGGTTGACTTTTTTAGTGGTTGACTTTTTGAAGTTGACTTTTTTTGGATTGACTTTTCATGCTAAAATCTGAATCACAAGTCTTGGAGGACCATCTCCAAGATGAGAAGAGATTTTCTACATTCTAAAAAAGTACAAGGAAGAATTTACATGGTTTAGGGGGGACGAACAAAATTAGGTGTCTACAGCTGCCCCTATTTGGCTATTGTTGAGAATCAGGAATCAGGCAAAGATAAATAGATAATAATTTTGTCCGGTTAGTGAAATCACATGTAAAGAAAAGGAAAGAGAGTTTGCTTTATTCTTCATTTCCATTTATTTCATCATTTTTTGTTTTTTTCGAATAAAGCTTTAAATAGAAGATTTTGTCCTTAAATGAGTTCCCTGACTAATCAAGGCTCGACCCGTCTTAAGGAAACGAGTTCAATTTGCAAGAGAAGAAAATACCTCGAGGTGGTATCGGGGCTCGACTCATTTGAGAAGCAGAACGAGTTCGATTTAAAAACAAAAGGAATGCCTTAACATCAATCTTGGGTTTGACTCATTTAGAAAACAAGTTCGATTTGAAAAGAAAATACCTCGACGGTGGTCTTGGGGTTTGACTCATTTGAGAAACAGAACGAGTTCGATTTTAAAACAAAATACCTCGACGGTGGTATCGGGGCTCGACTCATTAAAAAAAAAACATGTTCAATTTAAACAAAAGAAAATACCTCGATGCTAGTCTCGGGCTTGACTCATTTGAGAAGCAGAACGAGTTCGATTTAAAAACAAAATACCTCAACGGCGGTCTCGAGGTTTGACTTATTTGAGAAGCAGAACGAGTTCGATTTTAAAACAAAATACCTTGACGATGGTCTCGGGGCTTTATCTTGTCCTAGTGCGAAATTTGTTTGAAATTCTGGGTATCTCCTCCAGAAGCTTCGGCTATTACTACCAAAGCTTGGTTTCTTTCTTTTAATAAAATTCTGGGTATCTCCTCCAGAAGCTTTGGCTATCACCACCAAAGACTTGTCCATTTTTAAAACTTTAAAACTCTGGATATCTTCACCAGAGGCTTCGGCTATCACCACAAAAGATTTGTTCAATCTTAAATCTGTAAAACTCTTGATATCTCCACCAGAGGCTTCGGCTATCACCACCAAAGACTTGTTCATTTTAAAACTGTAAAACCCTGGATATCTCCACTAGAGACTTCGGCTATCACCACCAAAGACTTGTTCATTTTTAAAATTGTAAAACTCTGGATATGTCGCAACCTAAAAAAAAAAAATAACAAGTCTCATCACAAGACTTTATTACTCGTTAAGCATGACATTAAAAAAAAACGAGGGTTAAGCTATCGATACGTGATCTCGAATCGCGGGGGACCCATTCAAGTGAGGGGGAAAAAATGCAGATGAAAAGACGACTTAATTCCTCTAGATTGAAATTAAAGGTCGAGGGTATGAAAACAGCCTCGTAAAAAGACATCAAGTCGCCACCAATCTATTTTAGCTAGGTGTGATCGGCCACATATTAAAACCGATTTTAGAAAACATTTTAAAATTAATTAAAACATTTTTTTTGAAACCAATTTCAAGTCTGCGTTATAAACCAGAGAAAATCGAAGAATCGGGTTCGGGACTCGGTTACGTGCGGGGAAGGATTAGCACCCCCACAATGCCTGTATAAAACGGTACCTTATTAATCGTGTGTTATCTCAAATCTCGGTAAAAAGTTGGTTTTTAATTTAGTATTTCAAGTTAATTCCCAATTTTAAGAAAAATAATTCCATTTTTAATTGAAAATGATCCAGAATTTATTAATTCAAAATTTTCCTATATTGCCTGACAAAATCGGCAAAATATAGAAATTTTTATTTATTTGGAAAACTTTCCGAATCATTCTCGTTTTTTGAAAGAAAGATATTTCTTTATTAATGATAATTGATGATATCCCCTCCAGCAAACCCGGTAGAGAACTCATGAATTATTTTAACTCGGAAATATCTTTATTTTTATTGAAAATCATTATCTTTTTCAAAACATTTAAAAAAAAAATAAACATGAACATGTATGACATAAATAAAATGACATAGCAAAGTCTAGATAATATAATGCAACCTAAATGATATGACATAATTTAAATGGTATAGTATACTCTAGATGAAATGAAAAATCCTAAGTATCATGGTATATTCTACACGAGATAAAATGATTTAAATGACATTGTAGACACCTAATTTTGTCCGGACCACTAAACAGGTATGTTTTCTTCCTATATTGATGTTTCCGAGTGTAAAAAGACTCTTTTCATCCTGCAGGTGGTACTCGGAGACTTATTTTAAGAGGGCGAGCACAAAAAGTCAAACTTGAAAAAGTCAACCCCGGAAAAAGTCAACCCCAAAAAGTTAACTACTGAAAAAGTCAACCCACTTTCAAAATCAAGATTTTAAGTTCAATTGAAAAATAGCGAAAGAATTTTGATAATCCAATTGAAAGATATGGAGTTCGGAAGTTGGGATTTGGAGATTCAGTAGAAAAGAAACCCTAATCCGAGAAATTTGGGGAAAAGTGCTTAAACGATCAAACTGGTCGAAATTGAAGGTTCCAAATGAAAGATAAGCACTGACTACGGGTAATGGAGAAGTCACTTACAAGAAAAACCGAAAGAAAAGTCAATCCGGGAGAAAATCGAGAATTAGGGTTTTTAGTAGATTTCGGTGAAATCGGGAAGAATCACAGAAATGGCCCGACTTGGTAAGACCAAAGCCCCCAATGGATGAAGAATGATTAAAAAGGATGGCCCAAGGCTCAGATTGAAGAAAATCTGAAAATCGGATTTGTTTTGAGCAAAACCGGGTTTCGGAGGTAAAAGGGCAAAATTGGAAAAATTTGGGAAAAATAGCAAATGGACTCCAAAAATTCTGAAATTTGGCAAATCTCATTTTAAATTATTTGGAAGAGATTGGCGAAAGAAAATCTTGATTCCGAGTTCGTTTGCAAAATGGCCAAATCCCGGGCCTCCTATGTAGTAATTCAAGCCGATAAATCCCTAAAAAATACCAAATGAGCTCCAAAAAATATGAAAACTTCCAGATCACACTTTTTAATTATTTTGAAGAGATTGGTGAAGAAAAATCTTGTTTGGAGCTCGTTAAAAAATGGTAAAATGTAGGGGCATAAAAGGGCATTTTTGGGAAGAAAAAATCCAAATAAATAGCAAACGGACTCGGATAATTTTGAAAACTTCCGGAACTCAATATTTTATTATTTTGGAAGTATTAAAAAAAGAAAAATTGAATTTGGAGTCCGTTTGATATTTACTTGCATCCGGGGGGCAAAAAGGTCATTTCACCCAAGCAACCGAAAAGGGCTTTTTTTTTGGCCCTTCAAAAAATCAGAGTTGGGCTGGAAAAGAGAAGTGCTGGCATGCCCAAGCCCAAAGAAAGGAGGAAGCTTCTAATTTTTTTTTTTCAATCAAGTGGTTAAAAATCAAGAGTTAGTTAACCATTCTCTTTGATCAAACCATGGTGATTAAACCACATAGGTTAAGAAAGATGTCAACATTTTTCTTGGATAGCTGTAATTGGAGAGGGCTGAGATGCTAATCTAAGGGTGGTAATTTCATGACTTTTCATCTTGAATTATTGGCCATTTGATGGAAATTAGGTTACACAAAAATGACAACATCTTGGAGTCCATATATACCCCATTTTCTGCCAGCCCTAGAGCACAAGCAGATTTTGATTTTTTCTTTTCCATTTTGGCTGATTTCTCTTAGTTTTTCTTAGTCTTTATCTTCTTGGTTGAGAGCAAAAAAGAAAAGTTTAGAAAAAAAAAGGAAAGTTTGAAGAGAAAAGCTTGAAATATTAGCTTCTTGAGGTTGCTCTTGAGCACCAACTCTTGCAGTTTCATTTTCTATTCTTGTTTTTGCTATTTTAATCTCTACTTGGTGAGTTTTCATTTTAGAATAATGTTTTTTGTTCTTCCTTCATTTCCTTTCTTAAGTATATTTTATTTACATTTTGTTTTTACAATAAACTCACCATGGCCAAATGACCTACATTATTTATTTTAAGTTGTTGTGTTGATTCATTTTACCATATTGTTTATGCTATTTTCTTTCTTTTTTTTTTGTTTTAAATGTTATGTTATTTCATGTTCTTGAGTTATATTTTAATTTGGTTGCTTTGTTTGTTTCCATTTATGTCTTAGATATCATGTTTTTGCATTTTAATTTTCTGTTTTCATGTTGTTTAAATTTGAGCATGTTTTAGAGTTAGCATATTAGGTGTTTGTGAAAATGCTTGTGTGATTCTTTGCATGACTCTTGTTTTATATCCTAGTTGAGCATGTTTTAGTTCTAGTATATTAAGTGTTTGTGAAAATGCTTGTGTGATTTTTGCATGATTTAAGTGTTATGACTTAGTTTTTCATGCTAGTGTGCCAAGTGTTTGTGAAAATGCCATGCTTGTTGGAGCTTGAGACCATTTGGCTACTCCATGTGTTTTGCATTGTGTGTTGCATTTTTTTGTCATGCTAGTTGTTAGGTTTTTGCATTTGCATGATATTTGGTTGGATTTTTGAATTAAGCATGCCTTGTGTTTGTGAAAATGCCATGCATATTTTAGGTCTAGGTTACATTAAATGCCATGCAAGTTCATTTAGGTCTAGGTTACTTTATGAATGCCATGCATTTTTGCCATGACATTTAGGTTTAAATCCATGCATTTCATGCATTATGTTTGCTGCATTATTTCATGCATTTTATGTTCATGCCACTTGAATAATGACTTGAGCCAATTAATGGTTCAAGGTCATGCTCTCTTGAGCACACTTGTGGAAAATTAAGTTTGTCAAATTGATTATTCTATCTTTGTGATTTTTTTACTTAGCCAATTTTTATCTAACCTTCAAAAAGTCCTAGCTACTGCTTTCAAGTCATTTTATGAGTTTCAAATATTTTTACTTTGGTTTTTAAATGATTTTATCAAAGGCAAAAAAAAAATTGTGTTGGCAAAGCAGTTTTTTTTTTCTCCTCCAAAACTCGTACATCTCTGATTTTTCTGGGAATTCATCTTTGATCAGAAAATTAAGCCAATTTTTTCTCATGTAGTTTTATATGTCCTGAGTCTCCAGTATTTTTTTTCAGAATTTTTGGAATTTTTAAAATAGGGTGAAAAAAATCGTGGATTAAAACTGGACAGTGGAGTCAGAATTGAATTTAAAGAAAAACAAAGCAGTTTTTTCTCCTCCAAAAACTCGTAGATCTCTGATTTTTCTGGGAATTCATCTTTGATCAGAAAATTAAGCCAATTTTTTATCATGTAGTTTTATATGTCCTGAGTCTCCAGTATTTTTTTTAGAATTTTTGGAATTTTTAAAATAGGGTGAAAAAATCGTGGATTAAAACTGGAGAGTGGAGTCAGAATTGAATTTAAAGAAAAACAAAGCAGTTTTTTCTCCTCCAAAAACTCGTAGATCTCTGATTTTTCTGGGAATTCATCTTTGATCAGAAACTTAAGACAATTTTTTCTCGTGTAGTTTTATATGTCCTGAGTCTCCAGTATTTTTTTCAGAATTTTTGGAATTTTTAAAAATAGGGTAAAAAATCGTGGATTAAAACTGGACAGTGGAGTCAGAATTGAATTTAAAGAAAAACCAATTTTCTGTTTTGGTTAATTTACTTAGAGTGGGCTGATTAGGAGGGTTAGCTACTGACTTAGGGTAATTTCTAAGCCTTTTTAAACTCTAAAAATGGTTTTTCAAGTCCCGGGTTAAGGAGAGTCAAGTCCAGATTTTTTTAAACTTAGGAAATTAGAGCCATTTAAAAATTTTTAGCCCAGTTTTTATTGTTAATTCAAACTTTTCAAAATTGTTTTCAAACAATCACAAAGTATTTTGGTTTTAGAATATTTAATTTGACATATTTTCCTAAGGTAGCCGGATATCTTTTTAGATATACGGATTTCCTTAATTAAAGGAAAAAAATACATTTCATGCATTGCATTTTTATGTTCATGCATTTTATATAATATGTGATTCTTGTTATAATAATTTCTATGATATTGTTATTATTTTGATTTATATTTTTGATGTTATATGGTTTATTATATGATTTGGAATATTTCATGATATCCTATGCTTTTATTTAGTTATTTTTTGGTCATATTATTTAGCATATACTATGTTCATGCATTATTATTTCCATTTTTATTTTCATGCATATTATATGGTAGCATTATTTCATATTCCATCTCATTTAATTTATATGCCATATCATTCGTGTTTGCCATGTCATTTAGGTTGCATTATATTATTTAGATTTTGCTATGTCATTTTATTTATGTCATGCATATACATATTCATTTCTTTTAAATGTTTTCAAAAAAAAAAAGATAATGGTTTTCAATAAAAAAATATAAAGATATTCCCGAGTTAAAATAATTCATGAGTTCTCTACCGGGTTTGCTGGAGGGAATATCATCAATTATCATTAATAAAGGAATACCTTTCTTTCAAAAAAAGAGAATGATTCGGAAAGTTTTCCAAAACTAATAAAAATTTCTATATTTTGCCACGTTTGTTGGGGAATATAGGAAAATTTTGAATTTATAAATTTCGGATCATTTTCAATAAAAAATGGAATTATTTTTCTTTAAATTTGGGAATTAATTTGAAATACTAAATTTAAAACCAATTTTCACCGAGACTTGAGATAACACACGATTAATAAGGTACCGATTTATACGGGCGTTGTGGGGGTGCTAATCCTTCCCCACACGTAACCGACTCCCGAACCCGCTTCTTTGATTTCTCTGGTTTTAAACGCAGACTTGAAATTGGTTTTTAAAATGTTTTAATTAATTTTTAAAATATTTTATAAAACCGGTTTTAATAGGTGGCCGATCACACCTAGCTAAAAAAGATTGGTGGCGACTCCATGTCTTTTGTAAGGTCATTTTCAAAACCTTCATTTTTCTAGAGGAATTAAGTCGACTTTTCCTCGTTTTTTTTAATGTCACGCTTAACAAATAATAAAGTCTTGCGATGAGACACGTCGTTATTTTTTAGGTTGCGACAGACATGGCAATTTTAAATGATATGGCATATTTTAAATGACATGGCATATTTTAAATGACATGGCATATTATAAATAAAATAACCTAAATGACATGGAATATGATCTAAATGACATGAAACATAAAATAATGCTATCATAAAATATGCATGAAAATAAAATAAAAATGCATGAACATAGTATATGCTAAATAATGTGACAAAAATAAATGACTAAATAAAAAATATGGGATATCATGAAACATTCAAAATCATATGGCAAACAATATAAGATCATAAAATGTGAATCAAAATAATAATAATACCATGAAAAATATCATAGCAAAAATCACACATTTAAATAAAATGCATGAACATGGAAAATGCAATGCATGAAAATGTATTTTTTCCTCTAAACAAAGAAATCAGTATATCTAAAAAGATATCCGGCTACCTTAGGAAAATATGTCAAATTAGATTTTCTAAAAAAAAAACAAAACTTTGTGATTGTTTGAAAACAATTTAGAAGAAAAACTTGAATGAAGATTAAAACCCTACTAAACCCTTTTGAAATGGCTCTAATTTCCTATGTTTAAAATCCAGGACTTGACCACCCATAACCCGAGATTTATAAAATCATTTTTAAATTTTAAAAAGGCTTAGAAACTACCCTAAGATAGTAGCTAAAGCTTCTAACCAACCCCCTCTAAATGTCTTAGCCAAAGTCAACCATTATTTCTCTTTTGATTTCAAATCTGCCTCTACTGTCCGGTTTTGACACACGATTTCTTTTCCTATTTTTAAAATTCAAAAAAATCTAAAAATAAAACTACTGGAGACTCATAACATGTAAAACTACACGAGAAAAAATTGGCTTAATTTTTTGATCAAAGATGACAGCACAGAAAAATCAGAGAAGTTTGAGTACTAGGTGAAAAAAACTGTTTTGTCAAAACACAATTTTTTCCTTTGATAAAGTCAATCAAAAATCAAAGTAATAATTGTTGGAGATCATCCTAAAGACCTAAGGACAGTAGCTAAAACATTTAAAAACCTTGGACAAAAATTGGCTAAGTAAAAAAAATCACAAAGATAGAATAATCAATTTGACAATTCCTTAATTTTCCACAAGTATGCTCAAGATAGCATGACTTTGAGCCATTGATTGGCCTAAGTCATAAATCACGTGGAAATGGCATGGAATGCATGAACATACAGAAAATAAAATGTATGAAATGCATGGTCTAAAGCCTAAATGGTAAAGAAAATGCATGACAATTCAAGATAAATTAAATGCCTAGTATGAGTTTGCATGGCAATAAATGCTATCCTTACTTAATATGCATGCAATGCTTGATAATGCAAATATGACTTGGACCTAATATGTTATGAATATGCATGAAAATGCTAATGTAACCTAAGACCTAAGTAGCATAGCAATGCATGGCAAAACCAATATGATTAAGACCCAATATGCATGGCAATACCAATATAGCCTAGACCCACAATGTAATGAACATGCATAGCAATACTATGAACATACAATGACCAATGAAGCTAATTATAATGATGGAATAAACAGAAACTAATACACAATTTCAAGATATGATAATGCAAAGCGTGTTACCTAAACAAAATGCAAATGCATGATAAGGCAAGGAATGCATGAAGAGGTCGAATGGTCACACGAGACTCTAATGCATTCCTATCTAGCAAATGACACAAATATATGACAAATCATATTAAGATGCATAATGTCATGACATTTTCACGAGCATATGACATACTAAAATCAAAATGCATAAGCTCATGGCATAGAGATGCAAACAAGTCAAGAAGCAAGATGAAAACAAACACATGTAAGGCATACTAAATGGAATAGCCGAATGGTCATATACCCCAAATGATTTCATTTTATCATAGCATTTTCACAAGCATATGGCATACTAAAATTAAAATGTACAAGCTCATGGCATGGAGATGCAAACAAGTCAAGAAGCAAAATGAAAATGCACAGGCAAGGCAAACTAAATATCAAGATATGCTAACTCATGGCATGGAGATGCAAACAAGCCAAGAAGCAAGATTAAAATGCACATGCACATGCAAGGCATACTAACATGGAGTAGCCGAATGACCATATGACAATATATGAAAGATGCAAACATATTTATAATATAAGACATGATACATAAAAAAATGCACAATATGAGCATATGACACAATGGCCGAATCTTCAAGGACACAATATCAAGCATGGAAATGACATATAGAAACAAATATAGCATAGAAAATAATGTAAAGAACACATAAAAAATTAAACATAGCCATGCAAAGCAAATAACAAGCAAAACTTGTAAATAAAACAAGAAAAGTTAAGCTCCATGGTTGGTATCAAATAGGCATAGCCTCTCACCTAATCATAATCACTTGGTCTTGCCAAGATCATGAAGCCTTTCCATCTAAAAAAAAACAGAAAATAAACCATGTTAAACAAAAAAAATTAAGGTGAGCTTCATGGTAGGTAAAAATGGGCATAGCCTCTCCCCTAACCATGGTCACTTGGTCTTGCCAATATCATGTAGCCATTTCAACCTTTTTGCTTCATCTTTTTGTAAAAAATCAGAATATAAAATACTCTAAAAAACCTTCTAAAAATCCTTTTTTCACAACAACATGCAAGGAAGAAAAAAAAAAAAAAAAAAAACAAGGCAAGCAAACATGCCATATTCGGCCAAGCATAAAACCATGTAAAAAAAATTTGTTTTCAACCATTTTGATGAAGAAGAAGAGATGAAAACTTAGGTAAACATTAAAAACCTTTATTTCTATGAAAAATGTAGTAGGAAAACAAGATGGAAAATAAAAAAAATAAAACATCATGGAAAACAAGAAGAAAGCTATGCTAAAACTTGGTAGAGATGACTACCTTCAAGCTCTTTATTGAAAACCTTTTTTTTCTTTCTTTCAGAACCTTTTTCTTTGCTAAATTAGCTACTGACTTCAGCCAAAAAACCTATGAAAAAATGAAATCAACCCCCCCTTAGTCTTGGCCGAATGGCCTCTCCACCATTGGATGGAATTTGCACTTTTTCTCCTCAAATCTTGGCCCTTAGATTAAGATATTTTGATGACAACATAAAAATGTCATCTTTCCAATTGATAGCAGCCCTTAATATGTGTACCAAGCCCTTGTAGTAACCTCAGCCCTTAGATGCAAAAGAGGACCAATCCCATGCACTCCATTGCTTGCCCCCTTGAGTGCCTACCCTTGGATGAGTTCTGCTCTTCCATTCTTGGTCAATGGATAAGGACAACATAAAAATGAAATCTTGTAGATTAAATCCAGCCCTCAACATGTGTACTCAGCCCTTGTAGATGGCCTAAGACATTGGATGAAAAGAGACAATCCCATGCACTCCCTTGCTTGACCGAATGAATGGTCACTTTTGGATGAATTGTAATCATATTTTTTCTTCCATTCTTGGCCATTAGATGAGGGTTCTTTCATGACAAATAAAAATTTCATCTTGGCATTTAAACTTGTCCATTGGATGGTGCATTCAACTTTCCTACAAGGCACCTAAGCCATTGGATGAAGGGGGACCATTTGCAAGGTGTTAGTGGTAGCATGTGGCTTGATAGTGACTAGGGAATTAAATTGTTCAAGCTTCCTTCTTCTCCTCTATGCTGGCTGACCAAGGGAAGAAAAATTCTAGCAATTCCTTCTTCTTTCATATTTTCCTCAATTACAAATTTGCCCTTTTTGGTTTCTTCGGTGAAATAACCTTTTTGCCCCCGAACCTAAATAAATAGCAAACGGACTCAAAATTCAAAATTTCTTTTTTTAATACTTTCAAAATAATAGAAAAATAGAATTCTGAAAGTTTTCAAAAATTTTCGAATCCATTTCCTATTTATTTCGGATTTATTTCTAAAATTACTTTTTTTATGCACCTGAACTTTACCATTTTTTAAACGAGCTCTGAATCCATATTTTTCTTCACAAATATTTTCAAAATAATTTAAAAATGTGATCTGGAAGTTTTCATAATTTTTGGAGCTCATTTGCTGTTTTTTTCGGGATTTATCTGCTTGAATTACTACATAGGGGACCCGGGATTTGGCCACTTTGCAAACGAACTCTGAATCAAGATTTTCTTTCGTCAATCTCTTCCAAATAATTAAAAAATGAGATTTGCAAATTTTCATAATTTTTGGAGTTCATTTTCTATTTTTCCCATATTTTCCAATTTTACCCTTTTACCTCTGAAACCGGTTTTGCTCAAAACAAGTCTGATTTTCAGATTTTCTTCAAACTAAGCCTTTGGCTATCCTTGTTTAATCATTTCTCATCAATTAAGGGCTTTAGATCTACCGAATCAGGCCATTTCTGTAATTCTTCCGAATTTCCCGAAATCCACCAAAAAAACCCTAATTCTCGATTTTCTTCCGAACTGACTTTTCTTTCAATTTTTCTTCCAAGTGGCTTCTCCATTACCTGTAGTCAGTACTTATCTTTCATTTTGAACCTTCAATTTCAACCAATTTGATTGTTTAAGCACTTTTCCCCAAATTTCCCGAACAAGGGTTTTTTTTTTCTACTAAGATTATGTAACCCAACTTTCGATCTGCATATCTTTCAATGTAGACTTCGGATTATCAAAATTCTTTCACCATTTTTCAATTGAACCTCAAATCTTGATTTTGAAAGTGGGTTGACGTTTTTAGTAGTTGACTTTTTCAGTAGTTGGCTTTTTTGGGGTTGACTTTTTCAGGGTTGAGTTTTTCGAGTTTGACTTTTTTTGGTCTGCTTTCTTAGACTAAGTCTCGGAGTACCGCCTGCAGGATGAGAAAAACCTTTTAGCAATTTGAAACATCAATTTAGGAAGAAAACGTACCTGATTTAAGGGTCCGGACAAAATTAGATGTCTACAGCTGCCCCTCCTTGGTTATTGGTGAGAATCAGGAATCAGGCAAAGATAAACAAACACTAATTTTGTCTGGTTAGTGAAATCCATGTGAAGAGAACGGAAAGGGAGTTTTCTTTTTTCATTTTTTTCTTTTTCATCATTTTTTTCTTTTTGAAAAAGCTATAAATTGAAGATTTTGTCCTTAAATTGAATTCCCTGACTAATCAAGGCTCGACCCATCTTAAGGAAACGAGTTCGATTTTCAAAAGAAAAAATTATGTCGAGGGTCTTAAAAATAGTGCTCGCAGGTCTTAAATATGGTGCCCGGAGGCCTTACCCATGATTTGAAAAATTATACCTGAAGGTCTTAAAAATGATGCCCGAAGGCCTTACCCGTGATTTGAAAAAATATGCCCGAAGGTCTTAAAAATGGTGTCGAAAGGCCTTACCCGCATGGATGAAACCGAAAATTGAAAAGATCTAGATGAAACCAGAGATTAAAAGCCTGGGTGAAACCAGAAATTTGAAAAAGATCTGGATGAAACCAGAGATTAAAGGCATGGGTGAAACCAGAAATTTGAAAATGATCTGGATGGAACCAGAAATTTGAAAGGCATGGGTGAAACTAGAAATTTGAAAAAAGATCTCGATGAAACCAGAGATTAAAGGCATGGGTGAAACCAGAAATTTGAAAATGATCTGGATGGAACCAGAAATTGAAAAGCATGGGTGAAACCAAAAATTTGAAAAACATGGGTGAAACCAGAAATTTGAAAAAGATCTGGATGAAACTAGGGATTAAAGGCATGGGTGAAACCAGAAATTTGAAAATGATCTGGATGGAACCAGAAATTGAAAAGCATGGGTGAAACCAGAAATTTGAAAAATATTTGGATGAAACCAGAGATTAAAGGCATGGGTAAAACCAGAAATTTGAAAATGATCTGGATGGAACCGGAAATTTGAAAAACATGGGTGAAACCAAAAATTTAAAAAAGATTTGGATGAAACCAGAGAATAAAAAGGCATGGGTGAAACCAGAAAATTGAAAAGATCTGGATAAAACCAGAAATTGAAATGACCTAGAAATTAACTTGAAGGATTTGAGAGAGGATGCAAATGCTTCATGGTGTAAATGAAAATATCTTGGATTGATGCAAATCTTTCTTGAAATGATATGGATGTCTTGGATCAATGCAAATGCTTCTAAACGTAGATGTAGATGTCCCTACGAATCATGTTCATGTAAGTGGTTCATGAATGGTGTAATTGCAGCTACAATGAAGATGCAATGATCCTAGAAATGATGCACTTGCTTGAGATGATGATAATGCAAATATCTATGAAGGATGTACTTGTAAAGATAGAATGCAGATGCTTATGGAATAGTGCAAATACAAATACTCATGAATTATGCAAATATTTGCTGACACGGTGCAGATGCAAAGCTTAATAAATAGATGAATGCTCATGAGAGATGCAAATGCCCCTGATTATTTTTCTAGATTTTGTCTTAGCCTTTCCAAT
This sequence comes from Fremontodendron californicum, assembly GCA_030761205.1. NCBI lineage: Eukaryota > Viridiplantae > Streptophyta > Magnoliopsida > Malvales > Malvaceae > Fremontodendron > Fremontodendron californicum. The sequence continues at coordinate 12,295,486 of JAULJL010000005.1, read as the reverse complement.
TCATTTTTCCTCTTCAAATCAGAGTATATCTTCAATTCATTTTTCAATCTTTGGCTATTCTCTTTTTGCCCCAACAGTTTTCAAACTCTTTTTGACAGAAGTCTACTTGTCGAGTTCTATTTCTTCTTCTCATATTTGGAAGTAAAGGTTAACCCTAATAGTTCCACACCTTTGAGTTAAAAAAAACCCTTATCTCTTAACATCAAAAATGGGTATTTCAAAAATATGTTTATTTTCCTTTTTGAAACAACTTTGCTTATTTAATGAAAACTTTTGAGTCAAAAATTTTAACCCCACAGTGTGTAATGTACAAATCTTTTGAAGACTGATGATCACTGTTAGAAATTTTCCTAAGTGTCAATTTTGGGTTTTTCAACTTGAATTGACAAGGCTTGTACAACATGATTTTGGTTTTTCCAAGAAAACTTTACAACAAAAATGTATGCCCTTCTAGTCTCACAAATGGAACAGATTTTATAAATCATGAATTCATTGAGAACCAAACAAATTCAACTTTTTTTAGTTTCCATATCAAGGTATTTTAACAAGCGTCAAGATTGGCTGGGATGTTTAAACTGGAAAGTTGATTTTAGAGAAAAAAAAGTTTCAGTTTTTGAAATCAATCATCCAAATGAGAGTTGACAATTTGGGAGGTTCAAGAATTCCTAGATGTTCCTCGATGACCACTTCTTTAAGATGATCTTCTCTTTTGTGGTATTGGCACTATCATAGATGGCATCAAAAATTCCTATTTTACTTTAGACCGCCCGTTTTTGGGTTTTCGCCCTAAAGTCTCATTCTCTCTAGGTTTTTTTTTTTTTTCTTTCATTGTTTTACCATGCATTTTAGAATTCTAAATTCTTCCTTAGTGAAATGATAATTTGATGAGATGGGATAAAATCTGAGGAAAAAACCCTTCAAGTTAAATATTCATGCTTGATCAAAATGGACTTTTAAAGCACGTAATGTAGGCCATGGCTCAGGGTTCAGAAAGAAAGGATAAATAGGCCCAAAATATGTGTTTGAGGTAATCAGATCAAGGATCATTTCTTGAGGAGGATTCTCTTTGAAACATTTATCCTTTTTTGCACTTTTCATTCCTTTTTGACTTTTTGCTTTTTTTCTTCCTTGCTTTTGGCTTTCATTTGCCATACTTTTTCACATTTTTTGTTTTTGTTTTTCTTGGCTTTCATTTCGCCATCTTTTCCTTTTTCTTTGACAGAGTGAGCCCGTATTTATTCGGGGCTTCATTTGCTTTGCATCTGTCTTTGAGCTAGGACTCATTTCCAGTGATCTTTGAGAAGATCTTTCCTCGCATTTGCCCTCCAGTGTGTAGAGTGATCCTTGATCAAGGTTCAAAGAAGAAATAATTCTTTCGGCTCAAAAAGGGGTGACTATGGATGATTTGTTTTTGTGATAGGGACATGAAAGATGGCCATTTCTCATGTCAAGCACAAATATTCACATTGAAACGCAATCCCCAGGGGAAATAGATATTCAGAATTTCATTTTGCACTTTGGAATCATTCGAATTCTCATATGCATGATATCACAACTTTTTTGGTTTTTTTGTCGCATGCTCCAATGATTCATGCGTTAGTCCATCATTTTTCACCATATAACCATCATTTCCACATATGATGCCCCAGTTTGATTAACCATGAGAATTTGTATCAACGAGGAACATAGCAAGTCTAGGTCTATTTTAAAAAGGTTGAGTTTCAAATATGAGTTCTTTGAAAGGACAAGGAAAATACGACCCAAAAACGGGTTTTATCTGGGACATAGGATAATCCAGTTTAATCATTGTTCCCCAGGGTGTCAATCATGAAGTGATGTTTGGGTAATTAGTGTTTTGTGGTTATTGGTAAAGGTCATGAATGGTTTTAGCACAATCTTGACATACATCAATTTACCAAAATCTAGATTCTTGAAATAATGTCTCATTTGTTTGAATTTCAAGGAATTCGAAAAATTTCAAAAAGTTTGTTCCTTTGTTCATGGCCTAGACTAGGATTTACATCTTTGCTTATTCTACAATGACAATGGTTTATGAAGTTTAATCAATCATATTCCTTGAAGCATTAGGTCTTTCAAGTGATCTTAGTTTCAGGGATTTAGACATATGGAAATCCCGAAAGAAGGAAGGTATTGGGTCATTTCTAACAATGATCATCAATATTCTCAAGACTATTCCATCAGAACCTCTTTAATGCTTGTTTTTGCACATTCAAATTATTGTTAAAACACAACAAACATAAAAACATTCAAAATTCATTTGTTTCATAGGGATGTTAACATAAGACAAGTGTTCTCATCATGAGGTATGAAACTAAATGCATAAAAACTTCCCCTTGACATGTTCTCCCTAATTCAAACTGGCTATGCCTCGGTACTCTTTCCGAACTTTCCATCTTCTTCCCCTATTATGACATCCGCAATGGTCTCATAATTCCCATTCAGTAGATTCTCCCCACTGTCTGACCTTTGTTTCTTCCCCACATCTAACTATTCTTTATTAATGAGTGCTTGAACCTTCAATTTCAGACATAGGGAATTTTTCATGGAATGTCCCTGAATCCCAGAATGATAATCACAATATACATTCTCGTCATACCAGCTCAGATATGGGGGTTGGATAGGCTCCACTATAACTTTAGTGAGGAGTTGCTCTTTGACTAGCTGGGGTAATAGTTCAGAGTAAGACATGGGGAGTGGCTCAAACTGATCTCTTTTTTGGATATTCTTCGGTTTCCTCTGGCTGACAAAACGAAAATTTACTGGATTTTGAGAGGCCATCGGGTATAAGTATGAACCCTGGGATACACAGTTCGTAGAAGGACATGGTGGTTGGTATGGAGTAACCAGAATATACGGGGCAAAGTCTCCCACAGCTTGGACATCTTCCTCTTTCTTTTTGGGCATTCTGTTTCTCTCTGCATTAAATGTTTTATCTCCATCGAGTTTCCCAGCCTTGATAGCATTTTCAATCATTTCCCCAGAGATTACCATATCCGAAAAATTCTTCGTGGTGTTACCAACAAGTCTATCGTAGTATGAGGCCTGTAGTGTATTCACAAAAAGGACAGTGGTTTCCTTCTGAGTTAAAGGCGGTTGTACTTGGGTGGCCATGTTGCTCCACCTCTGAACATACTCTTTGAAGATCTTAGTAACCTTTTTCTCCATATTTTGCAAGGTGAGACGGTTAGGTGTCATGTCAGTCACATGCTTGTACTGGTTTAGAAAAGCCCTGGCCAAATCACTCCAAGAGCGAATCTGATCCTTGCTCAACTGACTATACCACCTAATTGTGGACCCGTTGAGGCTATCCTGAAAGTAGTGAATCAAAAGCTTATCATTATCTATGTGACTTGCCATCTTTCAACAGAACATGGTGATGTGGGTTGATGGATCGGTCGTCTCATCATATTTCACAAAGTCAGGGACCTTGAATTTATGAGGAATGACTAAATTGAAGACCAAGCATCGTTCCTTCGCATCTACACTCCCGAATACACCTGTATTTTCTACTGCCCGGAGCCTTTCATCTAACAACTGATATTTCCCTCGGGAATCTATCAACTCAGCCATATTTGACTCAACCATTTTCAACTTTTCTCGTTCAACTGGGTCGTCTAAGTTCAGGGTGTTGCTGGGGTTAACTATGTTCTGGCCATCCATCATTACGACCTCATTCTGACCCTTTTGTGCCTCTAACCCTTCTCTGGCAGCCAAGTTTTCAGTATATTCCTTTCCTTTGATTACGGCGGACATCAACTCCATCAATTTAGTCATCTGATCCTTAGATTCTGCTTGAGACTTTGCTAGTTGTTCTCGCAATTCTTCATGTGCCCTTTCCATTCGAGCATATTGTTCATTCTCCATAGCTCTAGCCTATATTAAAAGGGTACTTAATACTTCTTATACCTCTGATTTGAAATGGAAATTCTTTCAAAGACTCTTAAAGCCAAGCCAACTTCTGTTTTATTCCCCCCAAATATATGCCATGATGAATGAGCCATGATTGTCATTTGATGCATGTGAAGGATAAACAATATGATGTATGGACATATACAATTGAAACATGCTAACCATCTATGTAATAAATGCAATCACGATGCCAACATGTTGCAAGTAGAGAATAAGTAAATCAACGCATGGATCAATGCAATGAATGACCATGTATATTTCAATGTATTTCCCAATGAATGATCACATACACTATGAATGCAACACGATGTCAATTATGATGTATGTAAACAATGAATGATTGACACAGAGTATATACAAAGAAACTCATGCTGACCATGTGTGTAATGAATGTATCTTGATGTTAATAAGACATATTAATGCATGAGCATATCATGATAACTATGTATGCTATGGATGTAATTTAATGCCAACATGATGCATTTAAAGAATAAATAAATTGATACACAGGTATATACAAATAATGACCATGCATGTCATAAATGTATTTACAATGAATGACCATGCATGCTATGACTGTAACATGATGTCAAAATGATACATGTAAAGAATAAATGAATTAACACAAAGGTATATACAATGACCAATGATTTCACGAAATTGGTGGGACCAAATTTTGATTATTCAAAAATCTCACTATGCAAAATTTGCCTCCAAATTTAATCTATGATTTTTTTGAAACATGTTTTCTCGATGAAAAGCCAAACATATTATTTTCAAAAGAATTTCAGGATAGTGGATCCTAATATGGTATAATATGCAAATGTTCATGTAACACTACCGGTTCATAATCATCAAATGAGATTATTACGAACTGTTTATTACAATAAATGAGATCAAAAATACAACCATGAATGTACATGCTCTACTCACACATGCATGGAATATGCAAAATGCAAAAATGTTTGAAAAAGAATGTTTTGATATTTTCAATTTTAAAAAGCTAGTGAATACTTGCCCCAATATTATCGACTCATCTAGGCATCATGATGCCTTCAGGGCAGGATATTAAACTTATTATGGGCGATGTATGTACATCGTTGCCCGATCTACAACCCTTATTCAGAGTGTAAAATAGGTAACAAAAGGTTTAAAAGTGTCCCTCCATGTGTTCCTATCTTCGGTGTATCTAATGAAAATCCAGCATGGCTTCGTCTAGGTTCACTATATGAGGGTGAATCGATTCTAAAGGCCCCGAATTGCTCCTCACTGTCGCCTGTGAAGGCTAGTAAGGCACCCCGATAAAAGCGGGTTCAATTCGTTAGAGTATATTTTCCTAAGCCCATACGGAGGATTATCTTGAAGGCTTTAGGTACTTTATACTCCGGAAGTGTTTCACTACCCTATATGGAGAATCATCACGAAGGCGTAGTTACTTTACTCCCACTTAAAAGGACGAAACCCGGGTAGAGAGCTCATGTTATGCAAATGCAAGTGAGTGTGTGCGGAGGAACAACAAACCTTTCACAACCTATTCTACACCCCTTATCCTAAATACCCCAACAATTTATTAAAACAACGATCAAGAATAGTGTAACGCATTAACCAACAAGCAATTATAATATACAACATTAAATAACTAGAAAACAATAATAAAATGCATGTGAATGAATATGAATATATTTAAAACATTTTATTATTTTTAAAATTCTCATTTATTTTAAAACAATACGGGAATTAAAATTAAATACCAATTAAACCAACAAAATTGAGACTTTGATAACACAGGACTAATTCTAGGCCTGACTCTCTAACAGTCCCATTGGAGTCGCCAAGCTGTCGCAACCTAAAAAAAGTAACAAGTCTCATCGCAAGACTTTATTATTCGTTAGGCGTGACATTAAAAAAAATAAGGGTTAAGCTGTCGATACGTGATCCCGAATCGCGGGGGACCCGTTCGAGTGAGGGGAAACAAATGCGGAGGAAAAGATGACTTAATTTCTCTAGATTGAAAAAAGAGGTCGAGGTTATGAAAACGGCCTCGTAAAAAGACATGGAGTCGCCACCAATCTTTTTTAGTTAGGTGTGATCGGCCACCTATTAAAACCGATTTTATAAAACATTTTAAAATTAATTAAAACATTTTTTTAAAACCAATTTCAAGTCTACGTTATAAACCAGAGAAAATCGAAGAATCGGGTTCGGGACTCGGTTACGTGCGGGGAAGGATTAGCACCCCCACAACGCCCGTATAAAATGGTATCTTATTAATCGTGTGTTATCTCTGTAGACACCTAATTTTGTCCGAACCCCTAAATCAAGTACATTTTCTTCCCAAATTGATGTTTCTGAATGCTAAAAGGCTTTTCTCATCCTGCAGGTGGTACTCCGAGGCTTAGTCTAAGAAAGCAGACAGAAAAAGCCAAACTCAAAAAAGTCAACCTTTGAAAAAGTCAACCCCAAAAACGTCAACTACTAAAAAAATCAACTCACTTTCAAAATCAATATTTGAGGTTCAATTGAAAAATGGTGAAAGAATTTTGATAATCCGAGGTCTACATTGAAAGATATGGAGTTCGGAAGTTGGGTTACGAGATTCAGTAGAAAGAAAACCCTAATTCGGGAAATTTGGGGAAAACTGCTTAAACAATAAAATTGGTCGGAATTGAAGGTCTCAAGTGAAAGACAATCACTGACTACGGGTAATGGAGAAGCCATTTGGAAGAATAACTGATAAAAAAGTCAATTCGGAAGAAAACCGAGGACTAGGGTTTTTTGGTAGATTTCGGTGAAAGTTGGAAAAATTGCAGAAATGGCCCAATTCGGAAGATCTAAAGCCCTTAATTGATGAGAAATGATTAAACAAGGATAGCCCAAGGCTCAATTTGAAGAAAATCTAAAAACCGGACTTGTTTGAGCAAAATCGGGTTTCGGAGGCAAAAGGGCAAAATTGGAAAAAATGGGAAAATTAGCAAATGAGCTCCAAAAATTCTGAAAATTTGCAAATCTCATTCTTAAATCATTTTGAAGAGATTGACGAAAGAAAATCTTGATTCGGAGTTCGTTTTCAAAATGGCCAAATACCGGGTTTCCTATGTAGTAATTCAATAGGATAAATCTCAAAAAAATAGCAAATGAACTCCAAAAATTCTGAAAATTTGCAAATCTCATTTTTAAATTATTTGGAAGATATTGGCAAAATAAAATCTTGATTCGGAGTTCGTTTGCAAAATGGCCAAATACCGGGTCCCTTATGCAGTAATTCAAGGAGATAAATCCCGAAAAAATAGCAAATGAGCTCCAAAAATTATGAAAACTTCCAGATCATATTTTTAAATTATTTGGAAAATATTGGTGAAGAAAAATCTGGATTCGGAGCTCGTTTAAAAAATGGTAAAGTTCGGGTGCATAAAAGGGGTAATTTCGGAAATAAATCCGAAATAAATAGCAAATGGACTCGAAATTTTTTGAAAACTTCTAGAATTCAATTTTTTTATTATTTCGGAAGTATTGAAAATAAAAAGTCAAATTTGGAGTCCGTTTGCTATTTATTTAAGTTTGGGGGGTAAAAAGGTCATTTCAACAAGGAAACCAAAAAGGGCAAATTGGTAATTGAGAAAAATATGAAAGATGAAGAAATTGCTGGGACTTTTTCTTCCTTTGGTCAGCCAACATAGAGGAGAAGAAGGAAGCTTAAGCAATTTAATTCCCTAGTCACTATCATGCCACATGCTATAACTAACACCTTGCAAATGGTCCCCCTTCATCCAATGGCTTAGGTGCCTTGTAGGAAAGTTGAATGCACCATCCAATGGTCAAGTTTAAATGTCAAAATGACATTATTATTTGTCATAAAAGAATGCTCATCTAATGGCCAAGAATGGAAGGAAAAAGATGAGCACAATTCATCCAAGGGTGAGCATCAATTCGGTTGAGCAAGGGAGTGCATGGGATTATCCCTTTTCATCCAATGTCTTAGGCCATCTACAAGGGCTGAGTACACATTTTTATGGTTGGATTTAATCTACAATATACCATTTTTATGTTGGCTTCATCCAATGACCAAGAATGGAAGAGCACAACTCATCCAAGGGTAGGCATTCAAGAGGGGCAAGCAAGTGAGTGCATGGGATTGGTCCTCTTTTGCATATAATGGCTAAGGTTAATCCAAGAGCTGAGTACACATCTTAAGGGATGGAATCATTTGGCAAGATGACATTTTTATGTTGTCATCAAAATATCTACATCTAATGGCCAAGATTGGGGGAGAAAAAGTGCAATTCTCATCCAATGGTTAAGGGTGATTTCGGCCAAGGCTAAAGGGAGAGGGGGAGTTTAATTTTTTTAGAGGTTTTTTGGCTTGAAAATAGTAGCTAATTTGGCAAGAAAAAAGGTTTTGAAAAAAAAAAAGGTTTTCATTAGGGAGTTTGAAAGTAGTCATCTCTACCAAGTTCTAGTCTACCTTTCTTCTTCATTTTCATGGTGTTCTTGGTTTTTCTATCATGTTTTCCTACAACATTTTTCTTAGAAATAAATTTTCTTAATGTTTATTCATGTTTTCATCTTCTTCTTCTTCTTTTAAATGATGGAAACAAGTTTTTTCTTAGAGTTTCATGCCATGGCCGAATGGCTTATTTTTTTGGCCTTGTTTTTTTTCTTTTTTTCTTCCTTGCATGTTGTTGTGAAAAAATGATTTATACAAGTTTTTTTAAAGTATTCTAAGGTTTTGATTCTTACAAAATATGAAGTAAAAAAGGTTGAAATGGCTACATGATCTTGGCTAGACCAAGTGAATATGGTTTGGTGAGAGGCTATGCCCATTTGACACTATCCATGAACCTTACCTTATTTTCTGTTTTACATGGCTTATTTTCTGTTTTGATGAGATGGAAAGGCTTCATGATCTTGGCAAGACCAAGTGATTATGGTTTGGTAAGAGGCTACGCCCATTTGATACCATCCATGGAGCTTCACTTTCTTTGTTCTACTTACTTGTTTTGCTTATAATTTCTGCATGTCTATGTTAAATCTTGTGTATACATTTTCTTTACATTATTTTATATGCTATATTTGTTATATTTCATTTCCATGCTTGATATTGCATCCTTTCATATTTGGCCTTTGTTGTTCATATATCCATGTTGTGCATTTTTTTATGTACCATTTATTTCATGTTTACATTTTCATAGTTTTGTTTCATGCATATTCGGTCATACCATTTTTGTATGACTTGTATGTATATTTTTCTTTTGCTTATTAGCTTGTTTATATCTCCATGTCATGAACTTGAATTTTCTGATTTTAGTATGCCATGTGCTCATGAAAATGCTATGATAAAAATACCATCATCCATGTATATTCGGCTATTCCATCTTGTTTGCCTTGCATGTGCATTTTCCTTTTGTTTCTTAACTTGCTTGCATTTCCATGCCATGAGCTTGTGCATTTTGATTTTGGTATGTTATATGTTATTGAAAATTTCATGAAATTATGCATTTTGATATGGTTTTTCATTTACTTAGGTCATTTACTAAGTAGGATTGCATTAGAGTCTCATGTGATCATTTGGCCTCTTCATGCATCCCTTGCCTTGTCATGCATTTGCATATTGTTCAGGTAACATGCTTTGCATTATCATATCTTGAAATTGTGTATTAGCTACTGTTTGTTCCAGCATTGACATTAATTTCATGAGTCATTATATGTTCATAATATTGCTATGCATGCTCACTACATTTTAGGTCTAGGCCATATTGGTATTGCCATGCATATTGAGTCCTAAATCACATTGGTATTGTCATGCATTAATATGCTATTTAGGTCTTAGGTCACATTCATTTTCATGCATATTTATGACATATTAGGTCCTAGTCACATTTACATTATCATGCATTGCATGGATATAGAGTTAGGCTAGCATTTATTGCCATGCAAATTAATGCTAGGCATTTAGGTTGCCATGAATTGTCATGCATTTCCTTTACCATTTAGACCTTTAGACAATGCATTTCATACATTTCATTTGCTGTATGTTCATGCATTCCATGTCATTGCCACTTGATTTGTGACTTAGGCCAATTAATGGCTCAAAGTCATGCTCTCTAGAGCATACTTGTGGAAAATTAAGGAATTGTCAAATTGATTATTCTACCTTTGTGATTTTTTTTTTACTTATTTGTTCAAGGTTTTTAAAATGTTTAGCTACTGTCCTTAGGTCTTAAGGATGATTTCCAACAATTTCCACCCAGTACTCGAACATCGCCCAGTACTCGAACATGTTTACCTTTGTGAATTTATCAATGGCAAAAAATGTGTTTTGACAAATAGTTTTTTTTCACCCAGTACTCGAACATCGCCAATTGTTCTGGGCAGTCATCTTTAATCAAAAAATTAAGCCAATTTTTTATCGTGTATATTTACATGTTCTGAGTCTCAAGTATTTGTTTTATAATTTTTAAAAACAGGCTAAAATATCATGTGGCAAAACCGGACAGTAGAGGCAGATTTGAAATCAAAAGATGAATAAGGGTAGAATTTGGCTAAGGCATTTAGGGGGGTTGGGTAGAAGTTTTAGCTACTGTCTTAGGGTAGTTTCTAAGCCTTTTTAAACATTGAAAATGATTTTATAAATCTCGGGTTAAGGGTAGTTAAGTCCGAGATTTTAAACTTAGGAAATTAGAGCCATTTTAAAAGGGTTTGGTGAGGGTTTTAATTTTTATTCAAAATTTTCTTCTAAATTATTTTCAAACAATCACAAAGTTTCATTTTTTTCAAAAATCTAATTTGACATATTTTCCTAAGCTAGCCGGATATCTTTTTAGATATATGGATTTCTTTAATTAAAGGAAAAAATACATTTTCATGCATTGCATTTTCCATGTTCAAGCATTTTATTTAAATGTATGGTTTTTGCTATGATATTTTCCAAGATATTATTATTATTTTAATTCACATTTTATGTTCTAATATTTGTTTTCCATATGATTTTTTTAATGTTTCATGATATCCTATGCTTTTTTTTATTTAGTTATTTTTGTCACATTGTTTAGCATATACTATGTTCATACATTATTATTTTTATTAGTGTTTTAATGCATATTATATGTTAGTATTATTTTAATTCCATGTCATCTCTTGTCATTTAGATCATATTCCATGTCATTTAGGTTATTTCATTTATAACATGCCATGTCATTTAAAATATGCCATATCATTTAGAATTGTCATGTCATTTAAATCATTTTATCTCATTTAGAATATACCATGATACTTAGGATTTTTTCTATTTTACCTAGAATATACTATGTCATTTGAATTATGTCATGTCATTTAGGTTGCATTATATTATCTAGATTTTCCATGTCATTTTATTTATGTCATACATGTCCATATTCATATTTTTTAAAATGTTTTAAAAAAGATAATGATTTTCAATTAAAAAATAAAGATATTCCCGAGTTAAAATAATTCATGAGTTCTCTACCGGGTTTGCTGGAGGGAATATCATCAATTATCATTAATAAAGGAATATCTTTCTTTCAAAGAACGAGAATGACTCAGAAAGTTTTCCAAATGATAAAATTTCTATATTTTGCCGATTTTGTCGGAGAATATAGAAAAATTTTGAATTAATAAATTTCGGATCATTTTCAATTAAAAATGGAATTATTTTTCTTAAAATTGGGAATTAACTTGAAATACTAAATTAAAAACCAACTTTTTACCGAGACTTGGGATAACACACGATTAATAAGGTACCGATTTATACGGGCGTTGCGGGGGTGCTAATCTTTCCCCGCACGTAACCGACTCCCGAACCCGCTTCTTTGATTTCTCTGGTTTATAACGCAGACCTGAAATTGGTTTATAAAAAATGTTTTAATTAATTTTAAAATGTTTTACAAAACCAATTTTAATAGGTGGCCGATCACACCTAGCTAAAAAAGATTGGTGGTGACTCCATGTCTTTTTACGAGGCCGTTTTCATACCCTCGACCTTTTATTATTTCTAGAGGAATTAAGTCGTCTTTTCCTCTACTTCTGTTTCCCCTCACTCGAACGGTACCCTGTGATCACGTATCGACACCTTCATTTTTTAGAGGAATTAAGTCAACTTCTCCTCGTTTTTTTAAATGTCACGCCTAAGGAAAACGAATAATAAAGTCTTGTAATGTCTTTTTACGAGACGTTGTTAATATTTTTTTAGGTTGCGACAGCTTGACGACTCCACTGGGGATTTTTTTTAGAGAGTCAGGCCTAGAATTAGTCGTGTGTGATCTAAGTCTCTGTTTTGTTGGTTTAATTGGTATTTAATTTTAATTCCCATATTTTTAAAATAAAAGAGAATTTTGAAAATAATAAAATGTTTTAAATATGTCCATCATCATGTGCATTCATATTATTATTTGTTCTCTGGTTATTTTGTTACGTATATTTATATGTTTGCTTGACTGATACTTTACATTGTTTGATTTTAGTGGGGTATTTAGAATAAGGGGTGTAGAATAGGTGGTGACAGGTTTGTTTTGTTCCTCTGCACACACTGTATTTGCATTTGCATAACATGAATCCTCTACCCGGGTTCTGTCCTTTTAAGTGGGAGAAAAGTAACTACGCCTTCGTGATGATCCTCCGTATGGGCTAGTGAAACACTTTCGGAGTATAAAGTACATAATGCCTTCGTGATAATCCTCCGTATGGGCATAGGAAAATATACTCTAACGAATTGAACCCGCTTTTATCGGGGTGCCTTACTAGCCTTCACCGGCGACAGTGAGGAACAATTCAGGGCCTTAGAACCGATTCACCTTCATATAGTGAACCTAGGCGAAGCCATGCCGGATTTCTATTAGATACCCGAAGTTTAAGAACACATGGAGGAACATTTCCAACATTTTACCATCTTTCTATATGTTAGAATTTACAAATTGGGTGATGATGAATGAACATCATATCACTCGCAATAAATTTTTTATTTTGTCCCAAAGGCGTCGTAATGCCGAAACACTGTTTAAATTTTAGGGACATTTTTTTAAAGCATGTTATTATTTATGTTATATTTGTGAATTCATTTCTTTACTAATCTATTTCTTTCTGTTTTCTTTTCTTTGACATGCATCATAGACATCATCATACACTTGGAGTTTATTGGCCTCGGGATAGTCATCAACCCAAAGAACTTTCATGGAGTGTCAGGTTATTTCAGTGATAGAAGATCATGCAGTAGTCAGGGCACGGTCGAAAAAAGATCAGAGGGAGGATGGTGATTGCCTAAAGAAAGATTATGTGTCAGTATTGCCGGAAAGGGTCAAAGTGGATTCTAGATAGAATAATCTCCGACGGTTAGCCGACATTTGGAATCAGTGGAATGTATCAAAGAAAGAAGTCTTTACTCAGAAATATGGAGATATAGCACTCTTAATTCCGATTCAGGTCAATAGTGGGTTGATTCAGGCTATGGTACAGTTTTGGAATCCTGCTTATAGATGTTTCACTTTTAACAAGAAGGATATGACACCACTGATCGAAGAATATTCAGCACTGTTACGTATTGAATATCCTAATCCTGATCGGGTATATTTGAAGGAAGTAAAACCTTCAGGTTTTAAGAAGAAAGTGGCTAGGATCACAGGAATGGATACAACATGGGTTGAGAGTCATGTGGACACAAAGCAGAAAAATAGGTGTGTTCCGTGGGAAACTCTCCGACAGTTGATATTGGGTTGTTACGACAAAGAAAAAGCCAGGGACATCTTCGCTCTAGCCATCTATGGGTTAATTATATTCCCAAAGATATTGGGTAATGTGGATATAACCGTGTTTGATTTCTTTGAAAAGTTGGAACAGAAGATCAACCCATCTTCGGCCATCATAGCTGAAACTATCCGATCCCTGAATTTTTGTAAAAGGGCAGGACAAGGGAGAATCAAGAGGTGTGTACAACTCCTTTATATTTGGATTCAAAGTCACTTTTGGAAGATAGAAAATGTTTCCTTCAACTGTACATGAAGTCTTTAGTTCCGATCAGGGAATTCCTTCAAAATGATTGGCCTGAAGACGGGGATGAAGAGAAATGGGTCAACATGTTTCGGAATCTAAAAAGTGAGATGGTGACTTGGAGAGCTCCATGGATGGTTCCTATGCCGATTATGTACAAATATGGGGACAACTCGGGAGTTCCACTACTCAGAATTTGGTGGTCTGTGAGTTATGCGCCTCTGTTGGTGCAAAGACAGGTTGAGTCTCGGCAATTCACTCCCGTGACTCATAACCTAGGATCATCAGAGTTCACTTATGGGGAAGACGAATATTCTGGGAAGGTACGGGCAGTAATTGAAGCATGGAAGAAAACTCACCGGATAAAAGTGGCCAGCATTGCCGACATCATCACACTTGATTACCTGGTACGGAGAGAATTAAGGGTTAATGATAGGCTGTTGACATCAGATGGGGAAGAGGTCCGGTTCATGAATCCGCCACCGAGGGAAATGCCATCAAAGTTAGAAATTGCAAGGGCGGAATTTGGAAAAGAAAAGGCCCGGATGAGCAAGGAGATTGCCCGACTGCAAGAAGAGCTTGAGGACATGAAAATAGGGAATCAGCTCGGGAAAGAGAAAAGGAACAGATCAAGAGAGAAAGGGACACCGCTAAGGGCGATCTTCAGGAATTACATTTGGAGAACAAAAGGTACCGCTTCGAGCTCAGATTTGAGGGGACTCTCAAGACTTTTGAGGAGTGGGAACATGAGGTCAAAAACCTCAAGAAGGAGAATAACTACTGGAAAGAGAGAGCGAAGCATGAGGAAGACCGAGCCAATCAACTGGAGAAGCAAGCTAAGGAAAGCTTGCACGGTAATACTTCTGCTGACGCGTCAAAAGGCCGTGAACCAATAGGGGTCAGATTGAAGAGCAGGGCAATCAAAAGGAGATTGTGAAAGAAAGTCCAAGATCCGAGGAAGTCACCATAGGACTAATTTTGTAATAGCACTTTGGAAGGCGAATTACGGATTTATATTGGGTAGTGATCTTTTTATTCTATCTATGATGTATTTAGTTCCAGCAAATCAATGAAAGACCGTTCGGTTGAAATTATCCCGGGGCCAATATATTCAAATGCATTCATATTTTTATTGTATTTATAATCATTCATTTTTTAAATTCGTTTATGTTCATACACCTAACCACTTATTTATTCCTTTTACTTGTTCATTCATTCATATTCATACACTTAAACACTTATTTGTTCATTTATTTATTTGTAGTCATATACGTAGTCATGTAATTATTCATTTTTATTTGATTGATTCATTCATTTTTTATAAAACATAATAAAGATGTGTCAATAATTTCTAATTCATGATTTTCAAAACTAAAAGTACAATTGGTCGCACTCAGAGAGAAACGGATTTTCGACACTTTTACAATACTCGATCCCAAGCCAGAGCTATTGAAAACGATCAGCTTGCCAAAATTGAAGGAATGGAAAGAATGGAAAGAACTCAGAGGGAACTGCAGGAACAGTTAGCTAAATCTCAGGAGGAATCTCGAGAACAGATGACTAAGCTCATGGAAATGATGAGCGCCATGATGAAACAAAAAGGGCAGGGAGAGAACTCAACCAACAGGAAAAGGGTGGTAGTTGAAGAGGATCAGCCTGAAAACATACAGCAAAAGGGCCAATAGGTGCCAATTGAGGTAGCCTCCTATGTTTACATCCAGCCAGCTGCAGAGACACAGAACTATATTCATGGAAAGGGTAATGTGGGAGCTGACCTAAATGATGTTAATGTTCCAGACTTTGAGGAACTAGCTGAAAAGGAAAAAGCAAAGATGACTGAGCTGAAAAGGGTCAAAATGGCAGAATCACAGAAAAAATATCAACTGCTGGAGGAGACGCTGAGGGCCGTTGAAGGGGCAGAGTTATTTGGCAGTCTAGATGCCAAAGAGATGAGCTTAGTACATGATCTGGTAATTCCCCCCAAGTTCAAAGTACCAGACTTTGAAAAATACAATGGAACTACTAACCCATCAGCACATCTGACCATGTACTGCAGAATGATGACAGGGCATGATGATAATGAGAAACTGCTTATCCATTGTTTCCAGGATAGCTTGACAGGGTCAGCAACCCGATGGTACAATCAGCTGAGTCTTACCAAGATTCGTTCATGGACGGATTTAGCCAGGGCTTTCATGGAATATTATAAGCATGTTTCTGACATGGTACCTAATAGGCTGTCGCTACAGAATATGGAGAAGAATTCCAATGAGAGTTTCAAAGAATACTCGCAAAGGTGGAGGGATCTGGCCATACAAGTGCAACCCCCTTTAACTAGCAAAAAAACCACAGTGCTTTTCATCAACACTTTGAAAGCACCATATTACGATAAATTGGTGGGGAGTGCCACGGACTTCGCAGACATGGTGATATCCGGAGAAATGATAGAGTCGGCCATTAAGAATGGGAAAATGGAAGGGGGTGAGCCTTCTATTCAGAAAAAGGTATTCCCTGCCAAGAATAAAGAAGAGACCCATGCAGTTAGTATCAACCAATACCTATATGTACCTGCCACACCACATACACCACCAAGGCCCTATACTCCTACCATATCTTATGCACCTCCTACACCCTACACACCTTACCCAGGGTATAGTCCTTATTACCCTAATGTGAACCACCTTACCCAAAATCCCTTCCCTTACACCAATGTACCACAACAGCCATTTCCAACTAGCATATCCCCACAAATAAACCTTCCCCGAAACACTATCCCAAACACTCAGGGAGCCAGGCATAATGACCAACGTTCACTAAGGAATGATCAAAAACCTCAATTTGATCAGATTTCTACCACCTACTATATCCTAAACTGTTATAGGGTCAACTTGTTGCACCCGTGCACCTCAAACCTCTGACACCTCCATATCCAAGGTGGTACAATGCAAACACTAACTGCGCATACCATGCAGGAATTCAAGGACATTCAACTGAAGATTGCCTATCTTTTAAAAAGAAAGTCCAAAGCCTGATCAATGTTGGAGTTGTGAAGTTTGGGTCAAAAAATGGGCCGAACGTAGCAGGAAACCCATTGCCCGGTCATGCTGGGAATTGGGTAAATGCAATATTGACCGGGGAAGCTAGAAGATTAAAAAGGGATATTAGGGAAGTCAAGACTCCGATGTTGACAGTATGGGTTGAAATGGTCAAGGCAGGAATGATGGAAGATGCAGACAGTCTAAAAATGATTGCAAAAAGGGTGCAGAATTGGTGCCCCTTCCATAAGTGTGGAGGCCATGTCATACAGGACTGCGGGGACTTTTCGGCTAAAGTCCAAATGATGATGGATAATGGGGTGGCCCAGTTTTATGAAGAAATAGAGGAGAAAATAGAGGTTATTGAGAATGCAGCTGGCTACGGGATAGGAAGACCCTTGATCATCTATTATGATGAACCAGAGGATAAAGTTATGCCAGTCATTGAGGAAAGTGCACCCAAGTTAATCATTAATTTGCCTGTTTCCTTTTCATACAAGGAAAACAAGGCTGCACCATGGAAATACGACTGCAGCATGGTTATGCCTAG
Organism: Fremontodendron californicum; assembly: GCA_030761205.1. Classification (NCBI taxonomy): domain Eukaryota; kingdom Viridiplantae; phylum Streptophyta; class Magnoliopsida; order Malvales; family Malvaceae; genus Fremontodendron; species Fremontodendron californicum. The sequence goes on along the minus strand of JAULJL010000005.1, from coordinate 12,277,975 downwards.
GTCTTTGAGTCAGCAGGATATCACAGGTGTGGGGCACTTAACTTGAAGTGGAAGGTGTTATGCTCTTGAGGCTGCTGAACAAGGGTTAACAGGAAAAGATAGAGGAATAGACAAGGGGAAGAAAGCAGCTGAACCAATCCATATTGAGATGGATTTGTCAAAAGAAACAGAAAGGGGATCAGCCCCGGGTAATAGAATAAAAGAGCCCGTGAATGAAAATGAAGCCTGCGAGTTCTTAAAATTCATAAAGCACAGTGAGCATAGCGTGGTTGAGCAACTAAAACGTCAACCAGCTAGAATTTCAATCTTATCTTTGCTTTTGAACTCGGAGCCACATAGAAATGCCCTATTGAGAGTATTGAATCAGGCATACGTGGCTAACAATATATCGGTAGAAAAATTGGACAGGCTAGTGGGAAACATCGCGGTAGACGACCATATATATTTCAGATATGAGGAGATACCACCCAATAGTGTTGGGTCAACAAAAGCTCTCCATATAACTACCACTTGTAAGGGGCAAATATTACCAACGGTCATTTTGGACAATGGTTCTTCATTGAATGTGATATCTTTGGCAACCCTGTCCAAGTTGACAGTGGATATTTCTTATATGCTGCCAAGTTGCATGGTGGTCCGAGCCTTTGATGGTACCAGGAGCGTGTGATAGGAACTATTGAGGTTCCTCTGGAGATAGGCCCATGTACCTATACAGTGAACTTTTAGGTCATGGATATTAATCCATCCTATAATTTCCTGCTGGGAAGGCCGTGGATACATTCAGCAGGGGCTGTACCTTCGTCTCTCCACCAAAAGTTAAAATTTGTAATAGAGGGACATCTAGTCACTGTATCAGGAGAGGGGGACGTGATAGCCTCTACATCTACTGAATCTCCTTATGTGGAACCCAATGAAGATGCTGTAGAATGTTCCTTTCGCTCTTTGGAATTCGTAAATGCAGTTTTCGTCGCTGAAGGATGAAGAATTCCAAAACCAAGGCTGTCCAAGAATACAAGGCTGGGGGTAAGAACTACCATGGGAAAAAGTTGCAAGGCTGGAAAAGGACTCGGGAAATATCTTCAGGGGATGTCCCGAGCAATGGAAGTAATAGGAAATAAAGACAAGTTTGGCCTTGGGCATCTTCCGAAGGCCCATGAAAAAAGGAAACAAGTTGAAAGGAACCGACAAAGGAGGATGGCCCGTCTTGCGGGTATGGATATTGAATGGGAGCCTATGACATTCCCACCTATCCTTCACAGCTTCAGCTCAGCCGGTTCTCTATTCGGAGAAAAGAATTCTGATGATGTGCTCGTAATTATAGAACAAGCCTTCGAGAAATTCTAGGTGAATAGGGATGAGCAGATGTATGATGTGGAGATCTGCACGACTGAGGAAGAAAGAATTGAAAGAGAGAACGCTAATTGGATGGTGCGACCTTGTCTACCAGGAAATAGACTGACCAATTAGAGCAATAGCGAGCTACCCATAGTTTGTAGGTCTATTCCAACGTAATGCTTTTAAACAAATCTTAAATATCTTTGCCCAAAGATATTAAGAATTTCTTTTGTAATGGGCTTTTGTCTAAAACTTTTCATCCAATAAATAACAAACATGATGCATTTCCTTCATATTTATGTGTCCATATTCTTTCATTTATGCTATTTATTTTGCTTCGATTGTATATAAGTTTTTCTATATTGTTTCTTCCCCACCTATTTACAGGTGCACGGATGCGGAATATGAGGACCTTCCTGCCAGTAATTCTGAAATAGATTTTGAGAGGCCCATTTGCACAGGTGATTTTGAGGCCGACGAATATATTGAGGATTATGGTCTACCTCCGGACTTATTAAGAAAAATAGTACAAGAAGAGAAACAAGTACTTCCTCATAAGGAGCTATTGGAATTGTTAAATCTAGAAAGTAATGAGGAGATAAAAGAGGTTAAAATCGGCACTACATTGTCGTCGTCAACAAAAGATGAACTCATAGCCTTGCTCCGAGAATATGTAGATGTGTTTGCATGGTCGTACCAAGACATGCCGGGTTTGGATCCAGACATTGTGGTTCATAAGCTCCCTTTAAGGCCAAAGTGCAAGCCCATTCAGCAAAAGTTGAGAAGAATGAGGTCGGACATGCTGTTAAAGGTAAAAGAGGAGATGAAGAGGCAGTTTGATGCAGGATTCTTAGAGGTGGCAAAATATCCAGAATGGGTTGCAAACATTGTTCCAGTACCAAAGAAGGATGGCATGGTGCGCATGTGCGTCCATTACCGAGATTTGAACAAAGCCAGTCCCAAAGATAATTCCCCTTTGCCTCACATTGATACTTTGGTGGATAATACGGCAAAGAGTTCTTTGTTTTCTTTCATGGATGGATTGTTGGGACATAATCAGATTAAGATGGCACCGGAAGATATAGAGAAAACCACATTTGTTACAATGTGGGGAACATTCTGCTACAAGGTAATGCCGTTTGGGTTGAAGAATGCTGGGGCAACGTATCAGAGAGCCATGGTGACCTTGTTTCATGACATGATGCATAAGGGAATTGAGGTTTATGTTGATGATATGATTGCAAAGTCACAAGGAGAAGAGGAGCATATTGCGAATCTTAGAAAAATCTTTGAAAGACTAAGAAAGTTTCAACTCAAGCTAAACCCGGTAAAATACACTTTTGGAGTTACCTCGAGAAAATTGTTGAGTTTTGTTGTTAGCAAAAGGGGAATTGAGATTGATCCAGATAAAGTGAAGGCCATCCAGAATTTGCCACCTCCACGTACTCAAAAAGAAGTAAGAGGTTTTCTGGGGAGATTGAATTACATTGCTCGGTTTATTTCTCAGTTAACCGATAAATGTGATCCAATATTCAAGTTACTTCGAAAATGTGATCCAGGAGAGTGGGATGAAGGGTGTCAGATTGCTTTTGAAAAGGTTAAGCATTATCTATCAAACCCACCAGTATTAATGCCACTCGTTTCGGATAAACCGATAATACTGTATCTATTAGTATTTGAGAGATCCATGGGTTGTGTTCTGGGGCAGCTTGATGAGACTGGAAAGAAAGAACAGGTTGTTTACTACCTCAGCAAGAAGTTCACAGATTATGAGTTGAAATATTCGTCGGTAGAAAAGTTGTGCCGTGCCTTAGCTTGGACTGCTCGGAGACTTAGACAATACATGCTGTACCACACAACGTGGTTGATCGCCAAGCTAGATCCGATCAAGTACATGTTAGAAGTACCTTCTTTGTCAGGTAAGACGGCAAGATGACAGGTTTTGTTGTCAGAGTACGATATTGTATACGTAAGTCAGAAAGCTATCAAGGGCGACGCAGTGGCTGAATTCTAGCAAGTCGGGCAGTGGAGGATTTGATGTATGTTTCGCAAGTGAATGAGGCTCCCTTGAAGAAGAAAGTATGGAAGATGTACTTTGATAGGGCATCCAATGCCATAGGGCACGGAATTGGTGCAGTGCTCATACCCTAGAAGAAGATTATTATCCCTTCACCACCAGATTGGATTTCGATTGTACAAACAATACGGCTGAATATGAGGCGTGTACTATGGGCCTTCGTGCAGCAATAGACAGAAAAATCTAAGTCTTGGAAGTTTTCGAAGACTCAGCTTTTGTGATATACCAGTTATGGGGAGAATGGGAAACCCAGGATACAAAGTTAATCAGATACAGAGAACTCATACTGAGTTTATTGGAGGAGTTTGAAGAAGTAAGTTTCAATTACTTCCCTCGAGAAGAAAACCGAATGGCGGATTCTCTGGCTACTTTGTCATCAATGTTTAAAGTGAATGAAGGGGCGGAAGTTGTGCCGATCAAGATGAGCATATATGAGTCTCCTGCCCACTGCTTGAGTATTGAAGAAGAAGCAGATGGTCTCCCTTGGTATAACGACATCTTGCAGTACATCAAGAGTCAATAGTATCTAGAATAGGCAACTAAGAATGATAAGAGAACTCTAAGAAGGCTAGCAATGGGTTTTGTTCTAGATGGCGAGATTCTATACAAGAAAGGGTAAGATCAAGTCCTATTAAGATGTGTCGGATCTGCCGAAGCTCAAAGAATCATAGAGGAAGTCCATGAAGCGATATGTGGCACCCATGCTAATGGTTACATGCTTGCTAAGCAGATTATGAGGGCAGGGTATTATTGGCTGACGATGGATGGAGATTGTCTCAGTTATTCCCGGAAGTGCCATAAATGCCAGATCTATGCGGATAAGATTCATGTGCCGCCATCGCCATTGCATGTCATGACCGCACCTTGGCCATTTTCAATGTGGGGAATGGATATGATTGGGCCTATTACCCCGAAAGCTTCGAATGGACATCGTTTCATCTTGGTGGCCATAGACTATTTCATAAAGTGGGTGGAAGCTGCTTCTTATGCGAATGTAACGAAGTCAGTAGTATGCAGATTTGTCAAGAAAGAAATCATATGTCGATATGGATTGCCAGCAAGAATTATTTCAGATAATGCTCTCAATCTGAATAATAAGATGATGAAAGAGGTATGTACTCAGTTTAAAGTGAATGAAGGATTCTCTGGCTACTTTGTCATCAATGTTTAAAGTGAATGAAGGGGCGGAAGTTGTGCCGATCAAGATGAGCATATATGAGTCTCCTGCCCACTGCTTGAGTATTGAAGAAGAAGCAGATGGTCTCCCTTGGTATAACGACATCTTGCAGTACATCAAGAGTCAATAGTATCTAGAATAGGCAACTAAGAATGATAAGAGAACTCTAAGAAGGCTAGCAATGGGTTTTGTTCTAGATGGCGAGATTCTATACAAGAAAGGGTAAGATCAAGTCCTATTAAGATGTGTCGGATCTGCCGAAGCTCAAAGAATCATAGAGGAAGTCCATGAAGCGATATGTGGCACCCATGCTAATGGTTACATGCTTGCTAAGCAGATTATGAGGGCAGGGTATTATTGGCTGACGATGGATGGAGATTGTCTCAGTTATTCCCGGAAGTGCCATAAATGCCAGATCTATGCGGATAAGATTCATGTGCCGCCATCGCCATTGCATGTCATGACCGCACCTTGGCCATTTTCAATGTGGGGAATGGATATGATTGGGCCTATTACCCCGAAAGCTTCGAATGGACATCGTTTCATCTTGGTGGCCATAGACTATTTCATAAAGTGGGTGGAAGCTGCTTCTTATGCGAATGTAACGAAGTCAGTAGTATGCAGATTTGTCAAGAAAGAAATCATATGTCGATATGGATTGCCAGCAAGAATTATTTCAGATAATGCTCTCAATCTGAATAATAAGATGATGAAAGAGGTATGTACTCAGTTTAAAATCACGCATCACAATTCGACACCTTACGTCCGAAGATGAATGGGGCAGTAGAAGCAACCAACAAGAACATCAAGAAGATTGTCGAGAAGATGACTGATGTGTACAAGGATTGGCATGAGATTTTGCCTTTTGCTGTTCACGCATATCGCACTTCAGTTCGCACATTTACAGGGGCAACGCCGTTTTCTTGGTATATGGTATGGAAGCAATGTTACCTATTGAAGTTGAGATTCTTTCACTTCGTGTTTTGATGGAGGTTGGCCTAGAAGAGGCAGAATGGGTTAGAGCTCGTTATGAACAGCTGAATCTCATCGAAGAGAAAAGATTGAAGGCTATTTGTCACGGGCAGTTGTATCAAAAAAAGATGATTCGAGCCCATAATAAGAAGGTTCGTCCCAGACAGATCTGATAAGGAGAATTGGTACTGAGAAAAATTCTGCCCATAGTGAATGATCCGCGAGGAAAATGGGCTCCAAATTGGGAAAGTCCCTATGTGGTAAAAAGAGCTTTTTCTGGAGGAGCATTGATTCTAACTCGGATGGACGAAGATGATTTTAGACATCCCGTGAATGCTGACGAACTGAAGAAGTATTATGCTTAAAAAAAAAGTGTGATGCTATGCACATGGGAATTCGAATGATTCCAAGTGTAGAAATGGAAATTCTATATATCTACCTCCCCCGAGAATCGCTTTTCAAAGAAAATATTCATGCTTGGTGTGATAAATGGCCATCTTTCATATTTCCTTCGTTAAGAAGAAATTATCCCTAGTCACCCCTTTGAGCCTTAGAAATTATTTCTTTGGTTGATCCCTGATCAAGGATCACCCTTTACAATGGATGGCAAATACGAGGAAAAATAATCAAAATCGTGGCAAAAAAAAGGGCCATTGGAAAATGTGAAATCAAAGAATGGCAAATGAAATCCACCAATGACAAAAAAAAGGGGGGGGACAAATGTCTCAAGAATGAATTCTCCTCAGGAAATGATCCTTGATCCAATCACCCTTAAACACATTTTTTGGCCTATTTTATCCTTTCCTTCTAAACCCGAACCTTGGCCTACATTACGTACTTTAAAAGTCCATTTTGATCAAGCATGGGTATTCAATTTGAAAAGTTTTTCTCAGAATTCATCCCATCTTTTGAATTGACATTTTTACCTTGGAAGAATTTAGAATTCTCAAATGCATGGTAGAATAAAAAAAAATAAAATTGAGAGGTTTAAGCCGAAAACCCACAAAGGGCGACTTAATACCGAATGGGAGGCAATTGAGTTGAAAACTCGCAAAGGGCGGCTCAAGTACTGATTAAGGCTTGAATCAATGCTTCGTGTAAAGGGGGAGAAAGTGTTTGAAAATCAGAGAAAAGGGGAACGACTCAGTCTGACGTAACTACAGAAGCCGAGGGATTACCTAAGTAAATTGAGCATTCAAGAGAAATTTCAGATGATTTGAAAAAGGAAGGGTCCAAGATATTCCGCATCCGGGGCATCAACAACCTATAACTTTACATTTGTTTCTTATATCCTTGATATCCACTTTTATCATTTTAGAACATTTTGTTGCAATAAATTTTTGTTACCCTTTTTTTATGACAATTGCTTGTTTCATACTTTCTTTCATACATTTTCAAAATTGCATTTGTTTGTTATTAAAATTGAACAATGATTAGCAAACCTAAATTTTTTAATAAAAAAGAGTTTAAAGGTATCACTAAGGAATAGATCTAAATCTTAGAAAAGGTTTGGAAACCACTAATCCCGATGAAAAATTCACCAAGTAAAGGAAAACAGTGAATGTGTTGGAGACTCCGTCATGAAGTCAGAAATTTGTGAATTTCAGCAAAGTCAGAAACTGGGACCGTTTGACAAATTATCTTGAGTAAAAAGGTTTTTTTAAGTGGGGCATCAGTGAACAATTGAAGACCCCGTCATGAAGTCAGATAATCTGTGAACCTCTAAGAAACCATGGATTAGAAATCATGACACAATCATTTGATTGTATTCATCCTCAGGAACATATAAGCATTAGCAAAGCATGTCATGCTCATCATTGCATTTAGCTAACATTGCAGGAATCAAGAAAACTTTGGCTCCCCAAATCGAACTCGTTCTGCTTCTCTAATGAGTCAAGCCTCGAGACCACCGTCGAGGTATTTCCCTTTGTTTTAAATTGAATTCATTCTGTTTTATCAAATGAGTCGAGCCTTGAGACCGTCGTCAAGGTATTTTAATCACGGGTAAGACCTTCGGGAACCATTTTTAAATACCTTCGGGCACCAGTTTTAAAGATCTTCGGGCACCATTTTAAAAGACCTTCGGGCACCAGTTTTAAAGACCATCAGGCACTAGTTTTAAAGACCTTCGGCCACCATTTTAAAGACCTTCAGGCACTATTTTAAAGAACATTGGGCACCATTTTTTAAAAGACCTTGGGGCACCATTTTTAAAGCCTTTCGGGCACCATTTTTAAAGACCTTCGGGCACCATTTTAAAAGACCTTCGGGCACCATTTTAAAGACCTCCGGGCACCATTTCTAAGACCTCTGGGCATAATTTTTTCTTTTGAAATCGAACCTGTTTCCTTAAGACGGGTCGAGCCTTGATTAGTCAGGGAATTCAATTTAAGGACAAAATCTTCAATTTACAGCTTCAAAAAAAATAAAAAAGGAAGAAGAAAAAGAAAAAGAAGAAGAAGAATGAATGAAATGAAATGAAATGAAATGAAATGAAATGAAATGAAAAAAGAAGAAATGAAAAAGAAAACCCCTTTCCCCTTCTTTCACATGGGATTTCACTAATCATACAAAATTAGTGTTTGTTTATCTTTGCCTAATTCCTGATTCTCAGCAATAGCCAAAGAAGGGCAGCTGTAGACACCTAATTTTGTCCGGACCCCTAAATCAGGTACATTTTCTTCCCAAATTTATGTTTCTGAATGCTAAAAGGCTTTTCTCATCCTGCAGGTGGTACTGGTGAGGCTTAGTCTAAGAAAGCAGACAGAAAAAGCCAAACTCAAAAAAAGTCAACCTTAGAAAAAGTCAACCCCGAAAAAGTCAACCTCAAAAAAGTCAACTACTAAAAAATTAACCCACTTTCAAAATCAAGATTTGAGGTTCAATTGAAAAATGGTGAAAGAATTTTGATAATCCGAGGTCTACATTGAAAGATATGGAGTTCGAAAGTTGGGTTACGAGATTCAGTAGAAAGGAAACCCTAATTCGAGACATTTGGGGAAAAGTGCTTAAACAATCAAATTGGTCGGAATTGAAGGTCTCAAGTGAAAGACAAGCACTGACTACGGGTAATGGAGAAGCCATTTGGAAGAATAACTGATAAAAAAGTCAATTCGGAAGAAAACCAAGGATTAGGGTTTTTTGGTGGATTTCGATGAAAGTTGGAAAAATTATAGAAATGGCCCAATTCAGAAGAGCTAAAGCCCTTAATTGATGAGAAATGATTAAAAAAGGATAGCCCAAGGCTCAATTTGAAGAAAATCTAAAAACCGGACTTGTTTTGAGCAAAACCCGGTTTCGGAGGCAAAAATACAAAATTGGAAAATATGGGAAAATTAGCAAATGAACTCCAAAAATTCTAAAAATTTGCAAATCTCATTCTAAAATCATTTCGAAGATATTGGTGAAAGAAAATCTTGATTCGGAGTTCGTTTGCAAAATGGCCAAATACCGGGTTTCCTATATAGTAATTCAACAGGATAAATCCCGAAAAAATAGCAAATAAACTCCAAAAATTCTGAAAATTTGCAAATATCATTTTAAAATTATTTGGAAGAGATTGGAAAAAGAAAATCTTGATTCAGAGTTCGTTTGCAAAATGGCCAAATACCAAGTCCCCTATGCAGTAATTCAAGCAGATAAATCCCGAAAAATAGCAAATGAGCTCCAAAAATTATAAAAACATCCAAATCATATTTTTAAATTATTTGGAAAATATTGGTGAAGAAAAATATGGATTCAGAGCTCATTTAAAAAATGGTAAAGTTTTGGTGCATAAAAGGGGTAATTTCGGAAATAAATCTGAAATAAATCCGAAATAAGTAGCAAATGGACTCGGAAAATTTTGAAAACTTCCAGAATTAAAGTTTTGATTATTTTGAAAGTATTGAAAAAAGAAAATTTGAATTTGAAGTCCGTTTTCTATTTATTTAAGTTCGGGGGGCAAAAAGGTCATTTCACCAAGGAAACCAAAAAGGGCGAATTGGTAATTGAGGAAAAAATGAAAGATGAAGAAATTGCTGGGATCTTTTCTTCCTTTGGTCAACCAACATAGAGGAGAAGAAGGAAGCTTAAGCAATTTAATTCCCTAGTCACTATCATGCCACATGCTATAACTAACACCTTGCAAATAGTCCCCCCTTCATCCAATGGCTTAGGTGCCTTGTAGGAAAGTTGAATGCACCATCCAATGGTCAAGTTTAAATTTCAAAATGACATTTTTATTTTTCATAAAATAATGCTCATCTAATGGCCAAGAATGGAAGGAAAAAGATGAGCACAATTCATCCAAGGGTGAGCATCAATTCGGTTGAGCAAGGGAGTGCATGGGATTATCCTTTTTCATCCAATGGCTTAATCCATCTACAAGGGCTAAGTACACATTTTGAGGGCTGGATTTAATCTACAAGATATCATTTTTATGTTGGCTTCATCCATTGAAAAAGAATGGAAGAGCACAACTCATCCAAGGGTAGGCATTCAAGAGGGGCAAGCAAGTGAATGCATGGGATTGGTCCTCTTTTGCATCTAATGGCTAAGGTTAATCCAATAGCTGAGTACACATCTTAAGGGCTGGAATCATTTTTCAAGATGACATTTTTATGTTGTCATCAAAATATCTACATCTAATGGCCAAGATTGGGGGAGAAAAATGCAATTCTCATCCAATGGTTAAGGGTGATTTCAGCCAAGGCTCAAGGGAGAGGGGGAGTTTCATTTTTTCAGAGGTTTTTTGGCTTGAAAACAGTAGCTAATTTGGCTAGAAAAAAGGTTTTTAAAGAAAGAAAAAAAAAAGGTTTTCATTAGAGAGTTTGAAGGTAGTCATCTCTACCAAGTTCTAGTCTAGCTTTCTTCTTCATTTTCATGGTGTTTTCTTGGTTTTTCTATCATGTTTTCCTACAACATTTTTCTTAGAAATAAAGTTTCTTAATGTTTATTCATGTTTTCATCTTCTTCTTCTTCTTTTAAAAGATGGAAAAAAGTTTTTTCTTAGAGTTTCATGCCATGGCCGAATGGCTCATTTTATTTGCCTTGTTTTTTTTTTCTTTTTTTCTTCCTTGCATGTTGTTGTGAAAAAATGATTTATACAAGTTTTTTTAAAGTATTCTAAGGTTCTGATTTTTACAAAATATGAAGCAAAAAAGGTTGAAATGGCTACATGATCTTGGCTAGACCAAGTGAATATGGTTTGGTGAGAGGCTATGCCCATTTGACACCATCCATGAAGCTTACCTTATTTTCTTTTTTACATGGTCTATTTTCTGTTTTGATGAAATGGAAATGCTTCATGATCTTGGCAAGACCAAGTGATTATGGTTTGGTGAGAGGCTATGCCCATTTGATACCATCCATGGAGCTTAACTTTCTTTGTTCTACTTACTTGTTTTGCTTATAATTTCTGCATGTCTATGTGATAACTCGTATAATTATATAGTTTTTAGTTATGTTTTATTATTGTTTTGTGTCAAATACGAGTTATTATTGCTTAGTCTAATTGTGTTTATGATCTTTTATATTTTTATGTAATTTGGTGTTTTTTTTACGAGTTTCTTTGAGTGATTTCAGATTACTAGGTTAAAACAACAATTAAGGGCAAATTTAGTTCAGTTCCAGTTCCGACACCTTTTGCCATATCAGCTATATCTGGAGTTTCACTGAAGCAATAAGGCTGAAACTTTAACCGTGCAAAGTTAAGAGGCATATCTAACTTTTTCATGTTTTACACTTCTTGAAACGGAGTCGTTTTCCCTAGCGAAATCGACCATCAAGTTGGCTGATGTGCAATGACGTCTGTGCTGACCTGTTTTGGTATTTTGCCCATATCTTCTGATCCACATCAGCAAATGAGCTGATTCCAACGGCTATGGATCACTAACTGATAGGGGAACATGTTTCTAGAAGACCATGTGATCAGATCAAGCTTCCAATATTGACAAAATCTACCATCAAGTTGGCTGATCAAAATTGTCATACAATATGACGAAAATTGTTAGAAAAATGCACCCACCTATTATACCTACCTTTGAAATTTGTAAAGCTTGTCTCTTGGCATTTAGTCCTCCAAAATGTGTATAAATAGAGGGCCTTGGATGATTGTATGAGGCATTGTACATTGGTAGGATATTAGCCATTGTAATAAAATTCTCTAAGTTTTCTTCTTCTTTCTTTTCTCTAGTTTTCTTTTTCTTTATTTTCTTCTTCTTTCTTTCTTTCTTTTATTTCCTTCTTAGATTCTCTTTAATTTTATGTTTATGTTTACAATGCCTATGCTAGGTTAAACTTCTATTTGGTTAAGGGTGATTTCAAAGCCCTAGACATGTTTTGTGATTGATTTTCAGATTCTATCTATCATTAATTTTCTATCAAAGTTGCTTATGTTCTTCTACAAGAATTGTTCATGATGTTGTCTTGATTTATTTAGGTGTACAACTAGATAGATCTTGATAATTATCTATTGCTAGTCTAGGAGTCTTGATCCGTGTAATTGTCTTGATTTCCTATTCATAAGTGGCAATTTGTGATTAATGATTATGGTCAAGTTTTCAATAATTGCAAAGTGGAACATAACCTAAGTTGAACAATCCGAGCTTATGTGTTTGTTGCTTAGATCAACCTATCTTTCTCATCATAAAGCTGCCATTAAATTGAATTTAGAGAGCTTATTCTAGGTTGTTTAATGGTTAGAGATTAAATAGAGAGCTTGTTCTATTTAACGACAAACTAAGGAAAGATTGGGATAACAGAGCTTGTTGTTATCTACGGTTGTTAACTTTGATAGTTGGTTGATATTGATAGATCTGAAATTGATTCTTAATGATGTCTAGTGGTGGAGAATGAAACCTTAACCATATTTTTCATATTTGATTCTTCTTACTTACTTGTTTTCTTACTTTTCTAGTTTGCTTATTTTTAAAAGTATATTTATTTTTATTGGCTGGTTATACCGCCTAATTTGTATATTAACTTTGTTTTATTTTTATTGGCTGGTTATACCGCCTAATTTAGTATATATATTTTTATTGGCTGGTTATACCGCCTAATTTAGTATATATATTTTTATTAGCTGGTTATACCGCCTTGCATCTTATTCTTATTATTTACTTTAGTTTAAATCTGGCTTCAAAAACCCCTTTTCTTTTATTGTTTTCTTTGAACGTAAGTTATAAACTAATAACTCATAGATTAAAACCCAATCCCTGAGGACTCGACCCTTGCTAATCATTATACTTACAATTGATCTTTTTAGTGCAAGGTTAAATAAGATACACTCTTTTGGGTGCATCAAATTTTTGGCGCCGTTGCCGGGGATTGTTTTTTTTAGTTTATTTGTTATTTGGTTTATTCTTATTTTCAGTTCTAATGAGTTTTATTTTCTTGTACATACGGGTTTTTCTTATCAAATTTTGAAAAAAAAAAGGAAAAAAAAAAACGATGGAATTGAGCAATCTAACACTTGAAGAGTTGGTGGCATACATGAACATGGAGAATCAACAAGCCAAGCTCACCTCCCCAGTTCAACAATTGGCCATAAGAGGATGTCAAGGCCATCAAGTGTTCCAAGACCAACAGTATGATCATTACTCAAACACTTACCATGAGGGATGGTGGGATCATACTAATTATGGCTACTCGAAAAATTACCAAGAAGTAGATCCTTATGCCAATTACACTCATCCATCTAGCTTCAATCAATCATGGTCTCAAGAACCAGATCTTTTTCAACCACCACATATGACTCAAAACTCAGGTACTTCTTTAGAAGATCTTGTACATTCTCTTGTTACCGATACTTTGCAATTTCAACAGGAAACAAGGGCAAGCATCCAAAGTTTGGAAAGGCAAATAAGCCTATTGGCTAGTAGTACGGTGGAATTAGTAGCAGAAAGATCTCTAGCACTCCCTTCCCAAACGGTGATTAACCCAAAGGAGAATGCTACTATTGTGACCTTGAGAAATGAGGAACAAGATGAGGATGAGACAAAACCAAAGATGGATTCACTTCTTGAGGATAATGAAGCCACCATTCAAATTGAGAGTACTTTGACACCTCAAGTAGCCTTTAAGGTTCTTATTTCTGCTAATGTTCCTTCTCCATTTTTTCCTAGCAGATTTGCAAAGTCCAAAAAGAAGGAACATGAACAACAATTTTTGGAAACCTTAAACAGCTTGCTTGTGGATGCCATTAGACAAGTACCAAGATATGCACAATTCCTCAAAGAGCTATACCCCACCAAGAATGATGAAATAATATGTGTGGGGGAGAATGCATTGGCTGTTTTGCAAAGAAAACTTCCTCCAAAACGCAAAAATCCGAGAAGTTTCATGTCTAAGCCAAAAGATCCTAAAAAGCCAAGAAGGGGAATTGGCTAGGCTGAAAACAATCAATCAAGTGCTAATTGGGGGAGGCAGCCTAATTAGTGAAAGCATTGCCAAACTGCCATCCTCAGATTTGCTCTCTTTTTCTTTATCTTTTTCTTATGTTTCTTTGCTAATTGTGTTTAGTGTTTCTACGTTCATTTAGGCTGCATAAGTTTATTTTGTTTATTAGTTCTTTTCACTTACACATGATTCTTTCATTTGGGATTAATAGCATTACATTAATGACAATGTAAGAATTATGTGTGGGGGGAAAGAATTTAGGATTTTATTTAGAGTGTTTTGTTTTTGTGTCTTTTTATGTTGTTTTTCTTTCTGATCCTTGTTTTGAAAATAACTAGATGTAAATATAATTTTTAATTTTTTTAACCCCGGTTAAATGGCGGATAACGGTACTCCGTGATTATTTAAATCGGTTCCATCAGCTACCCACAAAACTGATATTGTATATAAATTTCTCTTCCAATTTCTCTTTCAATTTTTTTCATTTTTTTTCAGGATGGATGATATTCTCACAAGATTGCAGAAACGATTTCCTCCTTTTCCTCGAAATATTTTACTGAAGCTTTACCAAGTTCGATTTGAAAGATTAAGAATGCTTATGCACAAAGGGATTCCTGAAGACATACGTTGGATAATTGAAGCCAAGGTACGTGAAGATGAATATCTTCCTGTTTTGCATTTACCAGGTACAGGTAGAAGCACTTTTGCAAAGAAGCGACGAGCAAAGCGCATGAGTTCAAACTGCCACAAATGTGCACGATGGACGTGTAACGGTAAATGTCGTTCTATTGGGATTCCGTCCTCTAATCGAGATGATAAAATTGAATTCATTAAGGATGGACTGAGTAAGGAGAATTTGGGTAATATCCAACTTTCTCTTGAGACGCATCCTAGTGGAGACGTACAAAGAGAAATTCTTGATTTATGGCCGCAATTCCAAAGGGAATGGCAACATCTTGGGAATCTGATGTTAAAAGACCCTGTTTGCCAGCTTGTAAGAAAACTGGATGGGAAGCATATCCTCGACTCATAGAAGGCGTTTAAGCCGTTTCTAGACGTAAAACCAGAGGAAGATGTGAGCCACAATCACAACTACAATAAATAACTTCTCAGCTTTTGGTTTGATTTGCAATAACTTCATTTCGGTTTAATTTACGTGTTGTTCGATTTGTGTAATTATTCTCGTTTTTTTTTATTGGTCTTTTACGGTTGATTTTTCTTCTCTTTTTGATTTTCTTCCTGAAATCACGCAAAAATCTTTTGTTAGGTTAACATTTTCTTCTGACAGGTCAAATACACTTTCGGCGACATTATTACTCTTGTCTGATTCACTACTCAGTCCTCTATATATTACACCATGTACTCATTCTCTTTCAGGCACTCGAAAAAGAAAAAAAAATGGAAAGTACTTCGTCCCAGCGAATTGAAAAAATTTGTGTCTTTGGAGGTGCTTATCCAGGGAAAAATAACATATTCGCTGATGAAGCCATAAGAGTTGGAGTAATACTTGCCCAACAAAAGATCCAGTTGATTTATGGAGGCGGTAGTACGGGTTTAATGGGAGCAGTCGCTACAGCAGCACACGCCGGAGGAAGTCCAGTTCTAGGAATCGTGTCAAAACTATTCACAGGTTTTTGTGGACCTACCGTGGGTAAGGAAATACAAGTCTGGAGTATCCCTGAACGGATGACAATCATGTACCATTGTGCCGATGCATTCATTGCTTTACCAGGAGGTCTGGGTACATTGGAAGAAATAGCTTGCGTGGCTTCTTGGTCATCTTTGGTCACAAAAAAGAAACTCATTGGTTTGCTTAATATTAATGGTTATTTTAGTAATTTGCTTTCATATTTAGATAATGCTGTGGAAAATGGATTCATGTTTTCAGAGGCAAGGAGAACCATAATTTCTGCTACAACCATTGAAGATTTACTCAAAAAACTCCAAGCTTATGAGTATTTACCTGCTACGGTTGTTTCGCAAACGCTCGGAAAAAGAAAAAGAGATATAGACGAGCAAGGAGTGGATTGCACTTTGTCTTTGTGACATTATCTAACATTTTGTTTGTTGTGTCTCAGTTATAATAAGTGGTTAGCAACCTCTGCAGGTAATATCTCCTAAATTCTACCTTTAAAATTTGACATTGGGGACAATGTCATATTTTAGTAGGGGGTAAGGGACATATTTTGCTAATTTAAAAAAAAAAATTGTGTTTTAAGCCATTTAGAAGTATTCATTCTGAACAAGGTCTGAGTAAGGGAGACTTGAGACATACCTTGTCAGTTTGATTTCTTCTTTTCAAAAAAAAAAAAGTTTGTTGTGTTTTAAGTAATTTAGAAGTATTCATTCTAAACAAGGTCTGAGTAAGGGAGACTTGAGACATACCTTGTCAGTTTGATTTTAATCTTTTTATGTTTACTTGTTAATTTTTGTTTAGTATTTTAGGATTATTTAGGTTGCATGAGTTTGTTTTGTTTTGAGTCTTAGTTGTTCCTATTCTTATGTTATTAGTTCTTTTCTCTTACACATGATTCTTTCATTTGGGTTAATAGACTTACATTGAGGACAATGTAAGAATTAAGTGTGGGGGGAAGGATTTAGGATTTCTTTTATTTTTGTCTACTATTTTTTTTTTTATGAGTCTTTATTATTATTTTTAGTGTGTTTTAGTTCCTTTTCAATACTATGATGAGATATGAATTGCATAAGTCTAAAACAGATTTATTAGTGAGAAAATTTTCATGAGAATTAATCTTGATACTAATTTTTATGAGCCAATGTTAATATGATATGTTGATTGAGAAAGAAGCATGTTTAGACTTAATCTGACTTGTATAATCATCCTTGTGAGTTTTTGAGCCTATAATGATTGATGCATTATATAAATCAATCTAATTTCTTTCTTGAGTGCTCTTATGATTACATGATTCTCTAGAACTTGCTTTAGACCTTGTTGAGACTATATTGATGCATGTGACAACATGAATATGATAGAGGCATTAGGATTTTTAGCCAGGGCCAAACAGCCATCCCTTATTGATGTTCCAAGAGAACACACCCTTAGTGAACCAATTTGAGCCTACATTGAATAAGCTATCTCTTTGGTAACCATAACTTGTCCCTAACCTAAATATACTTATATCCTTACCTTTGTTCCAAAGATGAATTAGCATGTTTTGAGACAAGTTGCAAAGACAAGGAAGATCTATTGAAAATTTGGGTTAGAAACAAGAAATAAGTGTGGGGGGGAAAGAAAAGAAAAGTCAAGAGAAAAAAAAAAGAAATGGAATACTGGAAAATACATTCCTATGTAAAAAAAAAAAATATGAATCATCTCTTGAATTTGGGGAAAAAGAAAAAGATGTTACAAAGTTGTTTAGAATGAAGAAAAGGCCCAACATGAATATCCGGCCTAGGTGACTATGTACTTGTAAAGAGTTTTGAGAAGTTTCTTTGTATGATCTTATTATGTCTCTAAACTTTATGAACTCTTTGGAACCTTTGTGATATCTTTATCCTTTTGTTCTTCAATCACATTACAAACCCCTTGGCCCCATTACAACCTTGATTAAAGACCTCTTGATTCATGAAGTTGTATGATCTAAATAGTGGAGAATAGGTGGACAAGCAAGAATATGGTAGAACTGTTTTCATGAGATTGATTGAGTGTAAACACTTTACCACTACTTTAAAGAATGAAAATCATGAGAGTATCCCATGTGAGTAGTTGAGATTAAGTTTGAATATGCACTATTTTGATTGAAATATGTTATGTTAATATTGGCTTAACTCAAACAATTTACATTCAAGCATGATTTTTGTGAAATTCTTTACGCTATTGATTAGTTTATAAGACTTGTTCAAAGATTGTCTCTAATGTGTATTGAAAGGATTAGGAGTAAATATTTTTAGTATATGTAGTTTATTTATATTTTAGTTTTTCAATGTTTGTGGGTATCGTTCTAGTAAACCCTCACGAGACTAAACTCGTCCACTAGGGACACCTAGGGGTTTAAAGGCTTGTGTCACATGCTAAGTGCCACCGTGATTTCCTACGAAAGTGGATTAGATTAGATTTTCTTATTTTATTTTTATTTGTTTTTGCTCGAGGACTAGCAACAATCTAAGTGTGGGGGTGTGATAACTCGTATAATTATATAGTTTTTAGTTATGTTTTATTATTGTTTTGTGTCAAATATGAGTTATTATTGCTTAGTCTAATTGTGTTTATGATCTTTTATATTTTTATGTAATTTGGTGTTTTTTTTACGAGTTTCTTTGAGTGATTTCAGATTACTAGGTTAAATCAACAATTAAGGGCAAATTCAGTTCAGTTCCAGTTCCAACACCTTTTGCCATATCAGCTATATCTGGAGTTTCACTGAAGCAATAAGGCTGAAAGTTTAACCGTGCAAAGTTAAGAGGCATATCTAACTTTTTCATGTTTTACACTTCTTGAAACGGAGTCGTTTTCCCGAGCGAAATCGACCATCAAGTTGGCTGATGTGCAATGATGTCTGTGCTGACCTGTTTTGGTATTTTGCCCATATCTTCTGATCCACATCAGCAAATGAGCTGATTCCAACGGATATGGATCACTAACTGATAGGGGAACATGTTTCTAGAAGACCATGTGATCAGATCAAGCTTACAATATTGACAAAATCTACCATCAAGTTGGCTGATCAAAATTGTCATACAATATGACGAAAATTGTTAGAAAAATGCACCCACCTATTATACCTACCTTTGAAATTTGTAAAGCTTGTCTCTTGTCATTTAGTCCTCCAAAATGTGTATAAATAGAGGGCCTTGGATGATTGTATGAGGCATTGTACATTGGTAGGATATTAGCCATTGTAATAAAATTCTCTAAGTTTTCTTCTTCTTTCTTTTCTCTAGTTTTCTTTTTCTTTATTTTCTTCTTCTTCTTTCTTTCTTTTATTTCCTTCTTAGATTCTCTTTAATTTTATGTTTATGTTTACAATGCCTATGCTAGGCTAAACTTCTATTTGGTTAAGGGTGATTTCAAAGCCCTAGACATGTTTTGTGATTGATTTTCAGATTCTATCTATCATTAATTTTCTATCAAAGTTGCTTATGTTCTTCTACAAGAATTGTTCATGATGTTGTCTTGATTTATTTAGGTGTACAACTAGATAGATCTTGATAATTATCTATTGCTAGTCTAGGAGTCTTGATCCGTGTAATTGTCTTGATTTCCTATTCATAAGTGGCAATTTGTGATTAATGATTATGGTCAAGTTTTCAATAATTGCAAAGTGGAACATAACCTAAGTTGAACAATCCGAGCTTATGTGTTTGTTGCTTAGATCAACCTATCTTTCTCATCATAAAGCTGCCATTAAATTGAATTTAGAGAGCTTATTCTAGGTTGTTTAATGGTTAGAGATTAAATAGAGAGCTTGTTCTATTTAACGACAAACTAAGGAAAGATTGGGATAACAGAGCTTGTTGTTATCTACGGTTGTTAACTTTGATAGTTGGTTGATATTGATAGATCTGAAATTGATTCTTAATGATGTCTAGTGGTGGAGAATGAAACCTTAACCATATTTTTCATATTTGATTCTTCTTACTTACTTGTTTTCTTACTTTTCTAGTTTGCTTATTTTTAAAAGTATATTTATTTTTATTGGCTGGTTATACCGCCTAATTTGTATATTAACTTTGTTTTATTTTTATTGGCTGGTTATACCGCCTAATTTAGTATATATATTTTTATTGGCTGGTTATACCGCCTAATTTAGTATATATATTTTTATTGGCTGGTTATACCGCCTTGCATCTTATTCTTATTATTTACTTTAGTTTAAATCTGGCTTCAAAAACCCCTTTTCTTTTATTGTTTTCTTTGAACGTAAGTTATAAACTAATAACTCATAGATTAAAACCCAATCCCTGAGAACTCGACCCTTGCTAATCATTATACTTACAATTGATCTTTTTAGTGCAAGGTTAAATAAGATACACTCTTTTGGGTGCATCACTATGTTAAATCTTGTGTATACATTTTCTTTACATTATTTTCTATGCTATATTTGTTATATTTCATTTCCATGCTTGATATTTCATCCTTGCATATTTGGCCTTTGTTGTTCATATATCCATGTTGTGCATTTTTTATGTACCATTTATTTCATGTTTGCATTTTCATAGTTTTGTTTCATGCATATTCGGTCTTACCATTTTAGTATGACTTGTATGTATATTTTTCTTTTGCTTTTTAGGTTGTTTATATCTCCATGTCATGAACTCGCATTTTCTGATTTTAGTATGCCATGTGCTCATGAAAATGCTATGATAAAAATACCATAATCCATGTATATTCGGCCATTCCATCTTGTTTGCCTTGCATGTGCATTTTCCTTTTGTTTCTTAACTTGCTTGCATTTCCATGCCATGAGCTTGTGCATTTTGCTTTTGGTATGTTATATGTTATTGAAAATTTCATGACATTATGCATTTTGATATGGTTTGTCATTTACTTAGGTCATTTACTAAGTAGGATTGC